>CM053625.1:66178015-66259196 GCA_028646595.1 Phalanger gymnotis | reverse complement strand
GTAGTTGAAGGGAATATACATATATATAGACAGAGGGCACAGGGTGAGTTGAATATGAACAGGTGATATCTAAAAAAATAAAACCAAATTAAGGGATGAGAAAGAAATATATTGAGAGAGGGAAAAAGGGAGAGATAGAATAGGGTAAATTATCTCACATAAAAGTGGCAAGAAAAAGCAGTTATGTTGGAAGGGAAGAGGGGGTAGGTTGAGGATGAATGAGTGAATCTTGCTCTCATCAGATTTGACCTGAGGAGGGAATAACATACATACTCAATTGGGTATCTTACCCCACAGGAAAGTAGGGGGAAGGGGATAAAAAAGGGAGGATGGTAGAAGGGAGGGCAGACAGGGGGAAGAGGTAATCAAAAGCAAACATTTTTGAAAAGGGACAGGGTCAAGGGAGAAAATTGAATACAGGGGGACAGGATAGGATGGAGGGAAATATAGTTAGTCTTTCACAACATGAGTATTGTGGAAATGTTTTACATATATGTGTGTCCTATGTTGAATTGCTTGCCTTCTTAGGGAGGGTGGGTGGAAATGGAAGAGGGGAGAGAATTTGGAACTTAAAGTTTTAAAAGCAGATGTTCAAAAAAAAGGTTGGTTTTGCATGCAATTGAGAAGTAAGACATATAGGGAATGGGACATAGAAATCTATACTGCCCTACAAGAAAGTAAGGGGAAAAGGGATGGGGGAGGGAGTGCGGTGACAGAAGGGAGGGCTGACTGGGGAACGGGGCAATCAGAATATATGCCATCTTGGAATGGGGGGAGGGTAGAAATGGGGACAAAATTTGTAACTCAAAATCTTGTGGAAGTCAATGTTGAAAACTAAAATATTAAATAATAAAATAATTGTTAAGAGAAGGAAAAAAAAAAGAAATAGGGATTGAAAGGACCTTCGAGACCATCTCATTCAACCCTTCATTTTATAGAGTGGGGAACTAAAGACTAGAAAGGACAAGTAAATAAATGTCCACTGGACCTGGAGTCAGAAAGACCCAAGTTCAAATCTACCCTTCAAACACTTAGTACTGTGACCCTGGACCTTGATTTCCTTGCCTGTAAGTGGGGCCCACCTTCCGGGGTTTTTGTGAGGATAAAATGAGATGATATTTGTAAAGTGCTTTGTAAGTCTTACAATGCTATATATATGCTAGCTATTATAAGTTAGAAATACATATCACATGTTTCTCATACAGTAGACAGGTTTTATTTTCTTATATATTCTGTTACTTTCTCTGATTTTATTGGATGGTTTGATACATTCAAATTTAAAGTTATGGTTATTAGACTTATGTTTTTCTCCCTTTATTTCTTTTATATTGATTTTTGTCTTCTTTTAAGTCAGTATTTCATTCCTATGATTAATTTTATCCCTATTTACACAGTTTTGATGCTGGTCTATTCCTACATTTTCTTCCCCATTCCTAAAGACCTGCCCTTTTCCAAGTTCCTCAATTTTTTTTACTTTACTTCATTTACTTTATTTACTTCATAAATTTTTCTTTCTCTTTCAAAAATTTAACTGTTTCCCTCTTTTTGATCTGACTCTTTCCAATCAAGCCTACAGGCTTATTTCAAAATCTTCTCTCCCCGCTGCCTTTCAGTCTCATTTTAAGTAACATTCATTTGCCACACCCTTTCCCAAGAAGTTTTCCTTTGTTTTGTCCTCTTGATTATTTCTTTTCCATTCTGGTCTCTTCAGAATTCTGTTTGCCAATTCCAAGGTCATATACTCTTTTTCTTCTGTTATTCTCTCTGTGAGAGTATCTGAAATACCAGATTTTAACTTCTTCTTCTATGCCATCCTATGTTATTGTGCTTGTAGATCTTATTTCATGCTGTGTTCTGCTCTGCCTCATACTTAGAAACATCAGTTCGTGAAACCAGAGTCAAATGGAAGCAGTTGTGTGGTGGGTGTCTTTCTGTAGTTTAATTACTCATCCTTCCCCTTTTTCTTAGTTTGATCACCCAACTCTCCCAGTCTACCTTCTCTGGTCATCCTCTCTCTGGTTCTCTAACCTGCTAAGACTCTGAATGCTGGCTGCCCTTGGGGAGGGGAGGCAGCATGATACAATGGAAAAGAGCTGAAGGTAGGATCTAAGGGTCTGGATTCAAATCCTTACTTTGCCTCTTATTTCCTATGGGATCCTGAACAACTTCTGAGTCTAGCCTCCATTTCCTTATCTTTAATATGAGAGGGTTGGAGTGGGTGACCTCCAAGGTCTCTTCCTGTTTCATTTCATGTGAAATTTGAGCTCTTGTGAAATTTCCAAGGCTAGTCACCAGGATGTTAACAGCAAAGACAGTTGGGAAACCTGTACCTGCAGAAAGGACTCATACAATGGACAAAATACACCCTCCTAGAGGGGTCTCCCCTCCCTCAAGGATCTTGAAACCCTGCATTCAAAAATATTTATCAATTAAGCCTCCCGTGTACAGTAGAAAGAGTGCTAGTCTGGGAAGCTAGAGAGACCTTGGTTTGAATTCCACTTTACAAGGTATGTGACCGGGTAAATCATGTAACCTTTCTCAGCCTCAGTTTCCTCATGTGTAAAATGGGAACCTGATAATAATATATCTAGAATGCTTTGCAAACCTTATCACCTTATCAGGGACACTAATCAGTAAGTACCCCTTTGAGCTCCACTTCTGTGCCTGCTTTCTGACCCTTCTTGAATTCCTTTCCTGGAAGGCTGTAGACACAGCCCAAAAGGTCATCAACCTATACAGTTGAGCATGGGCTATGGGGCAAGTGCCTTTGGAGGAAGGAGGCGGGGCTGGAGGCCTTATAATTCGGTGTCTCACAGCTTAGTTTCATTCTTTAAAGCAGAACGGGCTCACTAGAAGGATTCTGAAAGAAATTAAGAGAGAGGTAAGCTTGTGCCCTGGGAAGACTCAAGAGAAGGATTAAAGGAGCATCACAATCCTTATCCCAAGGTAAGACCAGTGAGTAATTAACTCAGCTTCTAAGCCTCCTGTATTCCCTTCTTCATCCTCCCTCTCCCTCCCTCCCCAGCCCCACCATATTCCCTCCCATGGCTTCTACTTGGTCCTACTAGAGGGAAAGAGGTTGGAGGCAAGGGGCCCCAGCCTCCTGATCCTGGCCCTGATGAGGACATCTCTCTACAGCAGAGAGGCAGGAGAGGGGGAAGAGAGGTTCTTATCATATATCTTCCCCATTATCTGATTTAGCAAAGAGAAGGAGGAACTATTAAGATGTGGCAACCTAGGGGCTGGCAGAGGGTGTGGTGGAAAGGAGCGTAGGAGCGGCTCACTCTAGGCCCTCCCCCTTGGACATCTCGGCTAGGGGCTATCTGGACCCCTGAGGTGACAGGCATTGGCCTAAAAGCCAGAATGCAATCGTATGAAGTACTTCTATGGAGGGGAGGAGGAAGATGTGATTACATGGGAGAGCATATTAAGTGTGTATAATAATCCTGATCTGTTTCAGGGGCTATACTTTGAATTCATGCAATAGTTTATTATTATTACAAAAGCAAATGCTATAAGAAAAATAAGCCTATTTTTCCGTAAGAGGTAGGATTTTAGTCCTCAAGTAGATGAAATAGTCAGCCTGCCACATGCAAAAAAAATCCAACGTACCAACCCGTGGAGAAGGTTCCAGAAGCCAAATGACCCAAGGTGACTTTCTCCCAAACTTTCCCTACACTGTTTTCTATAAATTGGTCAGTAGTGCCAGGTTCAACTTATTGCCTCTTATGACTAAATTCCATACTAAAATTGAAACAAAATATTAAATTTAAAACCCCCGTACATACAAGGTGCACTCTCCACTCCTTTCACAGACACTCAATGAAAGGCCAATTTCTACTTTGAATAGGAAAACAGGCAACATGACTGTCATCTGAGAATTGGATCTTAACCACCCTTCCCAGTGTCTTCCTAAGAGAGGGATTACACTTTACAAAGCTTTTCAAATCCATTCTTTTATCTTTGATCATCAGAATAACCCTGTGAGATAGACAAGACAAAGGGTAAACCCTTTGTACAGAGAAAAAAAAAAACCAAGCCTTTATTACTGCGTGTCTCTAGGGAGGTGAGAATCTCTCTTTGTGTGTGTGTGTGTGTGTGTGTGTGTGTATTATATATATACACACACATATATATAGACATACACACATATATACATATAAATGTCTTTATAGTGTATATATGTCTTATATATGCTTTGTACATGAGAGTCTATACACACATACACACGCACACACATATATATATAGTATAATGTATTTATATATATAATATATATATAATTTATATATAATAATATGTATTTATATATATAAATATACATATAGTATAATGTATGAGTATAGGTACATGTAGACATACAAAAATACAAACACCCATTTGTGGTAAAATGTGGGGTGGGGAAGAGAGACACATCCATATCTTTCCTTTCTAGAGGCATGTAGTGACAAAGACTTAGATATTTTCACTTTCTCTAGAGACAGCTGGTGGCTCAGTAGATAGACCACTGGGCCTAGAGTGAGGAAGACCTAAGTTCAAATCTGTCCCTAGACACTACCTGTGTGACTTTGAGCAAGTGACTTAACCAGTTTGCCTCAGTTTCCTCAACTGCGAAAGTGTGGTTGTTGTCCAGTCATTTTCAGTGTGTCTGACTCTTTGTGATCACACTGGGGTTTTCTTGGCAAGTTACTGGAGGGGTTTGTCATTTGCTTCTCTAGCTCATCTTATAGATAAGGAAACTGAGACAAATAGAGTTAAGTGACTTGCCCAGGGTCACACAGCTAGTAAGTATCTGAGACCAGATTTGAACTCAGGTCTTCAGACCCTTTGTTATATTCACTGCACCTCCTAGCTGCCCCATAATAATAGTACCCACTCCCACAATGGGATTGTCATGAGGATCATTTGTAAAAAGCACTTAGTACAGTGCTCAATGCATAGTAGGCACTCTATAAATTTTTATTCCACTCCTCATCCTTTTCCTATGATAGAGAGACTCCTGCCTGCTTACCTCACAGAGTTCTGATAATCAAATAATAACATAGATTTGAAAATGCTTTGTAAAGCATTACCCTTTAAACAGGCTAGAAGGATTGACCTCTTACAGACATTACCTTCCTTCTCCTCTCCATAAAGTTACTTCATATAATTGTGCGCGCGCGCACACACACACACACACATACATAGTATTTCCAAAACCTTAGTGCAGTTTTAATTTTTAAAAAACTATTAAAAGTTATTAAAGATTATTAAAACTTAAAGCTGCACTAAGACCTTGAGGATGCCCTGTATATGACTGAGTGTAATATGTATATTGGTCTTTTTCGGCATGTATTAGGAGGAGGAAGTTGTATATGCGTCTGTCTTAGTGGTGTACCCACGCCTGTGTCTCCCTCTATGTCTCTTTTACATGTAGGTGTTAGGAGAAGAATGTTTATCTGTGAATCTGTGGTGGAAGGATGCATATATTTCCATATATATGTCATTTCTTGTTTGGGGTGGGTATCTGACTTTGTGTGTGTATTGTGTTATTTCTCATAAACCTGTCCTACATTTGCAATGCAAGCTTCAGCCCCCCATCCCTCCCTACTTTCCTAGGCCATCACTCCTGCCCTGGCCTCACTTCACCCTTCATTGTCTTAGCTGTCTAGTTTATCACTTCAACTATACATTGCCCTCTACCCCTGAATCCCTTGCCCCCTTGCTAACAGCACTTGGCATAATCTGCTAATCTTTAACAGCTGGTCATGCCCACCATCCACCTTTTGTCCTGTTTTTACGTGGCTGAATGTTCTTAGAGGAAGTCACATAACCTTGTGACTAGGTCCTCTACAAATTCATGTTATCTCATCAGTTGGGCTTTCACTGCTGTGTGGCAATCCTTTTATTCTTATCTTATTGACTCTCACATTTTCTGTAATGGTTGTTTCAAACCTATTCTTTTCTTTACAATGCTATGCCACACTTCCTTCCTCTCTCCTATTTTTGTGAAAAGAATACATCACGAGGGTCCTCATCTCCCCTTCTGGCCCTTCTTGCCAAAGCAAACCCTCTACTTAGGCCTTTGATGGTTAAGTGGCATAGTGGATAGGGGCTGGACTTTGAGTCAGGAAGACTTGAGTTCAAATCCTGTCTCAAAGAGGTACTAGCAGAGAGTTCCCAAACTTATTTGGCCTACTGCCCCTTTTTTAAAAAATTACTCAGTACCAGCCTGAAAATCTACTTTCTTTAACCCTTTAATTTTTTTGAAATTTGCTTCATTTCAAAAAATATAAAATATGTTTTTAAATGATGTATCTTAAATTTAAGAATTTATTGTAAACTTGTGGGTTTTTTTTCCTGTACTGAAATTTTGATGATGCAGTATTGCTTCATGTAACCATATAATATCATATTGTAAACAAGTCATTACATGCACATATTCCTGCCTATACATGCTGGACTTACCGACAATGTGTGACACTCTTGCCTGCCAACACTTGCTTGTTAAGACCTGTCAGCAGACTTGACCGCTAATCAGTTATAACTTGCACTTTGGGTGTTTATTTGGAAAATAATGTAATCGTTACGATTTTAACTCTGTTATATGACAGATGAAACATGAACAAATGGTTTTTAAAATTTTCTTCTGTTCTTTCCTTATGCTTCCGCTGCCCCCTTATTTTTATTCAACACCCCCCAATTACACCTGAGGCTACTACCACACCCTGGACCATTCCAGTATCCCCCAGGGGGTGATATCACCTACTTTGGGAACCTCTGAAACTAGCTATATTAGCCCAAGTAAGTCAGTTAACTTCTGTCTACCTCAATTTCCTCATCTGTAAAATGAGAATAATAACACCATTTCACAACTTGTTGTGAAGCTCAAATGAAATAATATACGTAATGTACTTTGTAAGCAAAGCACTATAAATGTTAGCTGCTGTTATTATAATCATTGTTGTGGTCATCAAATCTTATTCCTTCCTATTTCCTCTAGGAGCTTTCTCCATCCTATTGCCTTTCACTCATCTTTAGTCTCTCCTCATGTACTAATTCCTTATCAGTCACATATAAATATATAATATACATATATATGTATGTATATCTATATATCTATACACATATGTCTATATATGTATAGATATGTAGATATAGATATAGATATCCTGAATTCCAATCCATCACCAATTACTTGTTGGGTATTTCCACCTAGAAACTGTGATGGTTGAAATTTGAAATAACAGGGAACAAAAGGTTTGAGCTTCCAAGCATATCAATGCATGCCAATTACATAATAAATCAGGACCAGGCCTCTTCAGCTTGGCACTGGACCCTGAATACAGAGGGAGATAGATTTTATGCATTAAAAGAAACAATTATCAGAATGTAAACCAGGATGTAAGATTAGATTATCTGATTTCTAATTGGATGAGAGATTAGAGACTTTTCCATTTGGGGGTAGGGAGGATGATTGAGTTTCAAGAATTGGGAGCAGGGAGAGGTGGACTTTTCCAGTTGTGAAATAGGATGTTATTCAATTCCCACGATTAGCAAGCAGGTGGAATTTAAGGGAAAACGAAACTTAAGTCTCAATCAAAACGGAGTCGGTTTTACAAGATGAGTCAGTTCGATTCCCACAATTCTCTCAATTTCCTGTCAACATCTCAAATTCAACATCCCCCAAACTGTCTCTCCTTCAAGCTCCACCTTTAGTCAAAGGCACCACTATGATCCTAGTCACCCAGGTTCACAACTGTAAGATCCAGTCTTGACTCTTCACTACGTCACCCCCCCCCCATATCCAGTAAATTTCCTAGTCTCCTTGTCTTATTGATTCTACCTCCATACCATTTCTCACCTTCATCCCCTTCTCTACATTCATATTGCCACCACCCTAGTTCAAGCTTTCATGATCTCAACTACTGCAATACCTTCATCGAAGGTCCCCCTGCCTTTAGTCTTCTCTCTCCATTTAATCCTCCATGTAGCTATGAAAATAAAGCATGAATCTGATTATATCATTCTACTACTCAAAAAACTTCAGTAACTTCCTCCCACCTCAAAGATAAAGCATACATTTTTTTCAGCCTGGTCTTGAAGGCTTTTTGCAATCTTGCTCCAACCTACCTTTACAAATTTATTTCATGTTATTCCCCTCTGTGCACTGTATATTCCTGCTAAACAGACTTCTAGTTGTTCTGGGAACTTGGCATTTCATATTCTAATAAATAAGCAAGAATTTGTTGAGCACTTAGTATGTGCCAGGCATTGTAGATACTTAGACGAAAATGAAGGAGTCCTTGTCCTCAGGAAGCTTACTTTCTATCAGAAGGAGAAATACTTAATAATACATATTTACACATGGCAAATTCACATGAAGTAAATACAAGGTAATTGGCAAGGGGGGGAGGAGGGGTTTCCCTAGCAGCTGGAGGGGATCTAGAAAGAGTGTAGGAGGTGGCACTTAATCTGAGCTTTGAAGAAAACTAGAACTATTAAGATGTAGAGATGAGAAAGTACATTCTAGGTATGAGGCATAACCTGTGCAAAGGCATGGAACCAGGAGATAAATGCCATGGATGGGGAAAAGTAAGAAGGCCCATTTGGTTGGATCATGAAGGGGACTAATAGGTAATAAGTTGGAGCCAGATTGTACATATTGAAGGGCTTTGGAAGCCAAATGAAATAGTTTATGTTTGATTCTAGAGTCAATAGGAAGTCTCTGGAATTTATTGAGCAAGAAAACAACATGGGCAGAATTGTGCTTTAGGAATATCCTTTAGGTAGCTTATATGGATTGTGAATTTGAAAAGAGGAAGAACCAGTTAGGAGGCTATCACAACAGTCCAGGCTTGAATGAAGGCTTGAAACCTAGGGTTGTGATTGTATGAGTAGAGAGAAGGGGATAGACGCAAGAGATATTGTGTAGATAGGCTCTATGAGATGGCAGCTGTTTGAGGGGTGATGGAGAGGTAAGGCTACAGTGGTAACAGGAAGGAATAGTGAAGTTAGAAAGAAGGGCAGGTTTGTGGAGGGCAGGGAGGGGGAGAAGAATGAGTGTTAAAGGACATGTTGAGTTTTAGATGCCAATGAGAAGTACAGTTGGGACCTCAGAAGGGAGACTGGGGATAGATATATAGACTTGAGAGTCATCTTTCTAGAGATGATAATTAAACCCAGAGGAGCTAATGAAGTCACTGAGAAAGAACATAGAGGGAGAGGAGAGCCCAGGACAGAGCAACAGACCCATAATTAGGGGGCAAGGACATGGATGATGACCCAACAAAGGCAGCTGAGAAAGGAGTGGCCTGCTAGGAATGAGTAAAATCTAAATAGAACAGTGTCACCAAAACCCAGAAGAGTGAATATCCAGGAGGAGATGGTGGTCAACAGTATCAAATGTTACCGAAAATTCTAGAAAGATGAAGATTTAGAAAAGGGCATCTGATCTAATTAATAAGAAATCAATGGTAACTTTGGAGAGGGCAATTTCAGTTGAATGTTAGGTCAGAGACCAGATTGAAGGTCTTGAGAAGAGAATGATAGGAGGGAAAGTAGAGACAGAGATTACAGGCAACTTTTTCTAGTTTGGCTGTGAAAGAAAGGAGAGGTCTAGGATAATGGCTTCGGGTGGTAGTGTCAAACTCAAATCGAAATGAGCCACTAAACTGTACATAAGGATCCCTGCAAACCACATATTGGCTTAAGGATGAGGAAGAACTGGTTATGTTTGAGAGCTGTAAGAAATGGGCTTGTAGGTTAGAAAAGCTTAAAGAGTGGAGGGAGGCTGATGTTTGTTGAGAACACCTGCCAAGGAGATGGAAAGCGATAGGATCAAAGGCACGAGCAGAGGGATTGGCCTTGGTAAGGAGAAGGGAATGGGGGAAAAATAAACATTTTATTCTGCATTTTAGGCACAAGCCTGCCAGAAAACAATTTTATTTAATTTAACATTATTCTAATATCTAAGAATTTCTAGCCTAAGAGAGAGATATTCAAATTGGCATAGTCCCTATTCTCCCTCCTCCATACCCTCAGACGTGACTCTCTTCCCAAAACAATTTGAGGCAACATTTCACAGGAGTCTTGAAGAAAGAAGAAATCATACTATGTTAAACTATAGTTTGGGGTAACATTCTGGAAGATTTAGTAACAAAAGTCACCATCCCATTCCTTCCCAGACCACACTCTCTTTAAAGGTATTTCTGAGATTCTTAGCAATTAATAGCAATATCTAGATGGAAATGGATGTTTTTTTCTTTTGTTTGTTTTTTAGGAGATGGGTAAAGAGACTGCCTTATCACTGCAGGAATGAGAAAGATTATACAATACCATGAAGAATTATTCTTTGTTCATTAATTTAGTTACCACCCATAATCCATTTCTCTAAGAAAGGCATTTTGTTCTACTTAACTTTCCTAAAGGGAAAAGTCTGGAAAGGTCTTTTAAGCTAGAGAAAATATTATTTCTTAATATTTCAATATTAATAATTAACTGACTTAATATTTAATATTTTAAGTTTTAAAGTAAAGAGGAGATTTTTAATATGGCTTTATTTTGGGAGACTGAATCTCCCTTTCTTGTCCAGGTTGGAATACAGTGATCACTTGCAGGTTAATCCTACTCATTAGCATGGGAGTTTTGACCTGCTCCTTTTCCAGCCTGAGCTGTTTCACCCTTCTGGCACTTTGGTGACCTCTTCTCCCTTCCCTGTCCCTGGGGGAGGGGGTTCACCATTTTGGTGACGAGGATGTCTGATCAGCTCTAGCCCTACTTACTGCACCTCTGAACTCCTGAGTTGGAGTGATCCACCAGCTTCTGCCTCCAAGGTAGCAAGGATTACTGCCACCCTCCATCAGCTTCTTTCTCATAGGTTATCTGTCAGGCCTTAATGTACTCCCTTCTCATCTCCACCTCTCAGAATTCTCTTTTTAAGGCTCAGCCCAGGTGCTACCTCCTATGGAGTGCCTTTCCTGATCCCCCAATCATTAGTGTTTTCTCTCTCTTCTCAGATTGCCTCATATTTGCTTATCTGTCTGCATGCTACAGAATGTAAGCTTCTCGAGGTTACATACTATCTTGTTTTTGTATCTCTGGTATCTACCAGTGTTTTCCTACACAGCTGGTCTTACTAAATGTTTACTGAATTGAAAATGTGCTTATATGTCTAGAGGAAAGATGTCTCTGACTGCAACTGTATATGTTTATGATGCACATATTCATTCTTCATGTAACAAAGGAGTGAATGACTCAGTGGGAGAGAGCAGAAGGGGTGGGATGGGCTCATATTTCCCACCTCTCCCCTCCCCTTGATGAGGACCCCAGAAACAGGCGGTGGGGCTGATTCTACCCACAGCTCTCTCCCTGGTTCTGTGGAAACTGGAGAGGCTGAAGGCCATGAGATCACCTGGGCATCCCCTTATCTCTTTCTGTCCTTCCTCCCACAGGTAGCCCCCTACTTGGAACTTCAATGGATTCTGCTTCACCTGAGAACTCAAGGGCCATGAATGAGAAGAACCTGGTAAGCCTGGTGACTGACCAGTCCTGAACATGCTTCATGGCTGCCTTCCTCTCCCTCAAACCTACCCAGTCCATCTCCACCAGCAAGCCTTCCCCTATACTTTGACAGCCCTGTGAAAAGTATCATGACACAGGAGAGAGAGCACCAGACCAAGCCAGGAGACCTGGGCTCAAGGCCCTGGTTCCCATGCTTCCCAGCTGTGTTACCCTGGACAAGTCATTTCTCTCAGAGTCTTAGTTTCTTCCTCTGTAAAACAGTCTAATGGCACTTTGAGTCTCTTACCTGGGTCATGGAGGAGAAAGCGCTTTGTAAACAGCTTAAGTACTATGGAAACGAGAGCTGCTGTTATTATTCTGTCAATAATGATGCTCCTTAGCCCTGGGATAGGTTAGTACTGCCTGGGTACCTCCCCTAGACAGCCTCTTCTGCTCTGCATCACCAAGCTGGCATCATGGCATGGCAGAATGAGCCTGAGATTTTCTCCCACTTACTAGCTGAATGGCCTTGGGCAAGTCACTTAACCTCTCTAGGTCTCAGTTTTCTGATCTGTTAATGAGATGGGTGGTGACATGGTGATTAGCTAAATGGCCTCCAAAGTCTCTTAAGATCTCTACATCTTTGATGACATGACAAGACGGGCTGCCCCTTCCTTCCATCTGAGAGGTGTTCCAGAAGCTAGACAAAGAGAGGGGCTTGAATGGAATGATTTTGGGGAGGGGCCTGGCCTTTCATAATTCTGAAGTTTCATTAAATATGTAAACTCATACAACCTTTAGTCATCATTTAGTCCAACCCTCCTCACTTGACAGAGAAAGAAACTGAGGCCCAGAAGAGGGAAAATAGCTTGAATAATGGTCCACTGAGAGTCATGGAGGAGCCGGCACAAGATCCTAGGGTCTACCCTGAGCACCTTTGTCTATGCCGCCCTCCTGGCCCTCTTTGTGCCACTGAGTCAGAGCTGCATAATAATTACGTTTCAGTGACATGTGAGGGTTTGCAAAGGCTTTTCCTCACAACAACCCCCAGGGGTAAGTAGTCTAAATGTTATAGCTCCCATATGAGGGGTGAGAAGCCTAAGGAGCCTAAGTTCACTCAGAGGAGTGAACTGCTTTGGCCAAGGCCATACAAGGCTTAGGAAGCAGAGGAGTCAGGGTCCAGATCCACATCTCCTGGCTCCTTTTCCTTGGTGCCTCGCTGCCTTTCCCGAGGCTTCCCCAGCCACAGACCTCCAAGAGGCATCCTGAGCTAGGTAGTGAATGAAAGACATACAGGATGAGAGGAAGGTCAGTAACAGACCATTAGTGTGTGCTTTGGTTTCGTGGGGAAACAGAGCCTGCGGCCTCCCAAAGGTTTCTCGTCCCACTGTTTTCCTGCAGTGCCCCAGTACCCATTAACTCTGTGGCAAAGGCAGGTAATTGCAATATTAGACATACTATAGAGTAGAAAACTTTGAAGTTTACAAAGCACTTAGTATGTATTATCATATAAACTGAGATTAAATCCACACTAACCCTGTTGGGTGGGGACCATAAGTATTATCATTCCCATTTCATGGATGAGGAAATGAAGAACCCATGGTCACACAATGGTTAAGGTAGGATTCGAACCCAGGTCTCTCCTGACATCGGGTCCAGCACTTGCCACTGTATCTCACAACCTCTGGTGATTGCCATCTTCAAGGAATTCATTATAGGTCAGTGTCAAGGAGAGAGGCATAGTTGTCATTTAGGCTGTGCAGGAGCTGAGGACTGGGGAAATTTATTGAGACCAGGCCTTTGACAGTGAAGCTCCACATGAGCCTCTCTTGATCCAATTCTATCTGACTTACCCTTTCATTTGATTCTTTGTGGACCCCGTTCTCTTCCACTTTTCGAGATGTCCCCACACCTATCAGAATCTCTTTTTGCTATAGGCAGTATCTTTCTTGGTGAAAACAGCTGGGCTTGTATGGACCAGATGACTAGATTTGAGAATGGGTGGGTGTGGGAGAAGTGAAAACAAGGGGAATGAGAGTGAGAAACCATGAGATTAGAAAGGCCTCTTGGTCCTGCTCAATAAGATGGAGGGTGGTGTGGTGTGAGGTGCCCTGCCTGTGGCAGAGTGCATTAATAAACTCATTCTGAAGGAGCCTTTTAGTGGGTATCGAAATTTCATAGATGAGGAGACAGTCTCAGAGAAGTGACATGTCATGGCCAAGATCATATCCCATCTCGTGAGTGGCTGTATTTGGTCTAGAAGTAGATGCTTCTTCCGTGCTCAGAGAGGAGTCAGGCATGCTCTAGCCTGGGTCATGTATAGGAACAGGGCAAATTAGATGTCATTCCTTGGGGATCCCAAGTGAGAAGAACCAGAACCAGAGCTCTGATGATGGGAATGAGGCCTCCAAGCATCTGCGTGAGCTGTGGACACACCTAGACTTGGTTTCCCTCTGGCTTCAGACACCTGCCTAACCAGAAGCTGGTGTTCTTTCTGGGCAATAAAATAACAGATTCTTAGAGATAAAAGGAATTTCATAGATTAACCCAACTTGTACCTGAATAATGATCTTATTTACAATGTCCCCAACAAATAGTCATTGAGCATATTTAATTCAACAAACATTCATTAAGGTAGATTGGGGTAGGATTTCAGGGGGAAAAGATAATGAATTCCATTTTTGGACGTACTGAGTTTAAGATGTCTACCTCCAGTTCAAGATGTCTGAAAGGCAATCAGAGATGTGCAAATGGAGGCCAGCAGAGAGACTGGGCAGGAGAGGCAGATATGAGACTAGAGATGGTAATTTAAATCTGTGGGAGGTGATGAGATCACCAAGTATGGTAATGTAGAAAGTAGTGATGCTCGGCAGTGGAGCCCTGGGGGTGGGAGTGGGGTAGGGTGGTGGTAGAACTTCAGCTGTGGGTGGATTATCTCTCCAGTTGCCTACCTCACCTGAATTTGTTCCAGGTTCTGGAATCCCTAATTATGGCTCTGATCATTGCTACTCATGGAGAGAGTGGTTTCAGTAAAGCGGCAGGACTGAAAGCCAGATTAAAAGCAGTGAGAAAGAAGATGGAGAAATGGGGGCAATAAGTATAGAGAGCTTTTTCTAAGAGTTTGGTTGTGAAAGGGTGGGCACACACAGGATGAAAGCTTGAGGGGTAGGCAGAGTTAAGTGAAGGGTATTTTTAAGCATGGGGAAGACTTGAGCTTGTTTGAAGGCAGGAGGGGAAGGAGCCAGAAATTGAAAGAGATTGAAGATGACACAAAGCCAGGAAGATCAAAGGAGTCCATTTTCAGAGGAGATGGGAAAGTACGGGGTCAGGGACACAAGCCAAAGCATTGGCCTTGGCTAGAAAGAGAGTCCCTTATTCATTAGAGACTGGTGCAAAGGAGAAGAGAATGGGAGATGATGTAGAAGAGTTTGGAGATATAGAACAGGGGAAAAGAGGAAGCACATGCTGGAAGGTGACTATTTTCTCAGTAAAATAGGAGGTCAGGAAATTTGCTAAGAGGGAGTGCAGCATATGGAGATTGAAGAAAGCAAAGGTTTCCAACAGAAACAATGAGAGTCAATTAGTGAGGATAAAAGATGTCATTCTCTGCTTGAAGTCTCTAGTTGGGGGCAGGGGAACAGAAGGAGCCTCTTTCTCTCTCTAGGCCCCAGCCCTGCTGGTTTGTGGCTGTGTATGTGTGTGTGGGAGCCTGGTGTCACATAAAGAACACTGGATTTGGAGGGAGAAATCCACTCAAACCTTGGTTCTGTTAAAGCTGCCTTGCTTTGGGCTAGCCTGTTCCTTCCTCTGGGCTTCAGTGCTCTTACCTGTCAAATGAAAAGGGTTAGATGATGCTTCCAGTTCTTTCCAGCTCTAAATCTCTGATCCCAACTATGTGTCCTTGGACAAGTCACTCCACCAAGACTCAGTTTTTCTTTCTATAAGAAAGGAACAGTAATAACTGCTGTACCTACCTCACAGACTTCTTTGGAAGGAAACAATAATTTATTAAGCACTTACTGTGCGCCAGACACTGGGCTAAGCATTTTCTAAATATTGTCTCATTTGATCCTCTCAATAACCCTGGGAGGTAGAGACTATTGTTATCCCCATTTTACAACTGAGGAAACTGAGGAAAACAGAGGTTACATGACTTGCCCAGAATCTCACAGCTAAGTAAGTTTCAGAGGCAGGATTTGAACTCAGATTGTCCTGAACCCAGTCCCAGAGCTCTGGGCATGGTACCACCTCTTTTGCAGACTCTAAGCATGAGTTCCAGTAGCAGTTACTTCAAGGCGAGAGGGGAACAGGTATGTTCTCTGAGGCTAGAAGTCACTCATCACAGTCCTTTGAGAGAGGCAGCTGACGTGTGAGTGGCAGATGCCAGCCTAAGCCCAGGCTTTTCCCAAGTGCGTGACGACCCCTACTTGCCCATCATCCTCTCCAGGTGCAGCAGTGCCTGAAACAGTTTGATGTGATGGAGAAGCAATTGAAACAGATCCAAGCAGGCATCCTTCAGGACATGGAGCAGGCTTTGTGCAGGCAGACGGGCCCTACCCCCACTGTACAGATGCTGCCCACTTATGTTCGATCTACCCCCCAAGGCACTGGTGGGTTTCAGGGCTTTGGTAGGATCAGGCCCCAGAAACAGATGCATCCCAAGAGTGAAGTCATTCCTGACCCCAACTCCTTGAGCCAGGCCCCAGAGCCAGGGTTCAGGACCTCAGGTCCTGCTTACTTCAGAGGAAGGCCAATGGACAGCCTTTCTTTCTTCTCTAGAAACTATGCCCCCAGCTTACTATTCCATATCCATATTGCAGGAGGTTCAGTGGGCATGGAGGGGAGGGGCTAGAGATAGGGGGGGACTTATAGGGGAAGGGCTCTCCTGGGGAGGGTAGGAGCAGGAAACAACCTTCCTGTCCCTATTCCTCTCTTCCATTCTCAACCCTAGAGCGGGGCAATTTCCTGGTGTTGGAGTTAGGGGCCTCAGGAGCCACTTTGCGGGTGCTGTGGGTGACACTCGCAGGCATGACTGGCCAGAGAACACAACCAATAAGCTGGGAATTCACCATCCCCACAGAAATTATGCTTGGCACTGGTCAACAGGTAAGCTGCTGGGTCTTCAGTGGCCATACGTTCAGGGACCAATATGTCCAAGGTGTACCCTAAAGGCCCTGACAAGCCCTGGGGGGAGAACTTGATGTCCAGTGTGCCCTGGAGGCATATTATATGTTGGGCATTTCCAGAGGCCTGGTCTACAGCTGTTAGCCCAGGTGGTTTGGGCAGAATGGACGGGTGTGCGCTGTTCATGTTCCTAGAAGCCAGACCTTGTCACATGCTGAGGATTCTGAGGCATGGGATAACCATCATAGAGGTCAGAGCCTCCCACTACACTGTGGCCTGGCCTTTCCTCTTCCCCACTTGTCCTTGGCTTCCCTGATCTCCCCAGAAGACTCACTTCCTGCTCCTACAGCTCTTTGACTTTGCTGCTGGCTGCTTGGTGGAATTCCTGGATCAGCTAAAGGTGGGGTCTCAGTACATTCAGCTGGGCTTCAACTTTTCCTTCCCCTGTCACCAGACAGGCCTGGACCAGGTAAGATGGGGGAGCATTGGGGGCTTTCAGTCTATGGTGAGTAGGAACTGGCTGCTAGCTCTCTTGATGATAGGGGAAGAGCTTTATGTGGGAGGGAAACAGAGGGATGATAGCAGAGAGGATTCATTAATTCCCCTTTTTTGCTCCCTCCCCAGAGCACCCTTATTTCCTGGACCAAGGGCTTCAAGTGCAGTGGTGTGGAGGGCCAGGATGTGGTCCAGCTGTTGAGAGATGCCATCCAGAGGCAGGGGGTGAGTAGAGGGGGAGGGTAGGGGGAATTTGGGTAAAGAAGATACCCTGAAGCTGGGAGTGCCAGGAATTCTACTAGTATCCCCAGCAGGACAGTGGGGATGCTTGTGTGTGCATGCATGGAAGGTTCAGTCCTTGCCCTGCTAATCTGCTAATTATGACCTCTGTGAACTAGGGCAAGTGAATTCTGGCTCTGGGTCATGGTTTCTTCCTCTGAAAAATGAGGGAGTTGGACTGGATCACCTGAAGGTCCCTTCCCTCTCTAAATGGTGAACTATGAGCATGTAATTAATTAGCCAGAAGACATATGGTGCAATGGAAAGAATTGTGGGTTTGGAGTCATGATACTTGTGTCTGAGTCACCCACTTAAACACTGTGTGACCTTAAGCTAACTAATGCCATCTCCGAGCCTTAATTTCCTCTTCTGTAAAATAAGGAAATTGAAATAGATGATGTTTAAGATCTCTGTATAAGGTCAATACTTAAAGAAATTAATTCCCTGGAAGGTCAAATGCTGAAGCTTAAATACTTTGGCTGCATAATGAGAAGACAAAACTCATTAGAAAAAACCCTGATGTCGGGAAAGATTGAAGGCAAAAGGAGGAGGGGATGGCAGAGGATGAGATGGATAGACAGCATTATGGAAACAACAAACACGAGCTTGGACAGACTTAGAGAGACAGTGGAGGAGAGAAGGGCTTGAGGTGCTTCATAGAGTCATGAAGAGTAGGACGTAACTGAGCAAAAACAGCAACAAGGTCTCTATCAGCTCTACTGTTGTGTTTATTACTCAAAAGCCTACTATGTGCCCAGTTCTCTTGGGGGAGACAGAAATGATGAAGCCCTGCCCTTGAGGAGCTCCCAATACTGGGGAGATAACATGCATACAAAGCTTTCCTAACAGCACCAAGCTGCCTTTGCTACTAGCTGAGGGAGTAGTAGTCAGGGCTCTAGAAGTTCAGAAAAGAAAAACATCGGGTTGTGCTGGGCCAGCCAGAACCCTTCAGGCTCCTAGCTCTAAAATTTTCTAGTTGTATGGAACTGAGCCTCAGATGATGAGCAGGGTTTAGATGGGCCCACCAGAGAGGATAGCAGTGATGAAGGCACAGGCATTAGTGCGCAGCGGATGTAGGAGAGAGCATGTAGCATCTTTGACCAGGGAGACTAGCCTGACTCTAGGTTGAGTAGGCAGTGGCATGAGATGAAGGTATAAAAGTAAGGTGGGGCTGGACTATGCGTTGCTTCTAATGTCAGATGGAATAGTTTGGATGTTACTGTGTAGGAGGTGGGAAGCTGTGAAAGGTATATGACAAACATGGCATTTTAGGGAGGCAAACCTGGTTGTATGCCCAGTGGAAAGAGGAGAGACTGGAGATAGGAAGAATGGCTAGGAGGCAATTGTAGTAGTCCAGGCAAAAAGGTATAAGAGCTTGGCCTTGGATAGTGACTGGAAATAAGAAAGGTTAGGCAAACGGAAGAGGAAAAACTTTCTAAGACTTGGCCACTGATCAAATACGTGTTGAGTGGGTGGATGGGGGTGTAAGAAAGCAAAGTCATGAGGGCAGCTAGGTGGCACAGTGAGTAGAGCACCAGCCTTGGAGTCAGGAGGACCTGAGTTCAAATCCAGCCTCAGACACTTGACATACTAGCTGTGTGACCTTGGGCAAGTCACTTAACCCCAATTGCCCTGCCTTCCCCCCCACCAAAAAAAAGAAAGCAAAGTCAGAAGTGACACTTGAGATTTTAAGCCCAAGTGACTAGGAGAATGGTGATGCCATTGGCAGAAATAAGGAAGTTAAGGGGAAGGATAGGTTTTGGGGGAAAGCTAAGCTCCATCTTGGATATGTTGAATATGAGGTGCCAATGAGAATCCAGGTTGAGATTTCTGTGCTCAGATAAAGGATTGGAGAAAGAGAGAAGGAACTTGGCTGGAGATAAGAAAGAAACCACTGGAATGGATGACTTGGCAAGGGATGGGATCAGAAGGGAGAAGGACAATTGACCTTATAGTACCATATTACCATATAGTAGCTATTTACCCGAGGGAGTTAGTTTGATGATTCAAGAAGCTAGTGTGTTTGCAAATAATATAGCTAAAGAAAAGATGGGAGAAGTCTTGAGGAGAGGACACAGTGAGGGAACCAAGAAGAGTACACAGGGGTGTGAGGAAATCTAGGAGAGAGTAGTAGTATCATGGAAAGCAAGGCATTTCTGATACAGAAAGGTTAAGGAGGATGCAGGCTAAGAAAAGATCAGGAGATCTAATGATCGAGAGGTCACAAGTGACTACGGAGAAAAGGGTTTCATTGGGATGATGGGGAGTAAAGCCGATAGCTAGGTGTTGAGGCAAGAATGATGCCTCATGAAAACTTAGGCTCACAAGCTGGGAAAGACCTTAGACTCTAAGGCTTAGAGCGTATTTGAGGAGGTATAGAGGGTAACCACTCTAGAAAAGTGTGATAGTGAATGAAAGGACAGAAATAGAGTGGTTGCTCAAGGTGGGAGGTAGGGCACCAGTTAGAGATTTCTTTTTTTCCCACATAAGCAAGATCTGAAGGTGTTGTTAGAAGGCAAAGGAGATGGTTCTGGTGCATCTCCACACTGGGGTTAGGGACAGTCGGTATGGCTTCTAGGGAGTGTATGAGAGAACATTCATCTGGTAATTGATAAAACTGATGTCTGTCTATTAAGATGGCTAGCTAGAGATTTCTACCTAGCTTTCACAAATGTCCTAAAGAAGAACAGTGCTTCTTGGGTGACTCGTAATCTTTTCCACTCTTACCCATCATACGCATTCCATTTAATTCAACAAATGTTTATTAAGAACCCCCTATAATGTGCAGGTACCCTTAGGCACTGGGATGTAAAGACCCAAATAGTAACAAAGACTCCTGCCCTTCAGGGTCTTAAAATCTTCAGGGGGAATAGTACACAGCTAAAGAAATGTAATTTAATTTAAGTAATTCAAGGATCTAGAGCGAGACAGATCAAGAGTAACATACAGCACAAGGAAGCACCTGAACCGAGCCTTGAAAGAAGCTTAGGGGCGGCTGGGTGGTACAGTGAGCAGAGCACTGGCCCTGGACTCAGGAGCACCTGAGTTCAAATCTGGCCTCACGTGACACGTTTACTAGCTGTGTGACCTTGGGCAAGTCACTTAACCCCAATTGCCCTGCCTCCCCCCACCCTTGCAAAAATAAAATTAAATTAAATTTTAAAAAAAGGTATGGATTTGAAGCGATGGACCTGAGGAGGGAGTACATTCTAGAAATTGGGCCCTGCCCGTGCCAAGATGTGGAGGTGGGACATGGATACTATTGGCAGCATAGCCAGTTGTTTAGTTTGGCTGGAATATAGAGTTTATGAAGAAGAATGTTACGAAATAATGCGTGAAAGTTAGGTCTGAATCGGATTCAAAGAACTATAAGTGCCTGACCGAGGTCTCTGTATTTTATCCTTAGAGGCCACAGGGAATCACAGGAAGAGAGTTTTTGAGCAGGTAGTCAGACATGCATCTTAAGAATATTAATTTGGCTGTTATGTGGAGGATGCATGGGAGAGGTGAGAAACTGGAAGCAGGGAGACCAATTAGGAGGCTATGGAAATAGTCCAGGTGAAAGGGGATAAGGCCCTGAACTAGAAGGGTGCTGTGGCAGAGGGGAATGGATGTGAGAGATGTGGTAGGGGGAAAGATGACAAGACTTGACAACTGATTAGTTATGGGTTTGAGGGAAAGTGAGTTTTATTCCAGAGTACAGAACTAGAAGCAGTGGACGGGAATTTCAAAGAGACAAAATTTAGGCTCGATGTCAAGAAAAGCATTCTGACAACAAAAGCTATTCCGAAGTGGAGTGGGCTGCCTCAAGTGTCGACTGTGTCACTCGGCCATTGTGAGTGGAGAGAAGGGGATGAATGTGGGAGATGCAGTGGAGATATGACCCATGGGGAGATGACTGGATATGGGTGGGGGAAGGGAGATAGAATGTCAGGCTCTGTGCTAAGCAAGTATCTCATTTGAGCCTCACCACAACTCAAGAAGGTAGGTGCTGTTTTTATTCCCATTTTATAGTTAAGGAAACTGAGGCAGATAAAAGTTAAGTGACTTGCCCAGGGTCACACAGTTGGTAAGGATCTCAGGGAGAGCGAAAGATAGATGCTGAAATTGTGAAACTGGATATCTGGAAGAAGGATGCTGCCCTCATTGGAATTAGAGGGAGTATGGAGAAGGGATGGGTTTTGAGCAAATATAGCGAGTTTAGTTTGGATAGACTGGAGTTGAATCCAGCAAACAGATGGCAATGCCAGACTGGAATTCAGGAGAGATTTCAGGGCTGGGTATACAGATTTGAGAGATATCTGCATAGAGATAATAAGAGAATCCCTGGGAGCTGATGAGATCACTGAGGGCTTGGGATGGAGCCTTGGGGGACCCACGCTTGATCAGCAGGACACGGATGTTGATCCAGCCGTGGAGACTACATCAGCTAGGTATGGTATGGGCAAGCACCAAGATGAGAGTGCTGTCATGGAGGCCGTGGGATTTATACCTGGCTCCTGCCGCAGTCATCTCTTTGTTTCAGCACCTGCTTGTTTAAGGAGCTCCATGCCCCTAATCTCCTCCTATCCTGCCGGAATAGCTTCTGGTTTTTAAATCTATCAATTAATAAGCACCAATTAAATGCCTACTATTTGCCTGGTGCTGTGAACTAGGTGCTGGGGAGACAAAGAGAAAATTGCCCTCACTCTAGCCTTTCACAATTTGGTGCCAAGCTGTCTATATTTCCAGGTTTATTGCGAATTATACTCCTTCACACACTTGACATTCAATCAAATTAGCTTACTTGCTATTCCCCGAACAGAACATTCATCTCCCATCTCTATCCAGGCCTTTGTACGAGCTGTTGCCCATGCCTGGCTATTATCCTGCCTCACCTTCACCCCCAGGGAATCCCTAACTTCCTTCCAAACTGAGTTCAAATGCCACCTGAAGCCTATCTCAATCCCTCCTGGTGCAAATTCCCCGCCCCTCCCCCTCCCCCGCATCATTGTTTGTTTACTTTGTGAATATTCCAGTTACTTTTCTTTGTAATTTTCTCTGTTTCACTCCAATAAAATGAAAGCTCTTTGACATCAGGGGCTGTTTCATTGTTGCTCTTGTATCTCCATACTTACCATAGTGCCTGGCACATGATAGGTGCATAATAAAAATCAGTGGAATGTTGAATGAATTGATAGGTGTGGACATGTCATTTACTGGGAGGGACCTTAGAGATCATCTTGTCCATGTCTTTTATTTATAGAGGAGGAAATGGAGAAGTTACTCAAGGTCACATATGTCATAGACATCAGAGTCAGGATTTGAAGACAGATTTCAATACACTGCACTGGCTACCCAGGAATAGGCACACTTCTTTGTCTCTCACTTCAGGTCCTCCACAATCTAGTTCCATTCCATCTTTACAGGCATCTTCTATTTCTCTTCTCCACAAACTGTCTGTTCTGGTCATGTTGGTTAACCATTTGTTCCCCAACTATGTCTCTATGCTTGGAATGTCTTCCTCCCCTTTTTTGCTTGTCAAATTACAGTCCATTCCTTTTTTCTTTTAAATTTAATATTTTATTTTCCCTCAATTACATGTATAAACAATTTTAACATTCTTTTTCCCCAAAATTTTGAGTTCCAAATTATCTCCCTCCCTCCCTTCCCCCTCATTGAGAAGGCAAGCAATTTGACATAGGTTATACGTGTGCACGCATGCCAAACATTTCCATATAAGTTATGTTCAGTCTATTCTTTAAAGCCCATCTTAAAAGCCTCCTTCTCCAGGAAGCCCTCCTCAATCCTCTGGTCAGGAACAACTTTCTGCCAAAGCACACTCACTGAAGACTTATGAATTTAGATTATAATATGATGTTATCTGGGTTTGTGTCAGCTCCAAAGGCAAAACGAGGAGCCAATGGATAGAAGCTATAGAGACAAGCTTTGGTTTGGTGTCAGGAAAAGCTTCCTAATGATTAGAACTTTCCAAAAGTGGAATGGGGTGGCTTGGAACTGAGTAGATTTCCCATTCTTGTAGGTTTTCAGGCCTCTGCTCAAGGGCAGTATTGTTGAAGGGACACCTGTTCAAATACGACTTAGATTAGGTGACTAACAGTCTCTTCCAATGCAGACATGGTGCTCTGCAAACAGCAGGTGCCAAATAAATGTTGGATGAATGGTGTATTAAATTTTATTGATTCCAGGAATGTGCATCAAAATTAGATTCCAGTCATTATGTAGCACCAATTACCCAGAAATATATTTGATGGGCAGTTGTGATGGCATCACATCTCTTCACTCCCTCTAATCAGGCTCTGACCACCCTCTACTGACCTCTTCTTCCCCAGGCCTACAGCATTGAGGTGGTGGCAGTAGTGAATGACACAGTGGGCACCATGATGAGCTGTGACCCCAGGCCCCAAGCATGTGAGATCGGGCTTGTTGTAGGTGAGGATGCTTCTGCTTGGTGGGCAGTATGGGGATGGCTCTACTGCCCATTCACTGGCAGAACCTTTAACCAGTCCCTTCTGGCCACAGACACAGGGACCAATGCCTGTTACATGGAGGAGGTCCGGCATGTAAGAGAGCTGGGAGAAGACAAGGGGCGTATCTGTGTCAACGTTCAGTGGGGTTCCTTTGGAGATAGTGGGGCCCTGGAACCTGTGCAGACACCCTTTGACCTCCAACTGGACCAGGAATCCTTGAATCCTGGGACTCAAAGGTGATGCTGAAGGGGATGCTGAAGTTTAGGGAGGATTGAGATGCTTTGTTTTCTGTGTCCTAATCCATCCACCCCTCCCTAATATCTATGTACCCTTTCGAAGAGGGGGAGAAAATGAATGTTAGTGCTAGGTCTCTTTAGGGGTAGGGCCTTGATTTGTTCCCTCCCACCCTCATTCCCCCTTTACTCTAAGAGCTGAGTCTGCTATTCCCACTTTGCTTCCCTGCCTTGGGGACAAGCCTTGTGATGACAGTGGTCCCCTTTCCTCTCTGGTTCCCCAGGTTTGAGAAGATGGTTGGGGGTCTGTACCTGGGAGAACTCGTACGCTTGGTGCTGATCCATCTGGCTGGCCAAAGGGCCCTTTTTGGTGGCGTCACCTCCCCTGCTCTGCTAACCCGTGGGTCTGTGCACATAGAGCATGTGATGGAGATAGAACAGTGAGTTGAGGGAACATTGAGAGTCTCTGGTTTGTGGAGGAGAAAGATTTCAATCAACCAGCCTGGGATAGGAGGCCTTTTGGGAGTCCCTGCCCTGGAGGGGAATGTGTATGTCATGGGGGTGGAGAAGGGGAAAGGGAATAAGGGATTAAGGGCAAATGGTCCATGGGGCATCCCTTCTATCTGATATTGACACATGGGCCCCTCAGCAGCACCCTAGTTGCTGTTCTATGGTGACGAAATTTCAGGCCTGGACACCCCTAATCACAGCTCAGTCCCTTCCCTCTTTAGCCCCTGTCATGGCAGGGCTCGGGCCCAAGCAGTGCTGCAGGGGCTGGGCCTGAACCCCAGCACCCAAGATTGCGAGCAGGTACAGCAGGTGTGTGGGGCTGTGTGTGCCCGGGCTGCCCGCCTCTGTGCTGCTGCCCTCACCGCCATCCTTGTCCGAGTGAAGAGCAACCAGGAGAGATCCCAGCCCGGCATAGCTGTGGCTACAGGGGGCCATGTTTATGAGCAGCATCCCAGGTACCTGGACTGGGGGGTGAGGAATGGGGGAGGCACAAATCCTAGAAGCATGGGCCCAAGAGTTGGGGTCCCCTTAGAGGCGATCTGTTCCACCCTCTCATTTTACAGAGGAGAAAATTGAAACTTAAAGAGGGGAAGGGGTTTGTCCAAGATCACATGGCTGATAAGAAGCAGGGCCAGGAGTTGAACCCAGGTCTGCTGTCTGTTCCTTTGTTTCCCTACCCCTGAAATCTTGAATGAAGCTTTGATCTGTGGGGGAAGAATAGGAGGATTGCTTCAGGACCCCTCACTCTAGTGGTGAGTGGAGTCTGTACTTGTAGTTGTGAAGCATGGATAGGGGTAGCTAGGTGGTACAGTGGAAAGAGTGCCAAGCCTGGGGTCAGAAAGCCTCCTCTTCTGGTTCAAATCCAGTCTCAGATACTTCCAGGCTATATGACCCTGGGTAAGTCACTTTGCCCTGTTGACCTCAGTTTCCTCATCTGCAAAATGAGCTGGAGAAGGATATGGCAAACCACTCCAGTGTGTCTGCCAAGAAAACACCCAATGGGGTCACGAAGAGTGAAACTCAACTACAACAATGGGGGTAGGGGCTTCTATGTGGTAGAGTGTTTCTCTATGTGCTATCTGTTCCTAACCCCTCCGCCCCTGCCATGATCCCCTTCCCCACTGTTTTCCACCTAGCCTCCTTCCCACCCAGAGGTCCCAGGCCAGCTCAGCCATCCCATTGTCTCATCTAGACAGATGAGGAACCAATCAGTCAGCAAGCATTTTTTAAGCACCAACTGTATTCTAAGCTGTGGGGTTACAAAGACAGTCCATGGCCTCAAGGAGCCTATATTGGATCAGAGGAAACAACATGTTGCAAGCATAAGGAAATAGAAAAACTATTCAGTCACTGCACAGTCACTTGGGAGGGGCAGGGACCCAAGCAAGTCTTGGTGCCGGTGATCGAACCTGAGCTTGGAAGGGAGCTAAGGATCCTGAGAGGTGGAGGTGGGGGGCGGAGCCATTGCTGAAGGTGGAAAGGAATGGAGACAGGAGAGAGCATGTTGTGTACCAGGAATGGCTAATAGGCCAGTTTGGCTGGAATGAAAAGTGCCCTGAGGGGAGTAATGCATAATAAGCCCGGAAAAACCAGCCGGAGCCAAATTGTGAACGGCTTTGAATGACAGAGGAAATTGTCTTTTATTCTAGAGGCAGTTAGAAGCCACTGGAGGTTTGGTGGGAGGCAGGGAGGATTTGTAGCCAGGCCTGTCCTTTAGGAGTATCACTTGGGAAGCTGGGTGGAGGATGGTTTGGAGAGGGAAGAGATTGCAGGCAGGGAGACCAGTGAGGAGATGATAAGGGTCTGAATTAGTGTTGGAGCTGGGCGAATGGAGTGTAGCAGCAGATGTGTCAGATGTTGTGGAGATAGGATTAACAAGGCTTGGCCACTGACTGGATCCTGCAGTGAGGAAGAGGGAAGGGCGGAGGATGACTCAAGTTGAAAACTTGGGTTACTAGAATGATGGTGACAAACACGACTAAAATAAAGCAGGTAGGAAAAGGCATAAGTTTTAGGGAAAGTATGAGTTTTCCTTTTTGCTAGGTTAAGTTTGAGGTTTCTCCTAGAACCCTGTGACAGAGGTGATGGTCTCAAGATGAAGAATGAGACATATATTCTTGTACATAGCCAGTACAGGAATTTGCTGTGCTTGACTATGTATATGTGTTATAAGGGTTTTTTTTTTTTGGTTTCTCCTAGGGAGGTGTGTGTGTGTGTGTAGGGAGAGGGGGTAGTGAAGAGGGGAGAATGGAAGGAAACAAATGATCGTTAATTGAAAAAATGTTTTTAGAAAGAGATGCCCTGTGGGAAATGCCAGTAGGTAGTTGGAGAGGCTGGATAAACTCGGGAGAGAGTCTGTAGGGATAGATGTGCATATCTGGGACTCGCTCATTGGCCTAGAGAAGCTCATTAATCCCATGGGAGCTGATGAGGTCACCAAGTGAAAGTGGAGAAGAAGAGAGGTACAAGGCAGAGCACTGTGGGGATAGTCATAGTTTGGGGGCTTGGCATGGATGATGTCATCAAAGGAGACTGAGAAGGAGCAGAGGAGGTCCAGGAGGAGATGGAGGTCAGCAGTGCCCAATAATGTAGAAAGGTCAAGAAGCCTAAGGAACGATTAGGGGCCTTGGGGCCGGTGGGGGGAGGGAAGTAGGAAGGAAGTAAAGGGAGGATTTACTAAGCACATACTGTGCTTAGGTGCTTTACAAACATGACCTCACTGAATATTCATAACTCTGTTATCACCATTTTACAGTAGAAGAAACTGAGGCAGACAGAAGTTAAGTGACTTGTCTAGGGTAAAATAGCTCATAATGTTTTGGGGTCAAATTTGAACTCAGGTCTTCCTGACTACACCCCAGCACTCTGTCTACTGCACCTAAATATGTTTTTTGCAGGGGGGAAGGCAAGGCAATTGGGATTAAGTGACTTGCCCAAGGTCACACAGTTAGTAAGTGTCAAGTGTCTGAGGCTGGATTTGAACTCAGGTCCTCCTGACTCCAGGGCCGGTGCTCTACTCACTGTGCCACACAGCCGCCCCTATGGCACCCAAATATGGAAAGCAGGGTCATACTGTGTTGAGGGAACAGCAAATTTGGGCACAGCCGAGGCCCAGTTTTCTCAGCTCTCCTGTGTTCCAGGGAAAGAACACCCCATCCCAAGTGGCTGCCTGATAGAGCTGACACAGCACTGAATGTAGAGACAGGGGACCTGCGTTCAGATAGAGGCAGCTGGTAGCAGTGGATAGAACACTGGGAGTGGAGTCAGGAAGACCTGGGTTCAAATTCAGCCTTAGACACTAGTTGTATGACCCTGGGCAATGCGTTTAACCGTTCTTTGCCTCAGTTTCCCCATCTGTAAAATAGGGATAATAATAGCACCTACCTCCGAGGGTGATTATGAAGATTAAGTGAGATACAATTTGTTAAAAGTGCTTAGCGCTATGCCTGGCACATTGTGGGTACCATATAGATGCTTATTCTCTTTCCCTCCCTACTGCTTCCTAACTGTGTGTCCTTGGACAAGTCACTTACTCTGTCTGCATTTCAGTCTCCTTAGCTTTAAAATGAGCAGTTTGGATTGGCAAGGTGTCTAAGTTCCCTTTCATCTTTAGCTCCTGTGAGGAAGAAGTCCCAGGAGGTATAGGGGGAGGCAGTACCAAGCTGAGATCTTCCTCTCCTCCCTGGCCAGGTTCAGCACCGTCCTGCAGCAGACAGTGAGGCTCTTGGCTCCAGATTCTGACATCACCTTTGTCCCCTCAGAGGATGGTGGAGGCTGGGGGGTGGCTGTGGTGACCGCTGTGGCCTCTCGCTTGGCATTACATCGACGTCAGTTGGAGCAGACCTTGGCACCCTTCCGTCTGGACAGTGAGCAGCTAAAGGCTGTGCAGGCCCAAATGCGGGAGGCCATGGTGCAGGGGCTCCAGGGAGGGGACTCCTCCCTACGCATGCTGCCCACCTATGTCTATGCTACACCTGATGGCACTGGTGAGTGTGCCCGCTTGCACTGGGGAGAGTGCTGACCCCCAGGACACAGGGCATGGGGGCCCAGAGAGGGGCAGTGGGGATTTCACGTCTGATCCCTACCTCTGAGGCCCCTGAAATCCTATGCAGATGACAGGAGATTGTGAGGGGTTTTGTTGGGAGGGGGGGTCTGGACTTTTGTTTGGGGGTCCAGAATTTCTTTTAGACTTCCATCGTGTGATCTAAGGTTCCCCTCCCTGGGCTCCTGAGGCTGTGGCTTCATTTGCTTTGCAGAAAGGGGAGACTTCCTGGCCCTGGACCTTGGGGGCACTAACTTCCGGGTACTCTGGGTGAAACTGAGCAGTAGAAATGAGGGAGGTATCCAGATCATTAACCAGGTCTTCTCCCTTCCTCAGAGTGTGACCCAGGGCACTGGGCAGCAGGTACCAGCTCTGCTCCTAGCCATCCCCTTTAACAATGGTCTGCTTTAGGGCATTCCTTTCCCTGGGCTGGAGGCTGGGGCTGGGGGTGGGGTAACGGAGTTGGGGTAGGGAGGTGGGAGGAGGGGGGGTTGGGAGAAAAGGGCAGGGTGGGGGAGGGGAAGAGAAGAACTCTGTGGCCCAGTCCTCTAAACCTTGCCTCTTACCCTTGAAGCTCTTTGACCACATTGTAGACTGCATAGTGGACTTCCAGAAGCAGCATGACCTGAGTGGGCAGACTCTGCCCTTGGGTTTCACCTTCTCCTTCCCCTGCAAACAGCTTGGCCTGGATCAGGTAAAGTGACTCTGGAATGTGGAGAGGAGTGATTAGGAGAGACAGAAACAGAAGCGACAGGAGCAAAGACAGACTGGGTGGGACTGGACAGGAGAGAGAAAATTAAGCTTCTGGGACTGCCTCGTGGCACCAGGAGGCTGGGGTTATGGGCCTCCTACTTACTACTTTGTCAATAATTAAACCATTTAAATTTAGTTTCTCTAAATTTTGTCATTTGGATCGATCTAGCATCTGTATGACTCAGCTTCCTTTTCTGTAAAATAATGAGATTGGACTTGCTGCTCTTTGAGGTTCCTTCCAGTTGTAAATCCTGTGAACTCAGATTTTTCCTTACCCTTCCCCATTTCCCTCTAATACTTTTGAGCCACCTTTGGGGAAAAAAAATGCCTGCTGATAGCTCTGTGTTTATCCCGGCTTGTTCCTAATTCACTCATTCTGGACTGCATCATTTGGGCTTGGCTTCTGAAAAGGCCAATTTGTTATCTTTCTAAGTATTTTGAAACCTTTCAGCTAATGAAACTTAACCATATTGTGAAGTAGGAGGAGGATGTAAACGTAATTTGGAGGAGAGACGAGGTCTTGGGGTGCTGACGCTGACCTTCTGCGGACAGGGTACTCTGCATGGAGGGTCTTGGGACTGTGGAAGGGAATAGACTTTGATATATCTGATCTATGATCTGTCCTGAGCCCCCGTGTCATTTGTGTCCTGACTTGCAGGGTATCCTCTTGAACTGGACCAAGGGCTTTAAGGCATCAGACTGTGAGGGCCAGGATGTTGTTTCCTTGCTTCGAGCTGCCATCAGCCGCAGACAGGTAGGGCATCTTTGGGTCGGGGGCGGGGACTTGAGCGGGGGACCCAGGAGTCCTCACCTGGGGAAGACATGGGGGGCTCTTGCTTTGGGGATGCTAAGGGATGTTTCATTTAGGGAGAATGGCAAGAGAACCTTTAATGGGAGGTGATTTAGGGCTTCACATGGGATTGCTGAGGAGCAGGTTTTGGGGAGGGGGTATAACCTAGCATTCTGGGAGCCCTTAAGTCCTCTTAGCTGGGACACAGGTTTCACTGAAGGCAAAGGCATTGCTCCCTGCTTCTGGGGAGGGTCCTCTTTGCCAGAGGCTGTAGGCCCAGCATTGGTTGCCATGATGACTGTTGCCTGGCAACCGGTGGCCTTTTGTGTACAGGGAATAGAGCTGAACGTGGTGGCCGTTGTCAATGACACAGTGGGGACCATGATGTCCTGTGGGTATGAGGACCCCCACTGTGAGGTCGGCCTCATTGTAGGTAAGTGCAGGACAGCCTTCATAGGCTCTGTGGTAAGCATCCTTTCCTTACTCCCAACTGTCCCTGATCTGCAGCCCACTGGTTCTAAGGACTGGAAGGCCACTTGTCAGTCATTTTGCCTGCAAGCTCTTTCTGAACCCCTTCTTGGTACACTGCTGAGGAATATAAAACACTATCCCTGCCCTCAGGGAAGCTCAGGCTTGCTGGGATGGGGAGAGGGAGACAAGACTCTCACACCTGGAAAAATGGTGGAAGAGCTGGCTGGGAAACTTCATGGTACTTGACTGTAATGTTACTGGCAGTGAAAATTCAGAGAAAGGAGGGATCTATGTGGGCTGGACCAGACAAGGAAGGCTTCCTGGAGGAGAGCTCTTCCTGGACAAATCAGAAAAACTTAGAGTCCAAGTGCTACAAAGGGAGCCTAGGAGTTAGCTAGCTCAGTCTACTGTCCAGTGCAGAAATCTTATGTAGCGTATGTGAGAGTGTGTGTGTGTGTGTGTGTGTGTGTGTGTGTGTGTGTGTGTGTGTGTGTGAGAGAGAGAGAGAGAGAGAGAGAGAGAGAGAGAGAGAGAGAGAGACAAACACAGAGAGGAGGGAAAAAGAAAGAGGGAGAGGGAAAGGAGGGAGATTCAGGCCTTGCTGAAGCACTTCCAGTGATAGAAAGCTCACTGTCTTGGAGCAGCTCATTCCATTGTCAGACAGCTCTCATCCTTACAAAGTTCACTTTGTCGCTTTTGTTGTCCCTGCTTGTACCCCTTGCTCCTATCTCCCCTAGCCACACAGAACCAACCTAATCCAGCTTTTTACATGACAACCTTGGGCTATTTGGAAACATTGGCTCTTGACTCCCTTTGCTTGGCTAAACAGCCCTGAACAATTAGTTCCTTCAGCCAGTTCTCCTGAGACACGGCTCCTTCTCACTCCCTACCCCTCCATCCTACTGACCCTTCTCCACATATGCTCTAGCTTGTCAATCTCTTTCCCAAAATGCAGTTTCCAGAACTGAACAAGATGCTCCATCTCTCAGCTCTGGGCATTTTGTTCTCCATGCCTGAAACATTCTCCTTCATCTCCACTGACTCCCTGGCTTCCTTCGAGTCTCAGCTAAAACCCTGCCTTTGACGAGTAAGCCTTTCCCAATCCCTCTTAATTCTGGTGCCTCCTGTTAAATATTTCCTATTTATCCTGTATATAACTTGTTTGTACAGATGTTTGCTTTATGTTGTCTCTCCCACTAGACTGTAAGCTCCTTGAGGGCAGAGGGGCTGTCTTTTGCCTTTTTGTATAGCTAGCAGTTAGCACAGTGCTGGGTACACAGCAGGTGCTTAATAAATGCTTATTGACTGCCTGACAGAACTGAACCCAGTACTCCAGGTATGGGCAGAGGGCAACAATACCTTTCTTTTTCTTCCATCAGATGTTTCTTAATACATCCTGAAGTCACATTAGCTTTTATTTGGGGGGGGGGCACAGCTTCCATGTCCATCTTTCATTTGTGGTCAACTAACACTCCCAAGTCTTTCTCCCACAAACTTTTATCTAGCCACATCCTATTCTTGTGTGGCAGATTTTTTTTGAACTTACATGCAGGCCTTTACACGGTCCCTTATTAAATTTCATTTTTATTAGATTTGGTCCATCATTCCAGATTATGGTTTCAAAAAATTCTTGATTCTGTCATTAAACACGGCAACTCTTCTTTCCATAGGCAGTTTGGATAAACATGCCATTTTTACCTTCATCCAAGTGTTTGACTAAAATAAAAATGTTGATCACGACAAGGCTAAGGACAGAGAGCCCCATGGCACCATACAAGAGACTTGTCCCATCAGAGGTTGATGCTCTCCTGGGGCTAGTTGTTCAGCCACCTATGGGTGCAACTAACTGTACTACCATTTAGGCTGTCTCCCCTCATCTGCAAAGACAACTTGCCAGAGTCTCTCAGATGCCTTGCTGACATACAGATTCACTAGATCTGAGGAGATATTCTCCTAATCTATCAAAGGTTAGTGACCGTTCAAAAAAAGGAAATGAATTGAACATGGCGTTATTTGTTTTCAATGAGCCCGACCTGGCTCCTTGTGATGGCTGTTGCCGCCATCTGAGTGCTGGCCTATCATCCATTGACTGACTAATCACTTCTAGAATTCTGCCAGGGGTTGACTTTCAAGGTCAGTGGCCTGGAGTTTCTAAAACCCATCTTTTTTGGGGAAAAAAGGTACATTATTTAACCATTTTCAGTCCTGTGGACCCTCCTGTTTTTTCATTATTCCTAAAAGATAACTGGCAGTTACATTTTCAAGCTCCGTCAGTACTCTGGGGTGTCATTTTTTCAGTCTAGGAAACAAACCCATTTAGAGTAACTGGGTGTTCTCTTACATTTATTTCACCTCTTAACCATATTTGTGCTATGTTTCCCAGACTGAAGGTCATTCTCCTTGACAGAGAAAACAGATACCAAATGGTAGTTAATTAATTTTGCTTTCTGGCTGTTATCTATTTATCACCTGCCCATCCGTTGATCCCATCCCATCCCTGTTTCTTCTTGTGCCCAACGTAGCTTTTTTTTTAAATTTTATTTTCATTCATTCATTTATTTTTTTTTCAACATAGCTTTTTAAATAACCTTTGTTATCACAAACTCTCATTGCAGGCCTCAGCTTGCTCTAGTCCAGGACGCAGCTTTCTGTGTATCACAGACCCCTCTGGCAGTCTGGTGAAGCTGATGTATCTTCTCAGAATGATGTTTTTATAGAATTAAAGGAAATGCTAAATTTTAGTTAGAGCTTAGTGAAAAGAAAGGTATAATTTTTTTTCCTCATCCAAAGACACAGACCTCCTGACATTTAACCACAGACCTCCGCCGGCCCCAGCCTGGTTCATGGTTCTGAGATTAAGAATTGCTTTTCCAATCTTTTGCCTTTCTGATGCTGTTCCTGCAAGTCCTTGCTGCACTTCTGTATTTGTCCTTGTTATATGCCCTTGCTTCCTTTTTTTTTATATATTTGAGCTCGTAAGATAACCTCCCCATGTAGTCATAAAGGAGCCTCCAAAGCCCTTTTAGACATTTCCCTCTTTCTTTTCTCTTTGGGGTAACAGAAAGTTGCACTGTCAGAATCTGACCCTTGAACCACCCCATTCCTCTTGAATTAGCTTCCTTTTAGGATCTAAGGGCAAGGAGTCATGTTCCTCCTTTTTTCTGAACTCTTTTAAAATTCATTCCCCTAAAGTCTAAATCAAAGATTTAGAGCCAGAAAGTACCTTGGGGATCCTCTATACCAGATGTGTTTTGCCAGTTAAGTGTCTTGCCAGGATCACATAGCTAGTACCTGAGGCTGAATCTGAACTCAGGTCCTCCTGACTCGAAGGCGGGTGCTCTATCCACTGCGCCACCTAGCTGCCCCCCCCACCCCGAGGTGGTGTCAAAATGCATCGCCTTTTGGTTATTATCTCTCATGCTGGTATCCCCTAGGATACTTCACAGATGTTTGTTTAGCCCTATAAAATTACCATCCCCAAAAGATATGTCATCTGCCCTTTCCTGTCTTTGTGTAGTTAAGGAAGGTTTTATTTATTCCAAGGAGAGAGCAAGTCTGTTAGCTCTGATCCCCTAGCAAAGACTGGCAGATACAGATCCTGAGTGAGGCCCAAACCACACGAAAATGGAATTGGGAAATATTTAACAAAATAAATACAAATGCAATAAAATATAGATGTTAATATGTGGTTTTCTAAGTCCATGTGTGGCCCACAGTGATCATTATGTACAGTTTAGTGGCCCCCTTTTCTATTTGAGTTTGACATCATTGATCTAGTGAAACCCTCTCATTTTTTCAGAAGAAGAAATTGAGTCCCAGAGAGGATCTTGCCCAAAGTCACATAGCACACCAATAGCAAGGAGAGTGGTGAAGTGAATAGAATTCTGGACCTTGAGTTAAGATGATACAGGTTCAAATCTCACCTCTGAGACTTACTAACTGTGTGACCCTATATGCCACTTAATAGATCTGATGTCCTATCTATTCCCTTGCATTAAGATGTTAAATTAGCTTTGTTGTCAGCAAAACTGTCCCCCAGGTCTGAGGGCTAAATCCCACCACCACCTGTTTTTATAGGTTCAAGCTAAAGCCGGCAGGTTGGACTTGGCCCACGGCTGTGGTTTGCCAGTCTCTGTTCTATGCATCGGCATATAGATGTCTGAGGGCATGAATATTTTTCCTCACTCTTTGCCGAGGTATTTCCTCTGTCTCAATCAGTTTTAATAAAGGTAGACTGAGGTACAGATTCTGACCAAGATCACTTTACTAACAGTGATGTGTGTAACTGTTAATAAAGTGGAACAGAGAGGTAGCCTCAGGAAAGCCAGTGACCCCCCAGAGAAGGAAAGGACCCTCTTTTTTAACACGCAGCAAAAAGGGGTCTTGGTAGGTGTGGAGAACATGGAATAGGTTGTAGTGTTGGGGCAGAATGTTATGATTGGCTGTACTGAGAAAGGTGGGCTGGCATTTGGGTGAGGCTAATCACATCACGCTCTAACCATTAAGGAATGCTAATTGTTTTAGAGGACCCACGTGTATCTGCCAGTCTTTGCTAGGGGATCAGAACTAACAGACTTGCTCTCTCCTTGGAATAAATAAAACCTTCCTTAACTACACAAAGACAGGAAAGGGCAGATGACATATCTTTTGGGGATGGTAATTTTATAGGGCTAAACAAACATCTGTGAAGTATCCTAGGGGATACCAGCATGAGAGATAATAACCTTTCTTTTAAACTAACTTTAAGGTAACTCAGAGGGGGAGAGCTGGATTCTTCAGCTCAGATCGAGGCTATAGCAACGTGGCTTGAGCAGTCATTTCAAACAGGGTGGCAATACAGAAGAGGATCGATTACAGAGGAGAATCAATTACCAGATGATACCGAATCAGTTTAATATCTTCACCTGTAGGGAATTATTGGACGCCTCCTCCACCGTTGTGTATCTTCCCAAGTCATTGCTGACATTCTTCAGTTTCTAACTTAATGGGACAGGACTTGGCAGATAGACGGTATGGTGGAGACAGTATGGGACTTGAAATCAGGGAGACCTGAGTTCAAATCCTGCTCCAGACACTTAGTAGCTACGTGGCCTGGGCAAGTCACTTAGCCGTTCTCTGCCTGTTTCTTCATCTGTAAAATGGGGGTAATAGTAGTACGTCCTTCCCAGGGTCATCATGAGGATCAAATGAGACAATATCTGTAAAGTGCTTCACAAACCTTAAAGAGCTATGTAATCATTACTATTATTGTTAATTATTATTATCATGGATGTGCAAAAGAGGAAAGAAGGGGCAGGTAGAAGGAAATTGCAAACCACTGCAGCTTTTTGTTTGTTTTGTAGAAAAGTAGTCTGTAGAGTGAGTTGGGACAGGTTAGTAGAGCCAGCCACAGAGTTTATTATCACGTTTGGCTGCTAGGTGGTGCCATAGTGCACAGGGACTCTCTGAGTTCAAATCTAGCCTCAGACACTTGTTGTCTGACCCTGTTGTGTGACCCTGGGCAAGTCACTTAACCCTGTTTGCCTCAGTTTTCTTATCTGCAAAATAAGCTAGAGAAGAAAATGGCAAACCACTCCAGTATTATTTCCAAGAAAACCTCAAATGGAGTCACGAAGAGTTGGATAGAACTGAAATGAGTGAAAGATAACAAAGACACAGCTTGTGGAATAGATGGACTCCAGGGGTGTGAGTGGTTTGGAAGGCATAGTAGTTGGAACAAAGTTTGTATCGGTATGGGGTAGGACTGACTTGTAGAGAGCCTTGAATGCCTGGCTGAAGAGTTTAGACTTGATCATGTAGGAGTTTGGTAGCCACCAGAGGACACGATCACACTGACACATTAGGCCTCACCTGTATCTCGGAAAGATGATTTGGTCAATGTATGTAGGAGGGATTGGAGAGAGGAGAGACTGGAGGTAGGCAGTATCTTATGCTGGTTCAGATGAGGACAGGTACAGACCTGAATTAAACTGGGGCTGTAAGGGGTAGCAGAAGGAACAAGTCGGGTAGACATTAAAAATGAGATGAGTCTTCTTCAACCCTTGACCTTGAAGTTGATTTTCCTCCTCTTGAGTCTTATCTCCCACTATCCTTCTATGTAGATCCTGGCCTCTAGAGCCAAATCAGAAACTCTTCATTGTTCTCTGAGCATACTAGCTGGTCTCCCATTTCTGTGGAATGGACTGGAAAAGCATCTATTACTTCCTGTGCATAAAATATTCTGTGACACTCTGGGAGTACAAAACAGAAAAGTGAGATAATTCCTGCCCTCAGAGACCTCCTGTTATAATTAGGGAAGCTGATACATGTAAGAGAATTCAACAGCAGAGTAGACGGAAAGCTCTGGCTCTTTTTAGGGTACACCGTCAGGGTAGATGGTAAGGTCCAGCACTGGGGCAGACAGTAAAGCCTAGTAGTCTCTTATCTTACTGGGAAGACTGTGGTTGAAGCAAGGTTGGCTAGAGCCAGCTCAAACTGGCTCATGAGAACTGATGGTTAAATTTTTGGTGTGAACATTTTATATCTTGGAAATCTGTAAATACCACAAATCAGGACTTTATTGTTTTGTTACTTGTCTAGACTTAAGAAAGTGATGGAGAAAACATTAATAATGTAGGTTAAATTTAAAAGCATGTCTGGTATACATCCCTTCCCCCAATAGAGCTGACTGTTAAACATTTACCAGCACACTCCTGTGTGTGAGTGACCATGTTTGTCCTGCAGTCAATGTTGTGGGCAGAGGTAGGGAACCGGAGGCCTCAAGGCCACATGTTTCTCTCTAGGAACTCAAGTGCAGCCTCGTTTGGTCAAAAGACCACACTTGAGGACCTAGAGGGCCACATGTTGCCTCGAGGCTGCAGGTTCCTCAATCCCTGGCTTGGGCCCGCAATCATTGGGAAGAGGGGGAGACCTTGGTGGGACTTAAATAGGAGGAAAGCTGGGGTCTTGAAGGAAGGGTTCCCTGCCAGTCCTGGTTGGCTCCCTCCTTTATTACCTTAATGGGATGGTGGGATCTCCATGACTTTGATACGCTGTTTTCTTTATCTGGATAACCCTGACACCTCCATAGAATCATGAAATTGGTGAATGTCAGAATTGAAAGGGACCTCAGAGTCCATCTAGCGTGGTAATCCACACCTGGCCAAGATCTGCTTTCACACCAACAAGTGACTTCCAGGAAGTCCATTACAACTATGAGCAGCTCTGATCACTAAGGAATTTTCCTTCTATCTAGCCTCAAAATGCCTCTCTGCAGCTTCTGACCCTTGCTCCTAGTTTGGTCTCCGAGGCCAAGCAGAGAAAGTCTGATCTCTCTTCCACATTAAGAAATCATGTCCCCCCAAGTCTTCTCTTTTCTAGATTAAACATCCATAATGACTCAAACTGATCCACAAGGATGATTTCAAGACCCTTCACCGCCCTGGCTGCCATCCTCTGGACATTTACCAGGTTGTCAATTTTCTTCCTAAAATGTGGTGTCCAGAGCTAGACTGTGCTAGGTGTGGTCTAACCAAAGCAGAGTATCTGAAAATGACCTGAGGTTTCAATAGATTATGAACCCAAAGTTAACATGGCAGCCAAGAAAGCTAATATTATCATGGCAGTTAGGTGGCACAGCGGATAGAGTGCTGGACCTGGAGGCAGTTAGATCTGAGTTCAAATCCAATCTCAGATACTTAACCTCCATCTGCCTCAGTTTTCTCAACTACCAAATGAGGATAAGAGTAGCATCTACCTCCTAGGGTTGCTGTGAGGATAGAAAGAAATAAGACCTTTAAAGTGCTTTGCAAACCTTAATGTATGGTATAAATGCTAGCCATTATGGCTTAGCCAGCATTAAGAGGCAGGTACAGTGGCCTGATCCCATTGCATTTTAGGAAGGACGCTGATAAGCTGGAGAGTGTCCAGAGGAGGGCAGCCAGGCTGGCGTAGGATGCTAAGGGTCACGTCATGGGAGGAGAATAGATAAAAGGAACTGGGGATATTCCGCATGGAGAAGAAAAGGCTTGAGGAGGACATAGCAGCTGCTTCACTTACTGGAAAGGCTACCTGTGAAAGAGGTACACCTGTTCTGCTTGGCTCAGGAGGACAGAACCAGGAACGATTGATGCTCCTAGGCTGGAAGCCATAGGGAGGCAAATTTAGGTTGGAGCTAAGGAAAAACTTCCTTAGCAAGGCAGAGTTTTACAGTCAAAAGAGAACAGGCTGCCCATGAAGGGCAGGGTTCTCCTTCGCTGGATGACTTCAAGCAAAAGCGCATCCCATATGCTGATGGGATCCCTGTTGAGACTTTCTAGCCTGGGAAGTTCCTTCTAACTCAGAGATTTTTATGACTGAGTACAGTGGGACTATAACCTCCCCAGTCCTAGACTCTATTACTCTCTTAACATAAGCCTAAAATCACATTGGCTTTTTGGGCTACTATATCTTAATATTGTCTCATGTTTAGCTTGTAGCCCACTAAAACTCCTGGATGATTTTCCCACAAACTGCTATCATGGTCATACCATCCCCATCTTGTCCTTGTGAAATTGAATTTTTTCCCACTTAATAGTATTTTATTTTTTCCAATTACATGTAAAGATTGTTTTCAACATTCGCTTTTACAAGATTTTGAGTTCTGAATTTTTCTCCCTCCCTCCTCTCCTCACTCCCCAAGACAGCAAACAATCTGCTATAGGTTACATATTAATTATATTTCCACGTTAGTCATGTTGTGAAAGACGAATCAGAACAAAAGGGAAAAAACACAAGAAAGAAAAAACAAACAACAACCAAAGTGAAAACAGTCTGCTTGGATCTGCATTCAGACTCCGTATTTCTTTCTCTGGATGTGGACGGCATTTTTCATCATGAGTCCCTTGGAATTATCTTGGATCATTATATTACTGAGAAAGCGCTAAATCTATCTTAGTTGATCATTGCACAATGTTATTGTTATTGTCTACAATGTTCTGGTTCTACTCATTTCATTCAGCATCAGTTCATATAAGTCTTTCTAGGTTTTTCTGACGTCTGCCTGCTCATAACTTTTTATAGCACAATAGTGTTCCATTATATTCATATACCACAACTTGTTCAGCCATTCCCCAATTGATGGTCATCCCTTCAATTTCCAATTCTTGGCCATCACAAAAAGAGTTGCTATATTTTTGAACATGTGGGTCAATTTTCTCTTTTTTGTGGTCTCTTTGGGATACAGATCTAGTAGTGCTATTGCTGATCAAAGGGTATGCAGTTTTATAGCCCTTTGGGCATAGTTCCAAATTGCTCTCCAGAATGGTTGGATCAGTTCACAACTCCACCAACAATGTATTAGTGTTCTAATTCCCACGTCCTCTCCCATGAAATTGAATTTTTGAACCTAAGTCAAACACTTTACATTTAGTCCTATTAAGTTTCGTCTGATTAGATCTGGCTTAATGTTCTAGCCTGTTGAAAATTTTTTTATATCCTACATCTACCATCCAAAGTCATATCTATGTCTCCCAGCTTTCTATCAGCTGCAAATTTGATAAGCATGCCATCTCTACCTTTATTCAAGTCAATATATTAAAAAGCACAGGTCCTAAGGCATATTTCTGTGGCACTCCATTAGAGACAACCCTCCAAGTTGACATCAAGCTATTAATGGTAACTCTTTGGGTCTATCCTAAAGCACCTAACTGTTCTCTACTTCTTGTCCAGCCTGTGCTCTTCCACCTCGACCATAATGGTAGCATGATACTGGATGGTCGGCTGAATTATCCACCAGCTTAACAATGGCATAAGAAAGGGAAATAAGGCGAATGTGGTTCTCAGTGAAGCCATTCTGCCTCTTTGTGAACACCATCTCTTTTTTATGTGGTTTACTGGCTATTTAACTTTTTTTTTTGCCAGAATCTAAGACAAACATGGGCAGCTAGGTGGTGCAGTGGATAGAGTGCTGGGCCTGGAGTCACAAGGACTCATCTTCTTGAGTTCAAATCCAGCCTCAGACACCTCCTAGCAATGTGACCCTGGGCAAGTCACTTGCCTCAGTTTCCTTATCTGTAAAATAAACTGGAGAAGGAAATGGCAAACCACTCCAGTATCTTTGCCAAGAAAACCCCAAATGGGGTCATGAAGAGTCAGATACTACTGAAATGACTGAACAAAAAAATAAGACAAGCAAGCCTATACTTCGCAGATTCTATCATCTTCCCTAGTTTGAAAACTGGGTTAACATTTGCCCTTCTCAGGTGTAATGGCACCTTTTCCATTGTCTATCGCTTTTGCAAAGTTCATTGACGGCGACTCAGCAATCACATCTGCCATCATCCCATCCTGGGATGTAGCTCATTTGGACTGGTTGGAGCAGACTACTCACGAGCAGCTAAAGTCTTTCTTCTTATCCCCATCTGTTTCTTGGTTTGCAGTTTCCTATTAGCTATTTTTGTTCTCTCATCTCCAGTCCAGAGATCATTGTTCTTGGTAACAAAACAAAGGCAGAATAGTTCTGTCCTCTGTTATTCCATCCACCCCCAAGCAAGGACTCTCTTAACAACAACCATAAAACCCTCTCTTTGCTGTGTTCAGAGTTCCTCACCAATCTCTCTTCTTTCTGGTTTTATCTGGGTTATTTAATTTTTATTTTGGGTTACCACTCTGGTTACTAATCTTCAAGGATCAACACTTTTTTCATATTCTTCTTCTTATACCGTCTTTGTGTTACTTTCCTCATTTAAACACATCTTTGAAAAAAATCTAATTTGGTTGACAAGTTCCTTGTGCATCCACATTGTCTTATTTGAACAAGTTCCTTTCTTTCTCCTCATCAGAACTGTTACTGTTTATCTCTTTAGGATGTCATTTTAAAAAATGTTTTATGGATGCCTTTTGTCTTTAGATCACAGTCATTTCTGAAGAAAAAAGACTTCATCTTCCCTCCAACTGAACCCTCCCTTGTGACAAAGTAAAAATATTAGATATAGTGACTACATCTGACATTCAGCCTTGATAGCCCTCTGCCTCTCTGATGAGAGTTAGGCAATAAGTTTCATTATCTGTTTTCTAGGACCCTCATTGGTTTTTCAGTTACTCAGAGTTTGGCTTCCTTTTAGTGTTCTTTTCACTTGAATTGCTAAAATCTTTTAGTTCTACTTATTTTGCATCAGTTCATACAAACCTTTTAATTTATCTGAATTCCTTGTATTCATAGTTTCTTACTCCAAATACTCAATACTCAAATGGATCTGTAATACTCATCAATTTGGAAGTTCCCTCCAACGACACAGATTGCAATCCATCCATGCCTACTTATCCTATGTGATTCTTGTCTATGAACTCCCATAAGTTCCTTGTGACCACCTTACATGCTGGAACTTTCCTTTTTTATCCTAAATTTGACAAACTTCCAAACCCCACAAATGACTATTATTTCATATACAAATAACACAAGAGGATTGTGCAGCTTCTCCTCCTCCTCCTCCTTTCTTTCTTCTTCAATTTTGTCTTCAAGATTAGGAAGTTGGTTCGTTTTTACTTGAGACTATTCCCTCCCAGGTATTATCCTCTCTTTTGACACTGCTTCCCATCCCTGTTTGCCAGTTCAATTGAATGAATTTCTGTTTGTGTATGTGCGTATGTTGAATCCCCCTTTGTTTATAATAAGAATGAGGTTCTTCTGATGCCCACTCCCTCCAACCTCTTCCTTCACGTATGTGTGTATGTATATCTATGTATGTATATATGCTCTTCTCATGTATCACAGTTATGAGAAACAGTAAGTTCCACCTCCTTATTCCTCCTTCTTACATTAGTGTATTCCTCCTTTAACCTTCCCTTTTCTTTCCCCTCTTCAAACTCTCAAAATAGAACCAATCTGCCTCTAGAATTTTTGTCTTTCTTTTTTCTTAACTGTCTCACTACCTGTTGAAGACATTAAGGTCCTGGAGGAACACCTGTTTCTCCTCCCTTTACTAGGATGTTAGCCCTTCGTCATCATATGGCACCTTCGAATTGCTCAAATAAATTTACCTTTCTATGTTTCTCCTAAGTTTTGTATTTGTATTTCAAAATTCCTAATCTGCTCTGGTCTTTTCATCAGGAATGCTTGAAGGTTCTCTAGGTTCACCCTGCCCCCAGATTAAATTCACCTTTGTAGGGTAAGGTATTCTTGGTTGTTTTGCCTTTTGGAATATTGTATCCTAAGATCTCTTATTTATCATAGAAGTTGCTAGGTCTTGTGGGATCTTTGCTGTGATCCCTTGGTATTTTAACTCTTTCTTTCTGGACGATTTTAATATTTTTCCTTTGATGTGGAAGGTCTGGATTTTGGCTATATTTCTGGAACTTTTCTTTTTAGGGTGTCTTTCAGGAGGTGACTGGCAGATTCTTAGAGTCTTTCTATTTTCACTTTACCCTCAGGATTTAATAGATCCTGGGTAGTTTTCATTTATGATTTCTTAAAATACAGTATCCAGGTTTTTTAAAACCATGGTTTTCAAGGAGTCTGTTTTCATCCTTCATGATTCTTAAATCATTTCTCCTTGACTTATTTTCCAGATCAGTTGTTTTCAATCATAGATAACTAACATTTTCTTCTATTTTTTCAGTCTTTTGATTTTGTTCCATTTCTTGCTGTTTTGAGGAGTCACTGATTTCTGTTTGATATATTATAATTTTCAGGGATTCCATTACTTGGGCAAAGGTTTTCATTTTCTTCGATTTCTTCTCCTCCCATTTCTTTCCACCAGAATTTTATTTTTTATCTCTTGCTTCATTTCTTTCAGATATTCATGTAATTCTTGGGGAATATCCTTTTTTACCTTTTGAGTCTTTGCTTGCAGTTTTTATGTGGTTTCTCTCTCTAGATTGGATTTTTGGGTATCTCTGGATTTATTACAATTCTTTATAGTAGTCTGTACTTCATGTGTTTACTCATCTCTCTAGCCTTCGTTCTTGAATTTGTACTTTGTGCCAGGTTCAGTCTCTGCCTTCTGCAGCACTTTGAGGTAGGGTGGTTGACCTTCATGGTCTTTACCGGGGTCACTTGGATTTCTTCACTGACTTCGACCTCTCAGGGTTAGGCCTTCCTGGATCTTTGAGATTCAGAGTTCTGGAGCTTTAAGGCCCTCTATGGCTCCCCAGGGCAGAATGCCGGGGACCTTGGAAGTCCTGGTCTGAGCACTGCCATGCCTAGGCTGCTGGATAATGCTCCCAATAACTTCCAAGGTGTCCCCACTGTGCGTTTCTGCCCACTCTGGGGTTTTTTCTTTTTTTTATATATTTTTATTTTTAGTTTGCAACAAACAGTTCTACATAATTTTGAGTTCCAGATTTTCTTCCCTCCCTCCCCCCCTCCCTCCTGAAGAAGGCATGGAATGCCATATAACTTCCAGGTATAACTTGGCATTGAATTGATTTACACACTAGTCAAGTTGTGGAGAAGAACCATCACCAATGGAATGACACATGAGAAAGAAGAAACAGAACCAAAAACAAAAACAAAAAAAACCACAACCCAACAACAAATACAAAAGAAAGATAAAAAAAAGTGGGGGGGAAAAGGCGAGTATGAAGTATGCCTCGATTTGCATTCATACTTCATAGTTCTTTCTCTGGATGTAGACAGCCCTCTCTATCATGAGTCCTTTGGAGCTTTCTCTGCATATTGTGTTGCTGAGAAGAGCAAAGTCTGTCAGGGTTAGTCATCACAGAATCCATATATCTGTGGTTGTGTATAATGTTCTCTTGGCTCTGCTCCGCTCACTCAGCATTACGTTGTATAGGTTCTTCCAGGTTGTTATGAAGTCCGTATCATCTCTGGGGTTTTTTTCCAGGGAGCCTTTGTTTCTGCTGTCTTGCAGACTCTAGGTATCTCTGGTGACACGGGGTGGCTGGGCTTGTTTGCCTAAACAGAGGAGCTAGCTTTCATGGTGGGTACCCTTTCCTATTTCCCCATGGACTTCTGGCTGACTTTCTGTGCAGTTCATGGGTGGAAGAAATTACTTACTCTAGTTTCTCATTGGATTTCTTGACTATTTAGTCTGGTGTGACTGAGGTTTTTGCTGGAGGAAATGCAGAGGAACTGGGTTGTCAATCTCTGCTCAGACAGCCATTTTGGCCAGAGCCCTCTTCCTTCTCCCTTCTTCTTGATATCATGAGGATAGCTCTCTAGAGGGCTCTGGCTGTCCACTTCTCATCCCATTACATCCACATGCCAGAGTTTTTTCAGCTAGTTCCCAAATGATGCGCACTCGCTTTGTTTTCAGTTCTTTTAAGCACAAAGAAGGCTGCCATGAGTATTTTGGTGTCTACTGAACCTTTGTTTCTGTCTTTCAGAGCAGAGGACTTCCCATCTTTCCTAGGGCACATTTCCCCTATAGGCTTTTAGGTCACTGGATGCTACCAATCCTTTCTCTAGAACCCTTTAAATCTGCTTTCCCCAAATCTAGAGTGCATGCCACACCGTGCCCTGCCTTCCTCTCCTCTAAAATGAATTCCACAATGGGTCACTTTGCCCCGAGATTCCCACCATTTTTGCTTCGGTAACCAGTTCTTCCTTGTTGGTCAGCATCAGGTCCAGAGAAGCACTTCTTGTCACTTCCTCCTCCTTGGAAGGATGACATTATTAAAAAAAAATTGTTAGGTGCACAGCTTTTGAGAGACAGAGAGAGAAAACCACAGAGGGACAGAGAGAGAGAGAGACAGACAGAGACAGACAGAGGCAGAGACTGAGAGAAAAAGAAATAGAGACAGAAAAAAGAGATCCAGAATGTGTCTGGATCCTGCCTCTGATGCTTACTGCTGTGTAACTGTTGGCACATCCCCTCCCCTCCCAGTTGCAGAATTAGGCGACTGGACTGGATGGTGTTTGAGCCCTCCTCGAGCTCCAGACTCCTGTTCAGCAGATCTATCATATACCTCCCCCGCCCATATTGTTTCTGTTTCTTTTCTCTTCATTTATCCTTACCCAAATGCTCTCACCCATGTCTCCCCTCCACACCCAAATCAAGTTCCTTTTCTCACATGAGCATCTCCTTAATACAAAATGCTCCTGTCTCCCCTTTAACTGTTTGTTCTGTTCTTTTTGTTCCTAATAAGGTATATCCTTCTAGAACTGTATTCTAGGTAGATCCTGTTCCATTCAAGCCTTAGTGACACCAGTGAGATAAAAATGCTTTTTTTGTCTCAGGATCCCAAGTCTTTCTTGCGTGTTACCCATACTTTGCCTGTTCACCTTTCTAGAGACTGCAAGATGGTGCACTGTATAGAGTGCTGGGTCTAGTGTCAGGAAGACCCGAGTTCAAATTCCGCCTCACATAGGACTATGGCCAAGTCACTTAACCTGTTTGCCTTAGTTTCCTCAACTGCCAAATGCGGATAATACTAGCATTGGCCTTCCAGAATTGTGAGGACCAAAATGAGATAATGAGCCTAGCATAGTGCCTCCTGGCACATAGCGAGCACCCAATAAATTCTTCATTTCTCCCTCCCTTCCTCTCTCCTTTTCTTCCTTCTTTCCCACTTTCCCATGTGTAGGCATAGATGTGGAATTTATTTCTGGCTCTTTTATGAATTTTTCTGCCATGTCTCTACTGTTTTTCTTCTTCCTACACCGGCACTATTCGCTACGTGTTTTTGCCAGCCCTTACTAAGTGTACTCCATCCCTAGCCAAGAGCCCATCATTTCTGTATTTTAAACTATGGTTAAGAAATGCAAATTCTATTCTTCAAGGCTGATTCAAGTATTACCAGCCATTTCTCATCCCCTCTTCCCTTGCTGCTTCCTGGATAATTGCTCTCCCGACATCTGCAGATGCATGTGATCATTCTTGCTTCCTCCTCTGAGGCTCAAGCTTCCTACCATGGGGAAGGATCTCGTACTATTATTTATTTCCAAGCATTCAGTGCTCTTCCTGCTTGTCTTTCCTTTCTGGTCATGTTCTTCTCTCTCCATCTTTCCCTGCTCCCTGACCTCCTGACCCCAGGTCAAGGTCAAGATTTTCTCCTGACTCTTTTGAGCCTCTTCCCTTTTCCCCTCTTGAAGCCTTCCTTTCATATTTTCTCTTTAGAAGCACATTCTCCCAGAAAACCTGGAGAGCAGAGAGACATTCTTGGAGCCCTTCTCTGTTCTCCTGCACGAAGGAGGCCAGCCTGCCCTTTGAGCCAGCTATTACTTGGTTTGCAAGAAAAGCAAACATTATGCATTCTGTGCAGGACAATGGGATATTCTCTGCGCCCTCTACGCTGCGAGTGAGAGCCTTAGTCCTTGGTCCTTATGGTTACCTCTTTTAGTGAACCCCCGTTCTTCACCCATGGACATCTTTCCCATCTTTCAAGGCTCCATTTGAGTGCCACAACTTGAACTGGATGACTTGTAGATATATCGAACTCAACATCTAACTCCCGCCTCAAACTTTCCCCTTTTCCCGACTTCTCATTTCCGTCAAACCATGGCTTGAAACCTAGGATTCAGCATCAATTCCTCACTCTCCCACCCTCCACACCCAATCTGTTGCCAAGGCCTTTGTAGTATCTCTCAAATACGCCCCCTTCCTTCCTCTGACACTACAACCACTCTGGAGCAGGTCCTCATCACCTCACATCTGGACTATTGCTGTAGCCTGCTGAGGTCTCATCGCCTCTGGTCTCTCCCTATTCCAGTCCATCCCCCACCCAGATTCCAAAGTGATCTCCCTAAAATGCAAGTCTGACCACATTCCCTCCCGTCCTGCTCGGTACTCTGCAGGAGCTTCCTGTTACTTCCAAGACCAAATGTAAAATCCTCTATTTGGCTTTTAAAACCCTTCACAACCTGGCCCCTTCCCATCTTTCCAGCCTCCTTACACTCTGCTCCCCTCCCATAGTCTATGCTGTGGCAACACTGGCCTCTTGGCTGTTCCCATGCAGGGAATGCTCTCTCTCCTCATCTCAGCCTCCTGGCTTCCTTCAAGGCTCAGATCAAACCTTCCCTTTTGCAAGAGGTCTTTCCTGGCCCCCTTCCCCTTTTACTCTGAGATTAACTCAAATTTATCCTGTATCTTATATATACACAGTCATTTGCATGTTGTCTCCCTCATTAGAATGTGAGCCCTTTCAAGGCAAAGACTGTTTCTTTATACCTCCAGTATTTAACGCAGTTAGTCTGTAAACATGAAGTACCTACCATGTGCCAGGCACTCTGCTAAGCACTGGCGATACAAATTAAGGAAAAACCAGTACCTGTCCTCAAGCAGTTTACATTCTAATGCAGCAGACAACATGTGAATAACTGGGTGCGTACAAGATATATACAGTTATGTTAACCTGAGTATGGAAGGCATTAACAGCTGGGGGATGGGAAAAGGTCTCCTACAGGAGGTAGAATTTGAGCTTGGTTTTGAAGAAAGCCAGGGAAGCTAAGAGGTGGTGGTATGTGTATGTGAGGGTAACGCATGCGCCTGTGTGTGTGTGTGTGTGTGTGTGTGTGTGTGTGTGTGGCAGGGCACTCCAGAGATGGAGAACAGATGCCACAAAGGAGGAGTACAGGAGGAGTGCTGTGATGAAGTAATTACAAATAGGCCATTTTAGCTGGATTACTGAGTACCTGGAGAATAAGGTGAAAGGAGTCTAGAAAGGGAGGAGGGGTCCAGGTTGCCAAGAGCTTTGAATGCCAAACAGAGAAGTTTGTATTTGTTCCTGGAGGGAGGGAGGTAAGAGGGAACTGCTAGAGCTCATTAAGAGGTGAGGGGTGATGTGGTCAGACCTATGCTTTAGAAGAATCACATTGGCAGCAGAGTTGAGGCTGGACTGGAGTGGGGTAGGGGGAGACCTTTGAGATTGTCCAGTCCAACCCTCTCCTTTTACAGGTGAGGAAGCTAATGCCCTGAGAAGTTAAGTCACCTGTCCACGTAATTAGAAGGTCACATAGCTAGTAAACTGCAGAGTCTGCATTAAAACCTAAGACCTCTGACTCCAGATGTCATGATCTCTGCATTTCATGGGATGCCCTCAGAGGGGCATCAGGGCCTTGCACATGGTAGTGATCCAGAAATGTTTTCTTAATTGAATTAAAATAAAGGCCAAAACCTGGTGACTGGTTTCCAGCCTAGGAGGAGAGGGGGAGGCCTGGAGGGATATGGATCTTGGTAGTGGCTGTGTGGTGGCCCATCCCTGCCTCTCCTAGGGACTGGGACCAATGCTTGTTACATGGAGGAGCTGTGCAATGTGTCTGCTGTGCCTGGAGACAAAGGCCGCATGTGTATCAACATGGAGTGGGGTGCCTTTGGGGATGATGGCTTGCTCAAAGAATTCTGTACACCTTTTGACATTAATGTGGACAGATCCTCCATCAACCCCGGCAAACAGAGGTGCAGTGACCAGCGAGGTGGGGAGGGCAGGAGGCTGGGGTGGAGGAGGAACGGGAGCCAGGAGGTTAGGCTGGAGGGACCTCTGGGTTGTGGGCTAGGGTGGGAGTTGGGGTTGATGAGAACAGAGGGCCAAGGCTTTGTGGCTAACACCCCTTCAATGACCATTCCATTCCATGCTAACATGAGTCAGGTTTGAAAAGCTGATAAGCGGCATGTATCTGGGTGAGATAGTCCGTCAGATCCTTCTGCTCCTGAGCCGCCTTGGGGTCCTGTTCGGTGGCCAGGTGTTCCAGTGTCTTAAGACCAAGGATATTTTCAAGACCAAGTTCCTGTCTGAGATTGAAAGGTGCCTGAATTCCCTCTCCCCAGCCCTGTTCATCTTGTGGGCACGGTGATGGCTCTAGAGATGATGCCGATTATTTCCTTGGGTGAACTGGGGGAAAGGAGGGAAGACAGCTTGCTGAAACAGGACCCTTTCTCCTAGAGACGACCTAGAGAGGTGGCAGGTCCAGGCTATCCTAGAAAAGCTGGGTCTCACAGTAAGCTGCGACGATGCCCTGATGGTCCGGGAGGTGTGTCAGGCAGTGTCCCAGAGGGCAGCTAAGCTTTGTGGGGCTGGAGTGGCCGCCATAGTGGAGAAGATCCGAGAGAACCGCGGACTGGAGGAGCTGAGTGTGGCTGTGGGTGTGGATGGCACCCTCTACAAACTACACCCCCAGTAAGTGTGGGTCTGAGGGAAGGGGGAGGGTGGGAGATGCCTGGCCTCTACTGGAGACCACCCCTACCACCCCTCATTCCCCCAGCTTCTCGAATCAGGTGAAAGACACTGTGCAACACCTAGCCCCACGATGCTCTGTCAGATTCCTGCAGTCAGAGGATGGGTCCGGTAAGGGGGCTGCCCTTGTCACTGCAGTCGCCTGCCGTCTGGCCGGATCCACTCAGGCTTGAGAGGACTGCCCTCTGTGGCCCCACTCCAGCAGCCTGGGGTGGGATCAGGACCAAAACATGCTACCTGGGTTACACAGCCTCTGCCCCACGTACTCCTCCTCCCCGCTGTCCTAAGGACCACTGGCAGGTGGCCTGACGATGTATGGAGCTCCTGGTTGCTTCCTTCTCAGTCCCCATCCCTCCCCACAGTCACTGGGCCGTCTCTGCTGGCCCCCACAGAATAAAGACCATTTAGCAATATATATCATTTATTTACATTATTCACGTCCGCTAAAATCCCTACGTGCCCGGCCGGGCAAGGCTGTATGTACATAAGGCCAAGTGTAAGTACTTGAATGCACTTTGAATACAGAATTAGAAAAAGGAACGGTCTTTACACAACACGCCCTGTGTGTGGGACACGGGGACAGGGTAGGGCTGGGCCTGCCCCGGCTCCAGGGACCAGGGACGGACACACTACAGCACAGACACTCGCCAATGTACAACGCATGACTCCCTTTGCATATACACCCGCCCCGCAGGGCCTGAGGAGAGGGCAGAGGAATGGGGGGAAGGGGCTGGGCTGAGGGCCTAAAGCAGCCCTCAGCTAGGCTGGACCTGGCCCTCCCTAGTGCTTGGGGGGGGACAGGGGTGGGGATGGATTGGCTGGGGAGGGGAGGAGAGGAGCAAGCCTGTGTCCCTGTGGGGATGGGAGTAGCAGCACCGCTGCCTGTGTGTGAGAGGCACGTGTGTGGCACGTGTGTGACATGTGACACTTGATGCAAGTATGTGAGAGATGGGGAAGGTGTCCGGTGAGTGGAGTGAGCTACATGTATACTGTGAGTGGGGTGAGTGTACATGAGACATGGATCTACGGTGTGTGACAGGTGGGGGAGTGATTAATGTGTGGGAGAGCACAGACAGAAGCCAGGTGTAAGCCACCGAGTGTGGCTGGGTGTCCAGTCCCGAGCTGCCACAACATGGGCTGTGGCTCCTGAAGCTGACAGTGATGACCCTGGTTGGGGGAAGAGGGTCCCCCCAGATCTGCTCTCCCACCCCCACAGGCACAGAAATGTTTGCATAAGGCCCAGCGAGGTGGGCGAGGCAACCCCATTCCCTGACCCCCTGTGTTTGTGTCCATGTGTATGTGTAACCCCAAGGGAGGGGTGGAGGGAGAGGTAGCATGACACACACACACGCAGACACACGTACCATCTGCCTCTGGACCTGCCGAGATCCCTCTCCTGGCCCTCCCTTCCTTCCTGCTGGACTCGGCCTCCCCTGCTCTGGGGGACGCTGCATCAATGACTGGTAACCCATCCCCAACACGCTCAAGGCCCAACCTGGGGGCAGCAGGACGGCCAGGGAAGGAGCCCTTTGAGAAGGGCGGAGGGGAGTTAACTTGGCCCAGTCATGGCTGTGAGAAGGGGCTCCCTGGGCACAAAGCAAGAAAGGAGAGACACCAGAGGCGGGCATCGTTCCGGGGGTGCCACCCCCTTTCCCCACCTTGCCTCCGGCCCACGCCCAAGTCGTATCCACTGATGCTGGTGCACGTGCAGGGAGCCAGTCCTGGCTTTGGACTCAGCACTCGGCCTCAGACACCACGAAGAGGGCGGTGTCCTGTTTGCCCAAGTCGGCCACAGCAGCGGCCAGCTGGCTGAGGTTGCCGTGGGGGAAGTGCCGGGCCTCCCATAGGTTGAGGATCATGGCGGTGGGGCTGGCCTTAGAGGCGAAGAAGCCGAGATGGCTGCAGAGGGAGAAGAGGGTCCGTCAGAAAGCTCGGCCTTGGTCTTCCCCATCCTTAATTCCTGAAGGGCCCAACCCCACTCTGCAGTGGAGGGGATCCCCCTCCATTGAATCCTTTCCTGCCTGCCCTCTCCCAGGTCACTCTGAGAAAGGAGGAAGAGGGAGAAATATTAAGGTCCTTCACTGCCTAAAGCGAGTGGAAGAAATGGGAAAGGAACCCGGGCAGACCCGACGGTCTAAGAAGGTCCTTAATACTGTCAAACAGCACTACAGGCTTGCCGGCCTCGCAGCTCTGCCTACCTGTCCAGGTGCAGCTTCTGGGCCAGAGTTCGCCAGTCAGCGCCCCGGCCACAGGGGGGGTCGAGGCTGCTTATGATCTTCTGGCGGATGAGGAAGGGTATCTTAAAGGCACTGGGGCCCACCAGGGCTGGGACCCCCCCTTCATTGTCTGGAGCCAACAACTCGGCAAATCTCGTGTCCTGTGACAGGGAGGAATCTCCTGTGAGCTCCAGTGATCCCGAGAGCCGGCCGAGCACTCTCGAGGCATTCGCCATCTAGCTGAGGGACCGTCTGTGTGGTCCTGAGACGGCTGGAGGACTCGGAGGTGGGAGAGTTTGTCGGGGGATGGTGTGGTCATGGAGGGCTTCCTGGAGGGAGGAGTCGTCCAATATGGGCTTTAAAGGATTATTTTGCACCCCAACAACTGAGAAGGCTGGATTAGGAGGATCTCTCTCCAGCTCTCAACCTGGTACTGGATAAGGGGGAGGGATGAGAGCCCATCTGGGGTGGGGATAACAACGAGGGGTCCTCGCCCTCCTTCCCTCTCCCACCTTGTTGATGTTGAAGTTGACATTGAAGCTCTGCCCATCGCCCTCCACCTGCCAGATCCAGATCTTACAGGCCAGGTCGGTGGTACTGGGGCTGAAGCGCTCCAGGGTGAAGGTACAGTGAAGGAACTGCTGGGCACCACCATTCCAGATGTGGTAGAACGGGATCTCCTGGGGGAGGAGGGAAGGAGGAGAGCGTTTAGGACCGGGGAGCCTGGGGGTCCAGGGCTAGAGCCACCAGTGGCCCCAGGAGAATGCAGGGTCAGGGGACTGCTCACTGCACCAGGCCAATGACTTCATTAACACTCAAGGGATGGTGAGCCTGGTGCTGGCACTTTTCAGGGTGGACTCCAAGCCTAGAGAGGGCACAGAATCGCAGCACCTGTTTCTGGATCACTTTAAGGTCAACAACCCTGTGAGGTGTGTAGTGAAAGTCTCATTGTTTTCATTTCAAAGAGGAGGAACCTGAAGAAACAGAGGTGCAGGGTGACTCTAGCTTGTAATTCAGAAGTTTTTGTTTTTGTTTTTTTACCTATTTACCCCTATTAAATTTCATCACTTTGGTTTCAGCCCTGTGTTCTGGCCTGTGGGATCTCTTTGAAAACCGACTGAGTCAGCTATAATACCAGCTTTCCCAGACTCCAAGGCATCTATGCCTTTATCCAAGTAATAAGCGTTAAACAGCATAAGACCAACAACAGATCCTTAAGGAGCCCTGCTGGAGACCTCTTGCCAGGCTTCCATCTTGTCATTAACGATCACCCTGAGTCACAGAGACACATGTGGTTGTTTAGGGAGCTCTTCGACTAGCTGAGATTTGGAAAAGGCGAGTTTAAAAGATCAAAGCAAGAGGGACACAGCCAATGAGGGTAAGAAGGAGCTGAATGAAGCTGGGGACAAATGCCAAGGACAAAAGGGGTGCAGCTGTTCTCAAGTCTAGGGTGAGGGCCAATTCTTCCTTTGACAGATGACTGTGAGCTATGGAATACTACAGCTCCTGAGGATGTAGAGTGGAGGATTACTCAATGGGCAATGGAAAGGTATACGGTAGGTGTTGGTACGTTGTGACATATCACAAATAAGAGATTGCAAAAGAAATGGGTAAGGGATATCATTGGAGAAGCTTATGACTGGGAAAAAATGGTGAGCTGGCCAGGAGAAAGATAACGAATGGGCCGCTTGTGCGCTGGACAGTTAATCACTTAACGTCAGCAGCATAAGAGGAATGAATGAAAAAAGCATTTATTAGGTGCTTACTATACACCAAGCACTGTACTAGGGATACAAATACAAAAGTGAGACAGTCCCTGTCTTCAAGGAGCTTATATTCTAACAAGAGGAGACAATACACACGAGAGGGGAGGAAGGCTCCCAAATCACTGCGTGAACCACTCATGCTGGATTTGTGGCAAGACATGGACAGGAGTTGCATGGGAGGGAGAGGCAAAGATGGGTTGCAATCTCAATCACAAGAGGGAGAACCAAATCAGATTCCTTGGAGCAGGGGTGGGGAACCTGTGGCTTTGAGGCCACATGTGGCCCTCTAGGTCCTCAAGTGTGGCCCTCCCTTTCCCTGGAGCCTGCATATTGGGAGCAAGAGGAAGACCAAAGAAGGAAGAGAACCACTGCTGGTGGTGGATAGCCTACTGGTAACAGATTGTAGAAGGCAGGACCGCCAAGTTCTTATATTTTAGAATCTCCTAAGGAATGTGATCTTCAGACAGAGAAGGATTTAACAAAAATTGTTGATGGGAAATTAACACTGAAGACAAGGCAGGAAAAAACAGCTGGAGCGCAGCAAAAAAGCTGTAGTGGGTTCAAGTAACCAGTGCCTCGGTCACTCAAAGAAGGGGTTGATGTGGGTTGTTAGTGACCTCTGAAAGACCAGGCAGATTTGAGAGCATGCTAAATGACTGGAGAAGGGCAACTGTCTTGATTTTCAAATAAAAGAAAGAGGGAAGAGTTTAATTATGAGCTGGTAAAATGGACTTCTATTCCTGGAAAAATTCTAGAATAGGTTACGTTAAAGAGTATGGTTTGTGAGCTTTTAGAAAACGAGGCAGTGGCCATTTTTTGTAGTTATCACAGAACTAGAAACAAAGCAGATGCCCGCTGATTAGAGTGGTGAAACAAGGTGTAGGTATATGAAAGCAATGGACCATCACTGGGCCATAAGAAATAAAGGATGGGAAGAATTCTGAAAAGCACAAGAAGACATTTAAACTGATGCAAAGTGAAGCAGGTAGAACCAAGAAAACAATACACTACAACAAAGAACGGGAGCAGAGAGGTAACCAGGCCTGGAGTCAGAAAGACTCATCTTCCTGAGTTCAAATCTGGCCTCAGATACCTCCTAGCTATGTGACCCTGGGCAAGTCACTTATCCTCTTTACCTCAGTTTCCTTAACTGTAAAATAAGCTGGAGAAGGAAATGGGAAACTGCTCCAATATCTCTGCCAAGAAAACCCCAAATGGGGTCACGAAGAGTCAGACATGACTGAAAAACTACTGAACAACAAAGAATGAAAACAAATCGATCAAGAGCGACAGTTACCAAATGATAATAACCAAGCTTGTCCCCAAAGAAGAGCTATGAGACGTCACCTCCTGTACCTCTTTGCAGGGGAGGGGAATATGAGTGTTGAACAATGCAGATGATATCTTACTTTTTTTTTTTGGCAGGGCAATTGGGATTAAGTGACTTGCCCAAGGTCACACAGCTAGTACATGTGTCAAGTGTCTGAGGCCGCATTTGAACTCAGATCCTCCTGACTCCAGGGCCGGTGCTCTACTCACTGCACCACCTAGCTGCCCCGATATCTTACCTTTTAATTCTTTATAATAAGGGATTGCTTTCTGGAAAGGGATACAATGGAAAAAGGAGATGACGTAAAAACAAAAGATTAGGAATTTTTTTTAAAAGGAGGTAATGATCACTAATCCTCTGGAAAAGGAAATGGCAAATTATTCTATTATCTTTGCCAAGAAAACCCCACGGCCACAGGTCACAAAGAGTCGGGCACGAACAACAAACGATCTCTAAAACTCAGCATGCGTTCATTAAAACAGGTCAAATGAGACAGAACAACTGGACCTACAGGCCAGGGTAATATTGTAGACAGAGAGAACCTGGATCTCAGCACCGCATTTTACAGTGTATCATGCTATCTCTGTGGATGAGATGGAGAGATGTTGGTTAGACAATAGTACAATGAGGCAAATTCCAAACTGGACGAAGGACCAGGCCCAAAGACTAGTCATTGAAGAGCTAATAACCCAGAACAATGGAAGAATAGTTCCAGTGTCCCCAAGGCCCCAGTCAGACCACACCTGGAACACAATATTTGGTCCTGGAATCACACTAGACATTGACAAGTTAAAGCCTATAAGGAGCAGGGTAACTAGGATGGAAGGAGAATACTGAAGACCAATCCCTTTGAGGATGTGTGGAAGGATTAATGGTGTTTAACCTGAAGAAGGGAAGACTTAGGGATTATAGGGGCCTTCCAGTAGCTGGAGAGCTGTCACATACAAGAAAAAATTAATCAGCTGTATTCTGCTTGGCCCAGGAATCAAACACAAAATGCAATGGGTGAAGGCTGCAAAGGGTACATTTTAGTTCAGTCTACCTTCCTCCTACCAATCAGAAGTGTCCAAAAGTAGGGCAGGCTGCTTTGGAAAGGGAATGGTTTCTCCATCATTGAATGTCTTCAAGTAGAAAGAGAGGAGAGGGTAGTAAATAAATATTTATTAAGCATCTACTCTATGCTAGGCACTGTCCTAAGCACTTTACAAACAGTTCACTGGATCGTCACAACAGCCCTCAATGACCACTGGTCAGGCATGTTGCCAAGGTATTTCCACCCGGATGTTGGCTGGACCAAATGACTCCTCGGGTCACTTCTGAGCTAGCTGGACTTTCACTAATGGGAAGGAGTTCAACAGGCAAAGAAGGGTAAGGAAGAGTCTTCCAAGAAGATGGAAGAGCAGGCACAACGTCATGGATGGAGAGCATGGTTTGGTTGGGTCAGGTGCAGGGAGTGGTTCAGTTGGACTGGGGCCCAGAAGGTATAGACAGCAATAATAGGAGAAAGCAAGAAATGTGGCTAGTGCCAGATTGTGGATGGCCTTCAAAAAGTCTCACTTGCATTCAATAGGTAATAGGGAGCCATGGAAAACTATTGAGGAGAGGAGTAACTTGACTATGTATAAGGAAGATTATTTTGGTAATGGCATGAAGGACAAGATAAACAGGGGGAAAGGGGAAGCAGACACCTGTTGAAGCTACTGCAATAATCTAGGTCAGAGGTGTCAAACATGTGGCTGGAATCAGATTAAACTGTAAATGGGAAATATTTAACAAAATAAATAAAAATACAGCAGAATACAGACAATGTTAACAGGTGGTTTTCTAAGTGTTTATGTGGCCTGCAGGGTCCTTATGTATGGTTTAGGGGCCTCCTTTTCTATTGGAGTTTGATATCACTGGTCTAGGTGAATGATAATGCTTTGTACTAAGAGGCTGCAAATGGAGAAAGCAGCCATGATGCCTTTCTCCCTGGATCCTGCTCCCACACCAGGTTCCTCCCTTCTCTTTGAATACCTCCTGCACCCCTGAGTGGCCCCCTGTTGAGGCTATGGAGAAGAGTGATTTGCAGTAGAGAATTTAGTTATTTGATTCATCTGTACCATGGTCTAGGTTGGGAAATGCTGGTGTAGATAAAACCAGGGAGAGGTCATCAACTGGGTGTGCTTCTGGGATAGCAAGATGGTTGGCCAGGTGTCTATGCCAGGCTCAGACGCATGGGGAATGGGGACTGGCTGATTCCACAAGCGAGGCTACTGTCTACTGGGAAATCAAGGGGTCTTTACGATAAGATTTTACTTGTGAGCTTTGATCTCACATTTCTGGTGGATTTCACCTTTATTTGCCTACAATGTTAACGAAGAAAGCCCTTCTGAATGACCTGTTCTCTGTCTGAAAGAAAGGGGTGATACCCTGGGAAGGCTTTGGGACACACATGAGCTCAGGACCTCTGTTGGCTGGAGTCAGTGAGAAGTGAGGTCTTTCGGGGGGAGCCATAGAGGATTCCAGTACAGAAATAATGAAGATTGGAAGAAAATTCCTAGTGGAAATAGAGACCATCTAATCCAAGGATGGGGAACCTTTGACCTTGAGGCCACATGTGACCTTCCAGGGTCTTCAGTCTGGCCTTTTGACTGAGTCCAAGTTCCATGGTTTTATTAAGGGGATCTGTTCTGTGAAGTTTGATTCAGTCAAAGGGCTGCACTTGAGAACCTAGAGGACCACATGTGGCCTTGAGGCCACAGGTTCCTCACCCTAATCTAGTCAGTCCAATTTCTCCTCCCCACTCCTATGAAGATCTCACCCTATGACACGTATCAGTGATCATCTAACTTGTGACTGACGACCTCCTGTGCGAAGGAGCTTACTAGCTCTCAAGGCAGACCCTTCCCCTTTGGAATTTCTCCATTTGTCATACCAAGTCTAAATCTGCCCCTCTAACTTCTGCTCAGCCTCACAGCCCAGTAACCCAGCCAGGGAAGAGCCTAAGATCTAGAACAGATGTTTTCTCTTGAAGGAAATACTAGCTGGGCAGTACTGGGGTAGGATTTCTTGGGACCTGAATGGGAGGATGGAGGACTAAATGGAGAGCCCACTACCTGCAAGTCCCCCAAGAAATTTCCCTAGGGGGCAATGTCACAGGGCAAGGCCCCAGCTGCTTTCCCGTTAGAGGCGGGCATCCCTTGGTCTTGGGGGGATGCCTCCTGGATGTGCTGTCACCCTGTCTTTGGTAGACTAATACTCAGATGCCCCAGGGAGGTGGGCCCCAGGTGAGGTTCAGGTGTCCCCAGCTGGGCCACATCCCCATCCCTCACCTGGTAGCTGACAAGTAGTTTACTCTTCCACAGAGAGCTGGGCACATCATGTATAGAGAGGCGCAGGTTATGGTAACTGTCCTTGAAGTGGAGGACCCGGGGCTCCTCGATCAGCTGTCCCCCCATCTGCTTCTCCAGCTGGATCACCTCCTGCCCCACAGACAAGCCAGGCCAGTTGTCATGCTCCAGGGCATAAACACCTGAGGGCTGGAAGGGTCCTCAGAGGCCCTGCTTCAGTCATAGATCTTCTCCCTCCATACCCCCAACTCCCACCTGCACAGGGGAGCCCCCCGGTACTCATGCTGCCACAAACAGGAGAGATGCCTGATTGTCCCTGGGGGTGGGAGAAACAGGGTGCCCTTGGGCAAGGAAAGGGGGGGGAGGTATTGATGGGACCGGGCCAGGCACCTTCAGTGCGTCATGTGTGTCATGGAGGCAGTAGACACGGATGGTGTATTCCAAGGAGGTGCAGGCCGTTGGAGCAAAGAGAAGAAGTTTGAGGCGCTTAGCAGCGTCTGAGCTAAGGGCCTCCCCAACTAGGGCAAAGCGACCCAGCTGCTCTGTGAAGACGTGGCAGGCTCGGGCCTCCAGCTGGCAGTAGTATAGGTGGGCAGGTGACTCCTCACCCAGGTGCAGCACATCCTGAGGGGAGGGAGAGGTAAGTGGCACAGGTGCTAACTCAGGTACCACCCCGGGGAAAGGGGGTTCTACAGGGTCACTGCTTGGGCCGTATGGCTTTCATGTCAGGGTTACTAGAACCGAGACTCCCCTACCAGGCCTTCCTTTCTCCCCTCCCACACTCAGATCCACCCTCCTGTTGTCTTTCTTTCTGGTCAGTCTTGAGGGGGTCTATATCTCAGAGGCACCCACACCGCCCCCTCCCCGCCCAGCCTCTCACCTCCCAGGTGCCCTCACAAGATTGTTTCTTGAGCCGCAGACTCCAGTTCTCAGGGCTGGGCTCCCCACAGTGGTCCATGGAAAGGATGACTGGCCGGGTGAGGAGGACTCCAGGAGGCCCACAGCTAATGATGGGGCTCAGCAGGGTCTGGCAGCCAGCTAGGGGCAGCCTCAAGTAGGAAAATATGGGACAGGGGAGGGGAGGAAAGGCATCAGTGGGAGAAGGGCAAAGGACTGAGTAGCAATGATGTTATTCCAGGGGGATAATGGGCAAGGTGCCCCAGAATGAGTGCTGCCCCTCCCACAGCCCCTGGCAGATGGGGTAGGCCAGGCCTGTGACAAAGGAGCTCCTGCCCACCGAGTTATGCCAGGCTTGGAGTTGGGCAGGGGTCGAGGAGGACTTGGATACAGTGAGGGTGGGATGGGGGACCAAGCTAAAGCCTCCCTCTCCCTTGATGGCTGCAGGGCTGGGGACAAACCTCCCTTCTTCCCTCTCCCCAGCAGGGACCAGGTCATGTCCGCACCTCACGTCCTCCTGCTTGTGCAGCGTGAGGTAGATCTCATAGATCTTTCCCCGGGGAATGGCATCTGGAGGGATCAGGAGGCTGATTCCTGGAAGGAATGAAGTTGGGAAGGTGGCTTGGTCTCTACAGTCACCGCCTGAGTGTAGACACTCTACCCCATCCTCCTTGTGTCCTCTCCCCTCCCCTGCCCCCTTCAAACATCACTGTGTCATAATCCACAAGGAAATATTTTCTCTTCTTATGGGTGGAAATCGTGTTATTTCTACTGCACAAAGTCTTTTTCTCCTGTAGACCCATGAAAGTGATGGATTTACAGTCACAGTGTTATGGGTTTAGAGGTAGACCCTGGAGGTCACTAAGTCCAACCCTTTACTTTACAGATGAAGAAACTGAGGCACAGCGAGGTTAAGTGACTTGCCCAGGGTCACAGCTGGTAAGCATCTGAAGCAGGATCCTGTCTATCTATCACACTTGTGCTGCCTCTCTGAGGACCTCACTTCAAATACCAGCCCTGCTACTTCCTACCCATGTGGCCTGGGGACAAGTCACTTCCCCTTTCTGAACCTGTTATTTTCTCTGTAAAATGAAGGGGTTGGACCATCTGACCTTATGTTCTCTTCTCACTTTAATGCCATTAACCTATGCTTCTGAGAGGTCACAAACTTGAGGGGGTGAAGGACAAGGAGGGAGAAGAGGTTGAAACATCTGCTGGCCTCCGCTCAAGCTACCGGCAGTTCCATCTCTCTTCCCTTTCACTGCCAAACTCCTTGAAAGAGCTGTGTCCACTCCCGGCCTCTACTACTTCACCGCCCACTGGCTGCCTGACTTCTGACCCCACCGCTCAGATGAAGCTGCTCTCTTGGTCTCTTCACTGCTAACTCCGATGGCCCTTTCTTGGTCCTTGACTACTGGCGTCCACGACTTTCTAACTCCTTAATTTCACTGCACTGATCTTTCCCTCTCCTCTTGGACATACTCTGTACACACTCGGACTCTGTGACAATTGTTTCTTCGACAATTCTCAGCAACCTGTCGGGCCATTCCTTTTCAGTCTCCTTTGCTGGGTCACATCCATCTCCTGTTTCCCAAGGCCTGACCCTGAATCTCTCTCCTTTCTATACATTAAGGTTTCTTTCTCAGCCTGGTGATCTCAACAGCTTGTCTGTTTCTTGAACTTTGGTCTCATATCACCAGCCCCCTACAGGACATGTCCAGCTAGATTTCCCATCGGCCTTTCAAACTCAACATGACCAACTCACCACCTCCCCAACTGCCATCGTTCCTTTTTCCATGGAAGACACTACCATCCTTCTAGTCACCCACACCGGTAATCTCAGAGCTATCCCTCACCCCACCTCTCCTTTGCTGCTTCCCTACCTGGTCAGCTGCCGAGTCTCAATGGTTCTCCCTTTACATTCTCTTTTGTGCCCATCCCTTCTTTCAGCTCACACAGATACCCCTCACTCAGCCTTTCACTCAGACCATTGGAATAGTCTCTCAATTGGACTCCCTGTCTCCAATCTCTTTCCTTCCAATCCATCCTTCAGACAGCACCAATAATCTTCCTAAGGCACATGTCAGACCACGTTATTCTCCTTCTTAAAAACTTTCAGGGACTCTGTACTGCCTTTAGAATATACAATGGCTTTATGGACCTTCCATAATCTGACACCAATCTACCATTCGATCCTCATTTCATATTTACTTGTTCAGTCATACCCAATTTTTTGTGACCCCATTTGGGGATTTCTTGGCAAAGAGGATGGAGCGGTTTGCCATTTCCTTCTCCAGATCATTTTACAGATGAGGAAACTGGGGCAAACAGGGTGAAGTAACTTGCCCAGGGTCAGACATCTAGTGTCTGAGGCCAGATCTGAACTCAGCTCTTCTGCCTCCAGGCCTGGAATTCTATCCGCTGTACCACTTGGCTGCCCTAATGAATATGCTTCAGAAGACTGATAAATCCAGAGGGGACGACACAGCATGGCAGTGTAGACAGAGCCCTGCGTTTGGAGTTAGGGGTTATGGATTCCAATCCTGGCTCAGCCATTTCCTATCTGTATGGCCTAGGGCAAGTCAACCTCTCTAAGCCTGTTTCCTCAATGGTACAAATAAGGAGGGCGAGCTAAACGATCTCCAAGTTTCCTCCCGAATCTAAAATTCTGTTATTTCCATGAGTTTGGGAAGACTCCCAGGGACTGTTCCACACAGAATGACTGGAAAGAAGAAAGGGCATCTACCCGTTCAGGGCAGCACTGTTTCAAGTGCTCCTGAGGGTCTTGGGGCTCAGCTACAGAAGCACCTTCCTTCTCCAGGGGACTAGGAACTAAAGACAAGGGTCAGGCAACAGGAGCCTGGAGCATCAAGGTTATCAGACGACACAGTAAACTACGTGAAGCAGCTTGTCAATCTCACCACATTGTGTGAATAGCACATGGGGGAGAACAATCATCTGGGACCAGAGATGATGACCCAGAGGCTCCATGTGTGCAGAGGAAATTGGTAACTCCAGTTCTTGAGAGATGAGGAAAAATGAAGGATCTCGTAAGGTCCATCAGTGGTGAAATCTTGGTCTAGCACAGACCAGAACAGTATGTGGCTAAAGCAGGATTCAAACCTAGGTCAGCCAAGCGCAAATCCGGTACTGTCTTCCTTGGTCCTTGGGAACTCTGGTTAGCAGGCTGGCCTGCTTTATGAATGTCGCCCACTCTTTCTAGCTCTAAATCTGCGATCCCACGTGATCGGGGCTTACTACAACCAGGTGGTGCAGTGGTTAGAGTGCTAGGTCTGGAGTCAGGAAGACCTGAGCTCAAATCCAGCTTTAGACACTTACTAGCTTGTGACCCTGGGCAAGTCTACCTCTGTCTGCCTTCATTTCCTCATCTGTAAAATGGGGACAATAATAGCACCTACCTCATAGGGTGGTTGTGTGGATCAAATGAGGTAATAATGACTGCGAAGCTCTTAGCAGCACCTGCACCACTGTATTATCGAGCAGGACCCTACATACAGTGCAAGCATCACTAAAGCCTTTCTCACAAGGCGCTGACTTTCCAAGACACATATACACAGGACAGTAAGTCCCATTTCTATCTAGAACGGTCACAAAATACCTTCCTCGTCACAGCCCCGTGAGTACAGAGTGCGAGGGGTATTATCTTCAGCTTAGAGAGGAGCCTCAGAGAAGAGATCTGCCCAAAGTCACCCTGTAAGTAAGTATGGACTGGATAAATCACACTGAAAGTGTGTAAGGCGAGATTTAAACCCAGAACTCTGGCCTCCAGTCGCTCTATCATGCCGAGAACAGAACGATGAGATGGTGATACAGTGATCTCCTGCAGCAGAGCTGGAGGCACCTAAGAGCTCTTATAATCTAGTGCCTTGGCACTTTGGTTAACATTTCAAAGTCATGTGTGAAAAGCCTTAGGAAAACAGGAGGAAAGGCTGCATGGGCTTGTCTCAGAGACGGCGTGGAGGCCTCCCTGATCCACAGGGAGAAGGGAAACCCAGGTGGTGGGTGGCTGCATGGGGTGGGAAGATCCTATGTTCTTCATTTGTAAAAAAGGCAACATGTTCTATCTCCCAGGATAGATGTGAAGGTCAAAGGGAATAATGTCCGTAAAGGACTTTGAGAACACAACAGGGCTATATAGACGTCAGCTACATGACAGAAGGAGGCATGGTGCAGTACCATTAGACCACAAGGAGCTTGCATCCCACCAAGACCCCCAGCTTCTTTTCACATGGACTAGTGTTTAGACACATCTCCGCTACCATTCTGTATTTGGGGAATGGATTACTTGAACTCAGGTAGAATATTTTATGTTGGTCCCTGTTAAATCTAGCCCGTATTCAAATATTTCCTTATCTTTTTGGATCCAGATTCTGTCATCCATGGGTTAGTTACTCCAGCTCCCTATCACCTGCATATTTGATAAGAATGTCGCATATGCCTCTAGAGGCCACTAGGTGGCGCAGCGGATAGAGCCTTGGGCCTGGAGACCTCCTTTCAAGTCTGTTCTTAGACACTAGATCTGGGTCTTTGGGCAAGCCAATTAACCTCTGTATGCCTCAGTTTCCTCAACTGTAAGTTGTTGTGAGGATTAAATGTCAAATGCTTAGCGCAGTACCTGGCACATGGTGGATGCTTAATAATCCCTTCCTTCCTTCCATCCCGCCTGCCTTCCTCCTTCCTCTTTTTTTCTTGCATCCTTCCTCCTTTCCTCCATTCTTCCCTCCCTCCCCCATCCTTCTTTCCTCCTTTCCTTCCATCTTTCCCTCTTTCCAACCTTTCCTCCCTTCCTCTCCTCCTGTTCCTCACAAAAATGTCAAACAGGAGAAAGCCCTACTTATCACAGACCTCCCTCCAGATCGACATTCATCAAAGGAACAAGTATGGCACGACACTCTTAGTGAACCTGTGCTAGCTCGCAGTGATCACTGTTTCACCTTCTAAATGCTCAGAAGTGCTTTTGTGGTCCCAGCAATGAGCAGAGTTACTCAGGTGCAGCCTCAGGAACTGATGGCAGGATCTAGGTTGCATCAAGGCCAGGAGAGGCAGCCAATCGTGCGGCATGCCAGGCAGTGGTTATGAGTTCCCTCTCCCCTGCAGGATCCCTCAGTGCCATCACCCTCAGCCTCCCCCAAGAGGCTCCAGCATCTAGCTCGGCCTCACAAAACCACAGCCTTCTGCCTCAAACTGCTGCGTTTAATTCCAGACTCACTCTGTCCCATCCCGGCTGTCCCCGGTCTTTCTGTTACACTTGTAAGATGTAAGATGAGTGAGGGGTTTGGCTGAGGGGGCCTTAAAGACCATCATCAATTGCTTGCTGGTGCACCTCAAATTCAAATGCTTCCATAATAGAGATGCTATCCCTAGTGGCCCTCTGTCTCCCCCGAGGCCCGTCACCCCAAGCCCATTCAGACCCATGTACCTAGATAACTCTGACAGTAATAACTCACCTACAGCACTTTATGGCTTATAAAGCATTTTCCACACAACAGCCCTATGAAGGATTCGGGGCAAGCATCAACATTCCCATTTTAGAGATGAGTGAACTGAGGCTCAGAAGGGGAGGGGACTTGAACAGGGTTACATAGATAGTAAAGCTGAGGTCGCTATTTGAGCTCAGATCTTCTGACTCCAAGTCTAGAACCCCTTACTCTCCCATATCTACTCCCTTCCCTCTTGTTTCTCCCCTTCCTGCAGGAAGGGCCATGGCCTGTTGAGAGCATCAACCCGTCACACAACACGCCCTACCTGTATTGGGAATCATTAGCCGTCCCCCCAGGAAGTTAAAGGTCCCATAAGCCATGTTGCTGGCGCCCCGGGGCAGGGAACGGAAGTAGTTCTGGGTGGAGAGACGGGCGACGAAGTCCTCAGCCTCAGAGGCGGGTGAGCTGTGGTGCAAGGTGTGCCGGCCGCTGCCCAGGGGGCTAAGGAGATGCCCGTTGGTGAGCTGGAACTTGGGGCCAGAACTTTCCTGCCGAGGGCACAGGGTGCCCTGGTACGTAGTGGTTGTGGTGCTGAGGTCCGGCTGGATGGTCAGCAGGTGGGAGTTGTCTATTAGGGAGAGAAAAGGGGGGAAGAATTACAGAATGAGAGTGAGAAGGTACCTTACAGGTCTTCTGGTCCAGCAGAAATCCCCTCTGCCATATCTCTAATATGAGGCCAGCCAGCTTTCTCTTGAAGACCTCTAGGGATGGGGGGCTCACTACTTCCCAAGGCAGCCCATTTCACTCTTGACTCTACCTGTCAGGAAGTTTTTTCCTTCTATTGAGATGAGGTCTGCTTCTCTGCAAGCCCCAGCTGCCCTCAGTGCTTTCTTCTGGGCACTGAGTGGAACAAACTGGACCCCTTCCCCCCAACACCCTGTGGTGGCTCTTCACACACCTAGATACAGTTATCAAATTCCTCCCTTTTCTGAAGAACAGTTTTCTCTCCTTCAGAGAAATATTTCCACTGCCTTCTATACAACAGGGGTTCCAGTATTCTCCCCATTCTGGTTGCCACTCTTGAGTCAAACTCCAGCTTACCAGTCAGTCAGTCTACACACTTATTTAAGCACTTCAGCACGGGGCTAAGCCTTGGGATACCAAGAACTGATCCCTCTCCCACCAAAACCACCTTCCTGGAGCTCCCGCTCTCCTGGACGAGACAACCTCCATCCTCAAAGTGCACCCAAGACACGGAGAGAGGAGGGACATTAGTAAAACGTGGTTCCCCCAAACGCAAGGCAGCATTCTGAAGGAGGCCTGACAGGGATGGAGGCAGGAGAGTGGCATGATCCCTTCTCTTATTGCTTCCTAAGACACAACTGACTCTTGGGTGCCATGCCACATTACTTACTCAAATGAAACTCCCGGATGGGGAAACCCAGCTGTCCTATTTGCTCCAGCGCCCCACTGACAATCCCCACTCTGCCCTTCAAGCCAGCAACCAGACTGAAGATTGTTCCCTGTGCTCTGCTAACTGGCACACAGAGAAATGAGAGCTGCTGGGGAACTCCATTTACTAGGGATGGCAGGGACAGTTGAGATGGTGCAGAGGAGAGAGCGCCAGGCCTGAAGTCAGGAAGACTCATCTTTCTGAGTTCAAATTCAGCCTTGCACATTTACTAGCTATGTGACCTTGGGCAAGTCACTTAACCCTGGTGGCCTCAGTTTCCTCATCTGTAAAATGGGCCAGAGAAGGAAATGCCCAGACACTTCAGTATCTCTGCCAAGAAAATTCCAAATGGGGTCACAGAGAGTCAGACACGACTGAAACGACTCCACAACAACAAACTGAAGCTTAGCCCTTTTGGGAAGATGGGAGGGGCATCGGACTGGGGAGAAAGACGGTGGAGGATCTAGCATTAATTTATCAAGCACTTTAAAGTTTCTAAGATGATTTCCTCATAAGACCACAGGGAGGCAGGTGGTGGGAGCTACTATTATCCCTGTTCTACTGACAACCAAATCATGGCCCAGAGAAATTAAATGATTTGCCCAGGTTCACAAAGCCGCTGAAGCAGCAGGTGACTCGACTCCAGGTGTGGTTCTCTTTTCCAAAGTCGCCTGTCCAGGAAAGCCATCAGGAGACCCCCAAGTCCCAATTTGGGGCCAAGGTCACTGACACGTGGGCCACCAAGCGCTCCGCCCACAGGCCCCTTTGTCAGGCCCATCTCGTTAGTAGAGACTGAGCAGCTCAGCGGCAGCCCAGGACTCTGGAGAAGCCTTGGCCTGGGTGTGCCTGGCAGGTCTGGTCAGAGGAGGGTGACCTCACCTGCCTTGGTGGGTTTGATGCTGACGGGCTGGAAGCCTGAAGTCAGGATGGATGAGTCAGCTACGTCTGAGTCCAATCCCTCTTTTTTCCGGCAATAAACCAGGATGAGGACTAGCAGGAGAAGGACCAGGCACACAGCCACAGCGATGAGTCCCACGTACAAGGCCACATCCTCTGGGCCTGAGGCAGCTGTGAGAGGGAGCATGGTTAAAGGTGAAGAGGCATCCAGCGGCCCAGCCCCCACGGAGCAAGCGTCTGAAGAGTTCACATTCTACAGGGCATCCAGCCTGGATGTGGGGGGTGGGGTGTCTATGTAAGCTGCAGGGAGTCAGTCTGCACTCACCAGGGGGTGCCGACTTGGCTGAGAATAGCAACACTGTAGATGGGAGTTTGAAGCCTTGGGTTCTAGTCTCAGATCAGTTACTAATTTGCATGACCTTGGAAAGTCACTTCTCTAAGTATCTAAGCTGGGTTAGAGAATTTCTATGATTCCTCCCAGTTCTACGTTCCAGAGTCCTTTGAGCTCTGACGTTCTACACTCTCTGAAGATGCTTTCCAGCTCTAAGTGTGACTCTAGGATTTGGAAGAGTCCCTATAGTCAAGGAGGGGACAGAGGGAGGCAAACCCACGTCTTCCCCCGGCCCAGCGCTTGCCTCTGAAGACCAGTTTACTGTGGCCTGCGGCAGAGTCCTATGGAAGCCTGTGCCTCTCATGAGGGGCCTGACACTTGTGTGGGGGCCCCCTCTGGAGGGCTTAGAAGGCACAGCCTCTGCTCTTTCCTCCCACTTCTTATATTTTCTTTCTCCCAGGTATACAATTGGCCATCCTTCCTTGACCCCAGGGCTGCTGGGTATGTGTGGAAAAAGCCCACAGAACATGTGGAGCCTAAGTGGGATTTAGGTTGGGGGTGGGGGTGGGAGAGAGAGGAATAGAAAGGACACAGGGCCCTGGCGGGGAGAGGTAGGATTAGCTGTCTGGAGGAATCAATATTGATTTTAGTGGGAATCTGCATAATGGAAGGAAGGTCCATCAGGAAGGAATTGACACAGATAATTAGGTTTTTAATTGAAAGCGAAGGTGGGGGTGGGGGAGGAGGTTGTTTCAGGGAAACATCACATTAGAACCTTTGTGTTAGTGACATTGGCCCAGAGTTTCCATCCTTTACTTTCTCTCCTTCCCAACTGCTCTGACATGACAGGAGGCCGTGTTGGGGAGGGAAGGTCTCCCAGATCAGAGAATCTGATCTACAAAGGACATTAGGAGTCATTTAGTCCAAACCCATCAATCTCCAGGTGAGGAAATTGAGGTCCATAGAGGTTATGTGAGCTTCCCAAGGTCACATGGTAAAAGCCAGGATTCAAACCCAGGTTCTCTGACTCTGAATCCAGCCGTCTTTCCATCAGAGCACTTAGGGCAGGGGCAGGGCTGCTACAGGGCAGATATTGCCATTGTCTAGTTCGTGGGCAAGGGACTGAGAAATGAAGGTGCCCCAGACTCCTAAACCCAGGGACTCCCCACTGAGCAGTGTGATGGAGGGGCTTTAAGAACAAAGACTAGGGTCAGGGTGGTGAGACCTGGGAGCTGGGAGCCAAGAGGCACTGGGCCAGGTGACTATAGAAATGTGGAAACCCCTCTCAAGTTGCCAGGAGAGCTGAGGTGGGGCTGGGGTAGGGGACGGAGACCCTTTACTGAGAGCATAGGGCTAGGTAGGACTCAAGGCAAGGTTGGGGTGGAGGGAAGGATTAATCACCAAGGAAGAGAAGTGATCCATGTGTGTGGGGGATTTACAGTGGAGGGAGGAACGAGGGAAGAAGTCTCTGTAGGGGGAAATTTCATGGTACAGGAGTCAAGGAGGAATTTCTCACTGTAGTGGAATGTTTATAGTTCAGGAAAGCCTCACTATTTGGGGTGAGGGGACATTATGGGGACTACTCACTGTGGATGCAGAGGTCACTGGTGCAGTTGCGGGTGTCCAGGTCTGCTCCTTGACATTCTTCCCCGCCATTACGGGGTGGGGGCTCGGAGCATTCCCGGCTCCTCCAGCGGGTACAGTCCAATGCGCAGGCCGACCATTTGCTCCACTCAGTCCACCCTCCGTCTACTGCACATGTGAGATGGGGACACCAGACAGAGGCAAAGAAGAAACAGTCAATCCCTCACCCACAGGGGCAGGACAAACTCCCTTCCCCTTGTTCCACCTCTTGTCCCAGGTGAAAAAACAAAGGATGTCTCAGAGAGTAGGCCTCCGAGGGGCTAGAAACATCAGGTCTGTGCTCATCCATCTGAATCATGGAGAGTGGAGTGGGGGAAGGTGGTCGGCGGACATGATGGCGGCGGCGACGAGTGATGGCGGCGGCTGTAGGCGAGGACCAATGAAGTGGGAGGTGGTATGATGCCAGGGCTGGTGGGCAGAGCCTGGGCTAAGTATGGTGCTAAGGCGGAGAGTCAGCAATGAAGGCAATGGGATGCCAAGGAACATCCACTGGATGAAGAGGCAGGGCCTAGCTGGGCACCCTGCCGTCTAGGGCCAGTAGTTAGGACGCAGAACCAACGAGCCGGACATCCTGTACTTAATCCTCATTCAAGTCAGTGAGTTCCTCTGTATTCCGAGGCAGCAGCCAGACTCTGACCCCACCCTAATCCCTGATCCTAGAATCATGAATTAAGCCCCAAGCTCTAAGCCCTGCCCCAGAAGGACCCTGAGAGGAGATGTTCTCTCCTTGGCTGAAATCTCCTGATTTTCCAGTTGAAGACTATAACACCTGAGCCTTCACGTAGTTGGTGCTTCCTTGTCTTAGCTACCCTTTATCAAATGATGCAACAGTGGCTATCTGTTTTTATAAGGTCAGCAACAAACACTGATTCTCACAGGAACAGTTCTGTCCTTGGCCCTCTCCTCTTTCTCTTAACAATCTCCTCAGCTCCTTTGGCTTTAATTATCACCTCGATGTGGATAAAGCCCAAATCCAGTCTCCAACTTTAACCTTTCCCCCAAGGTTCAGTCTTGGATTTCCAAATGGATGGTGAACATCTCCAAGTATTATCAGTCATATCGTAGAAGAGGAAACGGAGGTGGAGAAGTCTGCTTAGCATCACAGATCTAGCGAGTGTCTGAGCTGCCTAATTAGAACCTGAGTCTTTTTGGCTGCAAGTCTGACAGTGTCCATTGTATCGTGCTGCCCCTCAAATGATAAAGCACCTAAAACTGAAGTCGCTTCTCCCCAGAAGCTACCCCTTTTCCTGTAACATCTCTTTCTGCGGATGGTGCCGCCATCATTCCAGTCACTGAAGCTTGAAGCCACCCAATCATTGACTCTTCCCTCTCCTTCACCCACTGCCCCCCAATTGCCCTCCCCCTGTCCAATATGTTGCCAAGTCAGGTTGATTCTCTCTCTGCAATATCTCCTGCGTTTGTCTTCTTTCAGACCTCACTGCGGGTGCTCCCAGTTCTTCAGGCCCTCATCTCTCCTTCCCTAGCCAAGAGGATGAGATACAAATTCCTTAGTCTGGCTTCTGAGGCCAGCTCCAGCCTACCTGCCCAGCCTTCTCTTATGCCTGCTTCTGGGGCAATCTCCAGCCTCCGTACCCATTTCCTGACACCACGTGGAAGGTGGGGGCACCTTACCACCTCTGAACACCACCAGGTATCCATTCATGGGACCACAGATTTAGGGCTGGTGGGGACCTCAGAGGCACATACCATTTCTGCCAGATTGGACTGGTCTGGGGCCTTGTTCTGGCCAGCCCTTCTGTCTTGGGCTCACACTGTCCTTATCCTTGGAGATGACCTACCGGCCTTTCTTCCACCTCTAGGCCTGGCTCAGGTGCATATCTTCTTCCCTCACCCCCACCCTCCTGACTCTCTCCAAGGTTCATGGTGCAGAGCTCTGCACTGCCTTTATTCAAATCTCTGCTATTCCATCATTGTTCTGGAACCTCCTGGCCTTCCCTCCCCCATTACATGGAAGCACCCGATTACTGAGGCCTGCTTCATTATCACCTTTAAACCTGGTACCCAGTACAAGGACTTAAACACATAATAAGTGTTTGCTGTGCTGAACTGTAACCCGCCTGCCCAGGCCCTGGGGCGGCTGTGGCTGGGAAAGGAGAAGCTGGAGGTCCCTGCTTGATGGCAATGACAGCCCCCAATTCTACAGCACTCTACGGGCTACCGAGTACTACAACCAGGAGGTCAGTGTTGCAAATGGTATTGTGTCCATTTTACTCATGAGGAAACTGAGGCTCGTAGAAAGGTTGTTGGCTTATCTGAGTCCCTTGAGAGTGGGAATTGTTTCACCCTTGCTACTTGTATATCCAGCGCCTAGCTTGGTGTACGGCACACAGCAAATGTCTGAGAGATGCTGGTTGATGGATTTGAACCCGAGCTTTACATCCTGGAGCCACACCTTTTCCTGCACTGTTTCTACCTCTGGGAACAAAGTTTATGGCAACACAGAGTGTCTCCAGCAGTGTCATGGTTTCCTGCCACTCCTGGGGTCAGGGACAAAGTTCATGTCACATCGCCCCCAAGTACCCTGCGAGCTCTCTAAGGGCAGGCGCTGTGTTTCACCTTTGTCTTTTCCCAGGGCCCAGTCGAAGACGCCTCCCCTGGGTGTCCCTTAATCAACATACGCTATATTGGAGAGGTACTTCTTGATCCACTCTGTGCAGCTGCTCTAGGTCAGACCTAGGTCTGCCCACATTTCCCCCTTAATCAACTCTTATGGTTCCCTATTACTCTGGAGTAAATCTAACTTCTTTCATTTGGCACATAGTGCCTTATACCACGGTCCCAAACTGGCCTTTCCAGCCTTCTTACACCTTATTCCCTTTCATGTATCTACAGCCCAGCCCAACTGGCCTTCCTAATCTTCCTCACCCAACACATCATGTCCTGTCCCATACTTTCTTTATTCTGGCTCCTCCCCATGGGAGGAATGCACTCCCTCCTCCCTCCCCTCCAATAATCTTTTATTTCCTTCAAAACTCAGCTCAAGTGCCACCTTCTACAAAAAAAGCCTTTCCTGCCCCCCCCCCCCGTGGCCTTGTATTTAGTGTGTATAGACTGTATGCCCCTTGAGGGCAGGGGCTGATTCATTTTCTATCCTTGTATTCACAGTCTGTCCCAGGACATGCACTGAATAAACCAGGGTGGGGAACCTGAGGCCTTGAGGCCACATGTGGCCTGCTAGGTCCTCAAGTGCAGCCCTTTGATTGAATCCAAACTTCACAGAATAAATCATCTTAATAAAAGGATTTGTTCTGTAAAACTTGGACTCAGTCAAAAGGCTGCACCCAAGGACCTAGAAGGCCACACGCGGCTTTGAAGTCACAGGTTCCCCACCCCTGAAATGCTTGTTGACTGACAATGTGCTAAGAGCTAAGGAAGAGATTGTGGATGGCTCAGTAGGGCTCTCCCTATAATGAGCTGATGATTATAGCCTGTGCCCAGCTGTGCCCCAGGACACCATCTGGGGTTAAGAAACAACCTCCCTCTGCTGGCAGTTGTCAGCCTCAACTTTGTGCAGACACATCCAGCTTCTGGTCTCACACTGACCACATGCAGTCTGGCCCTACAGCAACCCCAGTGTGCCAGCACGAGGGATGCTTCTCCACACCTGCCCATTGTGGGCATCTCTTCCTTCCTTCCCCTCATCATCCCCCCTGACCTCCCGGTTCCTTACCACACAGCAACTCCCCAACTTGTGGCAGCCCACCAAAGAGCTGCACAGGTTGAGCTGAGGCCCCAGGGACATGGGGGGCATGTGCCAACAGGGCTTTGGGATCAATGTTCTAGGCAGAGAAATCAATTCACAAAAGACAAGCCAGAGCCCAAGGGCACTGGGCCCAGAGCCCAGCTCAGGTACTCAAACACTTGTCTACTTACAGCATCAAAGAACACAGAATGTCATAGATGGAAGGAAGCCCAGAACATAGACTGTTAAATAATGAAAGGGCCTTAGAACATAGAATGTCAGAGGTGGGAGGGACCTTAGAACACAGAAGGTCACAGCTGACAGAATGTCAGAGTCATAAAGGATCTCAAAACTCCCAAGTAATGTCAGAGCTGGAAAGGAATCTTAGAATGTAGAACGTCAGAGCTGGGTGTCTTAGAACACAGAAGGTCAGAGTCCTAAAGGATCTTAAAGAATCTTAGAACATAAGATGTCAGAGCTGGGAGGGCCCTTAGAGCACAGAAGGTCAGAGCTGACAGAATGTCAGAGTCATAAAGGATCTCAAAACTCCCAAGTAATGTCAGAGCTGGAAAAGAATCTTAGAACGTAGAATGTCAGAGCTGGGAGGGACCTTAGAACACAGAACGTCAGAGCTGGGAGGGTACACAGAACTTAGAACACACAGAATACCAGAGAAGACCAAGCCATCGTTTTACAGGTGAGGAGAAGCAGGCCTACCAGAAAGCTGGTGTGCAGTCAAGACGAGACTCCAAGTTTCTAGCACTTTCTCCACTGACTTCCTAGCATAACACCTCATGGGCTGACCTTCCATCTGCTATTTCCCCAACCTTCTATCTCTTCTCTCTGAAGATACGACTTCTCTGGTCTTGGTGCCAAGGGACCCTCCAAAGGACAGGCCTCTGGAGCCAGCCCTTTCCGTGGAGGAGGTTCAAAGGCAAGAGAGGACTCAGAGCCCGGCTTGGGAGAAACAGATACGGCACAGAGGGCTAGTAGCTGAGTCTCCTTCTCAGCAGACAGAGCCCACCATGCATATCTGAAAACCTGGTCTGCCCATATCTAGTCTTGCTCTTGGGGACAAGCCAACTCAGACATTCATCCATACCTGGTGCTATGGAGGGAGGAGAGGTCCTTCCTGCAGGGGAAGTGGCTGAGGGAGGGTCAAAGTGGAACCCAGGGGAAAGAAGCACTAATGGGGGGATTTCAGACACTCTAATAAGACTGAATTCATCTAGTCCAGCAAATGTTTAGCCTCTGCTCAAAGGCTTCCAGTGACAGGAAATTCTTTACTTATTAAGGCAGAGTCCATTCCAACTCCTGGACACCACTGAGGGCTAAGGCATTTTTCCTTATGTTCAGCCTAAATCTATTTCTTAACTTTTCCCTACAGTGTCAGAACAAGTGTAAGCCCTCTTCTCTAAGACAGCTCTTCAGACTCTTACTAATGGCTACTACACAGTGCTTTGGGGCTTGTGAAATACTTTACAAATGTGACTTCATGTGATCATCACAAAAACCCTGGGAAACAGGTGCTATGATTACTCTCATTTTACAAATAAGGTAACTGAGGCAATGAGAGGTAGTGAGTTGCCCAGGGTCTTTTAGACTCCAGGGCCAGTGTTCTATTTACTGCACCATTCAGCTGCCTTGAAGGCAAGTATCACGTACCCCACAACTCCCCAGTCTTCTATTTTCCAAGCTAAGTATGTCCAGCTCCTTAATCAGCTCTCCAGTCCCCTCACTATCCTGGTTGTCCGCCTTTGGACATGCTCCAATTTGCCAATATCCTTTTAAAAAGAACAGTGTCCAGAACTGGACATACTCCTTCCAGGCGAGGACTTGACCAAGGTAAAGGACCGCAGCCCTATCGCCCCAAGCTAAAATGGCCTCTGGCCCACCTGCCTGGCCTGAATGGTAGGACTAGTGCGATGGAGGCGGCTGAGTGACCGATGCAGGGTGGCCATGGTGGTGGAGGCAAGGGGCCAGTACCTGGGCACAGGGTGGCACAGGCGGTTTTCTGGCCGCTCTGGCCCTCACAGAAGGAGCCCCCGTTGAGAGGTGCCGGGTTGGTACAGCTCCGGCTGCGTTTCTGCCAGCCTCGCCCACAGGTGGCACTGCAGGCTGACCACTCCGTCCAGGTCGACCACCCACCGTTCACTGGTGTGGGACAGAGAAGGGACCAAGATCAGCAAGGCCCGAGGCTTGGCATGGAGCACCTCCCCAGGGTGGGCTTGGGGGTGCAAGTGTTGGGGCCAGGGAGTCTGTAGAGGCAATGTCCTTAGCTGTGACCAAACCCTGTGTATTCCTGGCTGAAAGTGGAGGTACCCCAAGGCAGAGAAGAAGGAGGAGGTGAGGGCAGTGGGATGGGGGAGATCCAGACTCTGGCCACCTCCCACACGGGACCCTATCTCCTATGTTATCCTCTCCTGGCAGCCACTTGCAACGACACCCAAACAGAGGAAGTACTACGCTCCATCCCAGAGATCAGCCCAGATCTGGGTTCCTCTCACCCCAGCCTGTGCTAGGAGAAACATTGCCCCCCACCTCATGTGGTCTGCCAAGGAATAAGGTCATAGGCTTTCAGCACCCCCGGCCCCTTCCTGTACCCACACCACCTTGGAGCATCCTTCTGCAGACCTTTTTGTCCCACATTCATGCCCCTGCCTGCCATCCAAGTCCTGTAGCACCACCAGGCAACATGCCCCCCAATCCCATGGCTCCCCCTTAGATCACAGCATCTATGGTCATGTGTCTCTCTCAGACCAGAGCACCTATGGCCCTTCTCCAATCACGCAGTTTCACATGCCCTCCCTCCAGTTATGGCCAAGGCCACTGAGAGACCACGGGGGAAGGGGAGGGTGGTGGCTCACCATAGACAGTGACCGCGGCAGAGGAGCTGCGGCGACGGGCCACGATATTCTTGGCCACACAGGTGTAGTTGGCCGTGTCAGCCAGGCGGGCCTGGCGCACCACCAGACTGTGCTCCCGGGTCACGTAGACGTTGGGATCCAGGGAGGGGTCAACTAGGTCCTCGTTTCGGAGCCACTCCACCTGGGAGGACAGGGAAATGCTAGCATATTTGTCTACACAAGCTCTGCCCAGAAGGGCTCTACCAGGGAGGGAGATGGCTTTGGGGAGTGCCTGGTGTCTGTCTATGTTGTTCCTCATCTATGTGGTTCCCTCCTAGGGGAGTACTGTCTGCATGAGCCCTGAAGAGGGATAGCGGGGTGTGAGCTCTGCCTACATGGGTCCTGCCAAAAGAAGACTGTGATGCACGGGAGGCAGAGTAGCCAACGTGGGGTGCCTTCTGAGCTCTCAGATTTGACGTGCAGCAAATGTGTTCTGGAACAGGCATCCCGGGCCCCCAGGCACGACATGATGGGGGGTGGTGGGACTAGAGATTAGTATGATGAGGCCCTGTGGGCCCAGGTCGAGGCTGACCTTGTCTCAGCCCAGGGTATGCAGAGCAGACCATTCTTTGTAGAGTCTGAACATCAGAGCTGGGAGACACTTCAGGCCTCATCCAAGCACAGTCAGCAAACTGAGAGCAAGAGAGGTTAACTCTCTGGCAGCTTGCCCAGGGTCACAAAAACAGTAAACAGTAGAGCCAGAATTTGAACCCGCCTCCTTTTATTACAAACTTAAGGCTCTTTCTACTACACCTCACTGCTGTGAGCATTGCATAGGCGCTGTCTATGGGATACTGGACCCCCACAAAAAACCAACCAATCAAAAATAGCCCCAGTCTGTTGAGGGGGAGTAAGCCCATGTTGAATGGGCCTGAGCTTACCTTCCCTGGAGATTCCCTTACCACATGGGCCAATAGTTTGAGACTATAGTGCCCCCCACCCACAGTAGATGGGCTGTATGGCAAACACCTCACAGGCAGAAAGGCCAGGCTAGACTGCTTTCACTATCGTTCAAGGCCTTACTTATTTGGATTATAGGCTCAGAAGGGCTTGTAGGGGCCTCAGAGACCATCAAGTGACTAGATTCTAGTCCAACCCTGTCATCTGTACAGGAAACGAGGCCCAGAGAACAGAAGTGCCTCGCTTGCCCAGAGTTATACCCTGAGCTGACTAAACACCCTGGTGCTCTGAGGGATCAAGCTGGTGTGTGGGGCTGCGGGGGCGGGTGTCCAGAGGAACAGGAAGGAGGCTGAACATGCTAACTCCACAGGCTCCACAGGCAGACCCAGGCCTGCCACTTACCTCAGCGGGAGGGATGCCCTCAGGCGGGCGGCAGGGCAGGACGATGCCCTGCTCCAAGGATACTTCTTTGGCCAGAGGCTCCTGTTCAAAGTTCTTGCGCAAATCTAGGAGGAGAAATGAGAGGGTTAAGGGCTTCCTGGACCTGGCACAGACCCTGCCAGGCACTGAGGAGGACTTTTTCTTGGCCACTGGAGCAGAGTTGGGTACCTGTGGACTCTGCAAGGTGGCTAGCCCGCTGGAGTGGGGGGGGGGGGACAGGGTCTGGGCTTTGAGGGAAGCAGGCAAGAGAGATTCTACAATCAGGGAAAGAGGCTTGTTCCAGAGCCAGGAAATGAGGAGTCAGCCAGTGGTCTTTTCTTTGGCTAAACTCAGGGCTGGAAAGGGACTCAAACCTTGACTGTCCCAGAGGCGTTCTCTATCCTGGAGTTGGAGGAAGGAGGGAAGTCTGAACAGCACCTGCTGTCCAACCCCCTCAAAGTTCAGGCCAGGACTGAGGCCCAGCATGGGGAGGCCCCTGAGCCTAGAAGGCTCACTTGACTCTGTCTCCCCATCTAGAGAAGTCTATTCTGGCCCTATTTCCATCCAGGGAAAGATTCTCCAGTCCCACCCCTCCTCTCGGCTCAAGGAAGGTCCCACAATTCCCCTTCTCTGTCTAGGACAGTTCATGGCCCCACTTCCCAGTCACCCCCATGGTGCTCACAGGCAATGCGGACATAGGCCTTCTGGCTCTTGGTGGTGCCTGAAGAACTCCAGGCCACACATTGGCACCAATACTCCTCCAGACCAAAGACTTTTTCCACCTGCTGCCTGGATATGTTGATGCGGACCTCCATCATCGGCAGCCCTGGATGTGGAGGAAAAAGACCATGAAGGGTGTGGGATGGGGCTAATGTTATCCAGAGGACTGCTGGGGAATCCCACCAACTTGGGGGGAGGTACATGGGTCTCAGTCCTAGGGAGCCACCAGCATTTGGGCTGCCTGAGTGGGGAACCCACGAATTCAATCTGGTCAAGAGGTTTGTGGTGGAGGGGAGAGCCATCATTTTGGGCTGTAATGAAGCTGGGGTGATGTTAAAGTTGGAACAGACTTGAGAACACAGAACATCATGGCTCAAAGAGACCTTGGAACACCAAAGAGAGATTTTCAGAGTTGGAAGGGGTCTTGGAGATCATGTAGTCCAACATTCCTATCTCCACCCTGTTCTATTTTACAGATCTAGAAACTGAGGCTCCGAAAGGTTAAATGCCAAGGCCCAAAATATGTGCATGTGCTGAGGACAGGATCAAGTCAGTATATCCTCACTTGACTGTGTTCAGGAGTGTCTGGCGGGCACCGTGGGGACCTGGCCAAACCGTGTGTGTGTGTGTGTGACTTCATCTGCTGCAGGGCTAGAGGCACGAGGTCCACTGAGGCCAGAGGCAGCACCAGCTAAGTCACAGGTTTAATTCCACTGCATGTGTGAAGGATTAGAGATACCAGTGACAAGCAGCAGTGAGCCCAGTGGTTCGGATGCCAAGGCTTCATCTCTGATGTCCAGGCAATCATTTCCCTCCCCATAGAGGGGCCAAGCTTTTCCAACTTCACTTCCCAGTCATCCGACTGTACCTCTGGCCACCAGAGAGACAGGGGAAAATCAGGATGACATGTGAGGTTCTGGGTGGGGGAAGTCTTTATGATAAGACATCAGGGAAGGCCTCCTGGAGGAAGCTGGACTTCAAAGGACACTCAGACTTTAGGCAGTGAGTATCCCTGCCAGTCACTGGCCCCTCTGGCCATCTCTCTGTCTCACTCAATGGCTACTATTCTCTTCCTTTGGCCGCTTCGATGTCCCTCCAGCCCCCTCCTCCCCCACTTCTCCTCCCATCTGTCTGTCCCTTGCAACACCTGGGTGTCTGGTCACCAAAAGCAGGGTGCCCAGGAGAGCAAAAACTGTTTGTTTCCAATTTCTCCTCCTCCTGACCCCAATTTCCCTCGGGTCACTGGCTTATCAGAAAGAGAGAGCAAGGCAGGGATGGGAATGTGTTTCTATTGTTAACAGAGAAATTCAATTAGGGCTGCAGTGCAGGGAGTCAGGTCTGAGCCTGGCAGAAGGAGCCAAACTTAGCTCACTTGGTTTAGATTGGGGTGGGTGGAGGTGTGTGGGGGCTGTCCTTTTAATTTGCTAACCTGACCTTCCAATGCCACCTGTCTTTGTTTCTTGCCCCCGCCAAGGAACAAATGGTTAGCCCCTCTCTACCCCTGGTCTTGGATCCCATTTTTACAATAAGCGTGGCACAGTAAAATCAACCCCAGGCTAGGAGTTAGGAGGCCAGGTCTGAGTCCTGTGTGTGAGTCCCTGGATTCCTACTCTGATACTCCTTAGCTGTGTGACTTTGGACAAGTGAGTCATTTTACCTCTCTGATGCTCCCATTATAAGATGAGGGGATTGCATTAAGGCCCCTCAGCTCTGATATTCCATGTTCTCAGGTCCCTTCTACATCTGGCATTCTAGGCATCTAGGTCAGCGGACTTCTCTGGGCCCTGGCTGTCTCATCAGTCAGACGGTGACAATCATACCTGCCTGACTGGACACTTTTGAGGTCCCTTCTAGGCTGAAACATGGATCCTGCGCTAAATCCTGGCTAAATTTTTGTTTTTCACTGGTATAGGGAAGAAACTCTTTTCTACCTATGTCCAGTCTTGCAGCATTTCCTGGGGGCATTGAGAGGCTGCCCAAGGTCATTCCACTAGTGTGGGTCAAGAGACCTAAAGGCCACCTCTCTGCTGGCCTTGCCAAGTTAGCTCTGCTAAGGTGTTGGCTGATAATAAAGGCACGGACCCTCCCAGGGCCACTTACACCTCTACTGCCTAATTTACTCTTCTTTCTAACTTCCTGTTTCTGTTTATGCAAAATCTTTTGTATGTCTCCCTTTCTGATATTTCCACGGCCTCTCAAAAGGTCTTTGCACCTTCACTCCCTATAATTCATCCTTCATACCACTGACAGAATAATCTTCCTCAGATTCAGATTTGATTATGTCACTCCTCTGCTCAAAAGTCCTCAATGACTCCCTGTTACTTAATGAGACGAAGTCAACCCTCTGATTGGCATTCGAGGCCCACCACAATTTGGCACTGCCTCACTTTTCCTACCTTATCTTGTATTCTTCTCTTCTATAAAGTCTGTATTTCAGCCAAACTGGCTTATTCTTTATCGGCCAAACTTATCCTGTGTTCTCCTTGGCTTCCAATGCTTTTTCTCACACTGTTTCCAGTGGCTGGAACTGTCCACTCACTTTTCCCCACTGCTGTAATTCCTATGTGTCACTTAAAGATTAGCTCAAATACCACTTCTTCCAGGAAGCCCTCTCTGATGTCTTGTCATAAAGACTTTCCCCACCCAGAACCTCACTGTTTTGCTCCTTTCTAAAAACAGTTGTCACGTAACACTGCTTATTACCTGTTCTGATGTCTTATCCCCCTACTAGACAGGACCATGCCCTAAGCTCTGAACTGAACCAAATAGGCAGTGACCATGTGGAACCCCTACTCAGCTTCAACCCTGCAGCCCTAACCCTGGCTTTAGCTGCGGCCTGACTAACCTTGGTCCCCCTTAATCTCAACCTCTCTTCTTGGTGAGCTTGAAAAGGGAAGCAGAGTGGGATCTGCCCAAGTAATGGGAAATGACCCCCACCCCTTCCTGTCCTCTGTTTTCTCCCACTCTGCTCTTCTCTTCTCTTCTCCTCTCCTCCCCTCCCCTCTCTTTTCCTCTTGAGCTCTGGTCTTAGTGTGGTCTGGTTATCTTTGCTCAGTTCTCCAGCCCAAGAGAGGCCCTTCACGCAGTACAAGTATATGCCCTTAAAAAAAGCCTGGGCAAAGAAAGCAGTGTGGGTGGTTTGGGGGCAGATCAGACCTGGATTGCCCTGAAGTCACTGTGCAGGGCTGGGCTTTGCTCTGCTGACAGCACCAGGCTCCCTCCCCTTTCCTGCACTTTCTTTTCCTCTTTAAAGCCTGGGTTCTGTCCCTCCAAATTCCAAAGGCCTATTTCAGAAATCAGAGACAAGTCGGGGCAGTGGCAGCTGCAGAGGACAGGTGTGTGTATGTGAGCAGATGTAACCTTGGCTGGCCCAGGCCCTTTCTGGGGATGCAGCAATTAAGATGTTCTCTCTCTCTCTCTCTCTCTCTCTCTCTCTCTCTCTCTCTCTCTCTCTCTCTCTCTCTCTCCCTCTCCCTCTCTCTCTCCCC
>CM053625.1:66142745-66177515 GCA_028646595.1 Phalanger gymnotis | reverse complement strand
AGAGAGAGAGAGAGAGAGAGAGAGAGAGAGAGAGAGAGAGAGACAGAAAGAAGAGAGACAGAGGAAAGGAAAGAGATGGAGAGAAGAAAGGAAAGAGAGAAAAGAGAGACAGAAGTGGGGGGGAAGGGGAGAAAGAGAAGAAAAGGGAGGGAGGGAGAGAGAGGGGGGCAGAGAGGGAGACAGACAGAGACACAGAGACAGAGAGATATAGTGGGTGTGCAGGCTGTTTTCAAGGCCAAGCTAGAATAAAGTGGTCTTAGGGCCAACAATTCCCTGAGACAGCAATTCCCAGGTCTTGCCATTGTCCCAACAGCGCAAAACACGATGCAGGACAGGCTCCCTGTTGGGGACGTAGTCACAGCAGTTTGGGGGTGACAGTGCACAGGACACTGCACGTGAGAGCTGGTTTCGAGCCTACAGAACACAACACTGACACCACCTATTTGATCGGGAAGGGAGCTTAGAACTTAGGACATAGAATTTCAAGGCTGGGAGGGACCTGGAAGATTACCTGGTCCAGCTCCCTCGTTTTACAGGAGACTTGAAGTGGGGGTGGGGAGAGGGAGTGACTGGGTGAGTTAGCTAAAAGTTCCTGATGAGGACCAGAAGAATTAGGGGCTGTTCCAAAAGAACATTCTCTCATAGAAAAGGCTGGGCCAGGAGTGGGGGGAGGGGCAGAGAGGAAGGTTGGGGTCTGTGGTGACTGGGCCCATCTTTCCCTTTGAAGGTCATCCTTTCTGTCGGTGTTACTGATGGGAGCAGGTAAATGATGCATAAGGTCCTAAATAAGGGAGGGGACTATTGTACTAACCCTACTCTTCCCCAGCTTCCTGAGGTCTATGAGAGGCTCCCTCTGGAACTCATAATAGCCTGGATTTAAACTTGGAATATAACTCAGGTCATCTAGGCCAACCCTCTCAATTTACAGATGAGGAAACTGGGACCCAAGGAGGATTAAAGGTTTGACCCAAGGTCACCAACTACTAAGTGTCACAGGCAGAATTTGAATCCAGGACTTCTGACCCCAGAGCCAATGCTATTTCTGTACCATTGTTCTCAATGGATTCTGGTCCCACTGTGTGCCCAGCTCCCCATGCAGGTGGGCCATCTGAGAGGCTCCTTCCAGTTTCGGATCTACAATCCTATGTTCCTCTTCCATTCGAGTTCCTGAGCTCTTCACTCCAGTTCCCCATTCCCTGGGCCAGCTGGCTTACTATGGGAAGATAGAGGAGGCTACCTGCCCCTGGGAGGCCTGGGACTGGGGAGTGGAAAGGAATGTGGTCTCTGGATCCCAGGTCTGATTGAGTCTCCTCCCCAGCAGGCCTAGGCTTATTCTCTTTCCCCTACACTTAGGACCCCTACTCTTGCCCTCCTCAAAGGCCTGAGCCCCTGCCCTCCCTACCTCCCCTGCTAATGCTGAATGTAAAAGGAGAAAGGGCAAAGATCAGTTTAACTACATGAGGTTCTGATAAAGGAGACCCTTTGGGGGCCTGGATTTGTGAGATGCGATACCTTCCCTCCACTCTTTCCCCCCCCCCCAATACCAACCAGTATTTCTATGGAGGGAAAGTCATGGGCAGCTGGACTGAGATGGCTGAGGGTAGAGCTGGGGGCAGCTGCGTGGGGAACTAAAATAACTCATCTGAATAGAAGCCCTCACTTATTTTTATTACTAATAATAGATACTCTTTGTCTTTGTAGCTGCAGCCCCTAGCACAGCGTCTGGCACGTTTGTTGTCGTTCAGTCATTTTCGGTCGTGTCCGACTCTTTGTGACCCTATTTGGAGTTTTCTTGGCAAAGATACTGGAGTGGTTTGCCATTTCCTTCTTCAGCTCATGTTATAGGAAACTGAGGCAAACAGGGTTAAGTGACTTGCCCAAGGTCACACAGCTATTAAGTGTCTGAGGCTGGATTTGAGCTCAGCTCTGTTTGACTCCAGGCCTGGTGCTCTATCTGTTGTCTGGCATATAGTTGGTATTTAATAAATGCTCAGTGACTGATGGACAGATGGGAGTGGTAGCCAGCCTCCTGACTTTGGCTTGTGTTCGCCCTCAAATCTGCCTACTCTCCCAGACACCTCCCAGAGCATTTTGTGTGCTTCTCTCTAACCCACTTGTTGGAGATTATGGTGTATGGTAGTTATTTGTGTCGTTATCTTATCCCCTAAAGAGACTATGTGAGCTCCCTGGGGTGGTGGCAGGTCCTTGTCTGAGTTTTCTCAGAAGCAGAGGGCTCTACAAGCAGGGGCCCCTTCAGGAAGGGCCCATGGACTTGGAGGGTCCTGGCCTTCCCAGTACCACAGCAGGAAGCCGTGCGAAGGACCCTGGCCTAAGAGCCGGATGGCCTGGAGCTGAATCCTGTCTCTACAGTTTCCTAAAGGGGTGGCAGGGGGCAAGGCCCTTATTATCTCCAGGCCTCAGTTTCTTAAACTGTAAAATGAGGGAAATGAACCAGAGATGGTCCAGGTCAGAAGGGCAGAAAGAAGGAAGCATAGACTGGTAGTCAAGGGGACCTCAATTCAATTCTTGGCTCTAACGGCTAATGTCCTGGGTGGTCTGGGACAAGTCAAGTCCCTGCTGTGGGCCTTGGTTTCTTTACCAGTAAATAAAGAGAGTCAGACTAGATAGGCTCTCAAGCCCCTTCCAGCTGGGACAGTTGATGTTTCTGTGATTGCTTTTATACTGAGCTGAAATCTAACTCTCAGTAATTTCTACCTACTGGTTACCAGTTCAGCCTTTAGAAAAAGCTGCCTTGACCCCAGAAGCCCATTCTGCTCTGAACACCATCAGAGCCCAGTGTCCCTACTTCCTCAGCCCTTCCCATCCTTGTTCTCCACCCATCCCTGCCCTCTTCCTCTCCCCTTACCCTTGCCCCTTTTCTCTCCCCCCATTTCTGCCCCCTCCCTTTCCCCTTCTTCCATCCCTGCCCCCTTCCCCTCCCCCCATCCTTGGCCCAGCCTTACCACTGCCCTTCTCGGTGCTGTGCTCTGTTATGTGGTCCCCCTGGTGAACCCACTCCCCATTGCACTTGAAGTAGATCTGGGTGGCAGGGCTGGCCTTGCATGTGAGTGTCACTGGTTTGTTCTTGACAATGTAGACATCCTCAGGCTCCACCAGGAAATGGGGTAACAGGTCAGGGTTGGCGCCAGGCACTGGGTTGGCCACAGTGGCACTCTGCTGGGCACCTGGGATGGCAAAGGGAAGGGATGAGAGCAGAGACACAACACAGCATCTTGGGCCTTTGGAGGACACTCCAGACGTCCTGTCCTAGAGTCTGCCCCTCAGACAGACCCCACCCTGGTCAGAGTTATGGTTATAAGATTTAGAGCTGTCCGAGACCAAATGGGGAAACTAAAGTCTGGAGGAAAATGACTTGCCCTAGGTTACAGAACAAGCAAGTGACTGAGATCGGAGACCGGGTTTAAAATAAAACTTTACTAGGAGTGACCATATCAAGGAGAAAAGTCACAAGAGAGAGTACTAAGAGTGGCGCAGTCAAGATCACAAAGGCTGTTCTCTCTCTTAACCCTTGGCTTACTGGTGAGCCCAAACATGGAACCCCCCACCCCCACCCTGCCTCCCTTTAATATCTACACATCTTCACTAGCCCCTCCCACACAAAAGGTAATCACAGCCATTAAGTTGCATGGAGCCTTTGTGGTCATTTGGTCTCATCCATATAATATCCTAAAGAAATGGCCACCCAGCTTCTGCTGGAATCCCTGGTGATAGTGGCTGCTGGTCCCCAACCCATCACCTACCAGGACAGACCACTCTACTTTCAGCCAGTTCTGATCTGGAAAGAATTCCTAGTTCTGTTATGGAATTGGTTCTTATATTGAGCTGAAATGGGCTTCCCGTCCCTCCCTGCTACATACACACTGCTGCCCCCAGCTCTGTCCTCTGAGGCCGAGCAGAACAAATTGAATCCCTCTTCCGCTTAAGGCATTTATCACATCCTCCCCACGTCTTCTCTTGTTCGGGCAACAGATTTCTTATTCTTTCAAATGATCCTCATGCGTCCCGGTCCTGGTTACCCTTCTCTCAATGGGCTCTCGCTTATGAGTGGCCCCTCTAAAATGTGTGGCCCACAAACATCCTCTCCAGTGGAAGCCAGATTAGGGCAGAGGGACTGCTATCAGTGGGGGCAGGGGAATCCTTTCTTACCTCTATCCTAGCACCAGGGGCTGCTAAGCCTGAAGGACAAAAGGGCAGAAAGAGAACACAAGAGAAAGCTGGGCCCTGACCCTCACTCAGGGCTTTAGGCTGGCCCTTCTGCTTTCCCTAAAAACTCAAGCTGAAAATGTGTTCAAATACTGGTGAGTATGCATGTAACTAGGAGGCAGTGAGGTATAATGGGAAGCGCACTGAATCTAGAATCAGAGGTGGTGGTTGTTGTTTAGTTGATTAATTGTGTCTGACTCTCTGCAACCCCATTTGGGGTTTTCCTGGCAGAGATACTGGAGTGGTTTGCCATTTCCTTCTCTAGCTCATTTACAGATAAGGAAACTGAGGCAGACAGGGTTAAGTGACTTGTCCAGGGTCACACAGCTAGTAAGTGTCTGAGGCCAGATTTGAACTCAGGTCCTCCTGACTCTAAGGCTAAACTCAAAGCACTGTACCACCTAGCTGCCTCCTGGAGTCAGAGAACCTGGGTTCAAACCTGGCCTCTGTCAATTACTTCTTGTGTGAGCTTGGGTGCGTGAATCTCTATGAGCTTCAGTTCCGTCATCAGTAAAATGATGGGGTTGGACTGGATGGCCTCTAAAATGCCTTCTGGTTCAAAATCTCTGATCCTAGGAACTGAAGCCTCAGTATCCTTATCTGTAAAATTCGCTATCTACCTCTTAGGGCTGCTGTGAGGAAAAAGAATTTGCCAAAGTGCTGTAGAGTTGAGAATAACCTTGTCTCTAGAAAGCACTGGGGAAGTAGGGGCGCTGGTGGTGGTTACTCTATGGGGTTTAGAGTCAGCTTTAAGCCAGGGTCAGAAGGACTTAAAATCCAGGACTAAGAGTGGGCTGGAAAGGAGGGGCTCAGGCCATCCCAGCTCCCCCTTTTGGTAACACTTTTAAGGCTTACAAAGTACTTTGCTCACAACAGTACAAGTACTGTTGACTCTGAGACTCGAAGCCTAGCATGATACAGCCAGGAAGTCTCTGGGCTGGGGCTCAAACCTAGGCTCACTGACTTTTAAGACTAGTCATTTCCCCCTACATCATAGTATGGCTGAAAGAGATTTTAAAGGGTATTTTGCACGACCTCTCTTCCTCCTCCTGTCCCCTTTACAGACTCCCTGAGAGGCAGGCACCCAGCTCTCTCTTAGATGCTGCCAATGACCCAGAGACTCACTCTCCTCCACAATGGCCTCTACAAGGTCACTCCTGGCTGACATTTGTGATATCATCACTTTTCCTTTCCAGTGATACCACCCCCTTCTTTCCTTTCTGGTCTGTCTCCTCTTTTCACCGAGTCTTACAAAACCACTAAATTTGAGGGAGGAGGAGGAGGAGGAAGAGGAAAGCAGGGTTCAGCTGCTGGGTATCTCTCCCAGAACTCTCCATGAGCAATCCCAGAAGCCTTTACACATGTCCCTCCAGGAGTCCCTGTTCCAAAACATTTAGTGGACGCCGGGACAGCTGTATATGGCAGGGCAGGGCTAGGCTAAAATGAGAATTGGGTGGGACCTCCTAAGGCATCTTGCTCAATCTGTAGCTGAAGGTGAATCCCTTCTAATGCCATTCCTGACAGGGAGTTATCTGGCTTCTACTTGAACCCTTCTGATGAGAGGAAAGCTGTAACCTCTGGGGCCAAGCAGGGCAGACCTAATCTCTTGTCTGTATGACGGCCCTTTGAATATTTCTCTTCTCTTCATGCCAAACAACTTCTCCTCATCTCCTTCCTCTTTCCTCTTGTCTCTCTCCCCTTCATTTGACCTCCCTGTGGCAGTTGGGATCATTCATGCAAATTCCTGAGCATACGGACAGCCAGAGACTAGGGAAAAGGCAGCAACTCTGCCTCTTAACCAGGCTTGACACCAGGACAAATCTGAACAGAGGCATTTTTAACCCTGACTCAGGCCTGCCCTCTAATCTTGAGCCAATTTCAGCTCTGATCAATCCATTCAATCTACTCTCCCACCCCATCTCACCCAATTCTAGTTCTGAAACCACCCTCCAAATCCAACCCCAACTAACCTTCCACCTGCCTTCTAATTGCAGTCTAATGTCTTCCCATCCTCCAATTCCAATCCAACCTCTAGGCCTCACCTGCCTGCTGACCTGTCCAACTCACCCTTTCAACCCCAACCCAATTCTGTGCTGAATTTCAGTACCATTTGTACCCCCAATTCTGTTCTCTTCCCCTTGGTCCTCCTGACCATGTCTGTATCTAGTCCACTGCTTCTGGATTTAGAAAGACTGGGGTCTTGGGGAGTGGGGAGGGGAGGAAAAAAGAGAAAGCAAAAAGATTTGGAGAAAGCATCAGGTACTGGTGAGCCCTGGGCACTGGGACTTAGGAGGCTTGAATTCTAGCCCTGCCACTAATTCGCTGTCTTGACTCTGGGCACATCCCTACACTTCTCTTGGCCTCAGTCTTCTTGTCTGTAAAATGAGTGGATGGGATTTCATGATTACTACAGGTCTCTCCAACCCTGGAAGCCTGTGATTCTAAAGCAGCAGAGAAGCAGAGGGACTTTGGAAAGATCCTGATGGCCTGGGGGAAAAAACCTTTCAACTTAGTAGAATCTGGAGCATATTTCTGACTTGGACCCATCCACTGGTCTCTCTCTCATTTCTTGTCTCTCTCTTCAGTGGCCAAGGGATGTGAGTAGAGGAAAATGCTTAGCCTTCATTTCCTCTTTCCCCTATTTTCCCCAACCAGGCAGCTCTGCTTTGGTGGGTGGATGCTTTAAGGGGCCAGCTCAGCTTGGCTCAGCCTCTTTCCCTGATTCCTGAGTCTCCCTCCCAGGGACTCTTTGACTTTCTACCTTGTAGCTCCAATGCTTTGTATACCCCAAGATCCTCAAGAACCTATTTCCTAGGCACAAACTGAGACCCAGACTTCCTGCTCACATCTCCTTGCTCGGGCGCGGGGAGGCTTCTAGCCAGAAGTTCTAATACCCCAAGCTAGTCAAACACATTCTGGGAGGGAGGAGAAAAGGCTCTAAGGGGCTCTGAGCAGACTTGTTCACATAACTTGAGGTATGTCACAGCTGGTGGACCTCCCTGTGCCTGCTCTGAGCCCCGCTGCTCCAGCGCTGTCCACCAGGCACCATGGAGAGGGGGCTGGGGTAGGTACAAGGGCTTCCTAAGCCTTCCTCCCCGGAATCCCTGTCGGCCCATCCATTACCGCACCAAGCACTGCTAGCGTCAGGCGCCCGCTGAACCCGCCACAATCCCTCATGTCTGCATTTAACTGCTAATGAAAAATAAATGTTCCGTGACCAATGAGGGGCACAGCTCACTTCTCTGGGGGCTGCATCACACCAAGCCACGCCATGCTCTCACCCGCCTCCTCCTCCAACTGCTCTAGCTGGGAGACCCAGGGGACGTCTGTGCTCTCCCTCCTGGGCAGCCCACACTGCCAAGGGCACCCAGAGAAGTCCTACGGCCAGGGTGAGGGCAACTGCCCCCGGCGACAGGCACAAGTGCCTCCTATGGGCTCACTGCTCTAATCTGTAAAATGGGGCCAATATCCCCCTTTCGTTTCCCTCCCTGGTCTGGTCTGAGGATCGATATCTGAATAACCTTGCTCACACACAGATATAGTCAGCTCAGAAAAATTTAGTGATTCCTTGTACTCTACTGAGAAAAATCCAGACTCTTCTGTTTGGCATTCAAGGCCCTTCATAGTCTGATGCCCCCACCTTTCCATCTCTAGTTCATATTACTCCCATGCATTCTGTACTCCAATTAGAATGGACAGTTCTTTGAGCTCTGAACATGCCCTGGGATTTCTTGCCTTTTCTCCTTCTGTCCCCCTCTACGTGGTGTGTCCTTCCTTCCTCTTCCCCTCTGCCTGGTGAATTCATGACCATCTGTTAAAAGCCCAGCTCAGATGTTGCTTCTTCCAGGGAACCTTCTCCCTTCAGATCTCCTGGGTGTATGTGCCTAGCAGTGGGCTGTCTGGATCAAAGGGTGTGGACATTTTAGTCACTTAAGAGAATTCAAACTTTTTCCCAGAATGGTTGGACCAATTCACAGCTCCACCAACAGAGTCTCTGTCTTTCTACAACACTGACTACGCCGATTTTTTGGTCATCTTTGCCAGTTTTCTGGGTGTGAAGTGAAACTTCTGAGGTGTTTGGGTTTGAATTTTTTTTTCAAAAAATAACATTTTATTGATGTCTTTTTTTTACATCATCAGAATTTCTGCCAGTATCTGTTCTTTCTCCTCTCTAGAAAACCATCCCATATAACAGAATTTCTCTTGTTATTAGAGATTTGAATGGAAAAACATTAAGCGCTTATTTAATAAATGTTATTAAGTACTCATTTATTAAGTACTTACCGTTTGCCAAGTATTATGTTAAGTGCTGGGGGTACAAATGCAAACAAGTAAGAATCCCTGCTCTGGAGGGAGCTTCTATGCTAACGGAGAGGGATGGAACAAGGGGGGGGGGCTAGAAAGTGGGGGATGAGGTACATAAGAAATCCCTTGTGGCGATGTGGTTTAGAAATGTCTGGGAAGTAACACAGAGGCCTACTATCAGAGCCAGGATCCTAGGGACAATGTCTAGGTTCTGGAGGGAAGAGGATAAAGGATACCGCTGAAGAGTAGTCAGGATGGTTTGGAAACAAGTTCTAGAAGGTGGGAGATGAGGAAGATGGTCAGACCAGGTACCACGGTCTGGAAATGGAGAATGACAAGGAGCCTGGTTCCGGGCCAAAAGAGGCAGAAGATCACCTACTGCGGCCCAGATTTGGGGCAGTCTTTGCTTGAATTTCACATTCCATTTCGTGTGCACTTGTCAGGCATTACTGTGTTTGGGTCTTATCCTCCTACTTGGTTGTGAGCTCCAAGAGGGACAGGATTGCTTCTTACCCAACCTCTAATACACAGAACAGCTCTCTCTCTCTGAATATAGTATTCCATTCAAATCAATATGCTTTTAAAAAGTAGCCTCTATGCATAAAGGAGAAGCTAGGTGGCACCACAGCGCACAGAGAGCTGGGCCAGGAGTCTGAAGACTCGTCTTCCTGAGTTCAAATCTGGCCTCAGACATTTACTAGCTGTGAGATCCTGAGCAAGTCACTTGACTCTGTCTGCCTCAGTTTCCTCATCTGTAAAATAATCTGGAGAAGGAGATGATAAAGCGCTCCAATATCTTTACCAAGAAAACCCCAAATAGGATCATGAAATCATTTACAACTGAAAAACAAAACGAGTATGCAAAAAGTTCTATATTACGTACTAGAAGTACAAAGACAAGTGTCTAAAATGCAATTCATTTCAATAAATATAAAGTCCCTATTGTATACAAGACCCTATTCAAGGTGCTAGGGATATAGATTCTGCTGTCAAAGTCGAATCTCCAATGCATTCAAATGGGGTAGAAGACACATGCACAAATCACTGATACCAGGGAGAGCCAGGGGAGAGTGAAGTAGAGGACCAGGCAATGAGAAATCTGAGCAGGAAGAGAAGGGGGACAGAATCCAGAAGCACAGGGAAGGCTTCATGGGGGAGGTGGCACATGAATTGGGCCTTGAAGGGAGGAACTTCATCATTTGGAGAAGCATTCCCCCCTCTGCTGAGGAGGGGTCCAGGCTTCTCCAGATTGCCAATGAGGTCCATGACACTTAAAAAGGGTAAGAACCCTTGGCCTAGGCCAATCTCCTTATTTTACAGAGAAAACTAATGCCCAGAGAAGACAAAAAAGCTGCTACGGTCATACAGCAATTAGGGTTAGGTCAGGATTCAAAACCAGGTGATAGGATGATAGATTTAGAAGGTACTGAATGCAACCCCATTTTAAAGGTGAGAAAACCAAGGACCAGAGGGTTAAATGACTTGGCCAAGGTCACAAGGCAGTAAATGGCAAAGCCAGAATGTGAACTCAAGTCCCTTGACTCCAAATCCATCACCAATGGGACCTCTCAAACTTAGGCCTAGAGATCAGAGAGAGGTCAAGGTTGGACATGTGATAGAGACTTGGGAGTTCTCTGCAGAAAGGTAAACTTTGGGATCACACAAGTGGATGAAATCTCTGTGAATGGGATAAAATGTAGAGAGGGAAGAGAGTCAAAGGGTAAGCTTCCTGCCTAGAGCAAGTCAAATCTACCCACAAGGGACGAGGGATGGGGACTCTTCTCAAGCTCCTCACCTACGCACTGGACACAGGCCCATAAAATGAGTGGACCTGTAGGCAGCAGGGCCTCACCTACTCTTCCATGGATGGGTGAATGGCTGCAGTTCTAAGTATGTGGAAACAAAATCCTGGGGTGTGAGCCGTCAGCTTCATGTTCTTTCTCCTGCCTCAACTGTGCACAAAGGAGCTAGTTATGAGGGCTACCGCGGAGAACTGGGGAATGAGGGCAGATGACTCAGTGTGACTCCCCACTCCCAACTGTAGGGTTCCATGTGAGGCGCCCTGAAATAGCACCATGTGATTTCTGTTATTGTTCTGGCCCTGTGATTTCATCAGCATAAAGCACTCTCAGCCAGCAAACATTCTCTAAGAATGCACATCTACAACTGATGTAAAGCATTTCATCATAGAGAGTTGCCTGGGGGTGCTGAGAGACAGACTGACTTGCCCAAAGTCACCTGGCCAGTATGTTTTGGAGGCAGAACCCAAACACAGATCTTCCTGACTCCAAAGCCATCTCTGTAAGCACAACAGCATTCTCATCGTGCAGTTTAGGAATCATCTTCCCTTTCTGTCATTCATTCACTCATTTACTTATCGATTGATTGGAGGCAATTGGGGTTAAGTGACTTGCCCAGAGTCACACAGTTAGTAAGAATCTGAGTCTGAATTTGAACTCAAGTCCTCCTGACTCCAGAGCTGGTGCTCTATCCACTGCACCACCTGGCTGCCCCTAGGAATCTTTCAAAACCATGACCGGCTTCCTCATAAAGTAATTTCAGTTATAAGGGATTCATTAAGTGAGGCACAAGGGACACAAGGGCTCAAAGGAGGTGGATGATAGCTGGAGTGTTCAAAGAAGGCTTCCTGGAGGAGGCAGAGCATGGATTGGTCTTTGAAGGATGGGTAGAATTTGGATGCAGAAGGAGGTCAGCCTCCCTCTAAGCTGTGATCTCTATGAAGGCAGAGATTGTTTCTTGCTTATCTATATCTCCCTCAGTAGTGAGAAAAGTTCTGTGCACACAGTAGATACTTAATAAATGTTTGCGGGAAACTGCACAGGAGAGGGTTCCTACCTAACCAAGTCAAGCAGGGGTGGCCAGGACGGCTAGGCCATATAAGGCAGGTCCTAGCAGAGGACCACCAAAGTGAGCCGTGGAATCCTGGAGGAGGCTGGGCCACTGAGCTGGACTTGTGGCACTGAGGATGAACCTGGGCCAAGGAAGGAGAGATTGAGTGATTCAGGGGAGGCCCAGAGAGGAAGCTGCAGTTTCTGGAAGTCAGACTTACATCTCAAATCAAGTCAAGCCTGAGTCAGTCATGTAGCTACCCTGCCAGCCTTGGGGATCATCACGTTTTAGGAAAACACTGTGGAACAATCTGTAACTATTCTAAAAAAGTCCTTAAACTGTATAGATGACCTTTGACCCAGTCATAACACTGCTAGTTATCTACCCCAAGGAGGTCAGAGGCGAAAGGAAAGACTTCACCAATGCAAAAATATTTAAACAGCATTTTCTGTAGCAGAAAAACACTGGCAAGAAAGTGGGTGACCACTGATGAGGAATGGCTGAAAAGAGAGACAGAAAGTGCACTAGAATGTATATAGTGGATAAGGTTTGCGAAGTTGTTTATACATACTATCTCATGTGGTCCTCAAAATAGCCTTGGGGAATAGGTACCATTATAACCCATATTTTGCTTATGAACAAACTGAGGCTGAGAGGTTAAGTGACCTCCTCAGGGTTTCACAGCTGGTAAGTGTCTGAAGCAGGTGAAGTAGGTTTTCTTTACTCCAATCCAGAACTCAAACCAATAATGGCTGATCCAGAGCAAAGAAAGCAACCAGTAGAACAGCAGAACATGCTGGGGATTCTTAACCTTTTTCTGTACCTTGGACCCCTTTGCAGTCTGGTGAAACCTAAGCACTCCCTTCTCGGAGTTATGTTTTTAAATAGGATTTAAATACAAAACCATATAGGATTACAAAGGAAACCTATTATATTGAAATATAGTTATCAAAGTGTTGAAAAAAAACCCAGAACAAGTTCATGGACCCCAGATTAAGAAATCCTGATTTACACAATGGTTACAGTGATGTCAAGGGAAAAAATGTTAAATATTATTTCAGAACTCTGATGAGGAGAGCCGCCTATCATGACTTCAGGACCCCTAGCAAAGTATGTCTCCTTTCTTGACAGAGAGGTGGTGGGCTACTGGCAAGGAATGTGGCATTCATTTTCAGGCATCGTCAATGTGCTGATATGTTTGTCTCGACTATACATATATGCGATAAGAGATCATTATATGGGGAAGGGGGAAGCACTGGGAAGAGCTGGTGATGCTAAAAAAAACAAAACAAAACAAAACAACTCCAAAAAACCTGCCCTAGGGGAGAAGACACTGGACTTGGAGTTAAGATCTGGGTTCATATCTTGCTTTCAGATACTTATTGGCTGTTACATGGGCGGGTCACTTAGCTCCTCCGTGGCTGTTTCATCATCTGTAAAATGAAAAGGTCGGGTTCAGTGATCTCTCCGGCCTCTTCTACCTCAGAGATTCAATGATCCTGCAATCCATACAATCTTTCTAGTGAACTGAGTATGAATTATGTTCCCGACTGCGTGGGTGAGGGATGGAGGGAAAGGAGGCATCCCCAAGCAGCAGGGGCAGGGTTAATGCTGAGGTCTCTTTTGCACCTAAAGCTCTCCGGTTTCTTCCTGCCTGTGCGGGTGTCCGAGAGGAGCCCTCTGTCATGGAGGAGAGAGGGCCTGGCTCTGGGCCTGCTTTCTCCTGGATCTCTCTTTCCCTGGTGCCCTCCAGCCTGCAGCCCATTTGCTTAGGCTCCTAGAGTTGTGTCCACCCCCTTCCCCAACCGCTCGGTTTCCATGGTTACTCGCCTGTGACAGTGTCACAGGACCCAGCAACGTCTCCAAGAGCAGGGGAAAGTCATTCTCTCTCCTGGAGTGTGACTGTCTCTGTGCTCACCCTGACAAGTCACTGGATGATGGTAATGCGCGTGCGCTCGTACATCCATACCCACACCTACCTGAACTGACACATGCTTTCCAACTTTCTCAACACACTCACACACAATAGTACCAACCCACACCCTAACAGTCATGACTAATGCATACATGCAGACAATACATATATGGGTATCTACAAACCGATTTACTCAGAGAGATACTCATACACATTCGTAACCAGCCTACATATGGGCACCAACATATTCATGTATAGACATGTATACAGATGAACACACAAGCACATAGGAAATAATTATAGTTCAAAAGGCAGTGGGTACCCGGCACCCTCTGGGCCAGAGATGAAAACACCAACCTATACAGGGGAGCCCGACATACAGACAGGTTAAGTGGTACATGCCCAGATCTGTGGACCTGGCAACAAAGAGAGGTGGGGCTCCCTATCCCACAGTCCTTCCTTACTGGGACAGGTACCTGCCAACCTTCCTCCAGCAGGGAAAGATCACCAGACTCAGGGCAAGGGAGAGGGGAAGACACTGGGCAGAGGGGACAGTGGGGGAAGGAAAGGCCCTAGCCCCCCAGCAGGCCGGCCTCTCTTCAGGCCAGAGAAACAGTTAATAAAGCGAAGCCCTAAATAAGCATTTGATTAGCAAACGATAAAATAGCTATTGTGTCCCTGGATTAAGCTGTAATTGTTGCTGATAATTGGCTGGTTAGAATTTAATAAGCTGCAATTAAGTGGAATGGAATCCGGAGTAATTATGGTTCCTCACAACCCACAGTGAGCAGGGGAGAAGGGCCTCCTTCCTGTTCTGGTGTCTTGGTTTGCTAAACACCCTGTTTCCCTGCTCTTCAGACTGGATGGAGAGCCTGGTTGGGAGGGGGGAGGATTCAGTGTGTGTACAGTTCCCAATGGCTCCTGGGAGCCCACAGGGACCAAGCCACCCCAGGACCCAGCTCCAAGTCCAACTCCGGGAGGCTGAGGGACCCCAATTGGATACCCCCCTGGGTCAGTGCCAAGCTCCAGATCCGCAGGATGTGATGTCCTGCACCAGAGTGAAGGAGATATAGAAGGCTGACTCCACGTGGCTTCCCCTGGAGCACCCTGGCAGCAGGAGACAAAGGGGGGAGCATTCAGGAAGGCTGGGAGGGTTCCGTAGCCAAAGGCTGATACGACGAGGCTCGACGAGTGTTAGCTGTAATTGGGAGGGAAGAATAGCTGAACCAGGAGGAGGAGGAAGAAGAGGCAGGGGCTGAGACTCCAAGGGACCAGTCCACATACTTACACACATACTCAGACACATGCAAATTATACACCCAAACATACAGGACAGATTTGGGTCTGGAGGAAAAACTCAGGGCAGCCTGAGGGGAATTCTTGAAGACCTTAACATCCTCATGCTAGGAATAGGGGCCCCCCTCAGTGGCCAGTGTCTGGCGCAATCCTCACACTTCATACTTTCTCCCTGACGGCTCTGCAGACCCCCATTCTCTGTACCCTGGTCACGTCCTAGCCCACCGGCCTCAGGTGCTGCCGCAGCCTCTGACTGGGGATAATAAACGGCCTCCAGGACACTTCGTTTATAGTCACATCAGCATTTTTACAACGTAGCTGGCAATTAATTTAATTAAAAGCCCTGTCCTGGACATAGAGACATTTCATATCCCACTGGCTGAACAACAGGCCCCCTGTCACAGTTGCTGGGGACCCATACCTGCACTCCCTGCACAGCCTAGCTCTTCCAGAGGGCTGGAACCTTGGGAGCTGTTGGGCAGAGGTCTTAGGGCCTGGGGGGAGAAGCCATGGAGGGGGCAAGTACAAGCCACAAAAACTGAACCTGTCACCTCCCAGACACTCACCCAAAACAAGAGATCAGAGACACACAGGATTTCTAGCTGGAAGAAACAGACCTCCCAGGCATGAAGTCTAAAAGCACTTTCACATTCACCATCTCATTTGAGCTCCAAAGGGGAAGGGTGGAGGTCACAGGGTAAGGCTAATTGTCCCCATTTTACAGAGGAGAAAACTGAGTTGTGATATAATGGACAAGTGAGAGTTTTAGAGAGAATAAATCACTTTAAAGACACGAGTTGATGATATTCCTCAGTAATAAAACTTGCTAATGATTAGAGCTGTTCAGACAGTGGACGGCTGAGCTGCCTTGGGAGTCAGAGATACTGTAGAAAGGCTCCTTGTTCAGGCTTGGGCCCTCTGAGGTCTCTTCTAATGTTGAGAGGCTCTGATTTTACAGAAGGAGAAACTGAGGTCTGGGGGTGGGAGCTTGTACAAGGTCACAGCAGCAAGTCAGCACTGGAGCCAAGATGCTAAACCAACCCTGTCCACACTGTGAGTTTGGTGTACACACACATGTGCCCCCCCCCTATTCCTCACCACTCACATGGAAACCTTGTCTCTGTGGCTAACACCCAAGCTATGTGTGTGACCTTGCTCAGCAAATGTCACTGATCCCTGCCGGGAATATGAGTCCCTGAAATGCCCAGGCTCACAAAAACTGAGAAACACACACACATACACACCCCACCTTATATCACACATGAACACTGGGTCACACCCACAGACACCGACATGGCCACATTCATTCACAGATCACCATACTCCCACACAATCCTCACACAGTCATTGTCACACATGTACAGGAACACACAAAGCCACATATACACACTGAGCTATAAACTGTCACACACACACACAGAAACAGACATGCAGTGCCATATTAAGTCACACAGAGGCATGCTGCCATACACGCAATCAAAGACAAACACACATGGTGGTACTGTCCCACCTAGGTAGGAACAGACACGCGTGTGGACGTGTTGTTATCACAGACACAAATAAGATATGTGCTCACACACATGTAGCATTCATTTAATATACATTATATAAGCCGGCGATATGAAGACAATACTGAAACTGGCCCTGGCCTCAAGGAGCTTATATCATATTAAGGTAAAGCAATATACACAGAAATAAGTCAATACAACCAAAGTCATTACAAACAGGAGGAAGAGCAGGAGGGCCCCAGGGACTCCAGAGGTCATAAAGGCCTCCTCTAGGAGGTGATACTTGAGCTGAGCCTCTAAGGGAGCCAGGGATTACTGTCACACAAAGCCACAAATGGTCGTCACGCACAACCCCCCCCCCCCCCCCCCCGCCCCGACATCCCCATACTGGTAGACACACAAAGTTACAGCGAATCCATCCAATCCATCCACAAGCCAGGGCCTGAGCTAGGTGCCAGGGACACACAGACAAAAATGAAAGTAACCCTGCCCTCAAGAAGCTTCTATTCTACCCACTCCAGTGTGCACATCTGCAGAGGGGCTCTCCCTGTTCTACAGGTTCAGGTTGAGGGTTCGAGAACAGGGTGCTCTGTGCACGATGAATGTCCCCACTCTACCTCCAGCCCCCGAGGGAGAAAATGCCCTCCTAGCCTATACCTTTTTAGAGCTGAGAACGCACTTAGGAACTATGGCTTCCACGGTTTGGTGTAGGGATCCCTCCTTTCCAGGAGCCCTCTTCCCGGTTCTCTTTGTCAGGTGATTCTTTTGGGACAGTCTCCTGTCCCAGCAGAGAAGTTAGGGGGTGGGCCTTTTTCTCCTGATTCTACCACAAGGCCCAGTATGGGAGGGCTCAAAGATGGTCTGTGACCAACAGGGAAGCAGAGCAGCCTGCTGTGTTGGAGTGCACCCTGGGTGGGAAGCATGCAACATCACACAAGTCACTTCCCACTGCCGGAACTATTTCCTGATTTGTAAAGAAAGAAGAGTGAAGAAAAAGGAGGGAGAAAGAAGAAGGCATCACTGTGTGATTTGGAGCAAAGAACTAAGGGTTTCAGTCTGCCTCCCCTGTAAAATAGGGAGGGTGACTCTGCAAGGTGATCTCTTAGGGCTTTCCCAGGTTTAAATCAATTAACTCTAATTTGACAAAGAGTAATTAAGCAGTTATTATGTTGAAGGCACCATTTGAGGTAATGGGGATACATAGACAATCCTTGCCTTTTAGGAGTTTACATTCTAATGGCAGGGGGAAGCACATTATATATACAAATAAGTTGAGATGTATGAGAAAAATGTTGGCGGTAAGGGCAGTTAGTAACTGGGGTCAATGGAGAAGATGAAGGAAGGTTTCATGGAGGAGATGGTTCCTGTGCTGGGCCGTGATTCTGAGCCAGAGAGACAAGAAAGGAGGGAACTCCAGGAATGAGGTATGGCTTATTTCAATGGATGGAGATGGGAGAAAACATGCTAGATTATTACTAGTTATGACTGGAACACTGAGTGTATGGAAAGAGTGAAATATGTCTGAAAAGGTAGGTGGGAGCCAAACTGTGAAGGGCCTTAAATGCCAGCCTACGAAGCCTATATTTTACCCTATTGGCGATGGTCAGGGAAGAGCCATGGAAGACTATTCTGGCAGTAGCATGGTGCATAGAGTGGAGAGGGAGGAGAAGGGAAGCAAGGAGACTAATTAAGAGGCTTCTACAGGCAAGTGGTGATGAGGGCCTGAACTAGGTGGTGACCCAGTGAATGGAAAGGAGATGCACTCAAAAATGGGAAGAAGAGTCGACAAGACTTGGCAACTGACTGGCTATTGATAAGAGAGCTCCGAGATGACTGGGTGGGAGAGTAGTATCCTGAACAGAAGGAAGAGGGGAAGCTGGAGGGATGACAGGTTTAGGGGAGAGTAATATCTGGCACTTTAAGGCTTACAAAGCACTTTACACAGATTATCTCATCTGATCCTCACAACAGCTCTGTGAGGCAGGGACTATTACTGCATCTATTTTACAGCTATGGAAACTGAGGTGGAAACAGATTAAGAATCTCTCTTAAGATATCAAGACATTCAAGTCTTCCTGGCTTCAAGTCCAACACCTCTGTCCACTGAGTCACTAGCTGCCCCATAGGAATATGGCGAGCTGTTGTTGTTGTTTTGGGTCTGAGCTGCTTTGCAGGACATGCTGGAAGAGACATCCAGTAGGCAGCGGATGGCACATTTGGTGTTCAGGAGAAAGATGAGAGCTGGATGAATAGAAAGATGGAGGGAGGGGGTGGGAAGAGTATATGGGAAGCCCTGGGTTCTTATCTCAGTCTAGTGATATTAAGACAAGTCAATTCCACTCCCTCGGGAGATGACTTCTCATCATGTAATTAGAAGGTTGAGTTATGAATTGGCTGAATCCTTGGACCTCCCTGCTCCTCCCTCCGAAGTCTTCCCTGTTCTTTAAGACCCTGCTCAGATGCTACTGCCTTCAGGAACCACGCCTGATATTGTGACGTTGCTCAGGAGTACGGTTGATGGAGAATGGGATGTGCATGTGGGAAGAACTGCTCCCCCATCATCTAACCTGGGCCATTCTAAAGGGAGAGAAGCTCTTTCCCCTACATCTGAGGAAGTAGAGAACAGGGCTGGATGTGTTTCCTGGTCACAGACCATGGGCACTTTTCCTCTCTGTAGTCAGACACACAGGGAGCTCAGTGGTGAGAGTCCTGGATTTGGATTTGAAGGTGTGGGTCCAGATTCTGGATCTGCCATTTACTAGCTGGGGATATTTGGGCAAGTCACTCTTACCTCACTAAGGCTCAGTTTTTTTATCTTTTAAACAGTCATAAAAAAGTCATAAAAGACTTGAAAAAGCAATCTATACTGGGTGCCCCCGCTTCCTCCCTTCCCATTCTCTTTTGCAGTCTGATTCCTGATCTCATCATTCAACTGAAACTGCCCTCCCAAAGTTATCAATGATCTCTTGTCAAATCTAATGACTTTTTCCTCAATCCTCATCCTTCTTAACCTCTCTGCAGCACGTGACGCTGTTAATCACCTTCTTCTACTGGATACTGTCACCTCTCTGGGTTTTCGTGACACTCCTCTTTCTTGGTTCTCCTACCTGCCTGACCACTCCTCATTGTCATCTGCTAGAGTTTCATCCTTTGTCACATCTTCTGTGGGTATGCCCTGAGGCTCGGGTCAAGAAGACCCGAGTTCAAATCCTACCTTTGACACTTACTAGCTGTATGACTCGGGACAAACCACTTAATCTCTGGTTCCCTACCTGTAAAATGAGAATATTTATAGAAACTTTCTCACAGGTGGTTGTGAAGATTATATGTTTCTCTGTAAATCTTGAAGCAATCCTACCTACTTCTTGCTTTCTCACTGGGTGAGGGCGGGAATTTGGAACTCAACATTTTAAAAAAATGAATGTTAAAAATAAATTTGAAAAAAATTTGGAAGTACTATACAAATTCTAGTTATTATTAGCTATGTAGATAATTACCAGACACACACACACACACACACACACACACCCACACCCACACCCACGCTCATCCCTAGTCTCCCACCACCTCCAACTACCTATTGGTCACATTGAATTGATTTCCCATAGGCACCTCAAACTCAACCCATTTAAAACAGAACTCATTAGTCTGCCCCACCCCACCAACCAAAACTTTCTATTATTGTTGAAGGTACCGTCATTCTCCCAATTTCCCAAATGTCTTCAACTCCTCACTCTTCATTTCACTTATTCAATCAGTTGTCAAATCTTGTCATTTCTACCTTCATAACATCTCTCACTTCTGATCTCTCCTCTCCACCCACACAGTCACCACCCTAATTCGATCCTCATTCCCTCTTTCCTGGTTTATTGCAACAGACTCCAGATTGGTTTTCTGGCCTCAAGACTCTCCCCAGACCCATCCATTCCCTACAGAGCATCGTTCTGACTGTATCATGTCCTTCCCCACTCCGACTCTCCTCTTTACTCGATAAACTCCAATGGCTCCCCATTACTTACAATATAAAATAAAAACTCTTCTGAAAATGCTATCTACATCCAAAAAAAAAAAGAACTATGGAGTCTGAATGCAGAGCAAAGCATACTATTTTTCTCTCTTTTCTTTTTCTTTCTTGTGGTTTTTTCCCTTTTGTTCTGTTTCTTCTTTCACAACATGACTAATGTGGAAATATATTTAGTATGACCATATATGTAGAGCCTATATCAGATTGCATGCTGTCTTGGGGAGGGGGGAGGGGAAGGAGGGATGGAGAAAAAAATTTGGAGCTCAAAATCTTATAGAAAGGAATGTTGAAAACTATCTTTACATGTAATTGGAAAAAATAAAATGCTATTAAGTGGGAAAAACTCTTCTGTTCAGCAATTAAGGGTCTTCACAACCTGGACTCTTCCTATCTTTCTAGTTGTCCCCTGATTTACTCCCTACCACACAACCTACAGCTCCATGATACCAGTCTTTTTTTTTTTTGCTGTTCTTCCTATGTAACTCTCTCCATCTCTCACCTCTAGGCCTAGAATGCTCTCTCTCCTTATCTCTGCCTCTTGGCATCACTGGCTTCTTTCAACCCTCAGCTCAAATGTTACCTGCAAGAGGCCTTCCCCAACTTCTACTCACTTGGGCTTACTCCCCTGTAAGGTCACTTTCTACTCTGTATATATATTGCCTCTATTTATTTACCTGTAATTTCCTCATTAGTACTAAGCTCCTGGAGGACAAGAAGTACTTAGGGTTTTTTGGGTTTTTTTTTGCCTTTCTTTCTACCCATGGTGCTTAGCACATCATCTACCACAAAGAAAGTGTTTAATGAATGCTCATCTGAGGAAATGTTCTATAAATCTTAAAGCATTTGAGCTATCACTACTATTCTTGGACTCATGACAGCCCGACAGGAAAGGCAGGCAGGAATCACGATGCCCATTTTGTAGATGGGGAAGTTGAAGCCTAATAGGTAAAGCGGGTCCAGGCTGACGTGGGTAGGCAGAATGGTGTAATGAAACGAGATCAGAAGATCCAATTCTGAGTGCCAGTTCTGATACTTTCAGGTTGCGAGACCTTGGTGAAATCACTTAACCTGAGGCTTCGTTTCCTGAGACTCGGTTTCCTCACCTATTAAACGAAGATGATAATATCTGCGTTCCCTTCCGCTTGCCCCTGTAGTGAGTGAGGTGTTTCATGAATCTTAAAGCCTACAAAAATGTGAATGATTACCATTGTGACTCTGCCAAAGTCTTTTTCTGAGCCTCAGTTTCCTCCTCTGTAAACTCGGAGCCATAATTCTTAAACCACCAACCTTGAAAGCCATAATTCTTAAACCGATCTTGTTCTCTGGACAATGTCCAGAGAAAGGGTGATTATGAGGGTCATAGGAGATAATGGACAGAAAGGGCTTAGGGGCTTAGTCAACCTCAAAGAGTGACAGAAAGGCCAGGGTTGGTGGCTAAGCCTCCTGACCTCAAGGCTTTCCATCGGCCTTTCCCTCTTGCTGATGGACCCCTCCCTTCATTTTCAGAGCTCCCAAAATAAACTGTCTGGAGGTTCAAGGGGACCCTGTGTTCTGCTAAGTGGCTGTAATTAAATTGCCAGCCCAGAGTCCCTGTCCCTGGGTGGCATTAATGTCTCTTCTTGTCATTACTCCCTACGAGTCGCTACTTCTGAATTAGGGGGCAGATGGATCCCTGTGGGGAGAAGGGAGGGCTGAGATGTGTATGCATATGTGTATGTGCGCATATGGCGAAGATAAGTCCTCTTTATCACACCTGCAAGGGGAATCTATGCCTATTTTCTTTGATAACCTTCTGTCTACACTGGCACCAGGAGAGAGCCCTCCTAAGTGAAGTATCCATGGGAGATGATTGCCAGGTATCAGCATTGGACAGCCCTGGTGGTCAGCTAGGAGGCATCGGGTAGCGAGTGACTCGTCTCTCTCCCATCTGGGCAGGAGATTGGCTGACTCGCAACCAGCAGCCCCTTGACTACGGTTGCAACTCTGAAGCTTCTCTCATGGCCCAGCCCCTGACGAGGCAGTAATTAGCCCTCGCCCCATTTTAATTACCCGCTGTCCAAATAATTACCAGCTTGTTTATTTCCCTCAATGGCAGGGGCACTTTTTCGCTGGTATTGATTTCATGTTTTCTTGGTTTGTTCATTATCTCTCCTGCCCCTGTTTAATGGGCCCCAAGGTGGAGGGGGTGGGGAGAGGGAGGAAAGAAGGAAGGGGGAGTCAGAGAAGGTAGGACAGAAAAAAAGGAGGAGGAAGAAAAGGAAATGAATGAAGGGGAAGGAAGAAGGACTCACCATGTGCCTCATTTACTGTGTGACTTGGCCAAATCACTTCCCCTCTCTGAAACTCAGTTTCCTTCTTTGCACAATTAGGAAAGGGTTGGGTTAGGATCTCTAAGGTCCCTTCCAGCTTCTATACTCTAAGGTCTAAAGCCCCTTCTGACTCTAACATTCTATATTTTGGGTTCTGAGGTCCCCTTCACCTCCATTCTGTGAGTCTAAGACAATTCATCTCTTTTGCCTCAGTTTCCTCATCTGTAAAATAAAAGAGTCTCTAAGGTTCCTCCTTCCAATTCTGATGTATTTATATAAGAAAGACGAGAGAAGGCAAGATGGTATGTGTGTGAACTATCTGTAGCCAGAAGTCCTAGAAGGGGGAGGCCTGCTTGGATTCTCCTCCCATGGTCACAGAGGCTGGGATCCCACAGGCCTTTGGGCTGGGGGCAAGGAATATGCTGAGGAGGGGTGGTAGGAAGGACAATGTCCAGAGAAAAGGCCCCAGGAATATGCTATCTATGTATGTATGCACGCATGTATATATCTATTTCTGTATATGGGTAGAAATTATGTGAATGTGAGTGTGTGCGTGCGTGCGTGAGTGTGTGTGTATGTGTGTGTGTGTCTGTAGGGTACAAATGGAGGGGTCTCCTCCCTCCCAACCTGAGGGGTCCACAGAATCCCTCCTCAGCCTGACCTCCCATCTTGGTCCCTTTGGCCTCCTTCTCACCTGCCTCCAGGTCGTCATGGAGACGCCTCTGTTGCCAGCTATAGAAGGCTGGCAACAGAACTCAGCAACTCTCCCCTGCTGTGTGTGGGGAAGGGGAGGGGGAGAGGGAAGAAAAAAGTGAGAGAGGGCTCTTGGTGAAAGGTAGATAGGCTGGAGAGGGAGAGGGCTGGGGCATCTTTGGGGGAAGATTTAGGGCCCCTGGAAGGGGTCATTAGTGTCTAATAAATCATTAATAATTGCATGAATATTTAAATCTTTAAAAAAAAAAACCTTCGCTGGGCATGGAGAGTTCCCCTGTATCGGTATTTATTGCTATCGAGCGGGAAGATATAAAAGTTGGTATCGGGTTGATTGAACTGGCTGCTATCTCGGCCGCTAAATGGGTAATTGGGAGCGAGAGACGCTATCAGCAGATATAAATTACCTACAGTAAACCCAGGGCATTAACCAAGGGTTTATTATCAATTATCCCCTAGCTCGTTCTCCTTAAAACGAACTTTAAGTATATTAATGAGGAAATTTACAGGTCTTAATGAATTGAAGAAGAAAGGATACTGGGGCCTCCCCCCCGCCCCGACTTGCTGGTTGGTGGGCCAGGAGCTTGGGCTCTTAGGCCAGGACTGCAGCTGCTTCTCACCTGGGGCTTCTCTCACAAAGAAGACTCATTTCATGGGGGCAAGACCAAAGTCCCAAGGTGAGACCAAGGATGAAGAGCTGTCTTTGTGTGAACGACGGTGCCACCCCAGCCCCAACCCTTTACTATGTCTTTGGGAACCTATATTCTGACAGCAACCTCACCTTCATCAGGACCAAGAGATCCCACATTCCCAAGGCAAACTCATCCTCATTAGTATCTGGAAGACTGAAATTGCACAGCAAACCCAGAGGGAAGGCCTAGGTCCAGTGCAGGTTATAGACAGCTGGGGAGCAGAGGAAAGAGCTCTTCATTTGAATTCAAGAGACCCCCACCGGAATTCCCACTCTGACGCTTGACTACATAAGTAAATTTGGGCAAGTCATTTGAGCTCTATGTGCCTCAGTTTCTTCATATGTTAATTAGGCATAACATACTACCTGCCTTGAAAAACTGTTATACAGACGAAATGAATTCTATATTCTGGGTTCTGAGGTCCACTTCAGCTCCATTCTATGATTCTAAGACAATTCATCTCTGTGCCTCGGTTTCCTCATCTGTAAAATAAGGGAGTCTCTAAGGTTCCTCCTTCCAATTTTGATGCATTTATATAAGAAAGAAGAGAGAAGGCAAGAGGGTATGTGTTTGTGAACTGAGGTTTCTGTAGCCAGAAGTCTTAGAGAAATGTAAGCTATGGCCTGAAGCAAACCTTCCCAGGCCCAGCCTAGCTCCACTGGCTGGACCTAGAAGCCCACAGGCGCAGAGGCCAACCTGCCCAGGCCCCAAAGACTCGTCCTGCTTTCTTATCAGAACAAGGACTCCTGGGTCCAGTTCACCTTTTTTCTCCCAGACACATTCATCCTAGAGGAGCTTCAGGTCCTTCCCTTCTAATTCCCCTGGGATGCCGAGATTGATCGCTGGAAGGGACCGCAGGGTTCATCTAGCTCAACTCTCTCATTGTACAAAGGACAAAAGATCTGCCCAAAGAGAGGAAAGGACTTTCCCATAGTCACACAGCAGAGCCAAGAGTTGAATCAAGTGATGTGGTAATGGAATCAGGGTGGGAAGGGATTGTCAAGGAAAATTGAGTCCAACTCCCCCATTTCATAGATGAGGAAACTGAGGCCCAAAAAGATTCTCCTGTAGCAGCTGGGTGGTACAGCATCTGATAGAGCTCTGCGCCTGGAGTCTGGAAGTTTGTTTTTGTTGTTTAGTTGTGTTGGACTCTCTGTCACCTCATGGGCCAAAGCACCCCGGGCCCTTTTATCCTCCATCATCTCCCGAAGTCTGTCAAGGTTTATGTTTGTTGTTTCTGTGACAGCATGTCTCTATCTCGTCCTCTGTCATCCCCTTTTACTTTGGCCTTCAAGCTTTCCCAACATCAGGGCCTTTTCCAATGAGCCCCATCTTCTCATTAGATGGCCAAAGCATTTAAACCTTTGCTTCAGGGACCTGAGTACAAATTTGGACTCAGACACTAACCAGGTAAGTGACCCTGGACCAGTCACTTTACTGTTGCCTACTTTCGTGTCCTCAACTATAAAATGGGCACAATAACAGCCCCTCCCTTCTCGGGTTGCTGTGAGGAGCAAATGAGAACATCTGTAAAGTACTGAGCACCGCAAGCTGAGAATATACCGGTGTGCTTAGCCCTTAACAAAGGCCTGTTCCCTTTCCTTATGTGACTCACCCAAGGTCACAAAAGCAACAGCTATGGCATGTGAACCCACATCCTCTGACTCAAAAACCTGTGTTCTTTCCTTTCTGTCATGTTGTCTTTCATTCAACCAATACACATCTGGCTTGTTGTAGGGGGCCCTGACACAAAAAGAGGGTTAAAAAAACCCCAAACTTCTCTGTCAAGGGCAAGAAGAGGTTCCAGGAAGAGACAGAACTGCTGTTCAGGGTAGATGGGATGATGGCAAAAGATGCTAGAAATAAATAAGTAAATAAAATGGCAGCTATTTCTATATCACTTGTATGTTTGTGAAGCACTGTGTACACATTTTCTCATTTGATTCTCATGATTCTAGGAGGGAAATGCTAACATTACCTCTTGTTTACAGATATGGACACTGAGGCTCAGAGAAGTTGGGCACTTGCCTGGGATAAGAAAACAGAACTACTCGGCTCTCATTCTGCTTCTCTTTCCTCTGCCGATGAAAAGGTTCTGACTGGGAAGGACTGAACAAAAATGATTAATTGGAAATTGAAATCCCAGAGAAGTCAGGATAGGGCAAGAGAGCACCCAGCTGCCTTTAATGAGTTCATGTCACCGAGTCGGGACAAACTGTATCTCAGGGTACTGGAAACAACTGGCAGAGCAGACTGACTGAGTCACTATCAGTGGTCTTCAGATAATCACGGACAATGGGAGCAACAGAGAAGGCTCAATACTTGTCCTAGTTTTCAGAAAGAGCAGAGGGCATAAAGTCTCTTACCTGTACGCCAGTGGGCTTGAGATGTATTCTTGGCAAAATGCTGGAGCATATTAAAGGGATGGTTTGTGAGCATGTAGAAAGGGAAGTGGTGAGTGCTAAGGGTTTCCTCAAGAAAGGGTCAGACCAGGCTAAGCTCATTTTCTTTCTGGCCGTTTCTACACTGGTAGAGCAGGGGAAAGCTGATGCATACCTAGATACCAGCAGTGCATTGGACACAGGCTCTCATGTTCTTCTTGCAGATATCACGGTGGGCTATGTGGGAGTACAATTAGGTGGAGGTGGTACAGAGTGAGTGATCAGACCCAAAGAGTGGTTGTTGGTGGAGGGAGTCAACTCTCTAGTGACTAGCACTGGGGAGCCATCTGTCTTTGTACTCCTGCGCTGTTTAAGAGTTTTATCAATGACTTGAGTGAGGACACTGATGGCATGCTAATTAAATTAATGCACATAACACAACACTGGAAGGGATGGCTAACCTAGTGGATGACAGACTCAGGGTCCAAGAACATCCTGAAAGGCTAGAACAATGGAAAAGGATGAAATGGAATAGGGCCTCCATTTGGGTTTAAAAAACCAACTTCTCAGGTACCTGGCTGGACAAGAGTTTGCATGAAAAAGATCTGGGGATTGTAAATGTTCACATGAATCATCAGCATGATAGACCAGCTAGAAAACATTTATTTTATCTTAATGTGGCCTGAAGATGAGATTATTGCTGGTGGGTCACCAAGTGTCCAGAAGGAGGGCTACGGGTTAGACCACTATTCATGTGGGGGTGCTGCATCTGAGGAAAGATACTGACAAGCTGGAATATCCCTAGCTAAAAGCAACCAGGATCTTGCGTGATATTGTGTCACTCAAGAATCGGATAATTGGCCTGAAGAAAACAAGGCTTGAAGGGCAGAAAGAGAGCTATCTTTGGGCAGAAAGAGAGCTATTCCCAGGCAGAAAAAGAGCTCTCTGTGAGTACTTGAAGGTTTATTGTGTGGAAGAAGGACTGGATGTGTTTTGCTCGGCCCCAGAGGGAAGAAAGAGGAGGAATGGATAGAAGTTACAGAGGCTGGTTTGGAGGATACAAAAAAAGGTTCCTAACAATTAGACTTTCTCTGATGTGGAATGGTGGGTTTCCTCATCACTTGGAAGTCTTCGAGTCGAGGCTAGATAACCCCTTGTTGGGGATTTTGTAGAGATTCCTGTTAGGTATTCTGAGGTCTCTTCCAGCTCTGAGATTCTAAGATTTATTTAGGTCGATTTTTTTAACAGGTATTTGGAGTTCTGGGGAGAACTCAAGCAAGTCCTGGCTTTTACTCTGTTATCTTGGCCCCACCCCCCGATTCTGAGATTTATAAATAGCCTGCTCAAGAATGTCTCCAAATACATTTAACTTCTCCTAATAGTTAACTGAAGATTACCCTTCCAGGAATTAATTTAAAGGGGTCTTGAATCTATATTTTCAGTGGTTATTGCTTCTTAGGATAATGAGTTCTATGAATTTACTCCATGATGTACGATGGAGAACTTCCTATCACTTGTCCTAAATCTAAGCATCTCCATGGAGCAGTGGATGGGGCACAGGAAGACTTGAGTTCGAATCCAGCCTCAGACACTTACTAGCTGTGTGACACCTGGCAAGTCAGTTAACTTCTATTTGTCTCAATTTTGTCATCTGCAGAATGGGGGTAATAATAGCACCTAACCTCCCAGGATTGTTGTGATGATAAAGTGAGATGTTTGCAAAGTGCTTTGCCAACCTAAAATGCCAACCTATAAATTACTGTTATTATTTTTATTACTATTGTGCTTCTCCGCTACCTGGATTCAAAGAGGCCCAATCTTAGTGTCTGGAGTTTGATGGGCAAAGCTATGGAATCATGAATATCCTAGTAGTTTGTGGAAAACTTCTTGGGATGTGGATATCTCAGCTTGATAAGAGGAAGAATTTCCTAACAATTAAATCTGTTCAAAATTCCACCCGTGTGACCATGGGCAAGTCACTTAGCTCCTGGGGGCTTCAGCATCTTTAGTCTCTCCCACTCCAAGGACTCCTTCACCTTGGCCCACAAGTGTATTCATTCAGGTCTTCCCAATCTTGAAAAATCCTTCCCTTAATTCCATGAGTTAATTCATAGGGCATTAAATGGGAAGGAGCCCTCAGAGATCATGTGGTTCAGCCCTCTCAATTTATAGATGGGGAAACTGAAGCCCAAAGAAAGGAAAGGAATCATACCATAGCACTGTTATGGTAATTAGGGTAGGACTTTTTTTTTTTTTTTACTGTTTTCTCTTTTGGAATGCTGAGGTAATCAAGTACCTTTGATGAGTTTTACTTTTCAAATGTAATGGCAAACAAAGCGGACTTTTTGTTGTCTTTGTTTTGGAGAACTTCTCAGCACTAAGGAATCTTTGATTGAATCAGGAGTCTTTGATGACCTGCTTACATCTAGGGAAGGCCTGGTCACATGGTTGTGACGCCCTTTGACCCTGAAGAAGTGTATATAAAGTCAGAGGTTGCCGGTTTGCCTTTGGGGGCACACTCATTGTAAAAGTGTTGGTGAAGAGACTCTGGGTAGCCTCTATAAAACCCAGATGTTGGTGCTTCTCTGGGTAACTATGTGTTGAGATGTTGAACAGGCAGCTAGAAGCCTGTCTGCTGGTTTGTGTTATGTGCTCCGTTTATATAATTTCTGCTTGTAGTTTCTGTTCATGTTCTCTCTGAAGTTCAGGTTGCTGGCTTTCCCCCTGAACTACGTGAATGATATATGCACATTTAATTGAAGTGAGATTGTTAACCCCTTAAAGTTGCTTTCCTCAGAAAAGCAGATCAAAGGACTTGTGCTGGCAGCCCTCCTGTGTGCTGGTGCTGCTGGTCTTCCACCTCCACAGAAGCTGCTGGCAACACTGTTGTTACAAGCATGGCTGGAATGGATTGTAAACCACAATACATAGAATGTCAAAACTAGAAGCATCTAGTCCAACTCCACCATATTATAGATGGAGAAACCAAGGCTCAGAAACAGGAAGTGACTGGTTTGAAGTCACCCAGTGAGTCAGTGACGTGTCTTTCCTCTTTTTCGTGGCTATCTTTCACGAAAGAGTCGCCCCTTCGCTCACCACACAGCCCAGTACATGGCCCTCTCCACGGCCTTGCCATACGTTCCTCGCTCCTCTCTAGTCTGGCTTTGGCCCTCACCATTCTCCTGAAACAGCTCCTTCCGTAATCCCCAACTCCTGGTTCTCGGTCTCTTGCTACCGACTCCTTACCTCTCTACAGAGCTTGACATTGCTGCTCATCCTCTCCTCCCCCCAAATCAATAACTGTAATGATTTGTTTCTATAATGCTTTAACGATTACAAAATGCTTTCCTTCCAACATCCCTGTGAGGGGCCGTTCTTCACAAAGGTGAAGTGGCTTAGAGGCCACCACCTACAGGAAGGCTTCCGGGCCCTCCTGGTGGCTAGTGCTCTCTCCCTCTTCAAATTGGCATGTATATATTCTTGTCTGTTCATATGTTGTATCTGCCCAGCAGAAGATAAGCTCTTTGAGGGCAGGAGCTCTTGTTCTACGTTTTTTTAGCCCCAGGGCCTAGCAGGTGGACTTGCTCACAGTAGGCACTTAACAAATGTGTGTTATATTGGATTGGACAGCATCGCTGGACCCTGGCCAATACTATCCTCCCAGGATACCTAAACTATCCACCTCACTACTTACCCCTTTTTGGCTTCCACAATCCTTCTCCCATTGTGTTATCCTCCTACCTCTCTGCCCCTTTTCTACTTCACATTTTCTTTCCTTTCTAGTTCCCAAAGGTTCGGTTGTCAGGCCTCTATGAATTGAGGGTTAGCGTATTACTCCATGATCTCACACAGTCTCAACAGTCTTGACTGGCACATTAGCTGACTCTCAAATCTACCTATCCAGCCCTGATCTCTCTTCTGATTTCTAGACCCACATCTCCAGGAAGCCTGTTGGACATCTCTACCGGATGTCCCACCAGAACTTCCAACTCAGTGTGTCCAAAACAGGCCTCCTCCTCCTCCCCAAACCCTCTCCTTCCCCCAATGGTACTCTCTGTCAAAGACAGGCAAGCATGTCTGCTAAAGTGGGGAAAGCACTCGCTTGAGAGTCCTGGAACAAGACTCTCTGTGTGACAAGGGGATGGGTCACCAACTCTCATGAGGCCTCAGTTTCCCTACCCTTCAAGTGAAGGGGGCTGGACTAGATGGCCTCCGAGGCCACCTCTATAACCTCACTAGCAGCTCCTCAGGCTGGAAAGTGAAGAATAAGCTTCCTTCTTCATTCCTGAGAAATAATCTGTGACCAGGCCCTGCCAATTCTCCCTCTGCACTGGTACCTAGGCTCGCTCTTCTGCCACAGCCACCACCCCAGCCCAGGCCCTCGTTAATTCTCCATTGAATTATTTCAAAAGCCTCTTAATGGGCTTCTCTACTGCCCTTTCCAGTCTATCTTTCCATCCCACTGCTCCTGGTTTTCATCCTGCCCGCCGAAGCTGAGAAGAACAAGCCGAAACCTTCCAGTATTTTAATCCTCCTAATATCTGAAGCCAACTCTCATGGCCTCCTTCTCTTCCCCACCCTATCCTGAGTCTTCTCTCTCCAGGCTAAACATTTCAGTTCCTCCAATTTATCCTCATATCATGTGGTGTCTATACGAGGGGTAACTAGAAAGTTTTGCACCTGTGCCAAGAGGCAGGAGAGGACCCTTCCGTGGGTGGTGGGGGGAGCGGAGAAGGAAGGGAGGTAAGTGAGATAGAGCTTCTGCACCACTGGCTCAAAGGCTGAGCTCACTGCTGTGGTTCATCTGGTTGTTCCAATCCAAAAAAACATTTGTTAAATGCCTGCTATGTAAAGGGCACTGTGCTCTAGGTGTCTGGAATGCAAAGAAAATAAAGAAAAAAACAGTCCTGGTCCTCAAGGAGCTTACATGCTATTGAGGAGATGCCGCTGGATAAAGAATTAAGCACATTTATACATATATGTGTAAGCATGTGCACATATGTATATATAAAATCAGCCAAGGAGGGAAAGTCCTCTTTGTAGCCCCGGGGCTTAGCAGGTGGACTTGCTCACAGTAGGCACTTAATAAATGTGTGTTATGTTGGATTGGACAGCATCGCTGGACCTCTAACTAAAGACTTCTTATAGTTAAGTGGTATGTGACCTGAGCACAGAAGCGAGCTAGAGAATCCAAGATATGGAGGAGAAGAGTGAAAGTATCTCAGGGATGGAGGACAGCCTGGGCAAATTCATGGCAGCAGGGGATGGGATGCCAACTTGGCTACAGCGGAGAGTGCACCAAGGGGAATCATAGGAAGTGATCTTTGAAGGGAAGGTTCAAGATACACTCTGACAGTTTAAATACCAAACAAACTCAAGAATTTGTGCTTTCTCCCAGAGGCAATAGGGAGCCACTGAGGGATTCTGTAAAGTGATGTGATCTGGTTAGACTTGTGCTTTAGGAGGATAATTGGTAACCATGCGGACAGTGGCTGGAAGGGAGGGGAGGTCAGAAGTCAGCAGTCTCAGCTAGGAGGCCATTACAGTAATGTAGGCAAGGAGTCACGAGGGCCTCACCGGGCACAGCGGCCGTGTGAGTGGAGAAGGGGCCAGATGCAGGTGGTGGAGGATGAGAGCCAGTGGGTCAGGGGGAGAGGAGATGACAGTTCCATTTTGGACATGCTGAGTGACCACAGGACATCTAGTTGGAAATGTTCAATTGGCAGTTAGTGACAAGGACTGAAATTCAGAAGAGAGACTAGACTGTAATATTAGGAGGAAAGCTGATGAGCTCACCAAGGAAGGCAACAAGTATTAATTAAGCACCTACTATGTGCCAGGCACTTTACTAAGTGCTTTACAAATATTTTGTTTTATCTTCACAACAACCCTTTCCAGGGTAGGTGCTATTATTGGCTCCATTTTACAACTGAAGAAACCGAGGCAGACAGAGGTTAAGTGATTTGTCCAGGGTCACACAAGCTGCTAAATATCCGAAGCTGAATTTGAACTCAGGTCTTTCTTACTCCAGGTCCAAGGCACTATCCACTGAGCCACTCAGCTGCCTCTAAAGGAGAGGGCATATAGAGAACAGACGAAAAGCATGGCATGGTTCCTGCTTCATTTCCTCTAACAGAAGGTAAGACCCTCGAGAACAGCGGCTGTTTCACTTTATGTCTTTGTAACTCTAGCAGAGAAGAGGGCCCAGAGTGGAGTCTTAGGTGACATCTGTGGTCTGAGGGAGGGATGGACACATATGCTGATCCAGCAAAGGAGGCTGAGAAATCAGGAGAACCAGGAGACAGCATCATCAGAAAAGCTCTGGGAGGAGATTACCCAGGAGGAGAATCTAAAGCTGCAGAAGCCAAGACGATAACAACGGAGAAAAGGCTGAGATTTAGTAATTAAGAAATCCTTAGCAGCCTTGAAGAGAACCGTTTCAGTTGAGTGGCGGGGTCAGAAGCCAGAAAGAAAGAGGTCAGGAAGGGACTGGGAGAAGAGAAAGCAGAGGTAGACTTTTGTCTAGGAGTTTGGGGGTAAAAGGGAGAAGAGCTGGAACATGGTCCCTTCCTGTTTTAACTATTCTTGTTAACTAGGTGCAAGGTAGGTCCTGTACTTCAGGGATGGTAGGCACTGGATGGGGGTAGGGGTTGTTCTAATGCCCTCTTCCATCTGTCCACTTCTCTCCTCACTCATCATCCCTCTGGCCATGCATCATTCTGTCTGGCGGCTGCTGGTAGGTGGGGCCTGGAGCCTTTCACTCAGCAATCTGAGGGGAAGCTTACCTACTGACCCTAATGGAGCTGAACAGATGTATGTCTGAGTGGTTTCAACCTCTGTGTATGTGTGTGCATGGAGACACATATCTATGTGTATGACATGTATGTATGCATGCATACACATGACAGAAATTAATCACCTAGGACCACTGAAGGCCCCCCCAGTGCTGATGCATGACCCTGGGCACCTGTTTTCTCTCCTTGTTCTTGGTGGGGCCTGGACAAAGGGGGAAGAAGCCTTTACCGTCTCCGGCTGGGATGGGATGGAGTTTGAAGGCAACGCCCACAGGATAAAAGGACACATTTCTCACACAATCACAGCTTCCCATAGGGTTCAAGGGCAAGGGCCTAGACTGGCAAGTTGAGGTACAGCTGAAACCCTATTCTTGAGCTCATCCTGGCAGCCCCATGCTTCCACCCCTACCCTACTTTGGTGTACCTAGATACTCAGTGCACCCCCAATCCCTGAGGTTTAAAACTTGAGGTCAGCCACCTCATCGCCACCATGCTTCCCTCCAGGCCTTGGCCTGCCTGGGACATAGCCAAAGTGTTGGAAGGTGGCCTGGTCGTGAATTCCCATGGCGGACGAACACGGTTCAGCTGGAGGAGCCCGGAGTACTGGCAGTGCTCCTCCTTTCTTATCCTTCAGTGTGGGAATTTATAGCTCCCCTTGTCTCTGGGGAGCCAATTTTGCACCCTCTAAATTCAGCCGCTGTGGGGACAGCATTCCTTTTGCCCTGCCCTTGCTGCAGATGTGGGCTTCACTCCACTCCCCACCTGGGTTGTCTTCCTCTTGATGTGTTCCAGTTTGTACATTTCCCTTCTACAACAAAGCCTCCAAAAAGAAACTCCAGATTCCAGATGTGGACTGACCAGGGCAGGGTAAAGTGGCACTGTCCCCTCCCTGGTTCTGGGAAGCTCATTTCTATTCATAACACAACGTTTCACAAAACGTTAGAGCTGGAAAGGACCTCGATGGTCATCTGTTTGGCACCCTAATTTGTCAAAAGAAGAAACAGATGCTTAGGGGAAAAATGACTTTTACAAGGTCACAAAAGCTGCCACAAAAAGTGGCAGAACCAGGATTTGAACTCAGGGCTTCTGATTTCAAATTCAGTCTCTGTTCTGCCACATGATTTAATGGCTATTATTTTAATTGGTCCTCTGTATGGGAGGCAGGCTAAGGTTAATGATCTTCCATTTTACAGGAAGGAAAAGTAACAGGAGTGCAGGTCATCCAACTCCTAGACCAGCGTGGTCTCTCCTCTGTGACCCTGCCTCTCAAGTGACAGGGTAGCCAGGCACGAACCTGGGGAAACTTTGTTCCGCATCTCTCAAAGCGCTGGCCTTGGAGACAGCTACAAAGTGGAAAGATCCAGGCAGGAGACGGGGAGGGCAGGGATGCTGACATCTGGCTGTCTTCCCAAGCAGTAAGCGTCTGTACTGCACGCCGCTGCAGTACCACGAGAACTCAGATCCTGCCTCCTCGCCTGCCCCAAGGCCTCATGGGCAAGCTTGTTTCTCTAAGACAGGGAGGAGAACTCTGCTCTTCTCAGGGGGTCAGAGGCCAGAGGCTTGGAGATGGAAGGGCCCTCGAGGCTCCCTGGTCCACCCTCCTCATTCTGTACACGAGAAGAAAGAGCCTCTGTAGCCAAGCGGCCTATCCAAGGTCACGTGAATGGCGTGGCTGGTGTCGATAGGAGCACAGCAGCCGCCGAGGATAGGGAGATGGGCCTGGAATCGGGAAGACCTGGATTCGACTCTGGCCTCAAACAC
>CM053625.1:66063622-66142645 GCA_028646595.1 Phalanger gymnotis | reverse complement strand
CTGCTCTTCTCAGGGGGTCAGAGGCCAGAGGCTTGGAGACGGAAGGGCCCTCGAGGCTCCCTGGTCCACCCTCCTCATTCTGTACACGAGAAGAAAGAGCCTCTGTAGCCAAGCGGCCTATCCAAGGTCACGTGAATGGCGTGGCTGGTGTCGATAGGAGCACAGCAGCCGCCGAGGATAGGGAGATGGGCCTGGAATCGGGAAGACCTGGATTCGACTCTGGCCTCAAACACTTACTAGCAGTAGAACCCGGCCTCTTAATCTCATCTGCCTCAGTTTCCTCAACTGTAAAATAGAGATAATAATATTGAGACAGCTGGACCCAGAATCAGGAAGACAAGTTCAAATCTGACCTCAGACACTTACTGACTGCATGACCCTGGACAAGTCACTTACTGTCTGCTTCAGTTTCCCCAACTGTGAAATGGAGATAATAATATCGAGGCAGCTGGTGGGTTGGGTGTTAGACCCAGAATCAGGAAAACCTGAGGCTCATAAATTCAGAACGGCAAGGGAACTTATGGGCCATCTGATCCAATATGCCCTTATTTCATAAGGCTCAGAGAGGGCAAGTGACTGGCCCAAAGTCACACAGCTAGTAATCGTCATAGGTAGGATTTGGACCCAAGCTTTCCTGGCTCCAAGTCCAGCCCTTTAACCATTGCACCCCACTACCCGTCTTGTGACTTCCAGCTCAATCCTCTTCCCTTTGCATCAGGCTACCTTTTAATTTGTATTCAGGGTAAGTGATTGGGATACTTGCTGATTGTGACCCAGACCACATAGTTTTTCTCAGGTTGTCACAAGCTTTAATTTCCAAGGCACTTCTCTCCCCACCCCCATCACCAGAGAGGGACCATGGTGCAAGAGCGGGAGTGGAGAAAGATGGCAGGCCTGGGGTTAGCCATCCAGGAATGGGTTCAGGAATGCTTCCAGGGAGCTCTCTCCCACACCAGGCAGACCCTCCCCCTTTCTCTCCCCTTCCCCTCCTGGTTTTCGCTCCATCCTGCTGCCTCTTCCTTGATGAATAATCCTTTCTTTGGTGGCTATAATTAGCCCCAAGCAGAATAATTCATAACCGATTTTATTTCTTGTGGCATCTTTCTCGCTAACGTGTCACGGTTGCCTAAGAGGGATTGGCGGGAGGGGAGCAGTTGAGGACTGCTCTCTCCCAGCCCCACCAAGGCCACAGCCAGAGGCCAGGGCTAGTAAGCAGAGAGAGAGGACTCTGGACCTAAAGGTGCAAAAACATGGAGGCCAGAACCCGGACCCATCCTGGTAAGCAAGGCTTCACCGGGCGACTACTCCTGGGAGCTCAGCCCTGTACTCAGCACAGCAGTGGTGGTGGGGCAGGAACAGATGAAAAGTATGGCATGGTTCCTGCATCATTTCCTCTAACAGAAGGTAAGACCCTCGAGAACAGCGGCTGTTTCACTTTATGTCTTTGTAACTCTAGCATCAGGCTTGTTGTCTGACATACAGTAGATGCCCAATAAATGTTTATCGATTGGTTGATTTAGGGAACTTGCAGTCTAATTGAGGGCTACCTTCCCCTGCCCCTGCCAAAGAATCAGTGAGTACCAGAGCTGGGCAGGATGTCAGAAATCATATAATCCAACCCCTTCCTTTTATAGATAAGGAAACTAAAGCCTAGAGAGAAACGACTTGCCCATAATCATACGGCTAGGAACTCAAACCTAATCCTTCTGACGCTTGCGTTCAGAGAAAGTCCAACCTTTACACAGAGCTCCCTGGTTTCGAAAAGCTTTCCTCACTAACTGCTCCTTTGAATGGCCCCCTGGAAGAGACAGGTCACGGACTTTTATTTCCATTTACAAATGGAGAAACTAAGGCTCAGGAAAAGGAAGTGATTTATTACCTTCCTGCACAGTCAGGAATGAAGCCAAAGGGTAGAAGGCGTGCTGCAGCCAGCAGCCACTAGAGGGCGTGAGAGAAAGGGGTGATTACAGCAGTCTCCCTGAGAAGACTCCCCAAAGGCTCATCTTCCCACAGCCCTCAGGCCTCAGAGTAGGGAGAGAATCTCCTTCTCTAGTTCCCTACCCCAAATATACACATTAGGTTCCACCAAAAAGAGGCTCTGTGGTACAGTGAGAAGAGCACCAGAGTTAAAATCAGAAGACCCAGGTTCTCAACCCAGCTCTAAGTGCTGTGTGCGTGACACCGGGTCTCAGGGAGCTCCCTGGGCAGCTAAGTGGCAGAAAGACCCGAGTTCAAATCCCTCCTCAGATGGTCACTGGGCTGTGTGACCCTGTGTGACCTCTGTTTGCCTGTTTCCTCATCTGCAAAATGGGGATGACGGTAGCAGCTACCTCCCAGAGTTACTGAGAGGCTTACACAAGGTAATAATTAACGGTAAGGTGCTTAGCACCATGCCTGACAAATAGTAAGTGCCATATGTTCGTTATCATTATTGTTTCATAGCACTTAGCACGGTCGCCTATACAGTAAGCACTACATAAAGTGAGCATTATAATGTTAATGTTACTATTAGCAGTTCCTTCACCAGTAAAATCAGGAGATCAGATCAGACAGTCTTGGAGACCTCTTCCAGCTCTAAATTAATGCTCTCCTGATATCTTCCATATCAGGATAGGGACCAGACTGATTTTATTTGCATAAGGAACTCCCAGATGAGAATATTCTCTCTAACAATGCAGGCAGCCACCTCCCTTGTAATTTATAGTCTAAGCAGGTTGCCTACAGCACTGAAATTGGTTAAGTGACTGAATGTCCAAGGTCACAGCCAGTATGGGTCAGAGACCACACTTGAATCTTGGTCTTCCTGAGACTGAGACTAGCTAGGTATACCATACTGCCTCTGCAAAGTCCTTCCACAGGGAGTGGGTGGGACAGAGGGGGCCTATCTACCCAGACAGTCCAGGTCCTTTGTGAAGGGCCTGGCCCAACCTAGGACAGCCCACATTGACAAATCCTTTTGGTGAGTATGACAGAGTATTATAGAAAAAAAGGCACTGAATTTGGATTCAAATCTTGGCTTCAATCAAGTCACTTAACCAATTTGGATCTAAATTTCCCCTTCTGAACCATGAGGGGAATTGGATTAGGTGACTGCTGACAGTCTTTTCAGCTCCAATCCTATAATTCTATACACTGAGGAAGAAAACCAGGCAGTGGTGGGTAGGTTGGGTAGAGGGTCCCGGTGCCCCCCTCCCTGGCACTACTTGCTGGCTTACCGTGGGGACTGACATCAGCCCTTTTCTGCCAACATGGCCATAGCACTAACTCCCTCCACCCTGCTAGCCTCTGCCTCCCTGCCCTGCCAACGGCAGCAGGATTATTCTTGGCTCCTGCGATGTGTGTCTCTGATAGAGAGAGATAAATAGATGTAGATATGTCCTTGCTGGTCCTGAGCTGGTTATTAAAATGAGCATGTGGGAGAAAAAAATGCTGATCAATGGTTACTTCATTCAGGGAAACACGAAGGTGGCGATAGGAATGAGAAATGGCCTGGCCGGCCTCTTTTCTTACCGCCTACCAGGCCCAGCCGGCCCAGCCCTCCCACATCCCTCCTCATAGGCCTAATACCTCCCAACCCCTATCCTGGACCTAGCACCACTGCCAATCTCGATCCCACACCCAGATTCCTACCCCTCCACTCTCACCCCAAAACTCAGCTCCCTTTTTTCCCCTCTCCCGTGACTCCAGTCTACTTCCCTATAGGCCCAGGCACTTATCCATCCCCAGAGGGAGAAGCTTGGTTTTTTTCCTCCTAACCCCCAGCAAGCCCCTGGAGGAAAACTGCAGAATCTGCTCACCCAACCCCTTAAACTAGGGTCTGGCTCCTTGGCCTTGGGTGTTCCTACCAGTGGATAACAATTACCAAAACGATAATAATTGACATTTATATAACGTCTACTATGTGCCAGGAGCTGTGCTAAGCAATTTACAATAATCATCTCATTTGGTCCTCCTACCATATCCCCATTTTACAGTTGAGGAAACTGAAGCAAACTGAGGTGAAGCGACTTGCTCAGGGTCACACAGCTAGTAAGCGTCTGAGGAGGGATTTGAATTCAGGTCTTCTTGACTCCAGGCCAGGCAATCTATCCAATGCACCACCTAAACTTTGGAAGACAACGTGCTTTCCCATTTCCAGGAAGGAAATGGGGGTGAAGGGCAAGGGATCGATGAAGCCAAGTCAGATCTCCTAAGGTGGCAGTGGTGCTGGGGAGGGAAGGTGCACATAGGAACAGAACCCAAGTGCCCCCAGGCTTCTGGGGTCTGCTTAGGGCACATCATCTCCTTTGCCTCTTGGTGCTCAGAGGGTTACAGGATTCTGAACTAGAAGCAGCCTTACTGGTTAACTATTTCAAGCCCCACATTTCAAAAAAAGAGGATACGAAGGCCAGAAAGAGGGAAGAATCTATGGTGCCATTGTCATCATCATCATTAACATAATGCTTTATGATTATTATCTTACTTTAACTTCACAACAATCACGGCAGGGAGGTAGCTATTATTACCCGTTTTACAGATGAGGAAACTGAGGCAGAGAGAAGTTACATGATTTATCCAGGGACACCTTAGTAAGCTAGTCACAGAGTCATACCTACTAAGCATCTGAGGCAGGATTTGAATTCGGGTCTTCCTGACCTGCTGGTCTGGCACTCTATCCACTGCATCCCCCAGCTGACCCATGGTCACGCTAGGTAAACAGAGCTGGAATTCAAACTCAATTTTTTAAAATTACACCATGGAGGAATGTGGGTGGTAGGAGATAAGAGGATACAGAAAAAGAAATCGGGTCAAGGCAGAGAGGTTCTGTTTGTCGTATGACTGAGATCGGGGGGCCAACATAGGCAGCCCCATCTTGGGAAGAGAAGAGGCTGCCTATCTTGCCCGTAAGACTAAGACTGGCCCCAATGACATGGTTATCCCACCCAGCTGAGCTGCTATGACAAAGGCCATTCATCATGACTGCTCCAGTGTCTGAGCTCCCCGTCACACACTGCTCCCTCTTGCTGCCCACGGGGCCTGGCTGGATTTCTGCCAAATTCTCCATCCTGTTGGCTTTTGCTCCTCCCCTACTGAGTCCTTACATAGCTCAGATTAAGGCAAGCTCCCTCCCCTTTCTTGGGGGGGAACCCTTCAGGCCTCACTTCACCATCTAGTTTTCCTTTCCCACAACTGCAGATCCTGGGCAGTGGCATCTCCCCCAAACCAAGCCCTGACCTGTTGAAGAAGTAGACATCAGGTAGGGAGCCAGATTCCAGGGAGCAAAATGGCGGTGACTAACTTTTTTTCTGGTCCTGGGGAAACAGGGCTGAGGGGAGCTGAGAAGGAAAAACCATAGAGGCTCCTTGAATTTCCTAGTAGCAGTACAACATTCCATTCTCACATTTATCAAGTGCTTCCTACTACATTCAAGGACAGGTATATGGGTGCAGGGGATGAAGCAGAGCGCTAGGCCTGGAGTCAGGAAGACCTGAGTTCATATCTGGCCTCAGACATTTACTAGCTGTATGACCTTGAGAAAGTCACTTAACACTGTTTGCCTCAGTTTCTTCATTTGCAAAAGGAGCTGGAAAAGGAAATGGCAAACCCGCTCCAGTATCTTTGCCAAGAAAACCCCAAATGGGGTCACAAAGAGTGAAATAACCGAACAACAACAAGGAAGTCCTGTGCTTGGGACTGGGAATATAAAATTAATAAAACATAGACCCTAACAGGAAGCATAGGCTATAGAGCTCGAAAGGATCTCCAAGCTTATCTGATACTATTACCTCATTCAATAGATGAGAAAGTTATGGTCCAGAGATGTTAAGAAACCTCACTCCCCTCAAGAAGTTCAGTATTGTATGGAGGATAAGACATGGGCACTTTGGTATAATGAAAAGAGCTTGAAGTCAGAAGATATGGGATGTGAGTGCGGGTTCTGACAGTTAGTAGCAGTGTGACCTTGAGGAGGTCATTCAACTTTTGAGCCTCGATTTCTTCACCTATAAAACAGGAATAATTCCCCTTGTACTACCTTCCTCTCCATGTGACTTTAAGCTAGTCACTTAAGCACTTTGGGTGTCTCATTTTCTTGACATACAAAATGAGGGGATTGGACTGGATTATGTTGGGAAGGTGTCATTATGATCCAAGTGGGACTGTGTGCAAAAGATTGATAGAAACAAATTTCTAGGAAGTATTGTGAAGAGGGAGATTACTAAGCAATCAGGCCCAGCTCTGAAGATGCAGATGTCTAATCTAATCCACCAATCCCTTCTTCCTCTGCTGCTACTAGTGCCCAGTGCCTCAATGAAAAGCAATTAAAAGGGACATAGCTTCTGGGAAAAAGAAGGTGATAGTCCCACTGTCCTCTGCCCTCACCAGATTTTCATCCGGAATACCATGCTCAGTTGTGGGTGCTGTGGTATAAGAATGACATAGATAAGCTGAAGAGTTTCTGCAGAAGGGCAAACAGGATAGTGAAGGGCTGTGCAGCCGTTACATATGAGGACCAGCTGAAGGATCTGAGCATGTTTAGCCTGGAGAAGGAGGGTCTCAAGGGGCACATGAGAGCTGTCCTTAAGCATCTGAAGGGCTGTCATGTAGAGGAGGAACTCCATTTGTTGTGTTTGGCTATGGAGGGCAGGACCAGGAGTCATGGAGGGAAGCTGGCAAAGAGGCAAATTTAGGCTCGTTGTTAGGAAAATTGCCTAATAATTAGAGTTATTCCAAAATGAAAGGGCTGCCTGAAAAGGTGGTGGGTTCCCCCTTTCAGAGGTCTTCAAAGAAACGCTGGCTGACAATGTGTTGGTTTTGTTACAGTGGGGATTCCTCCTTTGTAGATGGCCACTAAAGTCTCGTAACTCTTACATTCTGTGATTCTGTAATGTGAAGCCCACTAGACACCAGAGAACATGGAAGGAAGGGAATAAGCATCTATATCATGCCTGTTATGTGCCACACACTATCCTAATACTTTTTACAAATATTACCTAATGTGATTGGGAACTTGAATCACAGGATGTCATGATTTTAAGGAACTTTAGAGACTGAGTTGAATGTGCCTATTTTATAGATGGGTAAACTGAAGCCCAGAGAGAGAAAGAAACTCACCCAAGGTTACATACATAGTAAAGTTGAGAGCCAGGACATGTCCATCACAGCAGGCTGTCTCTCCTAATCATTTGAGATGGGGTAGGACCCCATTCCCTTGTATCATACTGGCTAAGACCAGTAGAATGAGATTGGTTACTGAGACAAATATGGTGCCATAGAGGTCAGGGTGATGGGGCATAGGGTAGGTAGTATCAGCATCATCTCATACTCAGGAACGTAGGTGAAATGGGATGGGAGACAGCAATCGAATATAGAGAGATGAATAAATGGCTCTTGGGTTGGCAGAGGGAATTATCTGTTTGCCTGCTGGAGCAAAATATAGTTTGTGAATGCTGGAGAACTATCCGTGGTGCTAGACACAGAACTGGGTGCTGTCCATGGTGGGAAGGAATGTCATACACTATTGGGGCCTAGTTAGAATGGAGCTCCCAGGGAGCTGTCCAAGTTGTTAAGGAAAGGGCCCAAGGAGAAAGAAGGAGCAAAGAGAGGATTCAGACCAAGTCCTCTGCCTCCAAATCCAGGGCTCCTGCCACTATACCAGACTCTTCAGGACCCCTTCATTCTCTCCCCAGTCCCACAAGGCACATAATCCAGTAAACACCCAGGGCCTCTACGCTTTGTTCGTGAACACTTACCCATCTCCTGCCAGCAAAACTCCTATCAGTCAGCTCCAGACAGTTTCTCCTGAGTCCCACTCAGGTCATGGTCTCCAAAGGCCTTAAACTTCAGCATTAGGTCCTTCCAGCAGCCTGAGCTGGGGGCCTGAGGGAGCCATCGAGGTAGAGCTGGGCCTGGGCAGGCAGCCGCTAGGGCATGATGCCAGCAGCATTAACTGGAGGGCTTGGCACAAGATTCCATTCCTCCCTGGGCCCTGCCAGGCAGGCTGCCCATTGTTGGCAGACGGCACATGGTAGGGGGTGGCAGACACTTTGTGCTGATGGGCCTGGTGAGGTCACGGGGGCAGAGTAGGGAGGGAAGACTTTGTCTTCAGAAATAAGAGAGAGGTGGGGGTTGTGAAGAAGAAAGAGCAGGGGAATCCAATGAGATCAAGACTGAAGAGAGAGGAATGGGCAGTTTGCATCACTAGGCTGGCAGGGGCAGAAGGAGGGAGGACACCTCTGGCCTGCAGGGATAACGTCGTCCCTCTATACACGTGCCCTCATCCAGTTACGCATGCTCACTCACAAGGTCAGTCCATAGTCCCTCTATAGTCTAGTAGTAAAGCTCTGATGGGGCTTCCTCTTTGATAGCCCAAAATATCCCTCCCTCTGTTCAGTATCATCCATAAACTCATCCTGACCTTGTTTGAAGCCGTTTTTGTTGCTTGCCTGGACCTCCTCTCAATGTGACAAGCTCCACAAATTTAACCCTTGTAGGGTGATGCAGAACTTCCTCTTACTTGTTCTAAACCTGGATTTCAACCAACTAGAGTTGGGGAGGAGGTTTCTGTTACATTGTTAGAAGCAGTTAGGTAAGTGCTAGCAGTACTACTAAAACTGGGATTTAGAGAACTGGGCCTCCTACTTCTCCCTTTTTGGCCTTCTCCACCTTTGTCTGTCCAGAATCAAAGGTCCATCTCAATCTTGTCTTCATCCCAGTGGTCAAAACAATAATTCCACGTGTATAGGGCTCTCTGGCAACAAAGCATGTTCCCATTCATTGGACCCTCACATAAATCCTGCAGACTTCAGATCATTATTGCCATTTTAGAAAAGTGGCGATCGAGGTCTAGAGAGGGGCACTGACTTGCCCAACATGACACAATCACAGGCAAGGGACGGCTCCAAGCCTAGGCCTCCTGATTCCCAAATCCAATGTTATTTGCATTTTGCTAAGCTGCCCCTTATTCTGGCTGCTGTCCTCTGGACCCTTTTCAGCTCTGCCCCTCTAGACTCTCTCCCTGAGGCTGGTGGCCAGAGCTGCACATGAGATTCCAGGTGAGGGTGAATCACATGTCTGGAACATGCTCTGGGTTGCTTCCAGTGCCCTTCCGGAGGATGCCCAGAATCCCGGGGTCATCCTCAAGCACCGATCTGCAGTAGCTCCCAGCTTTCCTGTTCCATACCTTCCATCCGCTCACAATGAAATTCAGCTGCTACCTTTCTGGTGGATTTGTTTGTTGTCTCTCCAAAAGACCGTGAGCTCTATGAGGGCAGAGTCTTTTGCTTTTTGCATCGTCAGCACTTAGCACAATGCCTGGAACACAGAAGGCACTTAATAAGTGCTCATTGACCGACTGTATACAAGATCTTCCTGAAGTTTACTCCACCCCCCGCCCCCCGGCCTTTCTCTTCCCAGAACAACTCTGTAGTCTAATTTCAGTCTATGTTTCCTTTTCTAAATCATGAACAGAAATGTTAGTTCAGACCAGCCCCTCATCCTACACAACCTCGCTTTCTACCCTCCCGTGTTCAGAGAAGAGCATGTTGAGCCATGCCCGCCAGACTTTTCCTTCCCCTTCGTTCAGTTCTCAGTTAACCATGATGACTCAATTTTTAAAAATACACATTCACATTCTGCCCAGGAAACACATGAAAACACAGGCCTTCCCCTTCTCCCTTCCAAAGCATAAACCCAGACCACCCCACCCTCACTCTCATACACACACACACTCACACACACCCTCTCACATTCAACCTCTTTCTTTCTCTCACACCCCCTCTTCCCACCACATTCATTCTCTTTCCCTTACACACACACCATCACACACAACCTCTCTCTCCCCTGACACACTCCCTCTCACATGCAGCAATCTTCTCTCTCTCTCTCTCTCTCTCTCTCTCTCTCTCTCTCTCTCTCTGTCTCTCTCTGTCTCTCTCTCTCTCCCACACACACACACACACACACTCTCAAACACAACCCCTCTCCCTCACAGAGACATACTGTCCCTCACAAACACAGATTCTCACTCATACAAGCCTCTCCCAGCCATAATGTGTCACACATAATCTATCTCACGTGCAGAAACACAAGCCTTTCCCTCTCTCACACAGTTTTTCTCCCTGGCACACATATACAGCTCTCCCTCACACACAGAGACCAAATGTCTCTCTCACAGACACTCCTAGTGCCCTTTCTCTCTCTCATGCAGCCGCAGCCTCTTTATTTCATCACTGCCCCCCTTTCACTATCTCACAACAAAGCCTGCCCCCTCTCCTTGTTTCTCTTTCTGTCTCTCTTCCTATCTCTCTGCTTGTCTGTCTGCCTCTCTCTCTCCAATCTTTCTCTCACACTGACACAGCCTCTACATGCACACACATACACACACATACATACACGTGCGTGTGCACTGCACCCCCTCACGCTCAAGCACATGTGTCTGCACAGCCTCATACTCATGACACCATACATGTGCGCATGTTCCTGACACTATTTATGTCCACAGGAGAACATTTTGCTCCTCCCTGGAAATGCCCAAGTCCCTCAGTTTTTCTCCAGCACACTCTCTGCTTCCCCTGACCAGAGCAGCCTGGGAGTTCACACGTGAAGCGGCAGTGCTGGGCAGGAGTGGGCTTCTGGAACTTCACAAAGCTCTGACTTGGAAGCAGCTGTCACTCCAGATCAGAAGGGGTCCCTGACAATGGGCCAGTGGAGCTGCTTCAAAGCACTGAACCAGGCCCCAGGTGGCTCCTGCTCATGTGGCAGTCGTTTACATCTGCCTGCCTGCTTTACCTCTCCCAAACTCACTGCTGACTCCTGCTGTCCATGTGGCACGAGCCTGATCTGACCCTGTGACCTCTCACCCTGGGCTGATCCCCTGCTCCCTCTCCTTCTGGGCAGCCCTAAGAAACCACATGGCTCTTAAGGAGACTCAGCATGAAGCACAGTAGGGAGGACAGATAAGGTAAGAAAGGCAGGATGTCAGAGCTGGAAAGGCCCTTAGAACACAGAATCTTATAATAATTCATGTTTCTATTAGGCTTTAATTTTCCTCACTATACTCCTGCAAGATGGACAGTGAAAGTATTATTTTTCCATTTCACAGAAGAGGAAACGGAGGCTTACAGAACAGCAGAACAAGGCAGGTGCATTAGAACACAGGACATCAGAGCTGGAAGGACCTTATCTACCAGCAAGTCTCAACATTATCATTTCATACAGAAAAGGAAAGTGCTACCCATCAAGGTGAAATGACTCATTCGAGGTCATACAGCCAACAAGTGACAGTCAGAATATGAATTCAAGTCTTCCGACTCCAAATCTTTCTATTACACTCTTCCTATTATACCCTATTGCATTAAATTGAATTGCAATTAGGGACATTGTCTCATCAGCCACCCGGCTCCACTCTGAGAGAGCAGGGGAGGCCGCCAGAGCAAGCCTGAGTCTCCCGCTGTGCTTGGGCAGAGAGATAGATAAACAGAACGAGACAGAGAGAGAAAGAGGAAGTGGGAGCACTTATGTGGCTGGATAAATATGTCTCTCAGCAAACAGGGCCCCATTTCCTTCTGCATCTGTCCTGCTGGTTGGGATTTCTGAAATCTGATCTCTCTTGCTCTCTTTTTCGCTCTCTCCCCACATTTTTCTTCCCGTTAGGGTCCTCGGAGGCGAAGGCTTCACGGAAACGATTTTTAAATGAATTGCCCCTCCTGGGCTCCGGGGAATATATTAGTGTTCTGAAGTGTCAGCCAAATGGGGAAAGGGATGCCGAGCAGACAGGGGGACGGATCGAGTAGGCTGGGCCCGTAATTCTAACCATATATCTGAAGCCAGACAGGAAGCCCACAAGGAATCATCAGTGGGGATGGAGGGAGGGTAGGCAGAAGGTAGTCAGGGTGGGAAGTGAGGACAGTTAAAGATACCCAGGGCAGACACATACCTCTCTGGCCCTAAACACCTTAATCTGGGGAAGCTGTACAATCGTGGGGAAGAGTCTAGGTCTAGGCTCCCAGAATTACTTCCAGTCTGGAGATATGGAAATATAGTCATGACTGGAAGGGTAAAGTAACCTGGTGCGATGGCAAGAGCCCTTGACTTTTAGATAGGGGTCACAGAGTCTTACTTTAACCTGCTGTATAACTTCAGGCAACTTACTTAATTTCATTAAGCCTATTTCCTTATCTGGGGCTGCTAGATGGCGCCACAGTGTATAGAATGCTGGGCCTGGAGTCTGGAAGACTACTCTGAGTTCAAATCTGGCATCAGACACTGACTAGCTGTGTGACCCTGGGCAAATCACTTAACCCTGTTTGCCTCAGTTTCCTCATCTGTAAAATAAGCTGGAGAAGGAAATGGCAAACCACTCCAGTATCTTTGCCTTTTCCTCATCTACAAAATGGGAGTAAGAACACTGAAATATTCTGTTTCACAACAGAGTTGTTGTGAGGAGAGTGTCTTATATCATGAAAGAAGTATGCTTGCCCTACAACGACATTGTGGGGTGGGTTGTGCAAGTGTTTGTATCTTCGTTTTACAGCTGAGGAAACAGAGTCATTAAGGAGCTAAGAAGTGTCAGGGCCATAACTTGGACCCAGCTCTACTGACTGAGGCTGCACTCTTTCCCCATCATGAGGTCTGACTTCTGACTCAGTGTGGGATCTTGGGTCAATAGTTTCCCTTCTCTAGGCCTCTGTCTGCCTTGCTATAAGACTATGGGCCTAGATCAAGGCCCTGTTCTGCTCTACTATTCCATGCTGTGGCTCCCAAGTCCATGGAGGGCCAGCTTCTTGTCTTTCCCACTTGCTTTGTAAAGTACCAGGTTCACCGATCACTTCCTCACTATGTGCCAGGGTGAGTAGGATTAAGCAATAAAACGCCCATAAGTCATACTTCTTGTCCTTGAGAAACTCACAATCTTATTTTTTTTGGAAGGGGGAGGGCAGTGCAATTGGGGTTAAGTAACTTGCCCAAAGTCACACAGCTAGCAAGTGTGTCAAGTGTCTGAGGCCAGAAACTCACAATCCTATTGTGGAGACTAGACACATGCACATAAAATGGCAACCAACAATATAACAGCTAAATTATGCGGTAAAGCCAAGGAATCAAAAGACTTGTGTGACATCAAGTAAGTCATTTCCCTTTTCTGGGCCTCAGTTTCCCCACCTGTACAGTGGCTACAGAGGTCGGCCTAAATGATGGCTAAGGATCCTTACAGCTCTAACATCTTATATCTTAGAGTCAAAGAAAAGAAGAGATTTGTCAGGAAAGAATAGGGACGTGGTGTGATAGAGTACAAAGAATCTAGGATGTGGAATCAGAAAAAGAGAATTCGACCCCCGGTTCCACTATTTACTACCTGTGTGACACAGGGTTAAGACCCTTGACTTCTCTGGAGCACATCTAAAAAACTGGCCATAATACAGGGGACAAAACAAGGAGGTCCGAATAAATGAACTCTATTTAGAACTTCCAGACCTGAGTTGACGGCCTTGAAATTGGTAGTAATCCTTCTGGAGGGAGGAGGATTTCAGTGGAGCCTTGAAGAATGGGGGTGGGGGGATCCAGAGAGGGAGGTAGCTGGGAGCAGGCGGAAGGGAGGACTATAATTCAGGAGAAGGCATGGAACTAGCAGTGGGCCAGATATGTCTGTGAGATCATAAGGACCGTCCGGCTAGAGCAAAGGGTGTGGGGAGGGTTGGAGAATGGAGATTAGGCAAGACGGGGAGCCCATGGATGCCAGGCTCAAGACTTTGGGACCCTATCCCCTAGGAAATGGAAAATCACTGATGGCTCCTGAGCAAGGGAAGGATTTAATTAGAGCTCTGCAATAGGAAAACAAGGCAGGACTAAATGATTCTTAATGCACCTTCCAAATCTAGATCCTGTGACGGTGAGAAAGATGGGTTGGAGAGGAGAAGACTAAAGGAGGGGAAGTCAGGAAGCCAAGGAAGAGGGCATGAGGACCTGAACTAAGATATGGTTTATGGGTATGGAGAAGAGGAGGCAGATTCATCAATTCTGGCAACTGATTGGCTTGGGCGGGGGGAAGTAAAGGATAGCGAGGAGCTAGAGAGAGCTTTGAGGTTTGCTACTGAGTGACTGGAAGGGGTGGTGCTATGAACAGACACAAGGAAGTTAGAAGGAAGGGGCAGGGAAGTAATGGTGATTTCAGTTTGCTATTTATTGAGTAAAAATTTGAACAGAGAGGTTAATGGTAGACATGGATATTGGGGAATGAATATTGGGGGTGAGTGGTTGGGTCTAGACAATAAGGGTCAGACAGAGGACTGGATGACAAGGAAGGCCAGATGGGAATAGATGGCGAGGATGGAAAGAGAGGGGAGAAAAGTGTGTGGATGATAGGGAAGGGCAGAAGGACCTGGGGGATGGAGAGAAGGGACAGAGAAGACTGGAGGTAAAGATGGAAACAAGGGATGGTTAGAGGAGAGGAGAGGAGACTGCCAGGGAACCTAGCCTTGTCCACAAAGGAGATCTTCAGAGAGGGATGGATGGAGGAGACTAGATGGTGGCGATGGACAGAGGTGAGTGGTGGTGGTGGTGGAGGGGGGGGGGAACCAGGGTTGTTTTGGTACTAGTTGAATGAAGTCACCAGCTGCAGTCCCATAAATTGCTGCCCGGCTGGGTTGGCAGTCCATTAACATGAAAGATTTTATCGCACTTTACAACCTCCCTGTCTTGTACGGCGACAGCAGGTAATTAAAACAATAATTGTTTTCTGATGTCGTTTTGCTGAACGATAAAAACTTTCAGTTATTTTCCTTTCACTAGGTGCAGGATGGGGCCTGGGGTAGGTCGGTGTCCCAGGGGGATTCTATAAGAAGGCCAGAAGGATCTATCCATTCACAGCCGCACAAGGGAAGAGATTCCAGAAAGATCCAAGGACGTAGAGCTGAAAGAGACCTGAGACACCATTCAGTCCAACCACAGAATTTTAGAGAAGAACAAAATGAGGTCCAGACAAGGGCAGAGACAGCTGATCAAAGTCACACAAGTAACAAAGCCAGGACTTGAACTCAGGACTTCAAATCCTAACTCCAAATCCTGACACCTTGCTCTGACTTCCCTCCCCTCTCATTATACAGGGAGACACGTACATACACGAATACGTGCAGGTATGAGCAAACCCCATGTACAAGAAGTAAGGGAGGCCATCTGTGTATCCAGGAGTGGACCCATCCCTTGGTACCACACACTGCCTTTGCTGAACTTGGCAAAAAGCCCCAGGGATCTATCCAGCTAGGGGAGAAGGGCTAAGTTTCCCCAAAGGATCCATGAAGGCTGGTGAGATTCTGGGCTGCTGAGAGGAAGGTAAGCTTTTCGGAGGGTAGGTAGTGTTTTGATTTGTATTTCCAGCGCCTAGCACAAAGTGAGACCTTAAAAAGAAAAGTCTTGCTGAATGTTATATTCTCCTATACACCTAAGTAAGGTCAAGGCCATCACTAGGTACCTCATGGAGCTGAGCGGGAAGCCAACGGCTCATAACCAAGGAGATGGGTTTGCATGCATTGCAACGGGAGTTGGGGGGGAAGGGTGATCCAATGCCTCCTCCGAGTGTGAGTGTGCGTGCAGGCGGCATTTCCATTTCGGCTTTCAATCTCACTGGCTACATGACCCTGGGCAAGTCAATTAACCTCTTCAAGCCTCAGTTTCCTCATCTGTAAAACAGGGACATTAACCTTTGCTAGTCCTTAGCTAACAGGGCTATTATAATGGAAGCATGGAGTCTTCTTAGAGCCTTGGTTCTCCCTTTTATAACAAGAGATGACAATATTTGCACCCTTTACCTTATGTAGCTGCTGTGACGGCATGGCTTTTTTGAGTGTTTTCTTATTCTTAGCCTATGCTTCACTCCTAACTGCTTCCATGATCTGGGGTGAAGTCTGAGTGGCATTCGAGTACAGAGGCCTCCCTCTCAACTTTTGCAGGTCCCCCCCAGTCTCTGTTGTAAATTACCATCCTGCTCCCAACACTTTAAAACAAATACTTCTTAATCACTAAAAATTGAAATGATTTCATGTGAAAATGTTAATGCATTCAGAATCACAGCCGCCCCGGCTGCGTCTGACAAATTAGCGCCCAGCCCGGTGCATTGTTTGTAGCTACATTTATCCTGGTGACAAGACAAGAAAACCAGCCAGGATCAGCCACAGGCAGGCACAGGGGGGAGGGAAAGGGCCCAGGCTCCAAGGAAGAGGGTGGTGGAAGAGGGAAAGGGTGGCAAGGTCAGAGATGGGGAAAAGGGAGGGGAGGGGCCTGAGGAAAAGGAGATGAAGGGCTCCTGAGGAGGGGAGAAAGATCAATGTCTGTCTGCCTCATGCCCAGGTTTCACCCTCTCCCACCTCCTCACACAGGGAGTCAACAGAGCTGAATCTGAGTCACTGAAACTCTGGGCAAGTAATTTCTCTCTGAGCTTTATTTTCCTTAAGAAAGAAAAGAAGGGGAATGAGGGAAGAGCAAAAAGGAAGAAAAAAGAAAGTGGGTAGAAGGTTCTCAAATTTATTTACTGTGTGACAGACCCTGGGTCACTGACCTCGGGAATATCTCTTGACCCTATTTGGGACTCAGTCTTCCATCTATAAAATAGTAGAGTTAGGTGCCAGGCTTGAGATTTCATTATAGGGAACTCCCAGATGAGGCAGCTCCTACAACGCAGGTCAGCACGTCCTCTGCAATTTCTATCATCTTAGAGAGTGCCTTAGAGCACAGAAAGGTTGGGTAATTTGTCCAGAGTCACAAAGCCGACACAAGTCAGGTGGCGCTTGAACCCAGGTCCTTGTGACTCCTGACAAGGTCAGCTCTCTATTCACCAGGCCATTCTGCCTCTCAGTATCAATAACTAGCATCTTCAGACTGTTTTAGATTCGTTAAGTGCTTTACAAATGTTATTTCATATGCGGTAATACAGGGGTTCTTAATCTTTTAGTGTCACGAACCCTTTCGGCAGTCTGGTGAAGTCTATGGACCCTTTCTCAGAATCATGTTTTTAAATGCATGAAATAACATACACGGAATTATGAAGGAAACCAATTATGTTGAAATAAAGGTGAAATTTTTTCCTCTCCAACTTCATGGGCCTCTTGAAGTCTATCCACGGGCCCCCAGAACTCCTGCCCTAGGGAATCTGAGTCTTTCCAGCTCTAAAGTTTATAATTAAGGCTTCTTTAAATCCCACCGCCACTTCACAGATGGTGACTGCGTGACTTGCCCCTTCTCCCTCTCAGTGTGGCAGGGCAGAACGATGCTAGATTTGAGGCTGGACCACATGGCTTAAAATCCTAATTCAGGGCCTCAGTTTCTTCATCTGCAAAATGAAGAGGTTGGCCTGCTTTCTAAAGCCCCGTCTAGCTCTAACCTTTTATGATTTCATAGCATGAACTGTGAGCTCAGCAAAATGGAAACTCCTTGAAGGCAGGGGCTATTCTTTTGTTCCTGTCTTCGTAGCTACTATTTTCTTGTTTAGTCAATTAGTCATGTTTGACTCTCTGTGACCCATTTAGGGTCTTCATGGCAAAGATACTGGAGTGGTTTACCATTTCCTTCTCCAGCTCATTTTACAGATGAGAAAACTGAGACAAACAGGGCTAAGTGATTACCCAAGGTCACACACCTAAGTAAGCATCTGAGGCAGGATTTGAATTCAGGTCCTCCTGACTCCAGGGCTGGCACTCTATCCAACGTACCACCTAGCTGCCCCTTGTACCTAGCACTTAATAAATAGCAATCATTTAAGAAATGATAGGAGTGAAACTGGACTTCAATACCCACGATGACTGCAGGCTAGGGGCCTCGGCCTCATGCATCCTCATTCTCCATGGCTCCACAGCCTTCCACGTCCAGAGCTTATCCCAGAGGCACAACCCCAAGGAGCTGGCTCTGAGGCATCTTGGTAGCTAGTCAGGAGGCCCCAAGTTCAAATCCAGCTTTATGTGCTTACTAGCTGTGACCGAGGGGAAAGTCACTTAGTCTCTGCCAGTCTCAGTTTCCTTGGCTGTAAAATGAAGAGAATAGTACCAGCTGCCTCACAGGGTTGTTGTGAAGAGATAACATCTGTAAAGTGCTTTGCAAACCTTAGAACACTATATAAATGCTAACTACTAGCTATTATTAGCTCCATGCACAGCCTCCCTTCTGTTCCCATCAAATCGGATTTCCACTGACTGAGAAGCCTCACTCACTGGGACTGTCAGTCAGTTTTCCTGGCCCCGAACTAGGCCTGATTGGTCTCCAACATCAGTTAGAGCCAAGTGCTGCCCTCCCTGACTCTCAGCACACATTCTTCCTCCGTCTCACAGGCCCTCCTAGTCCACTCCCCAGCACTGAGTGCCCTCTACCCCTGTACTACTCACTCTTTGCTCTCGTACGGAATACAAAGCAGGTTTCCGGCCTGGCTCAGTATGGGAAATGGACAGGGGGCAATGGATGAAGGAGACGGATGGAAGGGATGGATGGTGGGGATAGAGAGAGAGATGGTAGAAGGGATGCTGCCCTCCCTCCGAAACTACATTTTGTTTGTTCCAGGCATACGCCTATATCTATACGTGGACTGTTTTGTCGTTGTCTTCGTATTGACAGGGCTGAGCGTAGGTGCTTGATAAATGTTTGCTGGGACTGCTGATTGATAAGACAGAAGGACTAGATGACGGGGATGGAGGGAGGAAGAAGAGTACCAAGGGTGAAGACAAGGGAATTCATTTTGTTTCCTCCCTGCCACACTCTGCACGTTCTCTTTCCAGAGAAAGCTAATTCCATGGCCGGTGCCCCTCGGCAGACAAGCACGCTCCTCTACCTTTCTGACTCTTCCATGGCTCCTTCCTCTCCACCTCTTCTTTTCCTGGTTCTTTGAAGGAACAACAATGTCCCCTTGCTTACTGGCAAAGAAGCCTTCCTTTGACCCTTTAAGTCCTTCTGGTTACCTCTTCTTCCTTATTCTCTGAATGAACTGTCTACACCCACTACCTTCAATTTCATTCAACGAGCACTTCAAATGTGCCTACCAGACATCAGGCATCACGGTCCGAGCTAATCCACTAAGGATTACAAAGACAGCAGTGAAGAATCATCCGTGCCCTCAAGAAGCCAACATTCTACTGGGGATACAAAGAGAAATATAAGAGAATTTGAGGAAGGGGGAAGTGCTAATCATTCAAAAGACCAGGAGAGGCTTCCTGTAGGAGGTGATTCATGGTGGGGGGTCCTTAAAGAAAACTTGGAAATCTCAGAAAGGAATGCATTCCAGGCCTATCCAAAAGCACGGACATGGAAGATGGATGCCAAATTTGGAAAAGGGCAATTAGATTAGTTCAGCTAGAATTAGGGGAATTACGTGGAATAAATCTAGAAAGGCAGGCTAGAGTCACATTGGGAAGGGTTTTTTAAAAAAATTGTTTTTGGAGGAGGGAAAGCAGGGCAATTGGGGTTAAGTGACTTTCCCAAGGTCACAGAGCTAGTGAGTATGTCAAGCGTCTGAGGCTGCATTTGAATTCAGGTCCTCCTGACTCCAGGGCCGGTGCTCTACTCACTGCGCCACCTAGCTACCCCAGGAAGGGTTTTAAATTCCGACCTGAGAAGTTTGTATTTTATCTTAGAGGCAACAGGGAACTACTGAAAATTTTTGAGGAGGGAAGTAATATGATCAGTCCTGTACTTAAGGAAGAATATTTTGGTGGTGCTATGAGAGATGGATTGGAGAGGTTTGGAGAGAGAAGAGACAACAAGCCAGGAGTGCAATTAGGAGGCTACTGCAATTGTCCAGAGACCATGAGGGCTTGAACTAGTATGGTGCTATCTGAATGGGGAAGAGTCATATGCTATGTGAGTTTGAGAGAAGTGGACAAATGTGACAGATACTGTAAAGGAAGGATGGACAAAATGTGTCAATTTACTAGATGAAGGGGGGTGGAGGTGAAAGAAGGTAGAGCCAAAGATGACTTCCAGGTATCACAGCTGCATAGCTTAGAGGGTGCTGATGCTCTCAGTGGTCAGTCAGTAAGCATTTATTAAGCCTTACTACACGCCAGGTACTACAGTAACACTAGGGATGCAAAGAAAGCCAAAAACAGCTCCTCTTCTCAAGAGGCTCACATCCTGAAAGGAGAGATAACGCTAAAATAACGAGACACAAGATATATGCTGTGTAGGTAGAAAGCAAATGCCTCCTGAAGAAGGCAGGATTTAAGCTGAGTCTTGAAGGAAGTCAGAGGTTCTAAGAATTGGCGGTGAAGAGGGAAAGCATTCCAGGCATGGAATTTGTTATTGTTCAGTTGTGTTCGACTCTTTGTGGTCCCATTTGGGGTTTTCTGAGCTGTTTTCTTTTCCAGCTCATTTTACAGATGAGAAAACCAAGGCAAGCAGAGTTAAGTGACTTGCTCAGGGTCACACAACAAGGGGAAGCATTCCAGGCATGAGAGACTGCTGTGTAAGGCCACAGTTGGATCTTAGAGTCTGTTGAGGGAGTAAGTAAAGTGGCCTGGAAGGGCAAGAAGCAGCCAGAGAGCAAAGAGATTTAAATGCCAATTGGAAGGCTTTATATTTCATCCTAAAGGTAGTAGGAAGTCAATGGAGATAAGTATGGAGGAAAAACTAGTTTATGGGGGAAGAAAATGAGTTCTCTTTTGGACATACTGAGCTTGAGATGTCTAGGGGATGTCCATGCATTCATTCAGCAAATATTTATTAAGCGCTTACTGTGTGCAGATCATCATGTCCTGGGCTCTGGGTGAGCTACAAAGATGTTAGGTAAGATATAGTTCCTGCTTACACGCATCTCACAATCTAAGAAGATGCCAACATCACTAATTGTAATATACATTACATAAGTGCATCATAGAGGTACATATGTGATATCTGAGGCAGAAACCTATTGTTGACCCCGGAAAACAGGGAATTCTTCCTGAATGAGGTGGAACTTGAGCTCAGCTTTTAAAGGATAGGTGGTAATTAAGCAAGTGAAGAGAGAGGGAAGAACTTCCAGACACAGGGAATATGTGCAAAGGCATAGTGGATTAGACAGCAGTATAATATTTGATAAGGCTCAAAAGGTAAGGTAGTGCCAGATAATGGAGGGCCTTGAATATTGGACAAAGGAGCATAAACTTTACTCTGTAAGCAACAGGGAGCCGCTGAGGATTTCTGAGCAGAGCGGCAACATGATTCAATCATTCATTCAACGAGCATTTATTAAGCACCTACTGTGTCTTTGTATCCTCAGTGCTTAGCAGTGTTTGGAACACAGTAAATAATAAGTGTTTTTATTTTATTTTTCTCAATTACATGCAAATTTTTAAACTTTTTTGAAAATTGTGAGTTCCAAATTTTCTCCCTTCCTCCTCCTCCCCAACTCTTGAGAAGGCAAGCAATTGGATACAGGTGATACACGTGAAACATATTAAACACAGACCAAAAAAACCCAAGGAAAATAAAGAAAGTAAAATAGTATCCTTCGATCTGCATTCAGACTCCATCAGTTCTTTCTTTGGAGGTGGAGAGCATTTTTCATCATAAGTCCTCAGAAATTGTCCTGACTCACTGTATTGCTGAGAATGGCTAAGTTACTCACAATTGATCAACATATATATTGCTGTTGCAGAGTACACTGTTGTCCTGGTTCTGCTCAATTCACCTCTGCATCAGTTTGTAAGTCTTCCCAGGTTTTTCTGAAAACATCCTGCTTGCCATTTCTTATAGCATAATAGCATTCTATCATAATCATATACTACAACTTGTTTAGCCATTCCCCAATGGATGGGCACCCCCTCATTTCCAACTCTTTGCTACCACAAAAAGAGCTGCTATAAATATTTTTGCACATATGGGTTCTTTTCCTTTGATCTCTCCAGAATACAGATCCAGTGGTAGGCTTAATAAATTTTTATGGGCTAACTATACTGAACACTGTGCTAGCTGGGAATACAAAGATAAAAATGATTAGTTCCTGTCCTCAAGGAGCTTATATTCCATAGAAGTGTGTGTGTGTGTGTGTGTGTGTGTATACACACATATAGAGAGATAGACAGATAAAAAATAAAAACAAGTTAATGTTGGGGAGTGGGGGTGGGTGAGTGATGGAATAATAGAAGCTAAGTGTTCAAGCAGAGGTTTGAAGGAAATTAGAGATTCCAAAATGCAGATGTAAGGAGAGACGGCATTCTAGCCACGGGGACAGCAGCTGGTGCAAAGGAATGGAGTGAGGAGGGAATGTCAAGTGTGAGGAACGATAAGGCCATTTGGGTTGAACCACAGAGTACGTAAAAGGTAACTTGGACCACACTGTTACGAGTTTTAAATTCCAAACAAGTTTGCATTTGATCCTAGAGGTTTATAGAGAGCAATGGAGTTCATAAGTACTGATAAAGGGAAACTACTCAGGCCTAAACTGAGGGATACATAAGGTCAGTTTCTGGCACACAGTAGGTCTTTAATAAATGCTTGATTCATTTCTAATTTAATTTTTAATTAAAGTTCACCAGCTACTGTTTCCTGCCTCAAGTCCTAGGAAAACCCTTTGCTATTTCTCCCATCCCTGCAGGTAGCTTCCTGACGAAAATGGTGACATTTGCCCCAATTTAAGAAGTTGTCTTCCTGGATGTAGGGGATTATCTGCTTGTTCTACAATCCCTGGCTCAGTGCCAGCTGATCAAGAAGCTCCTGGTGGCACAGCAGGGTTGTTATTCTCAATCCTAACACTGAAATCATTGAACATATCTCTGCCCCACCAAGAACCAGCCAGGAAAATACAAGCAAGTCTCCACCACCTTAAAAATCAGAATAATTTGACCTGACACCCAGATCATCTCCAGAGTTTATGACACAGCCCTTTTCCTCACACTGGCCTGCTGCCATCCTTCTCAGCATCCTGCTCTAGAGTTAACCAAGATTTTGCCTGCAAGCACCCTCCCATCCCACTCCCCAAAACGGACTCCAGTGTCATGCAGAATAATTTGGGGGGAAGGGGGAAATGGAGGTAGCCAAAACATTTTAGGAGACTTAGAATAGTCTAGGGGACAGGTGGTAAGGAACCAAGAGTGATAATCTTGGGGATGGATGACTAGGGTAGGGGTCATTTTGAGACAATTTCAAAGGAAGACTCAACTAATTTAGGGTTGGTTAGATCTAGGCATAGTCTAGAGGGAGACACCTTTGTTTGTCTGGTAAAGCCTATGTACCCCTTCTCAGGATAATATTTTTAAATAATTGGGAGGAAATACTAAATTTCAGTTAGAGGTTAGTGAAAATAAAGATGGAATCTTTTTTTTTCCTATCCAGGTTCATGGAGCCCCTGAAATCAATCCACAGACCCCAGCTTCAGAAACCTTAAAACTCTGGAGGAAAGTCAGAGTGGGAAATATATCCTCACGAAGAGTTGAGAGTTGAAGCTTTGGGGATGGATGAGGTTGATAAGTGAGTGTAGGAAAGATGAGATGACGGCTGAGCCTTTGAGGTCAACTCTATTTAGTGGATAGAAGAAGAAAGAGAATCCAGTGCAGCAGAGTGACAGGAGACCAACATGAGTTTGGTCTCTGAATCCAAGAAGGGAGAGAGTGTCCTGAATAGAGGACTACGTGCAGTTAGCTGTGGCAAACCCCACAGAAAGGTCTCTTGATCACTACTTCTAATGGCCTCATTATAAAGCCGGCATTTTTAATCTGGGGTCTGAACTAATTTAAAAAAGAATGATACCTGTGTTTCAAGATAATTTGTTTCCTTTTTAATCCTGGGTATTTTATATTTTCCATTTAAAAACATTATTCTGAGAAGGGGTCCATTAACTTCACCAGACTGCCAAAGAATTCCACATCACAAAAAAGCTTAAGAAACTCTGTCCTAGTGTGTTACGTTGGAATTTGCCAAACCAATCTAATAAGCATTTATTAAGTGCTTGCTATGTGCAAGGCACTGTGATAGGCCCTGAAGAGACAAAGAAAAACGCTAAATTTTGTTCTGCTATGTTGGGGAGCAAAGCATAAGGAGAAAACGGACTGGGGGCTGGGACTGGGCAAAAATATACGTCAGCAGAAGAGAGACAGGGAATTGGAGATTAGATCAGGTTTAGAAAGGAATGAAACATGAAAGCCCGATGGGCTAAATGCAAATGCTCCCTGGATCAGCTCCAAGCAGCAGTATCCCTAGGAACCTGTCCCTGGTCCCCTGAGCTCCTCTATCCTCCCTACACCTGACCTACTACCAGAGAGGCTGTGGCTGGACCAATCGGTGGGACCAGCTGACTTTACTCCCATCTGACCCTGCCCCTTCTCCTTCAACCTCCACCTCCTCTTAGCCATCTACTTTCCAAGAGAAAACATGGAGTGATAGCTCAGTACTTCTCACAAGTTCTGTCTTACAGGTAATTATTATTCACCCCCTAAGCTGTCTCTTTTCCAGGTAAAGGAGCTGACAGTGCTTAAACGAATTTCTGGGTGCCATGGTCTCCAGTGTGGGTGGCCCTCCCCTAGAACCATCAATGCACTATATCCATCTGCCTCCTCCTCTGCATCCCCTATCCAAGGCTTTCTAAACCATGGCCAGGGGCCCTCCTGACAATGACCAAGGCTGACCCCTCTTTCCACGTTCCTCTGACCTAGAGACACCGTGCCATAATGGATGGAGCGTTGGACTTGGGAGTGTGGAAGAGCTGGGTTCAAATCCCTCTTCAGACACTAAATGTGTGATCCTGAGCAAGTTACTCACTCTTGGTCTCAGTTCCTCAACTATAAAATGATGTGGTTGGCTTCGATGGCCTCAAAGGTCACTTCTAGCTCTAAATCTATACCTCTGGTATCTTAGGATGGCTCTAAGAAAGGGACCAATGATGCCCAGGAACTGCCCAGTATACCAGGACAGGCCTAGACAGGCCATATCAGCCCCTAGCTAAGCCCTTCCTTCTGTTCCCTCAGCCCTCACCAAGCGTATCCTACAGAAGCACTGGGGCCTCACACCCAAATGAGCTAGCATGGGAAAGGAGACTGCACTCGCATCTTTAGGGAGGGAGGAGCCAGAGGGTGGCAGAGGATAGAACTCAGTGACCCAATCAGAATCAAATAAACAAGTGTCTATTATAATAATAGCTCCAAATTGCATGCAGAGAGTGTGTGTGGGGGTGGTAGTGTTTTCTGGTTTCAAAGCTTTTCCGCCCATTCTCTCAGCCCTCACTCAGAACAACCCCAGATGGAAGGCTGGCCAGGCATCACTATCCCCATTCGACGTCACAGCCCTAGAACTCTGGATTCCTAATCCAGCACTTCTCCCACTGTGTGCTAGGCCCTTGGGCTCCAGGCTGTAGGGGGCACAGAGTTGAAGGAAACTGGGTTTCTCCTGCCCTTGAGGTGCTCCTTGTCTAGTTGGGAAGACATGAAATACAGCAATGAAAACTCAGATGGCAGGTCCAGGCAACCTACCTCCCAAAGCCCTGAGCTAGGGTTTCTCGCAGGCAAAAAATGCCCCTTTATGGGGACTTAGGATCCCAGGTATAGAGCCAGAAGGGCCTTCAGCCATCTGTTCAGTAGACGGCAAGTTGTCCGAGGGCAGGAATGGTTGGGACTTTTGGGCCTTTCTTTATATCCCCAGTGCTTAGCATGATGCCCGGCACACAGTAGGAACTTAATAAATACTTATCAATGGACTGATCTAGTCTAACCCTCTCATTTTAAGTTCTCAGAAAACTGAGAACTAGGGTAAATCACTTGCCCAAAGTCTTACACAGAAAGATCCCCAGGTGAGTTCTTTGTTTGGGGAGGGGAGGCATGTTTAAGATAAGAGTCTTCCCATTCTGGGAAGGAGGAAAACCAAAAGAAGGGAGAGTGGGGAGGGGAGTGAATAGCTGCCAAATAACTTCACAGATTTTTGACCGAGAACAGTGATATAGGTTCTGGGGTACCTGCCCTTATTTGGGAGCCCAGGCTAGAGGGAGGGTTCCTTATCTCACAGTATCTCACCTTACCCCTAGCAGGTATTAATATCTTTTTCCAGGGTTTAAGAAAGATGGAAGGGGGGAGCTCTTCCCTAGGGACTCCTCTCAGGCTAAGGGGGAAAAAGTCAGGGAGAAGTTGAAGCTGTTAATTGCTAATCCCTGTGGGCCTTGGGACCTTGGCAAACCTGCTCACGTGCCTACTGATTAAAACCAGATGGTTTAGATCTGCCAAGTGTCCCTAGGGTTCTTCGCTTGCCTCCCTTGTCCCTAAACTAAGAAGTCCCACCCCAGCCCTTCTGGGCCTCCTTCTGGCTCAGAGATTCTCCTAGTCCTGATGGTGGTAGGAGCAGGGATGGAAGGCCTGTGCTAGGGCTTGAACCCCAAGGAGGTGGGAATAGGAGGAGAGATGGTGAGTGGCCTCTGCCCATCTCCCTTCAGAGAATGCCTGGGGTGGGGGGCTCATCTGGTCCCTGAGGGTCAGAGTCTGAAACAATGAACTGAGGCTAAGAGAAGGAAGGAAAGTGCAGTTGGAATCTCTGGGGACTGAAGAGAGAATGTGGATGCTCCCCTACTTAGGAACAGTTAGATTCATATAGAAAAGAACAGCAGGCACACAGAGCCCTCTGGCTACAGAGGTGAGGGATTTCTATTGTGCTGGAAGGGGCAGAGGTCTGGGTGATCTGTGAGAGTCAGCTTCTGAGGCCCCTAAGGCTGGGCTTCAAGTAGGAAGGCACTAGGTGGGTGAGCCCAAGCCATTCCCTTCCCTTGAGACAAGGGAAACAAGGAAAGGGGACAAGGCCCTAGACACCCTCTTTCCAGTCCCATCCTGTTTGTCTCTCTCCACCCTCCCTGCCCCTGCCCAGAACTGAAAAGTATCTCTGAGCAGAAGACTAACTCCCCTTCCCCTTAATTTCAGCTGGGAGCTTCAAGGTGACCCTGAGCGATGGGCCTTCCAGATGCTGGGCTGGGAAGAGGGCTGGGTAGAAGAAGCAAAAGCTTTAAGCTGCAGGAGAGGTTGTACCTTTCCTACCTGCTCTATGCTGCTAATGACCACTCCCTGCCCTCCTGCCTGCAGTCTCCATCACCCACTGGGAACCCAGGCCCCTACCTGACCTGGACCCCAGATCTGGATTTAGGGTGGGGGCTGGCAAGATTCCTAAGAGCAAGGAGCCTTACTGGGGAGGGAGGGCAGGCAAAGATTGGGAGAGACCTCTCTTTTTTTGTCCACCTGGCTCCTGGGCACTGAGACAGAAAGGAATGGGATGGGGGCGGAGCTCCCTACCCCACACAAAGGCACAACATCTCACCTACAGGAAAAGACAAAGGCAGCCAGGGCTCCTGCTCCCCCTCCCGAATCCTGCTCTCCTCTAATCCCAAGGGAGGAAATCCAAACAAAGACACTGTATACCTCTTTCCTTTCTCTTTCTCCAACACACACACACACACACACACACACACACACACACACACACACCCCACAAATGTAAAAACAGAACTAGATTTAGAAATGGTGGTCCTGGGTTTGAATTTTGGCTTTTATACTTAGTACCTGAGTGACCCTCTTCAAGTCTCAGTGCCTTCCTCTGATAAATGAGGCATTTGTCCTAGATGAGTGCTAAGTCTTCCCCACACTGTTTTACCAGTGTCCCTTTCCCAATCATTCTCCCTTGGGTAGGGCTGGGAGCTGGGGGCAGAGAGGGCTCTGTGTGACCCTAAACAGCCTTCTATCGGAGCCAGAATAGCTCATGCATGGAGTTTAGAAACAAAAGCATCAGGGATAGCATGTCTTCCTTTCTGTATACATGGGTCAGGTCTCATGCATTCCTGGCTGATCCTCAGGGAGGGCCTGTTTTTTTTTCCCTTGGGTTTGTAGAAGGATGAAACAAAAACATTCTGATCTGGGCGCAGGCTTACCTGGCCCGTCCCTCAGCTCTCTGAGTGATGCCTGGAGCCACCATGATCCCTGCTCCCACATCAGCAACCGCCTTCACCAGCAGGTGTGGAGTCCCGCTGTGGGTGGAGCAGGTGGCAGGCAGATGTGTGCAGGACCGTTGGGAACACCTGCCACCCAGAGCAAAGGTGGTCTAGAAAAGGTCATCAGTGTCTCAAGTCCCCACCTACCCACCTGGAGGTATGCACGTGCAAGCAGCAGATCCTCACTATTTCTGTTCTTACAGTCACACCCCACCTCACAAAGCTCATTATCTGTCCCTATAAACCCACCCTTCCTTCCAACCTCCTTATTTCTGTCGCAGTTCTGTTTTCCAGGTTGACCAGTTCTGAAAAGCAGGAGTCAGCCTCAACTCTTCATTCCTACTCTCCGTATCCAACTCGTTGCCAAGTTTTGTGGATTCGACTCCTCACAACCCCTCTGGAAACGTCTCCTTCTCCCTATCAACATACCAAACCACCCTCAGGACCTCGTTGCTTCTCACCTGTGCTATCATTACAGAAGGCACCTCACTGGAACTCCCACATCTTGTCTCTTTCCTCTCCAATAAATTCCTCACCCAGCTGCCAAATTGGTTATTTCTGAAACTCAGGTCTGACTGTGTCATTCCCTTGTTCGAGAAACCCCAAGTTCCTTATTGTCTTTAAGGACAAAATACAAACTCCTCTGTCTGGCACTGAAAGCCTTTCACAATCTATTAAAATCGAAAGCCCTCTCTCTGGCATTCACAATCTTTTTCCCACCTCTCTTTCAGGCTGATTACCCATGACTCCCATGTACTCTACAATCCAGCCAAAGGAGCCCTCTCAGTCTTACTGCTTCCTATCCATATTCCATCTCCTATCTCTGGGCCTTTTTGTTTTGTTTTTTTGCATCAGCTGTCTGTCCCCTAGGCCTAGAATGCCCTCCCTCCTCATTTCTGCCTCTTGGAACCCCTCCCTCCCTTCAAAGCCCAGCTCAAGTGACACCTCCTTCGAGGGAGCTTTCCTGATTCCCTGAAGTAATTAGTGTTACTCCTTCACTAATTATTTTGTCGTAATAAATACAACTGCTTTGTATTTAGTTTTTGGAGACCTATCTGTGTACAAGTAGTTTATCCCCAGTAGAGTATAAAATCCTTGGGAGTAGAGACTTTCATTTTTGTCTTTAAATTCCCAGAATGTAGCAAAGGGCCTGGCACAGAGAAAGCACTTAATAAATTCTTCATAAAGTGAATTGAGTTGGATTGAGGCAAGGTGAGTTCCAACCCCTCAGATAAGGTCAGGATTTGTTCTAGCTGAGGACAGCAAGATGACTGACCCCCAGGGGCTGTGTCAACTCAATTCTGTTTAACTTTCATTAAGCTCTTACTGTATACAGTATTCCTGGTTGGTATTAAAAAACCCCACAGGAGCCTGATTATAACAAGATGTAGAAATGTGCACAAATAACTGTGAAATGAGGTAGAGGCAGATGAAATCTGATGGAGGGGGTTTTGTGGGGGAGCCAGCTGGCACCAGGATCTATCCTGGAAGGAGAAAAATGCTTTTAACAGGTGGGGCATCCAGGCCTATGGGATGGTCATAGCAGAGGGCAAAGATGCAGAATGTCATACTGCACAAAACACTGGATGGAGAGTTGAGAAAGCTGGGCTTGGATCCCAGCTCCGCTGCTCCCTAGCTCTGTGCCTGTGAGCAAGGCCTTTCCCCTCTGAGTCTCAGTTTCCTCACCTGTAAAATGAGAAAATTGGACTAGGTAACCTCTGAGACCCTTCTAACCCTAACCCACAAGAATGCAAACAGTCCAATAAAGATAGGGCTGGAAAGGCAGTGGGACCCTCTGCCCAGGGCCTCAGGGACAAATCTCAAGGGACAACCTGAGACCTCTGTTCCAGTTCGAAAGGTCCAGAAAGAGAAAGAGCCAGGAGTGAAGGGATTCATGACTCTCTCCTCTGCTCCACTGGGGATATGTTCTTGGTTCTCTTTCCTCTACTGTAAATTTAAAAAATTTTATTTTTATCTAAACTTAACAAACACCCCATTTCCATATACATTGTAGAACAGAAGGAGGAGGATGTACAAGAAACTGCAAATCTCCATTATGTACAGCTTGCTTTTATTTTTAACTGTATAATACATTTAACATGTAACTCTCAAAGCTGTCCTGCTTGTCTGTGATTCCTTCTCACTTTTCTAGTTCCTTCTTTTTGGGCAGGGGGTAGAAGAGAAGAAGAGAGACCCTATCCTTATTTCTTCTTCTCTTTCCCAAATTGAAGAAAAGAAAGAAGAAAAACAAAACCCTTTAACATATTCATAGTCAAACAGATGCCCCCATTGGCCATCTCCAAAAATGTATGTCTTATTCTGCCTCCAGAATCCATCACCTCTCTGTCAGGAGGTTTGTGACCCCAGTGACCAGTCAACTAGTGTTTATCAAGTGCCTACTATGTGCTAGGCACTGTATTACGTGGTGGGGATACAAAGAAAGGCAAAAAAATAGTCCCTGTTCTCAAGGAGCCCACAGTCTAACGAGTGAAAGGCTAACAGTTAGAGAGGCTATAAAGATGCCTCCCTGAAGATGTCTAAGCTGGCTTGTCCTGCAGTCATCTGGGGGTTGTGACTTGAGGCTCTCCTTGTGGTCTGAATGGTGACACAAGATCAATCTCCAGGCAGTGATGGGGCACAGGGATTCCTGAACCCCTCCTCTGACCTGTGACATCTGTGCAATAAGCTGGCGGCCAAGTGGCCACGATCCAAGTATCCAAGGTGCAGTTATTAAACAACTCAGATACAATGTACCGAGCCACAAGCAGACAACAGTGAGAGCTGATGTTTACTTTAAGATACACTGGGGCAAAGCAGATAGCGAGCCAGACTAAAAGTCAGGAAGACTTGGCATTCGATTGCTTCTGACACATACTGGCTGTGTGAACTTGGGCAAGTCACTTTAATGTCTCAGGGCTCCCAGGCAATTGTCTAAAACTATTAAACTGCAGAAGAGTCGCCTTTGGTATGGGGAGTTTCCTAACATCCCCTATTGTGATCTCCATATGCTAATGAATATATTATAAAATATAAATTTTTATTATTATTATTATCTGCATAATTATTATCTGCATAATTATTATTATCTGCACCTGGGGGCAGAATACGTGAGCAGCACGTACATGCATATGTATGCGGGTATATACCCTGGTATCACAAATATGGCTGTCTTTAAACCTCAAAGAACCAGATATATATATTTTATAATATATATAATATATAAAATATATAAAAATACATTATAAAATATATTCTATATTATAGAATGTGACATACTACGACATCTTATAACATATATGATATTATGGTCCAGATTTTTTTTAAAAAAGGGTTTCCAAGGGTATTTACCTGCATTGTCTCATTAAGAGGCAGCTCTCTTAAGACTATGAATTGTGGAGACATGCTGATTTGCAAATGGAAGAGGAATTTCCTCACTGGTAAAATCATACGACGGGGTTTTTTTTAAAAGGTTAATTCGGTACCATAAATATTATTGTTGCTTGTTGTAAGTTTCATTACTCCCATTTTACAGATATGGAAACTATTATGATAAAATACAAAATACATTTTTTTAAAAAGATATGGAAACTAGATTCTAAGTGGTAAAGTGACACCAAGTCCGTGATCACATATTCTTCTTAAGCTTCCAGGGTGGGATTTAACTTCCAGTTAAGGGAGCATTGGCCTCTGGTCTATATCATGTCATCTTACAAATCAAGCTGGTTTTTTTTCTTAATTCAACTGAACAAACATTTATCAAGTTCCTCGTTTGTATAAACCACTAGAAAAACCAACACAACCAAGACAATCGATCGAAGGACTCGGAGCAAAAACAAGCCTCCAAATTTTCTCCAACCATGGAATGGGAGCCCAAAGTCTATTCCTGAGTCAACCCCCTGCTTCTTGTCGTTGGTCTGCCTGAGTTGGAAGGGAGTCTGTAAGAATGGCAGGGTCAGCAGAAGAGAGTGCCAAGGGCCAGGCATGTGATTGTAGGCAAGTCACTTTAACCTCAGTTTCTCTGCAAAGAGGGAAGATCCCAGAGATGCCAGATGAAGAGTCATGAGACTCAAATGGGAAAATACGTGTTTCCTTTTAAAGAAAAGTTGACCTCCTCCCTAGTTTTCTCACTTCATCTCCGCCTCCTCACTGTAACATGAAGGGGGAAGGGTAAGACTGGAGTAGAAAATCTCTGAGGACCTTTCTGGCTCCAACATTTTGTGAGTCTGAGTTACCAAGTCTTCCTGAGGGGCAGGATGAGAGTGTCTTGGGAAAAGGGAAAAGAATCAGCATTAATATAATGCCCATCATATACCAGGCAGTGTGCTGAGCGCTTTCCAAATATTATCTCATTTGGTCCTCACAACTTCCCTGAGAGGCAGATGCTATCATCACCCCCTTTTACAGCTGAGGAAACTGAGGCAGACAGCAGTTGCCCAGGGTCATATAGCTAGTAAGTGACTGAGGCCACATTCGAACTCAGGTCTTCCTGACTCCAGGTTGGGGACTCTATCCACTGGGCCACCTAGCTAGGGACTGTGCTGGTGGAATTCCAGCACCTCGTAGAAAAGAAACAGCAGCATATCCATGAACACCCGGGGGCAGAATACGTGAGCAGCACATACATGCATATGTATGCGGGTATATACCCTGGTATCACAAATATGGCTGTCTTTAAACCTCAAAGAACCAGATAAATGACAAAGGCCTATGAGTCAGTCCTCTGCTGTGGCTCTTTATGACTTACTGCTAGAACCAAATGCAAATTCCTTTATTTGGCATTTAAAGTCCTTCAGAGCCCGGAACAACCCACCTTTCCAGCCTTATGACACATTACTCCCCTTCATGCATGCTAAGGTCCAGCCAAGCCGGCCTTATTGCTCTCTCTCTCACACACAAAGAAGGAGGGAAACAAGCATTTATTAAATACCTACTATGTGGCAGGCACTATGCTATATCATCTCATTTGATCCCCACAGTAACCTTGGGAGGTAGGTAGTTGCTATTTTCATACCCATTTTACAGTTGAAGATACTAAGGCAGACAGAAGTTAAGGGTTTTGCCCTGAGTTACACAGCTAGGAAGTGTTTGAAGTTGGATTTGAACTCAGTACCTTCTCCACTGAATCATTTAGTTGCCTCTATACTCCATCATTCACCTCCTGACTCCATGCCTTTGCACACGTTGTATTCCTGGCCTAGAAGGAACTCCCATCCACTCTAGGATCCCTAGCTTGCTTTAAGGCTCAGCTCAAGAGCCACCCCCTACATAAAGGCTTTCCTGCCTCTGCCTGTGCCTTCTGGTTCCTCCTCCCTAGTGTCACTTTAAGTTTATTTGGCATCTGCTGACTTATGTACATATATGTTATTCTTTGATTATCCATGTTGTCTCCTCCATTAGAACGTAAGCTCCTTGAGGCCAGGGACGGTTTCATTTTTCTCTTGATGTTCCCAGGGTCTAACAGCATTGTGCTTAATAAATGTTGCTTGAATGATATAAACTACATCCTGGTACCTGAGCAGGGGATTGTGTGTAGCCAGCTCCCTTCCCCTCTCCAGGATACACATTCGGTCTAAGGGCCCCTCCCCAATGCCCTGAAGAGGAGAAGCAGTGGGTTTCCTCAAACCATTCCTGATGTTGTAGGATACACCTGCTAGCTGGTGATCCCTTCCTGTCCTGTTCTCTGGCCAGAGCAGCTGCCTACGCAGCTGGAAGTGCGTCTCCCTGCTATAGATGGGGAAAGAGAACCAACCTTACTTCTCGTAAGATCCGCTTCCATGTGGGTGCCAATATATTTCCTGGGATCATACACAAATTCATGGGAAACCATCAGTTTGTGTCACTGGAGTCGGGATGACTCATCTTCCTGAGTTCAAATCTGGCTTCGGACACTTACTAGCTGTACAATCCTGGACACGTCACTTAACCCTGTTGGACTCAGTTTCCTCATCTGTAAAATGATCTGGAAAGGGAAATGGCAAACCACTCCAGTATTTTTGCCAAGAAAACCCCAAAGGGGGTCACGAAGAGTTGGACACCACCGAAAAACGACTGAACAACAGGTGTAGAGAGGAGGAGATGGCAGTGGGGAGATTGCAGCAGTGAATCATCGTCCAGTGGAAAGAGAACTGACTAAAGAGTCAGAGGACCTGGGTTAAGAAATTGAATCTCCTTAAGTCTCAGTTTCTTTATCTGAAAGTGAAGAGGGTTGGATTGGGGGTCCTCTGAGGTCCTTTCCAGTCTAGATCTATAAGCCAGAGGTGAAGGATTTAGAAACCAAAATGTCAGGACTGGATGGGACCTCAGGCGTCATCTAGTCCAGCCCTCTCGTTATGCAAACATCAAAACTGAGAGGGGGAGGCAGGGGTGGTGAGAAGTGCTTTTCTTGAGGCCATATAACCATTCAGTGATTGAGGTGTACCTCATGCTCAAGCTCTCCCTACTTCTTGTTCAGGAAAACGGATAAGGGTGTAGGTGGGCAGAGAGGAAGGGAAAGGCCATTCTAGGGGAAGCGAGCAAAAGAGCAAACGGAAAGCAGGAAGGACTGGGACTGAAGTAGTGGGAAACGAGGCTGGAAAGTTAAACTGGGTCCAAATGGTGCAGAGCCTTGAATGACACGCAAGTTGAGATTTGATCATGATGGCTATGATAATAATAATAATAAAAATCCCAGCCACGACTCGCATTTATGGTGCACTTTAAAATTCAAAGGGTATCTTTCTCACAATAGCACCGCTAGCTATGCAGGCCACATACTGTCCTCACTTAGCAGAGGAGGAAATTGAGGCCAGACAGGTTAAGTAACTTGCTCACAGTCACACAGCCCATTAAAGAACAGAGCTGGGATTCAAATCCAGGTCTTCTGACTCCAAGTCTAGCACTCTTTCTGCTTTATTGAATTAATTATAACCATTCATTCAGACCATTTATAAGGTACCTATGTGCCAAGCACGGTCCTAGACACTTGGCATACCAAGACCAAAAAAAAAGAAACAATCTCTACCTTCAAGTATCTTACATTCTGCATTTTTGAAGGGGGGGCGGAGAGGAAGAATACAACATATATATTGATATGCAAATGCAAAGTATATACATTCAGAGTAAATACAAAATAATTTGGGGGGAAGCATCAATCAATGGGGGGAATCAGGAAAGGCTTCAAATGGGAACTGAGCTTTGAAGGTATCTGAGCAACAGAGTGCCTTTCAGAAAATGTGTACAAAAGGGATTTGGAAGGGCAGAGGCTCTTGGCACTGGGTGAGGAAGATACAGGGTGCTGGTTGGGAGGCTGGGCCAGTGGTGATGGAGGACTGGATGTGGGGGGAGGGGAGGGGCTGAAGAGGAAGACAGGACTCTAAGGTATATTTCAGAAGGAAAAAATGACAGGACTTGGCAACTGATTGGATGTGAAGCGTGAAGGAGAGAAAAGAGGCAAAGAGGACACAGATCTGAGGCTGAGAGGATGGTGGTGCTTTTGTGAGAAATGTCAGAGCCAGGGAAAGCACACAGGAAACCTTAGAGCATCAGGGCGGAGAGGTACAACTACAGAACCAGATCCACACATAAAGTCACCGAGCCATGCCCGCAGACACAGCCCTGGACACATTACTCACTGCACCCACCCCCCAGTCTGCACTGGCCGGGCTTGATGCCTTAATGCTTGGAGTTGATGGGGGCCAAGTGGGGGAGACCCTCATGTTCTTGTTCTTTGGGCCAGCATACAGAGAGGAGCCCTCTTTCCCCTCCATGGGAAGAGTGACAGGGAGGGGTGTGTGTGTGTTTGTGTGTGTGTGTGTGTGTGTGTGTGTGTGTGTGTGAGAGAGAGAGAGAGAGACAGAGAGAGAGAGAGAGAAAGAGAGAGAGAAGAAAAGGAGAGAGAGAAAAAGAGAGAGGGAATGAGAGAGAGGAAGAGAGACAGAAAGAGAGAGAGGGAGAGAAGAAAGAGAGGGGGGAAAAGAGAGAGCAAGAGGGAGGGAAAGAAGTGGAAGAGAGGGAAAGAGAGAGGAAAAGAGAGAGAGGAGGAGAGAGAAAGAGAGAGAGGGAGAGGGAGAGAAGAAAGAGAGAGAGAAAGGGAAAGAGAGGAAGAGAGAAGAAAAGAGAGAGGGGGAAAACGAGGGAGAGAGGAAAAGAGAGAGAGGAAGAGAAAGAGAGAGGGGGAGAGAAGAAAGAGAGAGAATAAGAACAGGGGTATATGTGTAAGAGATGGGTGTATGTGAGAGAGAACTAGAGAAACAGGAGGGTGTATGTGTAAAAAAGGATAAGGAGAGAGAAAGAGAAACAGATATGAGGGTGTGTGAGAGAGAGATGGATGTGTATAAGTGTGAGATGGGTGTGAGTATTTGAGATAGAAGGTTGTAGGAGAGGGATGTGGGTGAAAGAAATTGGTATGTGAGAGGAGGAGGACTGGGGTCAGGGCTGGGTCAGGCCTGGGGGGTTGGGGGTGGAGCTATGGTCTCAAATGAAGTGGCATCAAACACTGAGCTGGGGCGCCCAGCTCCCCCTGCCGACACAGATACCCACACAGACCTGCATCCTTCACTGAGAATATGGCTGAGACTCTAGGGCTAGGGGTCACTCCTGGGCCACCCAGGCTCTTCCTACCTATGCTACCCAAGCACAACAGACCACCCTGAGTGTTTGGAGGAAGGCCTTTAGAGCGCCCACCTGGGCTCCTTTCTCCCCTCCCCTTCCTTTGGACTGAGAGGCAGACAGGGGTGGGGCCAGGGCTACCCCTAGACACACACAAACACATGCTGGGCAACATGCTCACCTGGGGCACTGCAGGCAACCCTGGCCACTGCCCAACAGGTGCCTCCTCTGATACCTTGCTCTCCCCTACTGCCTCTCAGTTTATCCCCTTACAAAGCTCAATTCTCTCTCCACACCCCCCAGGAATCTGCCAGTGACTGGTATCAACCCTCCCCCCAACCCTCCGCAAGGCTGTGCAGTCCTGACTCACTGGCAGCCCCCACCATGTTCATCTGTGCAACACACAAACACATAACCCTCATACACGTGGTACAAATTGCACATACACGTAGCCATCTGGGCAACATGCAAACACCCCCCCAGCTGATCCATACAACATATAAACACATGTGTACCCTCACCCAGATATTCAACATCACATATAAACACACATCTATCTGTGCAACACACCAACGTGTAACCACCTGTCACACAAGACCACTCATGCAATATGCATTCGGCACACACATGACCACCCACGCAACATTCTCCATCACACACATGACCATCCATGCAACACACAAATACATCCATCCATCACGCAAATGACCATCCATGCAACAGGGAAACAGTCAATTCCTCAACTCGTTCATGAAACATGCATACATGTGTATCACCACAATGCCATCTATGTAACGGGCAAACACCCCTCAATACATGTTCATTTGTGTAACATGTGATGACATAACATAAAGATGGGGGAGTGAGGGAAATCCTAGGACAGAAAGGCTAACAAGTGTAAAGGATAGAGAAGGGTGGGAATGAAGCAGAAGAGGTCTTAGGGATGCTAAGGGGCAGGATGGATAGGGAGTAGGCAATAGGAGGCTGGATGAAAAGGGGCAGGGGAATAGGAGGGATAGAGGTGGGGTAGGATAAAGGCTGGAAGGAACATGAAAGGAGACAGGAAGGAGTGGGGGGTGATGGAGAAGTGGGAAATTGAGGTAGGGGACTGGAGTAGTACTTAGAGAAAGGAAGGGACAATAGAAGGATTGGAATGACTGGGAGAGAGAAAGGCCCAGCGGGAGGCATTGCTCCCTAGAGAGACCATTTAAGGAAATGGGCATCAGCATCAATCAGGCAGCACTTCCCCCCAAAGAGCTCTAACCAGCAGACTCTCCCAATAAATCCCGCAGCACAAGGCCTCCGGCCCCTTGAGTTACCCCTGTGACTGTGAATGACCGCTATGACCAAGACCACCTCTGGCAACAGCTTCCCTCAATCAAACAGTGACTAGCTGTCCCTCCAGTGCCCCAAGCCAGGCTCTGTGAAGCCCTGTCCTCTACCTGGAACAAGGGACCCTAGGGGAAAAGGGAGCGGAGCCTGAGGGAGCTTAGAGCAGCATCCCTGGAGACTGAAGGTGCCCTGGGCTGGTAGCTGTCCCATCTCCTGGGGCTCAAATCAGTCACTTACTGCCCCTAAGGACAGAGGAAGAAAGAACCAGGAAGGGCAGGGCAGAGAAAAGATAGGGGCTCTGATCAAGAAGGACGAAAGATGGAGAGAGAGAGGGAGGGGAAGGACGGAGAGAAGACAAGAGGGAGGCAGGGGCTCCACTCAACTCATAGCTAATGAAGGAAAAAAGAATGTTTTCCTGTGAGATCCCTGGAGGGCACTGCTACTGTGTCCATATGGAAGCCTATCTTAGGTATGCACGGGGCATGTTCGACCTGCACTGGAGGTGGGCAGGCAGTCAGGCTGGCCAGCCAGATGTGTGCAGATCCCTGTGTGCCTGCTAAGCTCATCACAGAGCAGGCTGGTGAGTGGAGCATCTTTGTGGAGAGGGGGCCGAGGGGTGGAACAGATGGGATTCGGGCAGGAGAGCGGATGCTATAGTTTCAGTAGGGGACACACACTAGGGACAGGTCTACCGACTTCCCTGGGTTTTCTACTACTGAGATCAGAACCAGGACACAGAGTCTTCCTTTCTGTCCTTCTCCGCGCCCCCCCCTCCCACCCCCACAGTGGCCTTCGGGTCCCAGCGCACCAGCTTGCAAAGTTCACTCGCCCAGGGCTCCGCCAAGAACGCCCGCTCTAGGGCATCTATCTTACCCCCCCGCCCCCGCCCAGGTGCTCAGGACGGCTTCGCAGAACCCAGAATTGGGCAGCGGGGAAGGAGGGAGGGGAGTCTGGGCAGCGGAGGAGGCGGCGGTAGAGATGGGAGAGGGGGCAGGAGTAGAGGCGGAGGCGCCAGTGCGGAAGAAGAAGGGGCCCGGGAAGGTGGGCGCAGGGCAGCGGGAAGCCCCATCTCGGCCCGCAAAGTTTGGCCTCGGGAGCCCCGGGCCATGCGCAGCGGGCTCTCCCCGCGGGGCGCGCGCCTGGACCCCCGCACCCCCAACCCCGGACCCACGGAGCCCGGGCCGCGCACGCGCCGCGTGACTCACCCGAGGCGCGGAGTCGGACGGCAAGGACTAGGGCCAGGAGCGCGGGCCACAGGCCCCGCGGGGAGCAGCCCATGGCCAGGCGCGCGGGAGGAGGATGCGGGCAGGAGGGTGCGGGCAAGAGGGTGCGGGCGCCCCGAGCCCAGAGCCCCGCGCCGCTCAGCGCCTCAGCCCAGTGCCCCGGCCCGGGCCGGCCCCGGTGTCCATGCCCCGGGGGCCGCTGCCCTCCCCGGGGCGGGCCGGCTGCATAGACGCCACTCCCCGGCCGCGCCGGCCCGCGCGTGGCTTCCCTGGGCGCCGGGTCCGCGGCAATGCAGGCGGAGCGCAGCGAGCGGAGCCGCGCGGAGCCGCAGCCAGGGAGCGGAGCTGGGGGGGCGGGGGCGGGGGGCGCCGCAAAACCCGGACTGGAGCCCGCGGACCGGAGCGGCGACGGCGCCCGCGCCCGAGCAGGCGGGGAGGAGGGGCCGGGCCGCGCTGCGCTGCGCCGCTGAGAGCCCTGGCCGCCCCCAGCTCTGGGGATCCCTCCCAGGGCGGGGAGGGGAGGCCCTCCTCCTCCTTCTCCTCGTAGATGCCCCCGGGGGAGGGGGCAGAAACCTGGGCTGGATCCCACACCCCTGGAATGATGGTAGAATCATAGCACTGTAGTGCTGGCAAGTGACCTAGGCATCATCTGGTCCTCCCTAGTTTTACAGATGGGGAAACTGAGGCGCGGAATCACGGAATGTCCGAGTTGGGTGGGCCCTCACAGGTCGTTTAGTCCAGTCCCATACATAGATGGAGATGGGGCGGGGGGCGGAGGGAAGGAGAAGAACAATTTGTCCAAGGTTGCACAATTAAAAAGTATCAGAAGCCCTGCGTGAGCCCAGCTGGTCTTCTGAGTCCTGGACACCGCACAGGTATTCGAGGGGACAGGGACTAGGCTACATACACGCAATGGCCCCACAGGCTCCTGCGTTCGAGGGAACATGCCGCCACACCCATTCATGCACATACAACAAAGGGGTCTCTCCCCAACCCTCCCTCCCCTTCACACTACTGGGATATGGCTTCTTTGAGGTCCCCTCCACACTTTCCCCGCTCTCCGTTACAGACGAAGTCAGTTGATCTTTCTAGGGAAGCACACAAAAAGGTAGAGTGAGGGGAAGATGTGAAAGATGGAGGGGCATCCTTGCCACTGAGTCTTGCTGAAATAGAGTGGTGGTCATCGGGAGATGAGCCCTTTCCCAACCGCCAGAATTGGGAGATTTCCCTTCCCACCCTACTCCCCAACCGGGCCGCTGTGCTTCCCATGACCCATTTGTAGACAGATGGGGGTCTTTGGAGTAAAGGAATAAATCATAAAATTTTAGAGCCAAAAGGGACCTTAGATTATGTAATCCAACCCATTTATTTTTACAGAGAATGAATCTGAGGACCAGAGAGGTCCAGTGATTTGCTCAGACTCACAGAGCTTTATATTGCAAAGCCAGGATTTAAGCCTAGGTTTTCTGACCCCAAGTCCAGAAAAGATTGAGAAAGCCTTTCTACAACTGGCAGAACAAAGGAGAGGGAAGGCTTAGTCTCTAGCATGCCCTGTTTTCAATTCAATTTTTAAAATCTGTATTGACCACCTTCTGTGTGCAAAGCATTGGGTCTGGTGCTAGGAGAGATGCAAAGGAGAAATAAGGCATAAATCTTGCCTTTACAGGGCAAAAAAAAAATGTACTAACAGAAAGGGGATAAGGTGTATACACGGATAATTGTAATGCAAGTTATGCTAGGTACAGAGAAGTCCTAATAGAACATATAAAAGATTAGAGGAGAGAGGGAGGAAGAGGGGGTGGGGGGAAAGTGAGACAGAGAGAGAGAGAGAGAGAGAGAGAGATCCTTAATAGCTACAGAATCAAGGAAGGCTTCATGGAGGAGGTGCCACTTGAGCTTTGAAGGTAGAGAAGTTGGAGATGTGTGGAATGTCATTCCAATCCAGAACAGGAAGGATTCCAAATCAGAGAGTCCGTGTGAAGAAGTGTGAATGTGATGAAGGGAGATTGAAGTTAGTTGAAGAAAGGCCAGGATGAACAATGAAATAGCAGTGAGCCACTGAAGGTCTCTAATCTAGGGAATGACTGGTCAGAACTGAGTATTAGGAAGATGAATCTGATAGCCCGAGTGGGATGGATTGGAGGACTCACAGAACATAAGGTTGAAAGGTACCTTTGATATCGTCTATTCCAAATCCTTCATTTTATAAATGAAGAAACTGAGGCCCAGAGAAGCTTAATCATTTAATGACTTGCCCACATCTTTAGACCTCACATCCAGTGCTCTTTCCACTGCAGAACAGAGAGAAATTGGAAGCAAGGAGACCAAATAGGAGGATATTATAGTAGGCTAGCCAAAAGGTGATGGTGACCCTGAACAAGGGTGAGGGAGATACTGCAAAAGTGGAATGAATAGAACTAGAACTAGTTGGAGAGAAGGGGAGGCAGTGAGAAGATGACCCTGAGATCCTCTTTCCTTCCTCTGCTAGTCTGGGTCCATTCCATGCCCCCTCCACTCTTCTGCCTGCCCAGGTTTCTGGAAGGCCTTGGAGGAAAGAGGACTGAGCTCTAGGTAAGGCTTTATTGCCAGTTTTAAGAGGAAGGAGCCAGCAGAAGGCTTGAGGAAGAGAGGAACGGGGAGATAATATCTCATTTCACACCTGATCCCAGTCCTGAGTACAGGCTCCCTCACGCAGATGTCCTCATACTGGGACCCAAGACAGGATGATAGATGAGGATGAGAGTAATTGTGAGAATAATCGTTACCAATGAAAACTTCACATTTCTACAATACCTTAAAATTTACAAAGCAGTTTCCTTATAATAACCCATGAAGTAAATAGGATAAACACTACCATGCCTATTTACAGATAAGGAAGCTGAGTCTTGGGGAGGGAAAATTACTTGGCCAAGGTCACTCAGCTACTAAGTGGCAGAGTTAGGGCTTTTCTGAACAAGTCAGGTGGTCTTACTACAACTTTGAAGAGATTGAAGAGAGATCTTGGTGAGTGGGTCCTCCAGAGGGCACTGTCAGTCCCCTGCTGCATGCGTGGAGAAAGGCTAACCATATTCTCCATCTCTCATGCAGTCCTCCTCCTGCTCAGCCTCCCAATGTCTAATCAGGGATGACGGCATCTTGGGCCTCCATTCTTCATTCATTCTGCAGTCTTTATTGAGGACATACTGTGGGCACATACCCCTCTGTCAGGCAGAAAGGAACAAGAGCTGGCCCCTGCCCTCAGGAGCTCATTCTAGTGAACCAGAATAGAAGCCCATGATGGCACAGGGCAGAGGGGTGAAGGGCCCATAAGAAAGGACACAGACATAGTTTTGTGGGCATTCACAGGAGAGATCACTTCTAGTTTGGAGGAACCAGAATAGTTTCCTGGAGAAAGAGGCACGTGAACTGGGTCTTGAAGCATGGATAGGGTTTCTATCCAGGGAAGTAGGGGGACGCTGTTCTGGGCTGAGTGGATAGTGGCAGAAGAGAATTTACTCCCAGAGCAGACAGAGGCATCCCTCATCATCCTCTGACATTCATTCATAAATCAAAGAACTAGAAGGAACTCCAAGGATCATTCCCTGTATCCCAGCCCATAAACACATACATGTAAGCTCGCCTACATCTGTGATCCTAGCTCTTCTATGTATCAGTTGTGTGACCTTGGGCAAATTATTTAACCTCTCAGGACCTCAGTTCAAGGGGCTGACCTCTAAGGTCCTTTCTAGCTCTAAATCCTGTGATTTTATGTTCCCTCCACATCTCTCCCTTTCAACATAGTACCATAGTACACATTGGCTCATGCACAGACATATGTCTTGTGCTTTATGTCCCACAACAGACGGGCCCAGACAGCCAGGGCTTCTCAGATTCTCCTGCCTGTGGTTTCCACGGTCCGTCCCAGGCTCCAGAACTCTCATACAATAGCAACAGCAGTAATGACATTTTTTCATATCATCTACTATGTGTCAGGCACCGTGCTAAGTACTTTACAAATATTACTGCATTTGATCCTACAGCACTCTGGGAGGTAAATATTATTATGACCCCCATTTTATAGTTGAAGAAAACAGAGGTTAAGTTACTTGCCCAAGGTCACATTGCTATTGTGTCTGAGGTGGAATTTGAACCCAGATCTTCCTGACTCCAGGTCCAATGCTCCATCCACTTGAAGGTTATGGGATTTAGAATGGGGAGCCACTCTAGAACACAGAATGTTCTAACAGAATGGTAGAGCTAGAAAGGACTTCAGAGATAATCCAGTCGACTCACTTTATTTTACAGATGAGGAAACTGAGGTCCAGAGCAGTCAAGAGATATGCCCAAGGTGACACAACTAGTTAAATAACAGAGTGGGCTTCAGATTCAGATCTCCTTGCTTTGAATCTAGCGCCCTTTGCAGCAAAGCAGACTGTCTTCAGTCAGTCCCTCCCAGTGGACACCCCCACACTCCTGCCACTGAGAGTCAGACGACCCGAAGGAGGTGTGTAAGTGAAGGATAGGCAGGGTCAGACAAGGCATAGGAGAGAGAGAAAGTAGACTGGATTCAACTAGAAGCCAGAGGGAGACCCTTGCAGCTGACCTGATGAGCATTTTGCAGACTTAATTTCATTAGTCGCCCTGGGAGATAAACAATTAACAAGATGCTCTGATGCCTTTAAGAGCTTAAGAGAGTGAGAAAGGAATATTCCCCATCTTCCCCCATACTCCCCTCCACCTTTCCTTACACTCCCTCATTTTCCATTATACTCTCGTTTCTCCTCACTCTCCATCTCCCCCTCCCATCCCTAGTGCCCCCTCCCAGCCTCGTTCTTCCTCAATCCTGATCTCTCCTAGCATCTCACAACCTAGATCTCTCTCCATTACTGCATCTCCCTAACTCCACTCCCCTCACCTCCTCCATCCATATTCCCCCTAACACTCCCTCCTTTCCTCTCACACTCCTATTTTCCTTCACACTCCCCTTTTCCCTCTACAACCCTATTTCCCCGACATTCTCCCCATCTCCCTCACCCTCATCTTCTCTAACACTTCCTTCCCTAACTCCCCTTGTACCCTGTATTTCCCTCATCACTATATCTCCTCATTCCTATTACTACTTTTGCTTTCCTTCTCTCCTCACATCCCCATTTCCTCCCAGTCCCCTTAACTTTCCTCCTACTCCCTATGTTCCCTCACACTCCTCCCATATACTTTCACACTCTCCAGTCTCCCCTTAGACTACCCGTATTTTCTCATTTTCCCATCTCCTCTAATCCCTCCATCTTCTCTCACCCCGATCCCTAACTCCCCTCACACCCCATATTTCTACCCATTGCCTCATACTCCACCATCTCCTCTCATGTTCCTCCCATCCCCAGCTCCCTGAACACCCTCCCTCTCTACCCATAACCATCTCCTTTCACACTCCCATCTCCATGATCCTGTCTCCCTCATCCCCATATTCCCTTACATTACCTCTTCCCCTCACATTTCTCCACATCTTTGCATTTCCCTGCTCACACTAGCCTCTCCCATGTTCTCTCCTACACTTTTAGCCCCTCACACTCGCTTTCTCTCTCCCTTCAAGCTCCTCTGTTTCATCTAGCCTCTCCCCTTCCCACTTCTCCTTATCTCCTGTCTTCCATCACTTCCTATCTCTCTTCTTATTCTCACCTGCCCCTTTTCTTCTCTTTCCTCCCTGCCTTGCCCCTGTTTTCATATACTTTTATTTTCTTTATAGACTCCTACAATCACATAATTAGAAGGAACTCATATGTTTAGCAGGAATCCCCCTTTGAACATCCCCATAGCCTCTGGCCTAAAGATTCTGTCAGTGATGGGGATGGCGGGGAGAGGGAGGGAAATAAACATTTATTAAGCGCCTACTATGTTCCAGGTACTATGTTCTGAGCAATTTATAAATGTCTCATTTGATCCTTCTACAACCCTGTTGGGTAGATGTAATTATTTCTCTGCCCCTCCCCATTTTACAGTTGTGGAAACTTAGGCAGACAGAAATTAATTGACTTGCAAAAAATTATTTTAACATTTGTGGAATATGTAAAATATTATTTAAATAAAGTTAAATAAATAAAAAATAAAATTATTTAAAAAAGAAGTTAATTAATTTGCACAAGTTTACACAGCTAGTAAGTATTTGAGGTAGAACTTGAACTCGGGTCTTTCTGACTCCAAGTTCAACCTTCTACTTGCTTCCTGAAGCAGCTTATACCACTTTGGGGTATCTTTAATTATATTTTCCCTTACACAGAGCCCAGAGCTTTTTCTCTGCAACTTCCTCCCAATGCTGCTATTTCTCTTCTCTTGGACCCAGAAATACAAGTCTAATCTTCTCCTCCTCCTCCTCCTCCTCCTCCTCCTCCTCCTCCTCCTCCTCCTCCTTCTTCTTCTTCTTCTTCTTCTTCTTCTTCTTCTTCTTCCTCTTCCTCCTCCTCTTCCTCTTCCTCCTCATCTTCCTCTTCCTCCTCCTCCTCCTCTTCCTCTTCTCCTTCTCATCTCCCCTCTTCTAGGTGACTGTCTCTCAAACATTTGCTAATAGTGATTATCAATCCAGAGGAGACCTCAGAGGCCAAAGAGTTCAACGTTGGCATTTTACAGTTGAGTAAACTTAGACCCGAAGTGTTAAGGCTGCTCACCTACTTGTCATTAGAAGCAAAATGTGAACCCAGGCCCTCTTAAGGTGGAGCTAGTGGTTTTTCCATTGTTTAGCTTAACCCAGTGGGGCCTTACTGGACTGCTATGGGATTTGAACTTCCAATTTTCTTACTTGAAGTTAGACTCCTTATCCCTTAGGTCATGCAGTTTCCTAATTCTCTTTGCCAGACTAATGCCCCTCCCCACTCCCGCCCAGTTTCTTCAACCAATCCTTTGATGTCTTGGTTTCTAGTTGTCTAACCACCCTGGTCACCATCTGAAACTCCCACTTGCCCTCATTTCCCTCATCTCCCTTTACACTTCCCTGCTTCCCCTCATCCCTCTACCTTTTTTCCCTCCCACTTTCCTTATTCCTCCATTTCCCCTCACCCACATCTCCAGACACATACCCCCTATCTTCTCTTATATTCCCCATCTTCCTTTCTATTCCCATTTCTTCCTCAGCTCCTATTCTCATACTCCCTCATCTCTTCCCATACTCCCCCATATCCCATCTCTTGTCTAGTCCTATTTCCCCCCCCCACACCTTTTGTGTCCTCTCACACCCTCATATTCCCACCCTAATAACCATACAACTGACTTTATAGTGCAATCTGGAGGTCTAAGACCTGCCTTTCTCTGGTTCTAGCTCCATAGGCCTTCTCTAGTCTGAATGACAGACCCCTTTCCCTAGTCTTCTGTGTGCTGCTATAAGGAGACCCTGGTCTAGCCTAACCCTTCTCAGTACTGGGGAAGGGAGTGCCTGGCTATTTCTGGCCCCAGGGTCACAGGATCCTTTTAGGCTTTGTTACAAGAACATTTTCTCTCTCTTTCTCTCTCTCTCTCTCTCTCTCTCTCTCTCTCTCTCTCTCTCTCTCTCACACACACACACACACACACACACACACACACAGAGCATTCTCCCTTTTTCTCACACACACATACGAATACATATAACATGCTTCCTCACCCTCCTACACAAACATCCAATAATATTACATTAGCGAAGGGGAGATTAGGTTAGGATTTTAATAAGGTTTTTTTTCCTTTTAAAGAAACAATGCATATTTTATCATTTCTAGCCCAAAGAAAGGTGAGTCCAAGCTCCCCATCAGAAGGATGTTATATATGGACACACACACACACACACACACACACACACATGCTGTACACACCCTTTCAGATGTATGTGTCCATATATCTGCCCAGAGACATATTTCAAAGATATATTGGTGAAATGTGTGCTTCCATGTTGGAGTTGGTACATGTATGATTAATGTATAGATATATAAGCATATGTATGTACAAATGGGTATGATGTGTATTTATGAAGTCTGTGTAATATGTATATGGGTATATGGGTGTGTGTGTGTTTAGTGATTGAGTCAATCAGTCAAATATTTATTAATTGCCTACTATGTACCAGGCACTGTGTTATGCACTGGGCACATTGGGTTTATATGTAAGGTGTCTATGCTGGACAAATAGGTTGCTAGTGTGTATATATATGCATGAATATATTGTACTTATTATGTGATGAATGCATGTGGGAATGTGCTATATAAATGTTGGATGACTTATATGAATTTGTGTGTCATGGTGGTGTGTGTGCAGGTGACTTTCTTTACATCTGTGAGATATATAGATGTAGATATGAGAGGCAGTGTAGTACAATGGAGAAGGCACAAGACTTAGAGTCAGGATGACCTGGGTTCAAATCCCACCTCCAATACCAGTTTTGTGAATCTGGGCAAATCATTTAACCTCTCTTTGCCTCAGTTTCCTCATCTGTCAAATGAGAAAGTTGTGTGGACTCAATGGCCTCCAAGTTCCCTGGATCCTATGCATATACAGGTGTGTGTATACAAATATCCCCATATATACACTCACACATATATATATACACACATATATATACATCCGCATGTTAATCATAAAAGTGTATATGTATATGCATATATGTGCCTGTATCTTACTGGATTGGGGGTGGGGGGAGCAGGAGATGGTAGGGTGCAGAATCAGAGATCATGCCCTCTTTCTTTGACCATTCATGTAGGAGTCTGACAAATGCTATGCTACCATATGTGAGCTTCTAATATCTCCTGCCCCATGTAGTTATGCAGGAGCAGTTGTCTCTGATCGTATAGCACCAGTAGACCATAGTATGATAGGATGGAGGAGAGAAAAGAGACTTAGGAAGGATCATCTAACCCAAGACCCCTATGTCTCCTTGTTTTATGGTTTAAGAAAGAGAGATTCCAAGAGATTAGATGATATCCCAAGGTCACACAGAGCTTGGTCTCCAAAATCTGCGCTAGAGTTGGAAGGGACTTTGGAACACAGAAATGCCAGAGCCAGAAAAGGAACTTGGAAAATAGAACGCTAGACCTAGAAAGAGCCTTTGAATCCTGAATCTAGTTGAACCCCATAATTTCACAGATGAGGAAACTGAGGCTCAGACTGGGGAAGTGCTTTGCCCGAGATCACCCGTCTAGCTGGCACACAGGAAGAGCCAGAACTCAACCCATTTTCTGAATCCCAAATCCAGTACTTTCCATGACACTAGCTGCCTCCTCCCTTCCGGGGAACTCTTCCAGATACTGTATTCAAGAGAGCTGCTGTCTCTATCCCCTTCCTGCTTTCTCCTTCGGCTCCTGTCCTCTTTGTGCCAGGCACCGGGCGCCACGATGCCCAGTGCTGCTGCCTCCCTCGAGGGTCTGGCTGAAACTGCTGCGGAGCAGATGGGAGATTTTCACCCAATGCTGTCATCCTGACTCGTTCCCTTGGGGGCTGGTACATGCTGTGTGCCAAGGTTAATTAAACTGGTAATTAGGAGAGATGCTTAATCTATCTGGTTAATAAAATAACCTCCTTACCATCAATGCGTCAGTTCTTTTAGTCTACTGGGTAAGCACCAGGGGGTACCTGGTGTCTTGAGATTAGCCAGAAAGAATGATGAGCCCTGCTGGGTCTCCAGGCCCCTCTTTTCTCCCCTGGCACTGGCCCATATCCCTAAATGGCTGAACTACTGAAGAGATAGGGAAAGGTAACAGCAGCATGTGGAGGGGCCACAGGAAAAGAGGCCTAAGACCCAGGCTTAAAGGAAGAAGCAGGCAGGGATCTGCAGAAGGGGCTTCAGACATTCTGGCATCAGAGCTGGGGCCAGGGCAGCTCTTTCTAATTCAAGAATATGAAGTGCTGGGGGTTGGGGGTGGTGGTAGCTGGGGAGGAGGGCAGAGCTGCAGGGTTCTCCTTTGGGTACCAGTCAATTTCCTGCATCCCAGGACTTCTTTCCCAAGCATAGAAAAAACCTCGCATCTCTATAGCTCTTTAAGAGAATAAACCTTTTTTTATATCATCTTCATTTCCTAATATATCCCTCTCCACTCTCCCCCACCCCCAGAGAGCTATCCCTTATAACAAAGCATAAAAAAGAAAGGGGGGAGCCGTTCAGCGAAACTAACCCACACATCAATCATGTCTGCCAGCATATGCGGGGTTCTTTATCCATTGTCCCTCACCTCTGCAAAGAAGGGAGGTGTGCATTCTCATATGTTGGGGCCACTCTCAGTCATAATTCCACAGTGTTTAGTTTCAGTTTTTTGTCATCCTTGTTCTTGCTGTTTACATTACGGTGGTCACTGTGTATATCTTCTTCCTGGTTCTGTTTACTTCGCTTTGGACCAATTTTTTGTGTCTTCTCAACGTTTATGGAATACTTCCCAATAACCTGGAGATAGGTGCTCTCTCCATTTTCCAGAGAAGGAACTGAAACACACTTAACATCATCATGCAAGCCCCACCACTGGCCCTGTAGAGCAGTAGTAATACTACAATGCATTGATACTAAAGACATCCAGATTATATCATAGGCATGAGGACTCACTCTTTTGGAGCAGACCACACTCTTCATCTCCTCTCATCCCTACCCCGGCCACAACCTTGTCCATGCCTTATCAGATGTTGTCACAAGTTGCTGTGGTCACCAGACTCCATCTGGGAGCCAGCCTCTCTGCTCCTTAGCCGGGCTGATCTTTGGATCACAGGCCATCACTGGACTCGTGAGGGAAACTCTTTCAACCTGGCTTACGCTCTGCTGGCAGAAAGCCCAGGGTCATCTCTATGCTACAAGGAGGCATTGGAAGAGGACTTTTAATAGAGGATTATAAATTATGAATTATTATAAGTAAATAATAATAAATGAAAAGCTTTCAAAATATAGAAAGCAGAAGAGATGAAACTCGTGTGGGAGCATGATGAAGCGCATACCATGCCCAACATCCTGTCTGCTGTTGGAGTTGTCCCAAAGATGCTTGCAGTGAGCCTACAGAAGATGGATGAGCTTGCATCCCGACACTTTTATTCAATTACAAAAAGCAGTTGTTTTATCCATCTGTGTGATAGTTCTCCAAACATTAAATGTAAAAAAAAATAGTAAAATGGTGACTTGACCTTGACTCATTTCTAGCTGAGCTCCATGGACAGTATGATAAGGGCCCTGGGTTTTGAGTCAGAGGACCTGGATTCAAATCCCAGCTCTGACACATATTACATGTGTGACCATAGTCAAGTCTCTGGGTCTCAGTTTCCCCACCTGTAAGCGTTCAACTAGATGTTCTCTATGGTGTCATCTAGCTCTAAATCCATAATCCTATGAATTGAGATAACAATAATAATCTTGTCACCAAAGGATTGGCCACCAGATAATAAAAAACATCTGTCTGTGTGTGTGTGTGTATACATATATATATGTACATGTATATATATTATATATATACGTATATATATTGGCCACAGTAACTCATGTATACCTTCAACTCATGAGTGAAAGAGTTGTGATCTTCCTATGTGAAAAGACTACCTATGTGGGTCAATCACAGATCCTTGAATTATTAATAATAGCCAATCGTTCTGTAAAGCTCTATACCTTGCAAATGCCTTTCCACATGAGCTAGATGGTGTGGGAATCATTATGTCTTTTTTTGGTTGTTGTTCAGTCATGTCTGACTCCTTGTGATCCTATTTGGGGTTTTCTTGGCAGAGATACCGGAGTGGTTTGCCATTTCCTTCTCTAGCTCATTGTACCATGAGGAAACTGAGGCCAACAGGGTGAAATGACTTGTCCAGGGTCACTCAACCAGTAAGTGTCTGAGGGTAGATTTGAACTCAGGAAGATAAATCTTCCCAACTCTAGGCGCAGACCTCTAACCACTGTACCACCCATGTCCATTTTACAGATAGATTTTAGTATAAGTTTCACTGCTGAAGCTATAATTCCTTCAGGATGATCTAGTTTGAATCTGGCCTCAGACACTAGCTATGTTACCAGGAATAAGTTACTTAGCCTTTTTTCAGCCTCGACTTCTTCATCTGTAAAATGGGACTAATCACAGTACACTTTGCAAACATTAAAGTGTTTTATAAATGACAGCTATTGATGTTCCAGGCTCTCTTGTTCAAGGCTGCCCTTTCTGTTCACTTTAACTATATTTCACTTGGATAAAAATGTTGGATGGGAAGAAAAGTACCACGCAGCATGATTTGTCTGGGCTTCATTCCCTTTTCCTCCCTCCTCCTCCCCTCCCTCCTGCTGGGATGGCCCTGGACCCACCGGCTGGCGTCCTTTAGATTTATATGAGATGCAGCTTGAGACTGTTCCATTTTTGTCTTTGTATGCCCAGCATCCAAAACCGTGCCTGGAAAATAGTAGGCACTTAATAAATGCTTGTTAATTGATTGGCACCATGGAAAGAACATTGGTGTTTGTGTCAGAAGACCTTTGTTTAAGCTCTAGATCACTATTTATAGGATCATGGGATATAGAGGCAGAAGGGACCTTAGAGACCATCTAGCTACCCTCTCCCCCATTTTACAGATAAGAAAATGGAGGAACAGAGAAATGACTCGCTTACTAAGCTCTGGGATCCTGGGTAAGTTCCTTGAACTCTCTGGGTTTCAGCTTCCACATCTGTAGAAGGGGGACAATAACACTTTAATCACCTACCTCACAAGTGGAACTTTGGGTACCAGATCTGATACCCAGTACCTATGTGACACTGGGCAAGTCACTCAAGCTCCCTGAGCCAAAGTTTCCTCATTTGTAAATGGGTCTTGGGGACCCCCATAGTACCCTACCAACCAGCTTCCCTGCCTCAAGTTCCTCTCCATCCAACCCATCCTCCAGCCAGCTTGCCAGATTGGTGTTCTTAAAGCTTGAGTCTTACCGCATCCCTCCTTTCCTCGTGTCTTCCAATTGCTTCTAGGACAAAATACACGCTCCTCTGTCTGGCATTTAAAGCCTTCTCAATCTGGCTCCAGCCTGCTTTTCAAGGCTTACCACATGTTATTTCCCTTCACCCACTCTATTGTTCAGCCAAACTGGCTTTCTTGATGTTTCCTATCAACAATGTTCCATTTCCCGTCTCGATGCCTCGTCTCCCGCACCTGTAATGCTCTGCCTTCTCAACTACCACCTCTTCTATTCTCTAGCTTCCTTCGAGACTCAGTTTACTACCTTCTGGTATTCCCCATTCCAATTACTTTGTGTTTACTATGCAAGGGTGGGAGACAATTTTTACATTTGTAAAATACAAATAAAATATATTTATATGTTGAGGCAACTGGATAACATGGTAGATAGACCATGGGACTTGGAGTCAGGAAAGACCTGAGTTTGAATCCTGCCTTAGACCCTTATGGGGTGTGAGACACCGAGCAAGTCGCTACATCTCTCTGTGTCTCGGTTTCTCCATCTGTCAAATGGGGATAACAATAGAACTGGTTACAAAGATTCGGACATGACCAAACAATTGAGCAACAAACTTTGCAGGGTTATTGTGAGGATCAAATATGCAAACCTGAAAGTGCTATAGAAATCTTAGCTATTATTATTATTAATTATTATTGTGTTTTGTCTATCTGCTACAAGAATCTAAGCTATTTCAGAGCAGATATTTTCCCCTTTCTTGTTTTATTCTCAGTGGCTACCAGAGTTCCTGCCACCTAGTAGGCACTTAATACATACCTGTTGATTGAAAAAAATGAATGAATGATTCCATGTAAGCTAAGTGCCTAGTTGAGGCAGCCAAAAAGACCTTGCAGTTAGCTCATACTCATAGGATATAATATCATGGAACATAGGGCCAAGATCCCTTCAGTTCTCTAGTCCGATCTCCTCATTTACAGGTGAGGAAACTGAAACCGGTGCGCAGTGATTTGCCCAAGGACACAGCTAATAAATGGCAGAGCCAGGCGAAGCAGGTCCTCCGACTCCCTCCTCCTTCCTTCCCCCTCCCCTCTCCCGCCCAGCCCCGCCCCACCCCCTCCGCACTCATTCCTAGCACTATGGATATAACTCAGAACCACTCAAAGGAAGCCTCATCTCCTGTTGCCATGTCGCTCCATGAGCTAACTGAGCTGCAGGAAAAGGGATTTTTTGGGCAAGAAGTAGGTGCCTCCTTCTCCCTCCCAGCTTTGAGGGGTTGGCAGCTAATGCACAGAGCAGACAACTCCTGGGGAACGGGCCTTCGTGGCCAACCAAGCCCCCCTGGGGTTTTGTAGAGCAGGAGTGGGGCTGGCATGGCAACCATTTCTCCGAAAATCCTCTCTGAGGGAAGGGTAACAGAATCATAGCCTATTAGAGGGAGAAATGTCTTCAGAGAGCATTTAATCGAATCCCCTCATTTTTCAAAAGAGGAAATTAAGGCCCAGAGCAGGAAAAGGACTTGCCCACTGTCATACAAAACAACAACAGCTAATAAATGGAAAAGCCAAGAGCCAATTCTAAGTTTCCTGACTTCAAATCTAGTGCTATGAGGCTGCCTTTGAGAAAAAAAGATCTCAGTTTGAAGGAACCTTAGAAATTATCCATGAGAGACAACAAGAATCTGGAGAGTCCTGGGTTTCAATCCCACCTCCAATTAGCAGTGTGACAATGGGCAAATTACTTATCCCCTCTGGGACTCAGTATCTTTATTTGTAAAATGGGAATCAAATCAGTTAATACATGTAAAATACTTTGTTTTCCTTGAAATGCTTTATACACGTTAGCTGTTATTATTTGGTCCAACCAGGTAGTATAAGCTTCTTGGGAAGAGGGAATGCTTCATTTCTGGCTTTGTGTTTCTGGCACACCATAGGTGATTAATATCTATTTGTTGCATTGAGTCAGTGAATTTCCATCAGAAGGAGTGGTTGCTTGGATTACCTACCCATTTGGTAGACAGGTAGAGAGCAGGTATACCAGGTAACATGAAACACACCCAAGTCCTCTCTGAAAGCCCTGTTTATGTTCATGACAAGTAGAAATCGAGGAAGTTGTTGGTCTACTTAAAGGGTTTGCTTTTATTTCCAGAAGAGAGATGAGGTTAGCTTGTGGGACTGTCAAAGCAATCTGATTAGGGACTGTGATTTCATTGGCATAGGGCAGGAGTGGGGGACCTGTGGCTTCAAGGCCATGTGTGGCCCTCTAGGTCCTCAAGTGCAGCCATTTGAATCCAAACTCAGTCAAAGGGCCATGCTTGAGGACCTAGAGGGCCACATGTGGCCTTAAGGCTGCAGGTTTTCCATCCCTGGAATAGGGAAATCTCATACTAAGAAACTTTTTTTCCCCTACTGCAGATTGGCCGGTTCCCTCTAATGTATAGTCTCAGAGTTGTCTAGAGCACCAAATGGCAAAGCAACTTGTCCAGAGCCACACAGCCAGTTGATGTCAGAGGCAGGGCATGAATCTAGGTCCTCCTGGCTTCAAGGCCAACTCACTCTCCATTACACCACACTGCCTCTCTTATTTCTAAGGGTTATGGTGAGGAACCTAAAGCACTGTAGTAATGTGAGTTGTCATTGTTTGAGATGGCTATTAGAATTGTCTAAAAGTGGAATGGATTTCCTTGTAAGGTGATGAGTTCTCTGCCACTAGAGGAATTCAAGGAATGGGTGCTGAATTTAGAATTTTGGAAATTCTTAGGCCAAATGAAATTTCCAAAGCTGGATTAGGAGACCTTGTCTAGGAGGCAGATAAACTTCCTGAGAATTCTCTGGACCATGCTACTAGAAACAATTTTATCCTATGTCTAAATTTGTGCCACTAGTTCTACAAATGTTATATAGTTCTACTCAGACTCTACTTAACCCTATTTAGAACAAATTTAATGATAGTTATTTGGTGCAGCCCATCCTAGATTTTTTAAATTAACTTCAATTCTTGGGCTCTTAGAAACTTTGCAGACTTTTTTTTTAGCTTAAAACTGTGTTACTCATTTATTCTTCTTTTGATGATACACCATTGAGTGTGTAAAACATTGTTTTCCGTAATGCGTTTTATACAATTGCTGGCTATCCCCATTAAAAGCATAAAACCATTTTTGAAAAAAGATCAGGGATGTAGAGGAAATTCCTCCCAGTTAAAAGTTAGACTAGATGTTCTCTGAGGTCCTTCCCAACTCTGAAATTCAGGAGTTTGGGTTTTTATTTTGGCATGTGCCTAGCCGGGTGTTAATGTGTCTATGTCTTCATGGAGGTGTGTCTATATGTGTGTATTTGCATCTATGTGCAGATAAATATCTACAATGGATTAGCTGTGAAACCAGTGGGTGGGGAGAGAGGGAAGACTCTCTTTCATCCATAGGGAGGGCCCGGTGGCCACAGAGAGGGCAAAGGCTAAGAGAACATCCACCTCCCAGTCCAGTAGGATCAGGGCTGCTCCCACTGGCCTGTCGGTTCCCATAAGAAGCTTCATCCATCTTTGCAGTTCTGTGAGCTGTGTTTATCCGTCTGTCTGTCTCTGTCTCATTCCATCTTTGGATATGCCTGTCTCTTAGCCTCCTGATCAATTCTTGTCTCTCTCACCCTAGGATTTTAGAATTTCTGAGGAATGAAAAAAAAAATGTCAGTCTGATTCTTCATCCCTAGAGACATGACCAAGCCCCTGGCATAAGATATCCCAGATCAGGAGTTCCTGGTGCCCTCCACCTTCTTTAGAGACCTGTTCCCAGGAAGGGCCTCCGATGCCAACTAGAAATATCATTAATAATTACTCACATGTGTACATCACTGGTACAAAACACCCTCCCATCTGTTATCTCATTTGATTTCTAAAACAGACCAGTGAGAGAGGTAGGGTAAGAGATAATTAGCCCTATTTCATAGAGGTGAAATAACACATGGCTAGTAGGTGGCAGGCAGCTAGGTGGTGCAGTCAGGGCCTAGAATCAGGAAGACTTGAGCTCCAATTCGACCGCAGACACTTAGGAGCTGGGAAAGTTACTTACCCCTGTTCACCTCAGTTTCCTCATCTGTAAAATGAGCTGGAGAAGGACATTGCAAGCTACTGCAGTATCTTGGCCAAGAAAATCCCAAATGAGGTCATGAAGAACTGAATGTAACTGAAAAACAACAGCAGTAGTGAGCAAAGATGGAACTTAAACCCAGGTTTTGACTTGTTATCTATTGCTTTTCCCCCTACACTGTGCTGGAAATGTCTTTCTTGTTTCTACCTCTTTTCCTACCCCACAAGCTGGGGCCTTTGGTCTATTAGCTTTCCTCTCCTAAGTCGCCAGAAGAGAAACCCTTAAGTGTAAAGTCCTGTAACTGGGTTCAAAAAATCAATTGTATAAGTAAAGAATGGGAACATGTAGCCAGATGACTGCTCATGTGAAAAGGATATGTGCGAATGTCTTAGTTTAGACCCTTGGGGCAAGCCAATATGAGTCAACAAGAGAACATGGTGGCCCAAAGAGGTCATGTGATCTTAGGTAGACTTAAGAGTGGCTTAGTGCCCTGAATGAGGGAGGGGATAGTCTCCCTGTCCTCCCCCTGGTCTGATCCCACCAGGAGTAATTTGTCCAGCTTTCCATACAACATTCCTTCCTTTAGAAAAGACATAGCAAGAGGGAAGCCACCCAGAGGAGGCCAATCAGGATGGTAAGAGGACTGGAGACCCTGCCACGTGAGGACCCACTGAAGGAAATGGGAATATTTGCCCTGGAGAAGACTTGATGGGGGAGGCAGATCCTAGTGAAGAGAGAGCGATCACATTTGAATTTCTTGGCCCCAGCATGGGTGTGGGGGGCAGAACTAGAAGCCATAACAGAAGTTGCCTGGAAGATTTTGGCTCGATGTGAAGAGAAAATTTCCAACAATCAGAGCTGTTCCAAAGAGAAATTGTACTCCTCAAGAAGTCACAGGAGCCAGAAGCCTAGATCTGGAGCTGAAAGGGATGTTAGAAGTCATCTAGTTCAATTCCCTTATTTTATGGATTAGGAACCTTGAGCACAGAGAGGTTAAGTAACTCGCCAAAGATCACACAGCTAGTCAGAGAGAAAGTTGAGTTTCAAATCCAAGCTTCTGAGTCCAAATCTAGTGCTCTTTGCACTGTACCATACCACCAGAAACAGGATTTGAACCCAGGTCTTTTGGCCCTAAATTGGTGCTCTCCCTAAAGTGTCCCATCAAGCAAAGTTTTCATGCTGGGGTTGGAAAACACATCGGGGCATTATGAAAGGGAATTCCTGCTCAGGTATGGGCTGGACTACATGATTCCTGAGGGACCTGCCAGTTCTGAGATGGAGTAATTTTGTGGTTCAGGGGATGAAGTTGGCAGCCAACTTTGACCTTGGAGAGGGGCTTCCCAAGCAGGCAGGAGCTCTGGTTCTGGGTGATACATAGGGAGCCCTGGGGGCTGGGTTGGGGAAGAGGGAGAAAAGCCTTCTGCTTGAGCCAGGGGAGGAGGGAGAGCTGGGTAGATGACGTTGAAAGGCCAAAGGTAGATGCCCAAGTGAGGGTGAGGCCCTTCTTCCAAGAATACGCTCAGAGGTATATGGATGCCAAGACCAGAGAGAGGGAGGAGGAGAAAGAGAGCAGAGCCCACAGAAACCAGAGAGAAAGGAGGGGCTGCCTGGGCTGCTCAAGAGATGACTGTGGACAGCAGCAGCAGCCGAGGAAGGGGGAGGATGGGGAGGGCTGGGGAGGGTGCGGGCGAGGCTTGGCAGCCGCTCTCCCAGCTGCTTTGGGTTTGAAGCTGAGCCACTTTTCTGGCTCCTGCACAGTGCGAACAGGTGGTAGCAAGATTGGCACAGCCAGGAAAATCCATCTTGTGGAGGCCAGTGTGCAGCCGAGTGAGTGAGGGATCGAGGGAGGGAGCCAGACCTAGGGAGGGAGGAGAGGATGGACGGAGAGCGAGGAGCGCCAGCAGCTACCCATCTCCTCCCTCACTCCCGCCCCCCAGGATACTGGGCCCACCACTTCCTCTGCTGCGCTGGTCTTATCCTCCTTAGAAGTCCCAGGGCTTTCTTCCCAGTCGCACGAATGTCTCTAGACACCCACTGCACCAAGGCCCTTGGGAACCCATGGAGACTCATGGATGTTGGAGGAACGCCAGAATATCCCAGCCTCCATAGTGCCCTGCCTTTCTGCTCATGCTAGCCCTGTCTGGATGGGTGGCCTCCGGAGATGCTGCCATCCAGGCTTCTGAGAGCCAGGGCTACAGGCCCAGCCAGCTCAGGCAGAGAGCCTATGCCCAGTGCGGCCCAGAGTGGCACCTGGGTCTCCTGGGAATGATTCCATGGCCTCTACAAGGAATTAAGGGAGGCTTGGCTTTCTGCTGAGACTCTATTCCACATCCTTCAGGGAGGATCTCGCTTTGTAACTCCCCTTCTCCTCTCTGGGTCTTAGCTTCCTGATGTGCCAAATGAGGGAATAGGACTAGATGGCCTTGAAGGTCCCTCCCCACTCTAAAATCTTTGATCTTATGTTGGCTCTGTCTCTCTCCCTCCTATCTGGGGACGTGCTCTGGGCCTGCTGGCATAGAATGAGGAAGCGGTTAATTGCTACGAAGCCCTGCCTGATGGTAGGGGCACCCCAGCATTTGACTCTCAGAGAGGAGCGGCTGTGTATGGACATGGACAAAAGCTCTGTCCACGAGTGAGAGACAAGGAGAGATCTCATTGACCATGATCATCACCGAAACGCTCAGTGACGCCCAGAGGAATCAGAGATGAGCCAAGGAAAGGACAGGAGTGGGGTAAAAAGACCCACTGGGGGCAGACTGGTGTAGTGACAAGAGCTCAGTATTTGGGATCAGAGAATCTGGCCTCAAACACTGACCACTATTTACTAGCTGTGAGACTTTGGGCAAATCATTTCAGCTTCTCTGGGCCTCAGTTTCCTCACCAATAAAATGAAGGGGTTGGGTTCAATGATCTTTGACAGAGACCTGGAAGGCTGGACTCGGAGTCAGGAAGACCAGCATTTTAATCCCATCTCGGGCACCTACCAGCTGTGTCATCCTGGGCAAATCCCATCTCCAAGCCTCAGTTTCCTCATCTGTAAAATGAGGATAATACCGGTCCCATTCTCATTGGATTGTTGCTCAAATGAAAGAGATAATGTATAAAAAGCATTCTGCCAACCTTAAAGCACTTTACAAATGTGAGTTATTATTCTCTGGGCTAGGGCACTTTTAAATCTGGCATGTTATATTCCCAGTTCCTTTGTAGCTTTAAATCTTGCTATCCTGTTCTCTTTAAAGGGGATTCACACACTTAGGAATCCACATCTCTTGGAAACAAGCAAGTCAAAAACCTCACTCTTTGGCCACCAGCCAAAGGACAGCAGATAGCCGTCTTCATAGATGTCCACACATGTGAATGGATGTGGGCAAGGACTGTCAATGGACACAGATATTGACAGGCACATAAGCAACCAGACCCCAATTCTCCAAATCACATTGAATAAGTTGTGTTCCCTTCCTGAAGATGGACGGCCCTTTACAAACTCCATATGCTCAGTTTTCTTTTATTATTTTAATTTCTAAATACTTGGGAAGGTTTCCAGCCTTGGCTTCTGCTGCTATTCTGGTGCCAGCAAACACACAGCTCTCTTCCTCTCCTCCTCCCACTGTCATTCTTATCCAAACCATAAAGAGCCCTTCCAGCTATAAGAGGAGGCCAAGGCCAGGGAGAAAAGTCCAGGCAGAGAGGCCATTTGCCCTGTGCCTGGCCTGGTGGGCTCAGGATTGGTGGCTGATCACACATCTGCAGACATTGTGGTGCAATGGAAAAATGAGTCATGACACTTGGGTTCTGGCCCTTGCTCTACCCTCGATTTCCCTATATGTCAAATGAGGGGATTGGACTAGATGATCTCCAAGGGCTATTTTGGCTCTTAAAATCCATGTGGTGTTTGGCAAGAGCATTCAACATGGAGGTAGGAGATCTGGGCTGGACACTAGCTGGGTGACCTTGGACCCCTTCAACTCTCTGAGCGTCATTTCTTCGTCTATGAAATGGGCATAATAATCCTCTACTATCACCCTAACAAGATTGTTGGTCAGGGAATGTTCTGTAAATATTAATGTGCCTTAGAAATGGGAATTGCTGTTTCGTTGTGATTTGGGGCAGGAATTGTTTCATTTGGGGTCTTTTCATCCTCAGCACCTAGGACAGTTCCTGCTACACAGCCGATCACAGAGCTGTAGATTTAGAGCTTGGGAGGGACCTTAGAGGTCAAAAATCTCAATCTTCTTATTTTACAGATAAGGATATTGAGCCCCAGAGAGGGTAGGTTAAGTTAAGTTCACATAGCTGCTAAGTGTTGAGTGTCTACTCAGGATTCGAACTCAGGTTTTCCTGACTCCTAAGTCCAGTAGTTGTTTAAGAAGTGTTTATCAATTAATGACTTGGTATGTGGGGAAAGGGCAAATAAGAATGGGAGGCATGGCATTGTTAAAGCTGTCTAGCCTTCCCCAGTGGTCCACAGTCAACAGCTTCTGTAGAATCACAATATATTAGAGCTGGAATGGACCTGAGCAATCTGAATCCAGATCCCTCTTTATTTTATAGAAGAGGAAACCAAGGCCCTGAGAAGGGAAGAGACTTGCTCAAGGTCACACAGTTCAATCCAGGACTCAAACTCAGCTCTTCTGAACCCAAATCCAGTGTTCATATGATCAGGAGGAGTGGGATGGGGAAGGTGAGTTGGGTGGAGGAAAGCAAGACTTGAGCTGCAGAAGGAAAAAGAATTGTCAAAGAGATCCAGAGGGTTTGGGGGAGACCTAGGGAATTGTTAAAATTATGAAAAGTGCCACAGATTAACACTTAGGAAGAGAAATCTGGGACGACTCAAGAGGAGAAAGGGAAGGAAGTTGACTGTGCTTATCAACATCCTAAGGAGAGGAGAAGAGGAGGAGCACAGCTCTGCAGTTGAAGACCCCCATAGGCAAATTGCCCCCTTAGCTCTTGGGGGCGGGGGAGTTGGCCATAAGAGGTACTAGTAAGAATGAGCAAGGACTGAAGATCTTGCTTCCAGGAACTATGGAAAATGGAGCTCGTTTTGCCATGACCTACATAAAGCAAATGATGCTTTTCTTTGTGCTGAAGCCAAAGGGCTGGCTGATCTCCCTCCTGGAAGAGAAGGTAAAAGGATATGAAGATTGTCCCTCCATCTTCCAAGTTATCAGGGAGAATTAATCCAATCCAATCCAACAAATATTTATCAATTATCCACCGGGTACAAAACACTCTGCTGCAAGGTGCTGGGAACACAAAGATAAAATAGAACAAAACAAAAGAACCAACCACAAACCAACAGCTCTTGTCCTCAAGGGACTTAACTACTAATGTTTGTGGGGTGGGTGGGGCACACCGCTTAAGAATATGCATGGTTATTTGGTATTGAGATAGAGCATTGATGATGGGAGGGATCAGGAAAGGTTTTTTTTTTGTATGAGATGGTATGTGAAAAGGGAAGCGGAAGAGAATAAACATTTATTAAATGCCTACTATGTGCCAGGCACTGTGCTACTTTACAATCACTTTACAAATATTATCTCATTAGATCATGAGATGGAGCTCTGAAGGAGGTCAGGCATTCTAAGAGGTGGTGTTAAGGAAGGAATGCATTCCAGGTATGGAAGACAGCCCATTTGAAGGTAAGAAGGCAAGAATTCAGTGGAATGCTGAATTTAGGGACTAGCAAATAGGCCATTTTGGCTAAAGCACAGAGCACACGAAGGGGAATAATTGGAAATGAGCCTGGAAAGGTTGGCTTGAGCTCGACTGTAAAGGGCTTTAAATGCCAAGCCGAGGTGCTGGTATTTTCTCCTAGAGGTAATAGGGAGCCACTGGAAGTTCCTTAGCAGGCAATTGACACGGTCAGACTTTTGCCTTAGGAAGATTTTTTTTTTTGGCAGCTCTGTGGAGGATGGATTGGCAAATGGAGAGACTGAATTCCAGGAGTCTAATTAGGAGTCTGCTAAAATGGTCCAGGTGAGAGGTGGTGAGGGCTGAAATCAGAGGGGTTGTGGTGCAGGTGGAGGGAAAGGGACAGATGTGAGATAGGATTGTGGAGGGAGAAGACACAAGACTTGGCAAATGAAGTATTCCTTTAAAAATGAAGGAAGGGATTTAAAAGAAAAACAAGGAAGAGAAAGGCTCTGATGAAACAGCGAAGAATCCTGACCTATAGTAAGAGGTCGAAGGCTGGCAGAGTAGGAAAGAGAAAGGGTTCCTGGGAAGAGGAGGTCTGCCTGTCCTCCAAGGAATAATAATGTGAATCCACAGGTGCCCTGGGTGAGGGATAGAAGTAAGGATCAGAAAAAGAAGAGATATATAATGGTGGCTGTGGACTCCCTTCCTATTGAGGCAGCATTTGTGTCACTACTGGAACCCCAGTGTAGCTTAGTGGAAAGAGTCAGAGGACAGTGGTTCAAATCTGTATCATCTTGGACAAGTCACTTCCCCTAATTGGGTCTCTGTTTTCTCATCTCTAAAATGAGGAGGCTTGATTAGATGACCTCTAATATCCACTCTAGCTTCAAATCTATGATCCTAATAGACCATGTGGATAGAAGGAAACAAAAGAGGAGTTCAGAAAATAGACAATAATCTTGGTGCAAAGGCATCAGGCAGTAGAGATGGGGAACTTCAGTGTTTTGGACATTTTTGGACCTCTCTGCTTGCCTGAATGATCAATTCATCTGTCTGAAGTTGGAGGACCCATTTAATTAATCCACGAGCATTTATTAAGCACCTATTATGTCCCAGACGCTGTTACAGGCATTGGGGATATAAAGACAAAAAAGAAACAATCCCTGTCCTCAAGTAGCTTACATTCTATATGGGGAGAAAACATGCATGTAGAAGTATATGTAAAATAAATATGGGGAAAATAAATTCAAGGTACCTTGGGAGGTACCAGAAGCTGGGGAATTGGAAAAGACTTCATGCATGAAGTGATATTTGAGCTGAACTTTTTAGGAAGCCAGGGATTGTAGGAGATGGGTAAGGAAGGAGTGCATGCCAGGCATGGGGGACAGTCAGTGCAGTCATGGAGGTGGGAGATAGACCATCTCTAGGGGAGAACAACGAGGTCACTTTGGCTGGATTGTAGAATGCATAGAGTAATGTATAATAAAGTTAGAAAGGCTGGCTGGAACCAGGTTGTAAGGAATGTTAAATGGCACACAGGAGGTTTGCATTTTATCTTTTAAGGCAATAGGGAGTCACTGCAGTTTCTTTAGTGAAAGACTGATGTGAACAGACCTGGGCTTTAGGCATATCAGTTTAGTGACTTTGTGAAGAATGAACTGGGGAGGGAAGAGCCTGAATGTAGGGAGGATAATTAGGAGGCTATTATAATATTATGGGTGACATATACCTTGAAGAGATCAAAATGAAGATAATGACTCATCTGTACAAAAATATTTTTAGCAGCAGCTCTTTTTGTGATGGCAAAGAATTTGAAACTGAGGGGGTGCCCACCAACTGGGAGTGGCTGAATAAATGATGGGATATGGATGTAATGGAATACTGTTGTGCCATATGAAATGGTGAAAGGGGAAGTTTCAGAGAAACCTGGAAAGATTTGTATGAACTGATGCAGAGTGAAGTGAGCCAACGAGGCGAATGACTTATACATTATAACAATAACAACATTGTAAAGACAAACAACTTTGAAAGACTTAAGAATTCTGAATAATGCAATGGCAAACCATGATTCTAGAGGACCAATGAGGAAGAAAGGTGCCTACCTCCCAACAGGAAAGCGATGGACTAAATGTGCAGAATGAGACATAATTTTTTTGGATATGGCCAGTATGGCAATCGGTTTTGCTTGAATGTGCATACTTGTTACAAGATGTTTCTTTTTTAGTAGTGGAGGGAAGCAGGAGGGGAGAAAATAAATGCTTGTTAATTGAAAAAAATTAAATTCAGTAATACATTTTTGAAAATGTACAGCTGAGAAGTGAAGAATTGAGGCTGACTTCTAAACTTTAAACTTCAGTGACTGGAAGAATGGTAGAACTCCAAAAGAAATAGGGAAGTTAGGAGGAAGGATGGATTTATAGGGAAAGACAATAAGCTGTACTTATAGTGATCATAGGGACAGGAACAGTGAGGATTTACTGACAGGTACTCAGTGCCCATCTCCAGGTGGGTGGGTGGAGAACAGACACTGATGACCTTCCTGGGCCACATGTACTCTGGGTGGCAGGTGTTCCCAACCGCCTTACTCACATCTGTCTAACTACCTGCTCCACCTACAATTGAACTCTACACCTGCTGGCAGTTGGAGGCTTGGGCCAGGGTGGTGTTGGAATAGGGGTGGGGATTAAAGTGAATCTCAGGCCCTAATCTGGCTAGGCAGGCCTGTTCCCAGCAGGTCCAGGATCCAAAATATATTGGAGTCAGGATTTGGAGTCCAGCATTCTATCTGTGATGCCATATTATCTCTTTGTTATGAAAAGGAGAATTCAGAGGACGGTGATGAGGACAGTGAAGGACCTTGAGAGTACATCACATAAGAACCATTTTAAGGAACAAGGGGTTGAGGGAGGGGCAGGAGCAGGAGCAGGATGTTTCCATTTGGAGAAGGGAAGACTCAGAGAGCGACGTGAGCACTGTCTTCACGTATTTGAAAGGGCTATCCTATGGAAGACATATTAGACTTGTCCTGCTTGGCTACAGATGACTGGATTAAGAGCAATGGGTAAAAGTTGCAAGAGGCAATATTAGACCCGATGCAAGAAAAAAAAACTTTCTGAATATTAGAGATATCAAAGAGTGAAGTGGCCCTCTCTTAGGGGTGTGGTTTCCTCCTTATTAATCATCTTCAAGCCAGGATTGGATGACGACTTACTGGGGATGGGTTAGACTAGATTGCTAGATTGCCTCTGAGGGGTCATCTGACTCTGAGATTCTGTGATTTTTAAAAATTTTAATATTTTGAACTTAAGAAATAAAACAAGCATTTCCATATAACAAAGTAGAACAGAAAAAAGAGGATCGCACATGAAACAGCAAATCTGTTATGTACAACTTGCTTTTCCTTTTAAATATATAATAGTTATGTAACTTTTTCCCTCCCTCCCTTCCCCTGCACTAGAGGTGACTACTATGAGAAACAAATATGTGTGTATACATATATGTATATATAATATATACACACACATATATATATATACATATGCACATATATGCAAAATGAGCTTCTGTGATTTTGTGACAATGCTGCAGATCAGTGCAGTTGGAAGACCATTCAGGCCAATGAATGAAAGATGGACTGGAAGTGGTATATATTAGAAACAAAAACAACAGACATAATGTGTTGTATTAGTATATAGAGTTTGGTCTTGAAATTGATAAATGCCTGAGTACAAATCCTGGAACTGTTACTCAAATGTGTGACTTTACTATTATAAGCCTCATCTGTAAAATGGTTTAATAATTCTTGCATTTTCCCCTATAGATAGATGAAGATGTCCATTAGCTCATTGGAAATTTGAGACTAGAATTCAGGAAAGAGAGATGAGGGGATAGATAATGATGCATCTAGGTGGCATCTAGAGGGTTGGCCCGGGAATCAGGAAGACCTAAATTCAAATCCAGCCTTAGGTACTTAATAGCTACGTGATCCTGGGGAAATCACTTCACTTGTATCGACCTCATTTCCTTTATCTGTAAAGTGGGGACAATAATAGAAGCCACTTCCCAGGATCATTATGGGATAAAATGAGACATTTTTAAAGCATTTTGTAAACCTTAAAGCAATACATAAATGTTAGCTGTTGTTATTTGTTACCTAGGGAGTCATTTGCATAGAGATGATTACTAGATTTATAGGAGCTTATGAAATCAATAGGAGAGAGTGGAAAGAAAGAAGAAAAGATGGCCCAGGGCACAGCCCCCAGTGAGGGGATACCCATGGTTAGGGGCTGAGACACGCGTGCTGATCTAGCAAAGGAGACTGAGGAAGAGAAGACAGACAAGTAGGTGGAGAACCAGGAAAGAGCAGTGCCTTAAAATCATAAGAGAGTATTCTGAAGGATGGGGTCATCACAGAGTCAAAGGCAGCAGAACGTTCAAGGATAGGGACTTAGAACTTATGTGACTTTGGATGAGTCCCTTTACCTCTCCAGGACTCAGTTTCCTCCTCTGTAAAAATGAAAGGTTTGTACTAGATGATCTCTGAAGTCCGTCCCAGCTCTCAGTCTATGATCATATGATATTCATTTTCTAGATGAAGACACTGAATCTCAAAGAGATGGAGGGATTTGCCCAAGGCCACATGGTAAATTCCAGAGCCAGACTTCAAACGTGAGTCCTCTGACTCTAGTTTTAACACTTTCCCCCACGCCACGCTTCATAAGAATGATTGTTTAACGAACGCAACAGAACTTTTCTACTCAAACGAGTGTGGTTCCCTCCACCCCCTTCCCCAAGTTCATTACCCAAAAATAGCTCCCACAAGAGTAGAGTGCAGGAACAAAAATTACACTCTAGCTTCCCAGTAGTTTGGATTCTGGATAAAAAGGAGTTTCCCCAGCTCAACTCAAAAGTTCCCTTGGGTGCTACTAGTAAAGAATGGGGTTGCCTTGGGAACTTTGGAGACGCTCTGTGTGTTGGGCTGAATGATTGTAATTTTGAGATGATGAGGGCTGTCATCCCTACTTGTTAGCATTTCCTCCCTCTTCCTGGAGGGGCTTTGACGAATCTCACATCAAAGTCACTGTGCCTCAGTGTCCCTCTCTACAGAATGAAGAGCATGAATATTCTCTCTCTTCTCATCAGAGTTGGGGGACCCCTAGGGCAGAATGGGGCCTACACTGTCAGGAGGTGTCACTAAATTGGGGGTTTGTCCCATTTTTCTTTGTTACGAGGGAGGATTCAATTCCCATGGAGATGTATATTGAGGGGTTGGGGGAGGTTATATCCAGAAATGATGCCAGAAGAGGAATCAATAAAACTTTTTTGGAAGTGATGGGGTTGGGCTAAGTGATCTCTAAGGACCTTCCTACCTGTACATACTACGAGGTGTCCTTAAGTAGGCTAGGAAGTGAAGGACTTACTGTGTAGGGTTCTACCAACCAGTGATACTGTCAGGAAGATTCCGGATTCGTTAAGAGCAAGCTTGGGGTTGGAGTGAGAGATGTCATGGTACAATAGAGAGAGCACCGGTTCTGGAGTCAGAGGACCTGGGTTCAAATGGTGTCTATGACACATACTACCTGTGTGACCTCGGATAAGTCACTTATTCTACCCCTCCAGATTCTCTCATTTGTAAAACGAGGGAATTGGATCATTAGATCACTTCTGAGGTTTCTTCCAGCTTTCTATCTATGGTTCTATGACTTTAGAACAGAAAGTTCAGGTGAGCGAATATCAAATTTGGCTAATATGTTCTGAAGGGAAGGTACCATTCTCACCTGGGACTGTGGAGAAAGTGGGAACAATAGCAGAAGTTATTCTAGGCCACCAAGGTGGCCTGCTAGTCCTGGAAGAGTTTCAATATAGAGTGACTAGCAATTTAAGGGCAGCTAGGTGGTGCAGTGGATAGAGCACCAGGCCTGGAGTCAGAAAGATCTGAGTTCAAATGTGACTTCCAGTATGTAATCGATGTGTGACCCTGGGCAAGTCACTTACCCTGTTTACCTCAGGTTCCTCATACGGAGAAGGAAATGGTAAACCACTCCAATAGGTTTGCCTAGAAAACTCCCAATGGGGTCACAAAGAGTCAAACCCAATGAACAACAACGTAGCAGTTTGGCTTACGAAGTGCTTTCTTCACAATGACCTGAGAGGATAACTCTCATTTTATAGAGTAAGAAACAAAATCCTGGAGAGGTAAGCTGTTCACATAATTATGAATTCATATAATTATGAAACCCATGTCTACTGACTCCAACTTTAGAATTCTTTCCATGACATTAGAAGAGCTTAGGAAGTTTAAGGCTCCCTACTCTGAAGCTAGGTACAATATATTTATTTTATTTACACTTCTAATGATCTTCCCCTGGTGTATTATATCTGAATTTGTAGTTTCTTTCCCCTCTTTAATAAACCCCAGCAATTCAATCTTATGGTATAGAATTTGTGGAGACAGAGGGTGGGAGGAAAAGAAGGATCATGTGCATTCAAAGATGCAGACAAAGAAGAGACAAAAGGCTCAGACCCTAGACCTAGGAAGGTAAGCCAGTCCAGAGGCCAAGAAGGCCCCGAAGATTCAGGCCTAGGGTTGGAGTTGAGGGAAGTTAGAACGAGGCAGAAAAAATTCCTCCAGACCCCTGGGAGGTCCGTTCATGGGAAGCCATGTTCTTCCGAGCCAATTCTGGGGATCTGGGAAGCTGACTAGGGTCGATGATGCCTAAAGCCAAGGCTGGATTTCTCTATTCATCTCCCTGAATGCCAGCAGTTCATCACTATCCATGTTCAGCCTATGGATGGGGGTGCATCCAGAGTTCTCAAGGCTCCACCTGGTGACTGATTATTGAACCTTAGAATTTCAGAGCTAGAAGAGACCTCAAAAGGTATCCAATCTATAGGTCAAAGAGATAACAGCTGGAAGTAAACTTGAGGATCATACAGTCCAAACTTCTTCATTTTACAGATGTGGAAACTGAGGTCCAGAGAAGGGAGGTTGTGAGCTGTCCAAAGCTACATAGGTAATAAGTAGCAAAGGTAGCATTCAAGCCCAGGTCTTCTCAATCCAAATCTAGTGCCCTCTTCACTATACCACCCTCACTTGAGCAGTCATCATCTTTATGACATCTCCCTCAAAAATATTAATTCAGTTTCTGCTTGAAGACTCTCGTGGCAGAAAACCAGGGATGTGCTGGAGCCAGCTCATACCTGCTGGCAAGCATTTACACTTCAGAAATCAGCAAACCATACAAATCATGATTTGTTGTTTTGCTGCTCCCAAGACTTAAAAAAGTAATGGAGACAATGTTATTGATGCAGATTAAACTTAAAAGTGTGTTGTGTGTACTTTTTTTCTTTCTTTCTGGAGAGGTGGTCATTTGACATTTACCCTACCCACCCCTGGTTGCTGTCTGGTAGAGGATGCACTCAGTCTTTGAATCAAGGAGGCCTAGAACAGATTCAAGCAGGATTGGTTGGCCATAGTTTGGTTTAGACTTATTTATACAAAACTATAGACCTCTAGAACCATAGAATGTCAACACTGGAAGGGACTTTAGAACAAAGAATGTCCAAAATAGAAGGGACCTGAGAGCATAGGATATCAAAGCTAGAAGAGACTTGAGAACATAGAACAAAAAAGGTTAGAGATGGGAGGGACCTTAGAGGCAATTTGGTGTAGTGGCTAGAGTGCTAGATCGGATATGAAGCCAAGAATATCTGATTTCAAATCCCACTTCTGACACTTTAGTCATATGACCCTGGACAGATTATATAACCTCTCTCAGCTCTAGTTTCCTCTTCTGTAAAATGGGAATAATGTTAGCCACCACCTTGTAGGATTGTTGTGAGGATTAAATGAAATTATATACATATATATGTATATATATTTATATATACATGAAACCTATATATGTAACATATATATTGCTTTGCAAACCTTAAAACCCTATATAAATGTTATTATTGTCACTATAACATATGATAACAGAGTTGGAGGAGATCTTAGGAAATAGGATGTCAGAGCTTTAGGATACCTTAGAGACCACCTAGGCCAGCCTCTTTATTTTACCAATGGGGAAACTGAGGCCCAGAGTCAGTGTGATACCATGGAAAAAGCACTATGTCTGGAGTCAGAGGACCTAGGTTTACATCTCTTCTCTGCTACTACCTATGTGACCTTGGGCATATCACCTTACCTCCCTGGCCTCAGTTTCTTCATATTTTTTTTGGAGGGGGAAAGGCAGGGCAATTAGGGTTAAGTGACTTGCCAGGTCACATGGCTAGTACTTGTGTCAAGCATCTGAGGCCGGATTTGAACTCAGGTCCTCCTGATTCCAGGGCTGGTGCTCTACTCACTGCACCACCTAGCTGCCCCCAGTTTCTTCATCTTTAAAATTAGATTTTTGGACCAGATATGCTCTGAGGTTCTTTTCAGCTTTAGGTCTACAAAATTACTTCCCTCAGTTAGTAGACTAGCATTCAATCAATCAACAAACATTTATTAAGCGCCTACTCTGTGCCAGGTACTATGCTAAGTACTGGGGATACAAAGAGAGACAAAATACTGACCTCAAGGAGCTTACAATATAATTGAAGAGACAATATGCAAACATATATATGTATATATATATATGTTTATATACACATGTATATATATATATATATATGCAAAGAGAGACAGACAAAAATACCAAGAGACAGAGATAGAGACAGAAAGAGAGAGAGAACAAAGTGAGAGGAGAGAGAGAGAGAGAGAGAGAGAGAGAGAGAGAGAGAGAGCCAAAGAGAGAGACAGAAAGAGCCAAAGACAGAGAAAGAGAGAGAGAGCCAGAGATAGCACACCATCTATGAGATAGATAGGAAATAATTAAAATAGGGAAAGCACTGGAATTAAGAGGGGTTGGGGTCAGTAGTCAGAGCGGAGGAGGGAGAGCATGGAGGACAGCCAAAGAGAATATCCAGAGCTGAGAAATGGAGCATCTTGTTCATGGAGCAGCCAGGAGGCCAGGTGTTGGGCAGCCTGGTATAAAATTAGAAGCAGGACCTAGAATACAGGTCTTTCAGCTTTTTCCTACACCAAGACAAAGCGAGATCTTTGAAGGAGAGTTATGACTTGGCCTGATGACTTCCTCCCTTTACCTTTCAGGCCTGGTCTCCTTCTCTAACTCCTACAAAGAATCCATTGGCCAAGGAGGAGAGAGAAACCAGCCATCCAGGTGGAGTCCCTCCCCTGGCCCCCCTTCCAGTCTATTGTGCAGCCGACACCATTGAACATCGTTCCAAAAGCCATAAAACAGCTGAGAAAAAATGACGGCAGGACAAGGAAATGAGCCACCAAGGAAATTAAGTCTCACCCAGGGAGCTGCGAGTGCTTTCTGCTGACAGAGAGGGCTGTCTGCCTCTTAAAACTAAACACTTAAACTCTACCATTTACAATAATTACTGCTCCCTTTAATGCTGCCTCCCTGCTGCTAGCACCCATGCTGTCTTCTTGACAACAGCAGCCCCCTTGGGGCAACCCTATCCCCAGGGGTGGAGAGAAATACTCACAGGAAAACCCATGAAAGGGGGTAAGAGGAGCAAGGGAGATGAGGGCCACAGCTTCCCAAGGGTGCATCACAACATAATTCGGCTTAGATTTTGCCCATATAAATATGGGTCTATATCGTTTTCTCTGACAGGATGTAAACTCCTTGAGGGCAGGACCCATTTGATTTTTGTCTTTGAAAAAAAGGCATTTTGTCTATCCCCTGTGCCTAGCATGGCCTGTCCCCAAATTCCTGCTCAGTCAATGTCAGCTATGTGGTGTAGTCTGGATGAAATATTGGCTTTAGAATCAAGTTAAAATCCTGTTTCAGATGTTTAATGTCCATGAGACCCTGGGCAAATCACTTAAGCTCCCTCAGTTTCCTTATTTGTAAAATGGGAAGAATCGTAATGATAGCACTTACCTCACAGCATTTTAGTGAAGATTGAATGAGAAAATACAGGTAAAGAATTTCGTAACCCTAGAAGCACACATACACAGTGGCTATCTTTATTGAGTGCTTATTGGCTGATTCAGGAGAGAAGGTTAGGGAGTCAAAGAACATCAGAACTAAGAGGAGACTTAGAACACGCTGAGCAAGAAGGGACTTTAGAACACAGAATGTTTGGCTCGGAAAGATCCTTAGAACATAGAACACAGAACACGGAAAGTGAGAGATCGAAGGGATCTTAGAACATAGAACATAAATCTGAAAGGGGCCCTAAAGATCTTCTTGGCTCCCATCTTCACTTTCCTCTGCATTCCCACCATTTTATTGATGGGGAAGCCGAATCCCCGATAGCTAGAGGACAACAACCAAGAGCCCATGTCACAAGAACAAGCGGCCCTTTGCGCCCAAGTGTTTCTTTTCAAACATTACTAGCCTCCTATGATGGGGCAGACCATCCAGAGGGACGGTCCCGCTGTGATGAGAGGTTACTAAGACACCGAAGAATGAAGCAATTCACACCGGCACGTAGGTATAGGTTTATTAGAGAGTTTACTCACAAGACCTGCCCTAGGTGGCAACAGGACAAAACGGTGGATCCTCACATCACAGTTAAGCCAGACCAGATACTATACAGAAACAGAACAGAGAAGGCTTAGTGCCCACAGTGACATGGGTGGGTATGTGCAAATTTTCCCATGGGAGCTGTTTTACTGTTTACAGTGACTGTGAGGCCATAGGTCACATTCTCAGGATCTTGTTCCCACCATCCACCTCCCTAACACTGACCTTACTAAGTCATCCTTCAGGGTCAGATACCTGGGATTCCAAGTCACACATCCTGAAATGGCTTCAGTGAGGGTTGACTAGTGGAAGCTGGATGAACTGAGTCTCTGAGTCTCAGTCATCCAACAACAATTCAACATTAGTAATGTGGTGCAGAGCCCTAGTGATGGGTGCAGAGAGGAGAGAGAGGAGAGGGAGGGAGAGAAAGAGAGAGAGAGAGAGAGAGAGAGAGAGAGAGAGAGAGAGAGAGAGAGAAGGGGAGAGAGACAGAGAGAGAAAGAGAGAGAGGGGGAGGGAGGGAAAGGGAGAGACAGAGAGAATTTAGAAAAATATGGCACCTGCCTTTATGCAGCTCACAGTCTAATGGAGGAACAGTAATAATTACAAAATAACAACCTAGCACTTACATAGTACTTTAAGGTTTGCAAAGCTCTTTACATTAGGTTATGTCATCTGGGATAAAACACATCCACAGACAGCTGTGATATACAATATTATATGAAAAGTGGGTTAGAGAGACTAAAAACAAAATGCTGAGTTTGGTCTGAGAGGGAGTCAGTAAAGGCTTCCTAGAGGAGGTGGCATTTGGCCTAGTTTTCAAAGGGTGGGTGGGATTCAGGGTGGTGCTGAGGGAGAGGAGGGACGCGCCTCAGCACGGGGCTGAGGACAAAGAGGAATCTATACTCATTCTCTTGCTCCTTTCTTTGGAGATGGAGTATATGACAGAAATTTCTCCCAGATCCAAGGATGTAGAGTGAAAAAGGAAGGAGGCAACTCTAATCCTTTTCCCACCAGACCATCCTATTGCAAGAGAAACTAGTCTCGTTCTGACAGCTGATTTTGAGGGCGAGGTGACTGACTCTTTGGGCAGATGGGAAGGGAAAGAGATGGGAATTGTGGTTTTCTAGGTCTTAGCATTGGGGCTTGGGCTGGGTGGGCAAAGGAGATGCTCTGGGGTAGGGAGTTAAACAGACAGGTGCTGGTAAGCAGAGTGATGCTGGCAGAACTTAATTTACAAGTTTTCTTCAATCCAACAAAGTTTTATTGAGTTCTGCTTGGGCTGTTAGCAGGAGCTGGGTGATGCAGGCTTTTTTCTGTAAAAGCCCCTAATCCATTAAAAATGTTTCTTTAAAAAAATCCTCCTCTGAGGTACTCACTCTTCTGCTTGTCTGTCTTCCTTTCCTCTCCAACTCTCTACTCCTCTATTTCTTCTTTCCCTCCTCCTTTCTGTCCTGCTTCCTCTCCCTCCCCTCCTTCATCTCCTCTCCCTCTTGCTGCTCCTCCAACTCTCTCTCTCTCTGTGTCTTTCTCTTTTTGTCTGTTTCTGTCTATCTCTGTGTCTCTGTCTCTGTCTCTGTCTCCGTGTCTCTCTCTATCATATTTTTACTTGGTTCTCATCTAAGCAGAGATTCTCAATTAGCTTGGAAGACTTAAATATTTCTTCCTCCTCTTCAACCAGACAATAGATAATTTTCATTACAAGTCCAATCAGAAACACCTTGGGGCTCATGGTTTTTAAATAAACCAAGGTCTTTTAATACTCTAGGTCCAAATAGCCTCATTGAGAATACATTTCAAAGTCATTGAGGAGTGAGGGCCCAAGTTGTGCTCAGGAAGCTGGAGTAGTCCAGTTTGACTGGAGTGTAGATGGGGAGATGGTGATAATGAGACAAGACAGGAAAGGTGCTGTGCTATATCATGGAGTACCTTGAATGCCAGCCAAGGGAGTTTGACCTTTACTCGGTAGGCAATAGGAAGCCACTGACAGTATTTGTTTAAACAATAGAATAATGACATGACGGGATCTTTGCATAAAGTCTGGAATGTAGTAAGTGCTTCACGAATGTCCTGTCTGTCAAAGAGGATAATTTTGGCTGTTAGATGTACCTCAGTTGGGGGCTGAGGAATAGGAGAAGCCAGGAAGATCTATAAGTAGCACATTGCATTGGTCCTGGAGAATAATAGGGGCCTGTCTTAGAGTGGTGGCCATCATAATAGGAGGATGGGATGAGATGTTGGGAAGGTGGAACCATTGGGATCCAGTAACTGACCAGATAAGGAAGACAAGTATGTTTCAGGGAAGCATAACAGAGCAAATGGTCCCTTCAGAGCTTCCAGGACCCTCTTTCTAGCATTAATGAATGTTGTCCCCTGGTTCTCTCAGCATGTCTCACCTACCACATCTGAACCTTCCCTATCCCAGGCCTCAGCCCTGGCTTCGAGGCTGGCCATCAGCCAACATCGGCTGAAGTCTCTGCTCCTCCCCCACTAGGCTTGTGTTTGCTCTGCTGCTGCAAATTAATCAAGCCTTCCCAGTCTCTTCCATCCGCTTCTTGCCATCCTCAACTCCATCCCTCCTCCTGTTGGCTAGCGTTGGAATGGTTACCACAATTAGGAAGACAAGACAGTTGATCTGTGGGGCCGAAAGGCAGCAGCTGCTGCTGCCAATAGCCCAAATGAGGGCATCAGCCTCTCTCCCACTCAGAGGATGTCTGTAGGCAGCAGATAAAATTAGAGAGAACTCAACCCTCTATGCTGGCGTTCCTTAAATAGGCCCTTATCCTATGGCTATAGAGCTGATTGTGTTTGAAGGAGGCACAGCAGTGTGGCTCTGTGGGAATCTGATTACCTGGGTGTCTTTGCCTGTGTGTCTGTGTTTCTGTGTGTGTGTGTGTGTGTGTGTGTGTGTGTGTGTGTGTAAAACTAGGGAGTCTTGTGTGTTGGGATACACAGAAACTGGGCAAAGGTCTTAGAGTACACCAAAGGGTAGGTTGGTCTTAACTGAGTCCCTGAAAATATCTTCTGAGCACGTTACCTGTCAGAAGTTTAGAGCCCCCCTGGCAAAGTGACCTTTCTCCCACACCTGCTGAACTAAAGATGTCCTATTCTTCAGAGTTCCTCTGCCCAGACCCCCAGGAGATCCTGCCATGCCACGACGCTCTCCAATTAAGAAACAATGTGTAAGGTCACCTGACCCAACACATAATGCTAACCATGCCCCTAACCATCATGTACCCAAAGTACGTAACATTCTTGACTCCATTATCAGACAAGCTCTATACAGGTGAGGATGCAAAGCATAGGACTATGAACCAGAAGACTTATGTCTTCATGGTAGAAGATCATGTTGTGACTCTGACACCTGCTTTCTGTGTGGCCTTAGACAAGTCAGTTAATAATAATAATACAGCAGCAGCAGCTGTAGTTGGTTTATAGTAGTTTATAAAGTCCTTTAAGATCTGCAAGCCACTTTTTATATATGATTTATAGTATATACATACTATATATATATGGTTTATAGTAGTTTATAAAGGGCTTTAAGATCTTTGAGCCACTTTATGTATATGGCTTATAATATATATATAGTATATACTGCATATATGCTATATATATATGGTTTACAGTAGTATATAAAATGCTTTAAGATATGCAAGCCACTTTATACATATGATCTTAAAGTGGACCTAGCACTGGCATGGTGGCTGGAGTACTGCGTCTGGAGCCAGGAAGACCTCAGTTCAAATCTGGCCTCAGAAACTCACTAGTTGTGTGACCCTGGGGAAGTTGAATGAATTAGTGATTTTCATGAGTTGCCATAACCTCTCTAAGCCTCAGTTTTCTCATCTGAGAAATGAGGATAAAAATGGGGATAATGATAGGACTGACCTTCCATGATTATTGAGAGAACAAAGAATGAGATTATATTTCCCCCATTAGACTGAACTGCTTCAGAGCAGGGACAGTCTCTTGCTTTTCTTGGTGCTTAGCAGAATGCCTGGAACAGAGTAAATACTTAATAAATGCTTACTGACCAAATGACTGATCTCAGGTCCTCAGTTTACATATCTGTGAAATGAGGTTAGGCTGAATAGTCTTAAGGCTCCTTTTCTGCTTTCAGGTGCCCAGGTTTTTATTCTGAAGAGGACAAAATGCCTTTGGATTCTTTAAAGTTTGTTATAGTAGAAAGAGCCCAGGATTCAGAGTCAGAAGACCTAGGTTTGAGTCTGGGCTTTGTCACTAACTCTAATGAGCCATGTGACCTCAGGTAAGGCTCTTCCCCTCTGGGAGCCTCACTTTCCTTGTTTATAAAATGGCGGTAACAACGTTTGCCTCATCTTCTGCCCAGACACATTGCAAGTGCCCACTGATAGCAGCATCACAGAGTTGGGGAAGGGCTTAAAGGAACCTTAGAATTTGTCAAATCAGACCTCCTCCTTTTTCAGATGAGAAAACAAAGTCCAGAGAGACTCAATGACTTGGCCAAGGACTCACAGATAGTCAGTGGCAGAGCCGGGATAATGACTCTTAGGTATTTCAATCCTCTGTGATATCAGTGATCCTAGATTGCCTTGATGTGGGTCTTCCTTCCATTGATGCAGATTGCAACCTTTCCATGAATTAGTGATTTTCCTGAGTTGCTGTGATCCAAAGAATTCATTCCTTAGTTTCCAACCTTTTGGTGATTGGGGGGTGGGGAGAGAGAGAGAGAGAGAGAAGAGGGAGAGGGAGAGAGAGAGAGACAGAGAGAGACAGAGACAGAGAGAGAGAGAGAGAGAGAGAGAGAGAGAGAGAGAGAGAGAAGAGAGAGAGGAGAGAGAGAGAGAGAGAGAAAGGAGAGAGAGAGAGAGAGAGAGAGAAAGAGAGAGAGAGAGAACCTGCACTTTAAGCTCAACAAAGATTAAAAAAAAAGGAAAGGAGGAAATAAGTGCTTATTAACTAACTACGTGCCAGACACAGTGCTCAGTACTTTACAAATATTATCTCATTTAATCCTCACAACAGCCTTGGGAAGTAGATGCTGTTTGTATTTTTATATTATTATAATAATATACAATATAATATATTATAATATGTATAATATACAACATAGAATATTAATATACAATAATATTGTGTAATATTATTATTATATTTTACACACCTGTAGAAACTGAGGCAAATAGAAGTTAAGTAACTTGTCCACAGTTACGTAGCTAGTAAGTATCTGAGCCTGGATTTGAATTCAGGTCTTCCTGACTCTAGGCTGAGTGTTCTATCCACTGCACCACCTACTTGTCTCAATAAAGTATTTATTAAATAGAAAAAACATTAATTAAGCATTTGCTTTCTGCCAGGCACTGTGCTAAGTGCTGGGAATACAAATACAACAAAATGAAGGATAGTTCCTGCCCTGGAGGAGCTTAGATTCTAACGAGGAAGCTGAAACACCATAGGGGGCATGTCCTAGAAGTATTCTAGGAAGTCCTAACTGAGCTGGTCTGGAGTGAGCACGGCTGGCTTGCTCGCTTCCTGAAATGGAGGTTTGAGAGAGGAATTCAGCAATCAGAGAAGCGAGAAGGTTGCTGGGGCAAAGTCTGCATCTGCGCTGTCTCATTTAATCTTGAGTTTGAGCCCTGGCTTGAGATATCTGTGTGACCTTGGATAAATCACTTGATGTCTCTGTCATTTCCCTTATTTATAAAATGGGAATAATTGCATTTTCCTACTCTATCTTGAACAGTTACTGAAGGGATCGCTTGACATTTAAGAAGTATATTATTTGAACAAGCTCAGCCTCAAAGAAGAGATGAGAAAATTCACCTCTCTGATTTTTTTGCAGAGATGGGGGACTGTGGGTGCAGAAATTTATATATACAGCTGACTCAGCTGAAGTGTTGATTTGTTTTGCTGACTTTTTTCCGTTTTTTCATTCTTTGCTGCTGGGGACGACTCTCTAGGTAGAGGAGGGGAAGAGATATATTTAGAAATGAAGGTAATTTTTACAAGAAAAGATATCAATAAAGCTCTTTTTTTTGGAGGGGGGGAAGGCAGGGCAATTGGGGTTAGATGACTTGCCCAAGGTCACATAGCTAGTACTTGTGTCAAGTGTTTGAGGCCAGATTTGAACTAAGGTCCTCCTGACTCCAGGGCCGGTGCTCTACTCACTGCATCACCTAGCTGCTCCAATAAATCTATTTTTAATGTATATTATTGATAATAAATTTTGGTGGGTTGGACCTGTGACTTTATTGGCACAGGGAACTCCTGGTGAGGAAACTCCCTCTACCAATACAGGTCAGCACCTACTTTGCTACTTACAATCTTAGAGAGTTGCCTGGAGGCACTGAGGGGTTAAGAGACTTGCCCCAGGTCCCACATTCTGGTGTGTCAGAGGAGAAACTTGAACTCAGAGCCTGCCGACTCCAAAGGCAGGTCTCTATCCATTATACCACATTGCCTCTCCATTGATAATGATAAAAGTTTCATTAAGGACTAGTGTGAACTTTAGCTTCAAACCAGATTTTTGTTAAGGCTTAGAAAGAAACATGGATTCTCCACAGCCTAGCAAGGATGATGTGGGATATAGTATTATCAGATTTTCCACTGTAGAAGATGGCGGCTGGAAAGCAGGGACTAGGGTGAGCTCCCCGCCAAGTCCCTCCAAAACCTATAAAAAAATGGCTCTGAACCAGTTCTAGAACTTCAGAACCCACGAAATAGCAGAGGGAAGCAGGGCTCCAGCCCAGGACAGCCTGGATGGTTGCCGGGTAAGGTCTATCCCACACGGAGCTGGGAGCGGAGTGGAGCAGAGCAAAGCCCAGCGTGGGCTGCGCAGACCAACCAGACCAGGAGCCAGGAGGAGCATGCCCCTAGCGCCCTGAATCAGTGAGCTGTGGCAGTTACCAGACTTCTCAACCCACAAACACCAAAGACAACAG
>CM053625.1:66036553-66063122 GCA_028646595.1 Phalanger gymnotis | reverse complement strand
GGAAGAGAGTGGGTTGACAGAAGGGAGGGCTAACTGGGGAACAGGGCAACCAGAATATATGCCATCTTGGAGTGGGGGGAGGGTAGAAATGGGGAGAAAATTTGTAATTCAAACTTTTGTGAAAATCAATGCCGAAAACTAAATATATTACAGAAAAGAAAGAAAAAAAAGATTTTCCACTGTAATTTTTATATACCCACATATTCTTGTCCTAGAAGACAAGTTGGGCAAAATTTTCAACCAAACAACATTTACAATGAAAGATGCACCATATCCCAAAGCATTCTCAAATTAGTGCTTTTAAAAAGCAAATAATGAAGAAAATAACATTGGTCCAAGCCCAATATTCTCATACAGATACGTTGATTATTACAGACAGGATGAATAACATGCTTTATTGAATCAAAATGAGAAATGCCTCCAGTTGAGTGCCTGAGCCAGTTAGTTTTAGGAAATCCCCTTTGGCAGATCCTACCAAGCTGGAATTACTTTGAGTGCTAGATTGGAGATGGACAGTGCGCCTGTCTTTCTATGACTAGCCAGCCGACTTAATTGGAGAATTCAAGAGTTCATTATCATCACAGAGGCTGATGAGAGCTGTAGGGGATGTGATATGCAATGGTAGGGAGCAATGCCCCTGCAACTGAAACCATGAGCACTTGAAGTATGTAAGTGGATGTAGTAGATTCTCTTGGAGGTTCTTTCCAATGCTGAGGTTCTGTGACTCTGCCTCTTCTAGGTGTCAGTTTCCCCGAATGTAAATTGAAGTGATTGGTCTAGATGATCTCTAAGGTCTCTTTCAGCTCTGACATTCTATGTTCTCTAGTCCCTCCCAGTTCTGACGTTCTATATTCTAAGGTCCCTTCCAGATCTAACATTCTATGTTCAATATTCTAAGGTCCTTTCCAACATTGATATTCTAAGTTCCAATGCCCCTCCCAGATCTAATATTCTATGTTCTAAGGTGTCTCCCAGCCCTAATATTCTGTGTTTTAAGGCCCCTTCCAGGCCTAATGTTTTATGTTCTAAGGTCCCTCCCAGCTCTGCCATTCTGTTTTCTAATTATGTTCTAAGGACCCTCCCAGCTCTGCCATTCTGTGTTCCGAGGTCCCTGCTAGCTGAAATATTCTGAATTCTGTGTTCCAAGGTCCCTTCTGGCTCTAACGTTCTCTGTTCTAACATCCCCTCCAGCTCTGCCTTTCTACGGTCCTTGTACTAAAAGAACGTTCCACTCTAACTTTCTACAACCCAAGGACCTACTTCGCTTCCTCCTGGCTGCTGGCACAGTTCAGTGGCAATGGGAGCTGAGGAGCCTTTGAGTTTGCTCTTATGTGCTGAGCAGCTTCAAGCCTGGAAATAAGAGCACACAAGAATCTTTTCTCCTTCCCTGGGGGCACTGACTGAGACAAAGGAAAGTCAAGACTTTCGAGTGAGGGAAAGGCGTCGAAAAGAATTCAGCCACACTGACAGAGTATGGAACAAGCAAGAAAAGAAGAGACATGGGCTTGGAGAAGTGGGGACAGAGTCCTGACCTATGAGACCAGACCTCTGTCACTAACTCATTGTGTGACTTTGAGCAAGACGCTTCTTCATTCCGAGCCTCAGTTCTCCTAACTGTAAAACAAATGGGGCTGGGTGAGATCTCTAAGGTCCTTTTCAGCTTGTAGATTTTATGAATCTCACAAATCCTAACAATTAACACTGTTTAAAAGTCGTATGGGCTCTCTCAGGAGTTGTAAGTCCCCTATTATTGGAGGTCTTCAAATGGGTTTGAATGTATGATTCTCAGGAATATGGTAGAGGATATTACTGCTTGGGGGGATAGATTGGACTAGATGGTCTTCAACGTCCCTTCCCATTAAAGATTCTTTGGTTCTGTTAAACTTTTATTCTTACAATATTCATCCATTAATTCTTTCATTCAAAAAGCATCTATGATTTGTAAACTCAAAAAATTCTACATAAATGTAATCTACTACTGCAATGACATTATATGATGTTATTTACACATCATATCAAGTATCATATATCATTTCCTATCCTATTGGCATTGTGACCAGGGAAACCCAAGGTGATATCTAAAGTCTATTAGCTAGAAGAGAAAAGAAGTAGCTAATTAGATTTAATTAGATAAAGCTTTACAGATAATTGTATTTCTGCTTGAGACCTTAGCTCAGAGGACAGCTGAAGGCAGTTCCCATTTGCAATGGAACTTGGCAAGAATTTGCTAATTGCCAATCAAAGACAATTAAGTGAGGTAGTGCAATATCAGAGCATTTAGGAGAGAGCACTGGGTTTGGAGTCAGGAAGACCTGAGTTCAAACCCAGCTTCAGAAACTTACAGAAACTGACCCTGGGCAAGTCACTTAACCCTGTTTGCCTCAGTTTCCTCATCTGTCAAATGAACCAGAGATAGCAAACCACTCCAGTAACTTTGCCAAGGAAGCCCCAAATGGGGTCACGAAGAGTTAGATAAATCTTAAAACAACTAAACAACAACAAAGTACAATATCCCAAGAAAAGGCAGGAAGTGAAGGAAAAATAAATGAAACCACTCAGAAGACTCTAGTCACCAAGTCCTCCAACTAGTGAACAGGCATGGAAAAGGCAGTTTTCCACAAAAGGTAGCCAACAAGAATGACAGAGGACTGAAGATCTCACTTGCAGGAAATATGGAGGTCAAGGGGAGCTTTATAGCAAACTGCAGTTTGCGTTTCTGTTTCTCCCAGGGCCAAGAGCAGATACATGTGCATAGAATGCAGGCTAGTATCCCCCATAGGAAAAAAGTGGGGGAGGGAGAAGATAACTGGATTAATGCCTCTGTACCTCTCCAGGCTATCAGAGACAATGAAGAATTTCAAGGAGGAAGAAGAAGAGGAGTAAGAAGAGGAGGAGGAAGAAAAGAAGGAAGAGGAGGAGGAAGAAGAAGAGGAGGAGGAGGAGAAAGACAAAAGAAAGTACTATATCAAAGGGGAAAACTCCAAGAATAAAGCAGGTAAAGACACTATTAGGTAACACCAAGTGGACAGTGTTCTGACTTCAAGCCTGAGTTGAAATTATGCCTCATACATTTATTACCTATGTCACTAACCTCTCTCAGACTCAATTTCTTTATAAGTAACATGAAGATGATAGGACTCTATGTCCTCTAAAGTCCCTTTCTGCCCCAAATCTATGATAGATCTTATGGTCTTATCCAGAGGGATGCTAACCTGCATAAGGTTAGAGGATGGAATACAGCGACCCAAGAAAGGAAAGGGAAGAAGGTCTACAGAACATTTGGAGGTTTGGAACAACATGGGACACTTCCTACAGAGGGAAATGTTGAACCTTTTTGGGAGGAAGCAGCTTTGTACGTTCCAATTTCTGATTATGCGGCTCCATCAGGAAAGGTAGAATTTAATAATGCACAGTAGCAGAACAAAGAACTCCTGCCTTTATTGTAGGATTATTGATGTAGAGAGGCAGTGAGGTGGTGACCACAAGGCCTGGAGTCAGGAAGACCTGAGTTCAAATCTGGCCTCAGACACTCACTAGCCACATGACCCTAGGCAAATTTGCCCCCCATTTCCTCATCTGTCAAATGAGTTGGAGAAGGAAATGGCAAACCATTCCAGTATTTCTGACAAGAAAACCCCCAATGGGGTCAGAGTTGGGCATGACTAAAAAGAGCACAACACCATTGACATAGAGGAAAAGACTTTAGCCACCATCTGGTCCACCCCCCCCCATTTTATAGAGGAAGAAACAGAGGCCTAGAGATGTTAGGTGATGTGGCCAAGGTCACATAGGTAGAAAGTGACAGAGCTGGTATATGAACCTATGTCATATGAATCTAAATCCAGTGTTCTTTCCACTGCACCATACTGGTTGATAGCTTCCTGTGGAGAGATACTAAAGTAGTCATCTGATACCTGACCCAAACAATACAGACACCTGCTGTCTCCCCAGGGCGACTATCCAGACCATGACAGAGATCCTCCCAAAGCCGGTGAAGCCTGATGGCCATTCTCCATTCACTTATGGTGATTAATGCAAGGACAAGGAACACTACCAGAAGGAAAGCATTGTCAGGGATTATGAAGTCTTGGACAAGAGACTGAAGATTCTCAGGACACACAAATCGTACCTTAGAATCACTTATTTATAACTGGAAGGAACCTCAGAGAAACCATCTAGTTCAAACCCTTCATTTTACAGATTGGCAAACTGAAATTCAGATAATTAAATGACTTGTCCGTGATTGTCCGAGTATAGTAAGCCACCAAAGTGGAATTTGAACGTAGGGTCCCCTGACTCCAAATTCACTGCAGCACGTGCCTCCCTTGTGTTTCTCAATGGTTTTCTCATTCTTGCTGTTAATTAAAGGTAGGGGCTTCAAAAGAGAGATTTAGGGAATTAATAGAAGGAGCTGAAGCTGGCAATGAATCTTAATGCCAAAAGAGGATTTTTAGCTACATAATGGACAAGAGAAAGATCAAAGAAGGGATAGGACCATGGCTTGGAGTAGATGAAGCAATGATAAGAGATGATAGGAGGAGTAACTATTCAGCTCTTAATTTGCTTTTGTTTCGTCGACCAAGGAGAATGATCTCCAGATCTGGAAGAAGTGAATAAAAATAGTTAACATGAGGTTGAAACTCAAGATTAGTGAAGAGATGGTAAGAAAGCAACTGGTTGTTTTCATTGACCTCAACTCACCTGGCCCAATTACATACAAAGGGACTTCTTTCAGGACTGGAAGATAGGATGCCCAGCCATGCTCTTTGAAACACTGGAGAATGGAAGAGGTACCACCGTAGGGGAGAAGGACAAATGTCCTGATTTTCAAAAAAGGAGAAAGGGGAGAGTATGGTGTGCTTGACTTTGGCTCCTACAAAATTCCAGAATGGGTCGTTAGAGCGATGATTTATTAACAACTAGAAACTGAAGTGATGGTCACTAAAAGTCAGCATTGCTTCATCAAGCACAGATCATTCTCCCCCCGCTCCCAAAAAAAGTTATGTCACATTAATTTCATTTCTTTGTTCCTTGGACAGGTTTACTAGATCAGGGGAATGATGTATTTATATTCCTCAAAGTATCTGACAAAATTTCTCATGCTTATCGTGCAGACAAGATGGAGGAACATAGGATATGTGTATACTGAACTGGTTTAACGATGGTGTAAAGAGCAAGCAGTCAGCTACTAATGGGTCTATGTCAGCTTAAAGAGGTGTCTAATAGAAGCATCTGTCCTGGGATGTTTGATATTTTTATCAGTTGCTCAAAAGAGGCCTGGGTGGCAATCTTATCAAATTTGCAGATGTCACAAGAGTTGGCAGGTAGGTGACACAGTGGATAGAGCACCGGGCATGGAATCAGCAAGATGTGAATTCCAATTCTGCCTCAGACACTCCCTAGTTGTGTGATCCCAGGGAAGTCATTTAACCCCTCTGTGACTCAGTTTCTTCATTTGTAAAATGGGGATAAGAATAACACCTATTTCATAGGGTTGTAAGGAGTTAAATGAGTTGCCCTTTGCAAACCTTAAAGAGCTATATAAATGGTAGCTATTATTATGATGAAAGGATAGCTAACACATCAGATGATGATTCAGGGTCCCAAAAAATGACAAATTAAAATGATGGAACAAATCTAGAAAGCTGAAATTTCATAGTGACAGATGAAAAGCTCTATGCTTTGGTTCAAAAAAATCAACTTCACAAGTACAAACTGGGGGAGGTAGAGTTAGAAAGCAGTTTGTATGAAAATGATCTTGGGGTTTTAATGGATTACAAGCTCAGGATGAGTTAATGGTGTGACACAGCAGCCAAAAAAAGCAATATGATCTCAGGCTGCATAAAGAGAGAGAGAGAAATAGCAGTCAAGACAAGGGAGGCGACGGTTCCACTTTACTCAGCATTGGTAGGAAAACATCTTGTATACCACAATCAGTCCTAGGTACCATATTTAAAGAAAGGCATTGGCTATCCCAGAGGAGGGTAAACAGGATGGCGAGAGGACTAGACACCTTACAAGGATTGATTGAAGGAGTAATGAGAGCTGACGTTCATAAAACAATGCACTTTCCGTCTGTCATTTCATTTGAACCCCACAACAATCCTATGAGGTAAGTGGTATTATGATCCTGCTTTTACAGATACAAAAACCTAAACTCGGCGATGTGAAATCACTTGCCCATGATCATGTGATAAGGAAAGTTACAGCAGGGATTTGAACCTGGGCCTTACCAACTCCACGTCCAGCATGCTACCCGCTGTAATATACTGCTTCAATTACTTCATGGAACTGTGGTGGGGAGTTTACCTTGGAGAGAAGACTTAAAAGTAACAGAACAGCTGTCTTCAAATATTTGAAGGACTGAGATGGAAAAGGAAAAGTTGTTTTGTTTGGCCTAGTGGGGTGGAAGTAGGAGGGATGGCTGTACATTACACAGGCAGATCTTGGCTCAATGTAAGGAAAAAACCCCACTACCTTCCTGACCATTAGAGCTGTTACAAAGCGGATGAGTTGCTGTTGGCGCTGTGCTCCGACTATGGGAGGACTTCCCATGGAGTGGATAGCCACTTTAGGGGATGGACTTGTTTTACCCAGATGTCCTCTGAGATCCCTCCGAACTATGGTTGTGATTCTTTGGTTCTGCAAATCGCTAAAGTTCCTGAATTCCATTCAGCAAGGGAGACCTACAGGACTGGAAGTGGACCGTCCTGGATAAATCTGCTTCTATCCCCCACCTTCAGTTATCTGAGTAGAAAGTGCATCAGGTGATAGAAGTCGCAGCAGCAGAACAGGGAGAGGAGGAGGGAGAGACGTCCCAGGGCCAGGCTATGCCAATAGCTTATTGCTCCAAGTAATTAAGATGGAATTAAAAATTAATTCTTTCCCTCAGCCTGATTGCATTTCAAGGGAGAAACGGGATGCTACAGCTCTCCTGTATTTCCCCCCCTAAATTAAATTGGATCCTGTTTTCAGGGAGGGGTGTGAGAAGAAGAAGAGAAATGGAATTAATAGGACAGCTAAACCCCCTCTAGGGAGGGAACCAAGGGACCCTGCTTGCTCTGGCCTTGTTCTTATTCTTCGATGTCTGGTTGTTCCAGCCTTCTCACTGGTTATTACAGGATTTAGAGCCAGAAGAAACCTTCGAGCTCATCTAATTCAACCCGCACGTTTTACAAAGGAGGAACCTGAGACCCAGAGATAATAACCACAATAATAATAATAATAATAATGATGGTGATGATAATGATAATGAGCATTTGAAGGTTTGCAAAACATTTTATAAATATTGTATTATCTCATCCTTACAACACCCTTGGAAGGTAGGTGCTATTATTAACCCAATTTTGCAGATGAAGAAATTAAGGCTAAGAAAAGTTTTGTCACTTGCCTGGGGTCACACAGCTAGTAAATATCTGAGGCGGGATTCAAACTCAAGTCTTTCAGACTTGAAGTCCAGCGCTATCTGCCACAGTCCAGTGGTATCAGACTCAAATAGAAATAGAACCTGGACACAGGAAGAGCTAAGTTTGAATGGCTCCTTCCACACTTACTGCTGTGTGATCCTGAAAAAGTCGTTTAACATCCTTGAGCCTTAGTGTTTTCATCTGCAAAATGGGGATTACAATGCTACCCTCACAATGTTGTGAAGAGCAAACGAGATAATGTACATAAAGTGTTTTACTAACCTTAAACTGATATTTGAATGGTAGCTATTAAACAAAGCCAAATGTAGGATTCTATCTTAATTCTACCTAGATCCTAGTTCTGCCATTAATTCTCTATGTAACCTTTGACAAATTCCCTATGACATTTTCCCTAATGGGGTTAACTAGATTAAAGTTCTCAAATTGACCCAGCCAAATACGGAACTAGATTAAAATATTGGGAAATACATAACAAAATTAATGAAAATGCAATAAAACACAGATAATGTTAATGTGTGGTTTTCTAAGTTACTATGAGCCCAAGGGGATCCTTATTTCCTTAGTGGCCTCTGTTTCTATCTGAGTTTGACACCATGGTTCTCGATGATCTAGCTTTGGGACGAGCCCTAGCTCTTCCATATGTCTGACCTTCGATAAATTACTCAACCATTCTGAGCCTCAGTTTCTCATCCGTAAAGTGAAGGTGGCCAGGGCAGGACTTCATTTTGCTTGACTATAAATGTTTGTAACAAGGGTTTTGTTTTTCTTTCTTCTGCATATGAGGAGGAGATAAGAGGGACAGAAGTTGGATTTTCATTGTTTGGGGAAAAAATTAACTTATAAGAAGAATTGGTAGAGATAAGAAGAATAAAATGAAAGGCACCTAGTTGGCCTCCCCTTTGTCTTTGGCATTCTGTGAGGCAGCATGGGGTGGTGGCAAGAGTGTGGGATCTGGATATGGAAGACCTGTGTTCAGATCTAGTTCTGTATGACCATGAGCTCCTTTCCTAAAACCCTTCTTTGATGTGTCCATGTGACGTGGAAGTGATCCTGGAGGTCACCCTGAGTTCTCAAAGATTTGGTAATAGAAGACAAAGATGTCAGCAGGTCTTCCCAAGCAGAGATGGCTTTAATTATGAGCTGGTGGTGACGTGAACTCTATGTCTGCTTTCCCAAGACAACCTAGATGAGTTGGAAAGGTTGGCCATAGCAACTGTGAAAATGATCTCCTAAGTGGTAGGAAGGGCTTTTTCCCATTGTAGTGGAAGAGAACTCATAGTTCTAAAGTCACAAGTACTCAAAGGATTGATAAAATGCCCAGGAGTCCATAGCTATTCTGAGCCTCAGTCTCTCCTGTAAAATGAAAATAATTATGTTTGCACTGCCTACCTCACAGTTGATGTGAGGAGACTGCTTCGTGAATCTTAAAGTACTAAATAAATATGATATATTGCTATTAAGGGCCCATTACTTGTTCTGAGGACCCTCTTTGTTCTAATAATTTATGTCCCTTTCTTGCCACCCCCCCAGTCTCAGCTTAACTTCCTTGGTTCTGAGACACAAGAAGTCCTGTTTCCTTATTTTTCTTCCCATTATTACTCTCTGGGTTAAACAAAGACATTTCACGGCTTCCCTGTGCCCTCCTATATGTATGACCTTCTGGCTCCTGCCCATGATAGGAAGTAACAGCCCATAAATTGGAGAAAGGTCTTGAACCTGCTGCCCGGAAGGCTCTGAAAGGGAATTGACTCCAAAGTGTCCAGAGTGGACAATCAGAGTATTTAAAGAAGGAAGATGAGCTGACCCACACCAGCTAGCCTGGTACAGGTGAGGGAAGAGAGAGGGTAGTTGGTCATTTGGGGAGTTGAATGGATCTGGACAGCTAACTCCATGATGTCTTCCCCCTGGAATCCATGATCCCAAACTAGTTTTCCCCTGGTGCTCCTGGCCTGCTACAGTTGTTGCAGCAATCTCCTTAGGGTGGGGCTGGGGTGAGGGATAGGGAGGGTAATCCCTGCCTGGAGCCTCTAGAGGAGTTGGAGGGAGAGGCAGGAGGTGCGCGGTTCTGAATGGGAAATCATGCTGGGTGGCACTGGGGTATCTGTGGAGTGCCAAGAATTGAGGGCTGAGATGAGTGTGAAAACTGGTTGTCAGAGCAGAGATTTATACCAGGAGATCAATACTGCATCAGTAGGGATTATCAGAAAGCTGACCGCATCACCCCCAAAGCCTCACACACCTGCAACCAGTAATAATATTGATAATGGCTCCTCTGCCACTCAAGTCCTTCTCCGATGCTTTGCTTTGGACCTGGGTTCTTCAAGGTTATGCCAATAGGCCAGAAGGTCTGGCAGGCCCTGCCAAGATGGAGGCTGAGATACTAAGATCCATAAAGGTTAAATGACTTGCTGAAGACCATGGGGATAGGAAGCAGCAGAACCAGGATTCAACCCTATCACTTTGGACCATAAGCCTGTGGCTCTATCCACTATACCACGCTTCCTCTTACCTGCCCTGGTTCATAGGGCTGCTTCATCATTTTCTCCCACATAGATCCTTTCAAAAGTTCAGACAGTTCATTTTCTACTGTATCCCCGGGGCTTAGCACAGTGCAAAGCACATAGTAAGCTTTTGATAAATATTTCCTTCCTTCTTTCCTTCCTTTCTTCCTTCTTTTTTCCCTCCCTCTCTTCCTTCTCCCTCCCTTCTCTCTTCCCTCCCTCCCTTCTTCCTTCTTTCCTCCATCTTTCTCCTCTCCTCTTCTCATCTCCATCTTCTTTCCTTCCTTTCTTCCTTTTTTTATGAATACCTTTCGTGAATCACCTAAGCATGAGCATTCTAACCTGGGTCATACACACATACACGTCAATCCTTAAGATAACCTCACACACACCCCAGACACACACACAAGAGCACACCACAGGGAACCTTTTATCTGGGCCCACATCTCTTGGCCATTGTCTCTTCTCAGATAAACATTAGCATATAACATTAACACATAGCTTCATAGATTCACAGAATGTTAGATGGATAACCCAATTACACTTTGATTGCATCCATTGCCCACAGCCAGATTGAGGCTTCCTAATCAGCATCTCCCACTGAGAAGCAGCTGTGGCACAGCGCAAAGAACACTCCCTCAGCTCTGAGTCAGAGGACCCAGGTTCAAGTCCTGGTTCCAGCATTTCCCAGTTGTGTCATCTGGGGCTACTCACTTCTCACTCTGCCTCCGTGTCACCATCTCTCCAAAGGAGGTGACAGCTTTCATTACCACCCTCACTAGGTACTCTAGACTTGTGAGTTCTCAAGCAGAGGTCTCTCTCCTCCAGAGACATTCTACCTCATGTGCCTCATCTTTTTCACCCAGCGTAGTGGAGAGAGCTTCAGATGTGGAGTCATGAAAACCTGTGTTTGAGTCCTTACTAGCCATGTGACCCTATGCAAATCGGTTAACTCTCCTTAGCCTTGGTATCCTCATCTGTTCATGGCCCTCCCTCACTCAAATCAAAGTCAATTGCAAGTCATGTCATCATCTCCCTGATGTCATGGTTCTCTTTGAGAACAAAGGACAAACACAACAATCTTCATCTGTAAAAGAAGGATAATATATATACTTCCAGATAGGGAACTGATAGACTCATGGGGCAGACTGGAGCATATTTTTTTTCTTTATTTTTTCTTTTTATTGAGGGGGGATATGACTAACGAGGGGATTGGTTATGCATTTCTATACATACTTTAATGCATTTTACTTTTCCTGTCTTCTCAAGAAGTGGGGAGGGGACAAGGGAAAGAATACGGAACTGAAAATAAAATAAAATTGGTTTAAAAGGGGTGGGGATAACAAGAGCACCTACCTTACAAGGTTAGTGCAAGCGTCCAGGGAGATAATTTGTATAAAGTACTTTGCAAACCTTAGAGAAGTATAATAAATGTGAGTTATTAGTATTGGTTCCTTAAGGTGTCCCTTAAGTTTCTGTCCTTGGTCCTTTTTCTGCTTTCTTGGTAATCTTATTCACTCTCATTATCAGATCTATATCATCAGCCTTCTTCCCTCTTCAAACACAGAGGTATCAGTGTCAAAAACAAACAAACTCTGGTTTGGGCACCTGAGTCTATTAGGTTGCCTCTGTTTTATGGCCCACCCCTTCCCCATCTGCCCATCATCTTGCTGTTTCCTGGGTAACTGCTGGAATTGTTCATACTAGAAACTTACGTGTCCCGTGCCTCCACAGCCAGGGTCCGGAAGGCCAGTCCCCAGAGAGTCTCTCCTTGTGATGCCAGAAATGAGAAATTAATCAGGTGTGTCTGAATGATGCTCGGTCCCTTCAAAACTCATGTCTCTAGCCTCTTTCTGATGCCACATTGTTTTGGTGTTTTTCCCCTTAAGTTGATCATGCTTCTATGTGTTGGCTCAGGCACTGTTCTTGTCCATATCCAACCTCCCCTCCCCCCTTTATGCTCCAGCCCCCACACTCACCTCTTGTTCTGGCGACTACGATCAAATTAACATTACCATTGCTTCTGGAAAGGGCATGTCAATAACTTGCCCTATGGAACCACTTACCATCCCTTGGACTTCTTGTACCCAAAAGCCCTTCCCTGGCTACCATTCCCTATGTACATTTTCTCTCTCTATTAAAGCACAAGTTCCTTGGGGGCAGATACTCTGCAGTTTTTGTGTTTGTATTCTCACTACTGAGCACAGTGCTTGAGAGTAAACAGTCAGTACTTAATAAGTGCCTTTTAGTTCATTCACTTATTTATTCATTCATCTGTGAGTGTCTTAGGTTACTATAAGTGGATCTAGCTATCCAAGTAAGGCATTAACCCACTGCCCTAGTTGGGATATATCAGATTGTTTCCTTTGTGTGGGGAGCTACCCTGGTTTGAAGATATCGGCTTAGGAGCCAAGATGGTGGAGTAAAAGCAGGGACTTGCTTGAGCTCTCCCCAAAACCCCTCCAAATACCTGTAAAAAATGACTCTAAACAAATTCTAGAGCTACAGAAGGTGTTGGCTTGTTTGCTCCCCTAGTATTGGGATTTGCATCCCCTAGTATGGGAGTATTACAAGCTGGCCTGGCATGGAAGAGATGGGACTCTGGCCATTTCCCACATTGACCGTGGTGAGGTAGAGCTTGTAAAACTGTATGTGCCAAGGCCGAGGAGCAGCCTCTCTTCAGGACCTTTCTCCTCCTATCGTGGCCTGGAGCCCTTGCTCCCAAGGTCCAGCCGCTGGTCTGGCTCCCTCCTCTTTGGGTCCTTGCCTACTTTGTTCCCACCCCAGGTAACTTTCATCAAGCCTCATGACTGGCCACAGCTATGGTACAATGAACAATTTCAATGTGTAAGTAACCAGGATACGCTAGGTAATCATCATATCACACTGTGTTCTCTCTTTATTGCTCAGTGGTATGGTGGGTCCCAGAGCCCTTTTAAAGCCTTGGGAGACCAGAAGGGCCTCTCAGGTCTTAGAGGAGCCTATTTCAGCATTGGCAGCCTCCACCAGGGAGTCTCAAGTGTGTCTTTGTAAGGGACAAAGAAGACTGTAGGAAGGTGGATTCAACATACAGCCTTGAGCTACCACCTGCTGTATCCTTTAAGTAAATTGAGTGTTAAGCTAATCTTGGTGCCCAAGTGATCATTTCACCAGATCTCTTAGTCTACAGTAACCCTTAAAGCCTTCCCTCTGTGTGAGTTAAAATGCCCCAAATAAAGGCCTACTGTTTTCCCCATTCACTGGTCAGTATGACTTTTGTGAGCCCTCCAGCCAGGGCAGTTAGATGATGTGGTCGATGGAATACTGGACCCGGAGTAAGAAATACCCAAGTTCAAAGCCTGCCTCAGGCACTTGCTAGCAGCGTAACCCTGAGAAAGTCACTTAACCTATCTCAGACTCAGTTTCCTTATCAGTAAAATGTGGTGTCCAATGGTAGCCATCTCTAGGGTGGGGGTGAGGAGGAGGGAAGAAATAAAAAAGAAATTCACACGAAAACTTTATTATGTATTTAAAAGGATAGCAAGTTGTACATAATAGATTTGCAGTTTTATATGCAATCATCTTTTTTTATTATACTTTTATTCTGCTTGTTTTATTCCATAAATTTAAAAAAATAAAAATTAAATTAAAAATACATGATAAAGTTCTACAACACAAAAATCATAATAATGATGATACCTACCTCACTGGGTTGTTGTGAGGAACAAGTGAAATTAATATATGTCAATCACTGTATAAATGTGAGCTATTACTTCCCTCAAGCCCCAAAGACAGACTGGACACGCACCAGCAGATAAATGCCTATCCTTTAAACCGAATGCAACATGTCCAGAACCGAGCTTACTCTTTTCCCCAAACCTGCTCTCCTTCCAACTTCTTTATGCCTGCCTTCTTTAATTCTTTTGAGCATCATTTAAAGAGATTCCTGCCCAGTCAATTCTGCAAAATATCTTACATCTGTCCCCTGTTCCCATGGTCACCACCTTATTCCAGGCCCTCATTATCACCTTGACCGTTACAGTGGCCTCCTAATAAATCTTCCCACTTCCATTCACTTTTCCTTCCAATCCTTCACATCAATGCCCCCCTTATCTTTCTTATGCATAAATCTGGTCTTATCCCTCCTCCACTCAAGAATCTTCAATAACTCCCTATTGCCTACCGATGCAGCCTTGCTAGTCTGGACCCTTCCCTAACAAGAGGAGAAAGAATGCGTAGACAGAAGCAGCTGGAATGACTGAGAAACCCATTAAGTGTAACCCTTGACACTAAGGGCATTTTCCTTGCCTCTGACGTTTATCCCTTTCTGGTACACAAAAGGATTAATGTATCCAGAAGGGGCTGGGGTCTGCTTAACCTGGATTGGTACATTTGTAAAGGGCTCCAGTTCCCTTTGTCTACACTCAGTATAAACTCCACTAGACATTCAGCTCCTGAGACACTCGGAATTGGTTTGCAAGGTTCTGGGCAAGGCTAGTTCCTTAGAAATATCTATCTGTCACTTGCACTGCTTTAGCCCCTGGAGCCAGGACCAATATCGAGATCCTGGTGGCAGTGAAGAGGTCAGGACACAGGCAGCTTCTACGTCCTTGACCCACTAAAATAATTTGTATTCTATCCAACACCCCACCACACCCCCCCTAACAAAACAAAACAAACAGTGTGATGCTCTGTCTCCATGCCTTTACATCCTCAAGTGGACTTCCTGAGTCAAGTTTAAGCTCTGTTATCTGCCATTCAAGGCCCACCCCAATGTGGCGTCACTCTTCCCGTCTGGTCTTACCTCATACAACATCCTCTATCCGGACTATGTTTCAGCCCTTGGGCACAGCTGTGCTTTCCTGCCTTTGTGACTCTGATCACGTTGTTTCAGATGCCTATCGGGCTTTCCCTCCCGGCTGAATTCCTGCTCTTATTTGAAGCCCAGTTCAAAGCACTCGGTAGCAGAGAGAGCACTGGAGAAGTCAGTAGGACCTGGGTTCAGATCTCACCTCAGACTTACAAACTTACTAGGTGGTGTCGGGCAAGTCACTTCATTTCTCAGCGATTCGCCTTCCTCCCTGTAGAATGCAGATACTCAACAGCACCTGCCTCCCAGGGTCTCTGTGAGGATCAGAGGAGACGACATATACAAAAGGACACCTCCTCTGGGAAGTCTTCCCTGATTCTCCTTCAGTAGCAGGCTTTTCCTTTGTGTATTTCACTCTGTTTGCTTCTGTCGCAATATCTGATAGCTCGTCATGCCAGTTCTCTATTCTGATGCTATACTGCCCCACTAGACCATGGGCTGCATGACATTAGGGATTGTATCTTTTCTAAACTTGAAGATTATCAATATATAAGCTGGAAAGGACCTCAGAAGCAATCTAGTCCAACCTCCTAGTTTTATAGATAAGAAAACTGAGTCTTGGGAAAAGGAAGTGACTGGACCAGGGTCACACAGCTGCTAAATATCAGAGCCAGGATTTGAACCCAGGCCTTCCCTACTCCAAATCCAATACTCCTCTATGCCGTGTGAATGCAACACACGTTCTTAAATGTTTAATATAGACTTATTGGAGTGAATTTTTGAACATGATGCTTGGGGAGTTTTCTTAACCACATATTTGCATATCCCTCCCTGGACACACATCTCTACATGCCTCCCTTCCCTTCTGAAATAGGCATAAACATTCACAAAGCTACAAACAAATACTGGTATTGGAACCTGTACCCAGACCTCCATGGCTTCCTTCTTGTACACACATACACATAGATGGTATTCTCTACTCCCCCATCTGTCTCTGCAGGCACATACCTATTCCTCTAAGAAGAAACCCTAACATTTTGCTTTACAGCAACCCTAAAATCTCAAAGCTGGAGGTAAAACTCCATCTAGTCCAGTGGTGGGATTCAAATGAATTGACAACCAGTTCTCCATGGAATCGAGTTGAGGCACCGCTGCTGCTGCTGACATGGGGGACACAGGCCCCACCCCTGCTAACAATCAGTTTGTGGAACTAAACCTAAAATTGGGTACTGGTTCTACAGAATGGGTGCGAACTGGCTGAATCCCCCCACTGATCTAGTCCCACCCTAACCTAAGCAGGAACTCCCCCTCCAACACACACAGTCAGTGGTCATCTGGCCTCTCTCCGTGCAGATTTCTGATGAAGAACTTTCTGACTTTAGAGACCATGTTTTGAATTTACAGATAAATAAATGGCAAGTTTGATTCTATCTACAATTGCCCCCCCCCAATGAAAGGACTGGACAAACGTATGATATTCTCATTTTACAGATGAGGAAACCGAAGCTCAGAGATATTCCAGATGTCCTGAACTCACTCATCTCATCTTATCACTATCAATACCCTCTGTCCCCCCATGAACCCCTTTTTAGGCTTCTATCTCATTGCTACCCTGGTCTCCTTCCCCTTTTAGGGGTTAATGAAATGGAGCCAAGCATTTGAAAACGAAATTTACTCCCACACAGATGAGGGGGCAAAAAAAAGATTATGAAAATGAAAAATAAATAAATATGGATGTTGAGGACCTAATTCTGATAAGCGGATTTTCAAAATTAGCCATTTGCAAGAGTAGATTAAATTCATTTAAGGCTGTGGGTAGATGGAACTCTATTAAGATGCATAACAAACCCTGTTCGAGCAGATTCTCCAGGAAAGGCATGGCTGCCCGGCCCTCTCCAGCTCAGCCTTGTTTGTACGGGATCAACACTGAATGCCTTTTAAGAAGACTCATTTGCTGTTGGCGTGCTGGTAAACAGGCCTCCTGGAAGGCGGCCACTGGCTGCCTCCTGTGTATGAGGCAGCCTGGCAGGGAGGAGAGTGGATGGGCAAAGAGAGGCATGATGGAGTGGGGCTGGGGCTGGGGGGCAAGGGCGGTGAGAGGGTGGGCCCTGGCTCCGGGTTGGGGATTGCCTAGTGACCTTGGCAGGTGATGAGGGAAAGCTCTGAGGGTCAGAGAGGAGCCCCCTTCTCTCTCTGCAGCCAGGCTTCCCTGCGCCTGCCCTTGTTTTCCAGTCTGCTCTCAGAATACATCGCAATGCCTTCCATGGCAACACTCTCCCTCCTGCTAGGCTCTTTCACTGGCTCTGCCTCTCTCTGCAGCCCACTCTAGTCTCCTCCAGAAGGGCCGGACTTTGGCCAAGTCCCAACCTCTCTCTGGGCCTCAGTTTCCTCATGTGTAAAATTCTCTAGGTCCCATGATCCCTATGGTCCTTCTCTCCTTCATCACCGTCCGGAGAGAAGACAGGTAATTAGGATGACAGGATGAAGAAGGTGCCTTTGAGAGCCTCTAGTCCAGATTCCTCATTTTTTAAAGGAGCAAACTGACATCCAGAGAGGAGGGACTTACCCAAGGTCATAGAGACTGTAAGTGATAGGGACAGTATTTGAGCCAAGGTCTCCTAACTCAAAATATCTCTTTCTTTCTGATATACTGCCCTGCAAGCAATTAGAAGACACTTTAAAAGTCATAAAGGGTCATAGATTTAATGCTGGAAGGGAAATAATCCAGCCCAACCCCATTTTACAGGTGAGGAAACTCAGGCACATAGAGAGAATAGTGATTTGTCTAGGTTCACACAGCTATTGTCTGAGGCGGAATTTGAATCCAGGTCTTTCTGACTTCAACTTTAGCACCCCACCTCACTAAAGGTTTATGAAGTTTGCAAAGCACTTTTCTCACCACAACCGCAAATTAGGTAAAGCAGTAGGGAGAGAAAGTTCTACAGAAATAATATAAGTTATAGTTGGTTTTTTTTAGGTGTTTCAGTCACATCTGATCTTCATGACCCCATTTGGGGTTTTCTTGGCAGAGATTCTGGAGCAGTTCGTCATTTCCTTCTCTAGTTCATTTTACAGATGAGGAAACTGAGGCAAGCAGAGTCAAGTGACTTGCCCAGGGTCACACAGCTGGTATAAGTGTCTGAGACTGGATTCGAACTCAGGAAGAGATAAGTCTTCGTGATTCCAGGACCAGCGCTCTATCCACTGTGCCCCGTAACTGCCCATTGTTACCGTAATGTTATAGGGTTGTAACTGTTATTTTTATTTTATTATTATCATTCCCATTTTACAGATGAAAGAACAGAGGCTGCTCTCATTTCTATGCTTTAAGGTTTACAAAATGCTTTTTCAACATTTGGGGCACAGGTAACATGAAAATCTTTATTCTCTTTTTCACAAATGAGGATCTGAGAGGAGGAGTGATTTCCTTGAGGTACCAGACCCAGAATTTGAACCCAGGGCCTGCAATGCCAGATCTAGTGCCCTTTCCTCTACACCTGCTCTACCCCTCCCCCCACCCAGAAGAGCTACATTTTCCCTTGGAAAAAAAAGATATATGTGGGACATCTCAGAAGGTCAGGGTGGGATTGGGCCTGTGAGTTTTTAGCCTGCCCCCCTTCCTTTTCTAGAGGAGAAAATGGGGGCCTGAAGGAAGAAGGGCCTGGCCAAGGCAGCCAATGGAAGAGCTATTTGAGCCTCCCAGCGGCGCATCCCTGTGCTGCCTCCTAAGGCAGGGGTATGGGCTGGCCCTCAGGAGTAAGAAGGCTTTGTCTTTCTTTAGGGCATGTCATCCAAGGATTTGAAGCACTTAAGAGACTGTAGGGCAAATCACAGAAACTTGAAGTTGTAAGGGAATCGATTCTGAAGCCATCTATTATAGTCCACATGTGACCAGGAATTGCCCCCTACAACATCCCCAGCTGGGGGCCACTCAGTCTCTGCCTGCAGACCTTTAGCAATGGGGAACTCACTCCTTTTTAAAGGCGGCTACCCCATGTCAGGACTGCTCTCATTCCAAAAACTAGCATAGTGCCTGCTTGACACATAGTAGGTACGTAATAAGGGCTTGTTGTATATAGTAGAATTATACATTTAGGAAAATTTCCCCTATCTTGAGCATTAATCTGTGACTTGGCAACTCCCACCCATCTCTCCCAATTTTTGCCCTCCGGAATAAAACAGAACAAACAAGGAAGTTGGCTCTAAATCCTATCATCCCGTGAGATCTAGTCCCTCTTCTTCATGAAATCTCTTGGAATACTTGAACACAGTGATTCCCCCCACACTCTCTCCCTCTTCAAATCATGGACTCTAAACTCTCTTCATCTTTGTTGTTCACCTCTGTCAGGCCTGTGGATTGTTTATGTGCTTCCTAAAACATGGCACCCGGGATTGTACATGATAACAAAGATTGGGTTCAACCAAGGCAGGTAATGTCATAGATGTGAAGTATGGACAAATGGGAAGGGTTGTGTGTGTGCACCCAAGGGCTGTAACACAGTCTATACTCACCTGTGGCTATCATTAGAGTGGGGACCCTGAGGTCTGCAGTAGAGTTGTGTGTGTGCTAATACAGTATATATGGGAATGTGGATATTATATCAAATTGTATTATATTATGGCATGCCATGTCCCATATTATATATTAGGCTATGTATGCTATACTATGTTGTATTATATTATGCAATGTAATGTAACATGCTATATTATGTAACATAACATTATGTTATATTAGCGTAATGTAATATTATGTTATATTATGTAACATAATAATGTAATGTAATGTGACATTATGTTATATTATATAACATAATACGTTATATATACTATATTATAGCATATTATATAATATATTATGGTCATAATATAATAGATAATATAACAATGTTTTTATACATGTTATATATTATATTATGCTATGCTATGTTATACTATACTATATTATATTATATAATATATGTTATGCTATGTTATGCTATTATATATTATGATTATATATAATATATTATTGTTATAATATAGCATAATATGATGTGTTACATATTATATGCTATATGCTATATATTATATAGGATATGTATATTGATAAGAGAATGTGACTATAATCTAGGGTCATGTGATTGAGATACAAAGCCCTCTAGAGACATTGTTAAGCCTCCAGCTTTGCAGTGTGGTATACTCAAAAGAGAATTGGACTTAGAATCAGAAGACCTGGGTTCTGGTCCTGACTCAAACACTTCCTACCCAGTGTGACTGTGGGCAATTCATTCACCAACCTGGGCCTCAGTTCCCTAAAGGTGTGTGTGTGTGTGTGTGTGTGTGTGTGTGTGTGTGTGTGAATTACTCTCTCCAGACTTGCCCACTTGCTCTTCCTCAAACACAACATCCCATCTCCCTCCTCCATGCCTTTAACCAGACTGTCTCTGATGCCTAGACTGCTTTCTCTCCTCACCTCTGCCTTTTGAAACTCTTACCTCTCTTGCAAGGCTCAGATTAAGTGCCATTTTCCTTTTCCTGATCCTTCCCAGTTGTTAATCATCCTTTCCCACTCCTCACGTCCCACTCCATCCATTAATCACTGCATGTCTATTCTATAAATCTCCTACATTTATTGATCAGTGAACATGCTACATCCCAGAATAGAATGTAAACTTCTTGAGGGCACTGACTGCCTGACTTTTGCATTTGTATCTTCATGCCATAGCATAGCATCTGGCACATAGTAGGCACTTAGCAAATGGTTATGGATTTAAGTTTCCTTCTAGCCCTAATATTCTATGTTCTAGATTTTGAAATGTATGATGGCATTTACCCCTTTTCCTCCCTCTTCTGTTAGAACTAGGGAGGAAAACAAGTTGTGTCTGCCCAAAGGGAGCCACGGTGATGGTTAGGGCTGATAATTGAGAGAGACGAGAAGAGAGAGAAGGTAAAGACTCTGAAGAGTTTTGTCCTTATCTTATGTAGAGGAAACAGCACAGAAAGATGAGATCCATCTTATCTGAGAAACTGCTGTACCACCTGGCTGTGCTTACTATGGGGATGGAAATACCACAAAGATTTGGAATCATGAGACTTGAGTTTGAACGTTGGCTCTGACTCTTACTACTTTGGGGTGTATGGGGTGTTTGGGGAGGACTAGCACCTCTGGTATGAGGGTTGCTGAGCCCTTTGGTGTTCACCTGGCACCCAACTATCAGCTGTGGCTCCAAGAAGCTGTAGCATGTGTAGCAGTCACACTCCAGTAAACCATCTTGACAGACAGGCTAAACCAGGTTGAAGGTAACTGACCAGACCTCAAACCCAGTCTTTGAGTTAGGGGCATGTCTATCCCAAGCATGTGAAGACTTCTGGCAGGATGGGCATATGAGAACATATTTCAATGCCCATGAAGGCAGCTGAAGCAGGTGCTATGGAGCATTTAGAGCTTGGTCTGACGTTGAAGACACCAAGGTCATGCACTGTATCCCAGGCCATTGCCATCCTGACTTTTGTCCTGCCACCGGACTTTGGCAACTCTGGAGGAAAGAGTGAAGCTGATGACTTTGTGCAACTCTACCTCACTTAAATCCAATTCACACAGAAGTCAAGACATCACCCATGGAATCATTGGTCCTCTTTGAGAACGAAGGACAAACAATGACAACTTTAGGTAAGTCACCTCCCTTCTATTAAACAGAGGATTGGACTACATGAGCTTTAAGGTCTCTTCGAGCATACCAAGATGGGAAGAAGCCTTGTGAGAAGAAGCCTTGGCTAAAAAAACACTTTCTACTGGGAACCATAAGTGACTATGGACACTCGTATACATCTTTGGGACTGGTAGCTCATTCAAGGGTCTCTTCTGTTTTCCTCCTTTTACTAAACATGTTATATATGTATGTGTTGGATATAAAAATATATTGCATGTATGTTTACATACACATATCTTTTCCATAGATATGTATGTATATACATACATTCATGTATACACACATATATGCATGTATATTTATACATACACGTGTATATGTACGTGCATATGTCTATGCACACATATATGTACACACACATATATGGACTAGATTTCATTGAGATGGGAAACCCCTGGGTGATGAAATTCACTCTACAAATGCAGGTTGGCATCTTTTGTGCAAGTTATATAGTATTAGATAGTTATTTACAGCAATGAGAAGTTAAATGACTTTCCCAAGGTCCCATAGCTAGTATGAGTTAGGGGTGGGACTTGAATCCAGATCCTTCCAACTTCCAGGTCAGATCTCTATTCACTACACCATTCTGCCTCTCATATACAAATATATTATACATATACACACATATATATTACAAACTTGTATGTATATATGCATATATACACGTATACACATATGTGTATGTGTGTACATATATTATTTATATATATAATAGATAGATAGATAAAAATAATGAATTGTTTATTTAAAAATGGGGAGTCAATCTTATGTCCTGAGGGTTACCATACATACATTTTGCTGGGTTGGGGATGCAAAAATCTTTCAAAGTACGTGCCTGGGCCTTTGGTGTCAGGAGACAGTCTCTGATACAAAGACTACCTAAGTTCTAAGATTCCTTCTTGCTCTGATGCTCTGTGTTCTATGTTCTATCAATCAATCAACAAACATGTATTTATTAAGTACCTACTATGTGCCAGGCCCTGTGTTAGGAACTAGGGATACAAAGACAAAATGAAACAGCCCCTGCCCCCGAGGAGCTGACATTCTAGTGGGGGAAGCAGAATGTACACAGACAAATGCATATAAACATTTTACGTCTTGTGTTCTAATGTCCCTTTCATAGGCCCAACGCTCTATGTTCCATGTTCCAAGGTCTCTTACAGATATAACGTTCTGTGTTATATGATCTATGTTCTTTTTCCGGCTCTGACATTCTATTCTAAATGCCACTCTGCACTAAGCCCTTCCTCCACTCCCATGGATGCTCTGGCTCAGCCTCCTCTCCCACCAAAACCCCCTTTCCTGCTGACCAATATTTTAAAATTATTCTATAGCTCTGAACAAGAGCAAAAAATCATTAGAATTTCCATCAGGGACTTGTTTTCATCCGTATTTGCTGAACTCCAGCCTGGGGTCTCTCTAGTCCATTATTTGCGTTTTCTTTGTTACTGACAAGCATTTGCGGGATTAAATTGCCCATGTTTGCCGAGAGCTTGGGACCTCCCACACATTCCTCCAACTGGCCTTCTCTTGTTCACATGTGGTGAAGAGAGGGGGATTATGGGCCCAATTCCAGGTGGCTCTGGAAGCCTAGGAGGGGTGTAGGAGACAGAGAGTGAGACTGGAGGGAGAGGGAGATGGTGAGTGCTGAGGTAAACACATTCAGAGCCAATTATCCGTGGCAACCTCGCTCCCCAAAGGAGGGGAGGTAGCTGGGAAAATACAGAAAGGATATTGAACAAATCCAATGGAGACAAAGAGCAGCTACCTGGCTAGATAGAGATGCAACTCTGTGCATCCTCCCCTCCCTCCCCTATCTCTTCCCCAGGGGAAGCAACAGGAGGCAAAAAGTCTCACCAGTTTTGAGCATCTAATCATAAGAATTATTCCCTCTTACGTTTATATAGGACTTTCATACCCATTATCTCATTTAATCCTCACAACAGTGCTGGGAAGGAAAAAGGACAGGTGTCATTCTCTGCAACTTAGTACCTCTGTGATCTTGGGCAATTCTCTTTCTCCTCTATCAGACTCAGTTTACTCAATGAGAGGCTTGGATGAGACGGTATCTAAGGTCCCTTTCAGTTCTAAATCTTATGATCTGCTCCTTATTACCTGTGTGTCCTTGGATAAGTCATTTGCTTTATAAACCTTAGCCTGCTAGAGAAACGGGAGCAATCATGACTGTTACTCAACAAAATATTTCCTTGAACTCTTCCACGCTGCTCTCTTTCTACTGCCCCAGGGAAAGCCACTCTCCAGCCTCCAGTGTGCTCATTTAGCTCATCCTGTTCGTGTTGTAATGATATCTCTTACTTTCCTTGGAGACAATCTGGTAGGAATTTCTGGGCTCTGGTTTGGGAACCTGCAGTATCTATAAAGCTTTTTTGGCAGGGGCTGGGGTGGGGAAGGGTGGGAAGGGGGAGGGGAGATAGGGAATTAACTGTAGAAATAAGATACCAGACTAAAACTGCCCCTGAAGAATTAGACCAGAGCAACTAACGAGAAAGCTAAAGCTCAAGGATGGAACGTTAGCTCTACCACTTACTAGTTGTGTGACTTAACATTCTTTGTTCCATCCTTTCCAGCTCTCATGTTCAAAGGTCCCTTCCAGTTTTGACATTTTATGTCCTAAGGTCCCTTCCAGCTCTGACATTGTATGTTCTAAAGTCCCTTCCAGCTCTGTTATCCAATATTCTATGTTTTAGAGACCATCTCAGCTCTAAAGTATTACATTCTCTAATGGCAAATTCAGTTCTTATGGTTGCAGTAATGCTGCTGACAGTGGCAGTAGTGGCATGGTCTGGATAACAGTGGTGGGATAGGAGGTGGAAAAGCTGTTGGAGAAGGATGCTAGAGTAAACTGTTGGTGAATTGGGAGGTTTACCCATCCAACTAAAGGGCCTTTACGGGGGAGGTGCCCTAACAAAAGAGCTTGAAATGTGAAGTAGTCAACAAGCTCATTGGCCCTGTTGATCTCCTTATAAGAGTTATGATACTTTCCTCAGAAAGAGGAAGCTGATAGAACGGTGTGGTGGTAGTAAGCAGGAATAGACAGGCAAAGCTGGGGGGAGAGAGAGAATGATTTTGCATATATAGAGATACAATTGGGGGAGAGAGAGAGAGAGAAAGAACAGGGAGAAAAGGATGGAGGGAGAGAGAGAGAAGAGAAAGAGTGGGAGAGAGAACCAAGGAAAGAGAGCAGGAGGGAAGGGGAGGGAGAGAAAGAAAGTGAGAGAATGAGAGTGAGGACAGAGAGGAAGGGAGGGAGAGAGAGAAAGAGAGAGAGAAAAAAAGGGAGGAAGAGAGAGTAGGAGGGGAGGAGAAAGAGAGGAAGAGGGAGAAAAAGAGGGAGGAAGAGAGTTGGAGGCAGGGAGAAGGAAAGGAAGAGAGTGAAAAAGAGGGAGGAAGAGAGTAGGAAAGAGGGAGAGGGAGAAGAAAAGAGAGAAAAGGGGAAGGAAGAGAGAGTAGGAGGGAGGGAGAAGGAGAGAAAGAGAGAGAAAAAGAGGGAGGGATACAGAGTAAGAGGGAAGGAGAGAGGAATGATATGTAGTCCTGTAGAACAGTGAAGGAATTCGTCATTTAAGCAAGGAATGCTGGGATTAGGAGCTGAGGAGCATCAAGGCAAAGAAGGGATCAAAACTAGAATGTAAAGGTTGGAAGCAGAGTCAAGTAGCAAATGACCTTGAGTTTTTTCCCCAATTAGAGGGTGACTTAATCCCACAGTCTGGGCCTATTGATATAATAGGTGAGGTTAATCAGAGGGAGTAGCTTGACTCCCTAAAAGCCCTGAGTTCTTTCTCTACCTGGGGGCATCCTCAGCCCCAGATAGCATTCTAAGTTGGGAGTTACTGTTTCTCTCCTTGGAGGATGGTGGGTCCCACTGGAGGGGTTAACTTTCTTGACTATCACCAGGCTTTTGTATGAATCCTTTCTGAAATCTATGTTGAGTCTTTTTCCATGAACTTGTTCTGTATTTCATGCCTTGGTAGCCTGTTTGCAAGTGAACTGAAAACACTTGGCCAAATGCATTTTTCCCGTGGGTTATCCTGGGATAGAGCACAAGCCAAAGAGTATTAATTGTTGAGAAGACCCAGGGACTATCTTGCACTCAGATATAAGTCCAAAGTTACTTTCTGTACTCCTTGAGCATGGATTATGGTTTTCTTTTCTTCAGTCCCTTCCAGCTTTGATATTCTATGTCCCAGATTTATCCTATACCTGATAGTCTATGTGCTGTGTCCTAAAGTCCTTTCCAATTCTGGCATTCTGTGCTCTAGACTCTAAAGTTCTTTTAAACTCTACTGTTCTCTGTTCTATATTGAAAAGTCCCTTCTACCTCTGACATTCTATGATCTTATGAAGGTCCCCCAAAAGCTTATAGCTGAAGAGCAGAGACCTGGAAAACATAAATCATGAATTCAATTTAAATCTAGCAGTATTGTAGTCTGGAGGATTAACACAAAAGTGTTCCCTGCCCTCCAAGGCATGTAGCCTTCACTGGGAGACTAGATTTGCAAACAAGAAATTATCAGTCTGTACATTGGACAGTGAAAACAATGAAGCCTTCAGAAGATAAATTATAAATTCAGACAATGAAACAGTATAATGACAAGAACCCTCGAGTTCTGTAATTGAACCATCATATGACTTTTGAGTTGGACATGGCTGAAATGATTCAACAACAACAACAACAATGACCCTGGTCAAGTCTCTTTCCTTCTATGGACCTCATTTCCCCCATCTGTGAAACAAGGAGGTTGAGCTTGATCATTTTGAAGGGCCCTTCCAGTTCTAACAGTCTATGATGACATATGCAAAATGTCAGAGTTCAAAGGGACCTTGGAACATAGAATATTGGAGTTGGAAAAGTCCTTAGAGACCATTAAGTCCAATCTATTTTACAGAGAGGAAAGTGGGGCCCAGAGAAGGAAAGCAACTTCTATGATTCTAAATGCTAAGGATGTTCTGGGCTGTAGGGGAGGAGGATCATAAATGCTAAAGTAAATACTAAGAATGTTTTGGGTGAAATGGGGGAGGGAGAGAGAGTGAGGTGGAGGTGGAAAGAGAGAGAGGGAGAGTGAGAGCGAGAGTGAGAGCGAGAGCCAGAGTGAGAGAGAGAGCGAGAGAGAGAGCGAGAGAGAGAGAGGAGAGAGAGAGGAG
>CM053625.1:65985684-66036053 GCA_028646595.1 Phalanger gymnotis | reverse complement strand
CTCTCTCTCTCTCTCTCTCTCTCTCTCTCTCTCTCTCTCTCTCTCTCTGTCTGTCTCTCTGTCTCTCTCTCTCTCTCTCTGTCTCTCTCCTCTCTCTCCTTTTATCCATCCTCTTTTCACTCTTTCCATTTCCCTGTCTCCCTCCTCTTTCGTTCAGTCCAACACTTCTCCTTTCTCCTACTCCTTTCATGCTGGAAGATCTCAAAGGTCCCTTCGAGCTCTAAATTCTATGATCCTATAATTCCTCCCCTTTTTTTAGCACCCCCACCTCCTCCTCCTCCCTGGCCCTCCTCCTCTATTTTCATCCCTTTCGCACACCCCTCCCTTTCTGATCCCTTCTCCCTCTCTTACCAGAATTCTCTCCCTTCAGCTTCTTATACACTTTCTCCTTCCTCCTTCCTTTCAATCAACCCAACTTGCACCTTTCCTACACCCACCCCTTCCTCTTTTGTCACCTCTGCCCCCAGCTGCCAACTCCATAGACTAATTCACACTGAGGTGTTAATGACTCAATGTGTGACTGGTCCCTGGAGTATTTGCATTTTTAAAAGAGGACCGGAGAGAAAGCTTTAGGCAAGCAGAGGAAGGATGAAATTTCAGCTAACCGAGTCAGGCAGTGGGGGAGCTGTCCATTGTACTTCATATCAAATCACGTAGGCAGTGGCTTATTCTGCCTATCCCTAAGGCCAGCCCTGGATGCAGCCAGAATCCATCTCAGAGACAAAGAATCCTATATCCATTTCTTTCCCCCAGAGGCTATACCTAAGAGTCCATTCCAATGGCCTAGAATTCCAGTTCAGGTTTGCATTTTCCCTCATTCTTACTGAATGAATCAGGCATGGAAGGAGGCAGCTGACTCTCATATTAGTTTCCCAATTGCCTTAAAAAATCCTAGAGTTATAAGGGACCTTGGAGGATATCTAGGCCAATACTTTTCTCTGAACAGAGATCCCATCCTTTCTACAAGCCTTCTTCATTCGGCTTCTGCTTACACTTTTCTAATGGCAGGGAACTCGCTACCTCTCCAGGTACTCCATTCATTTTTGGATAACACTGATTAGAAAGTTCTATATGCCAAACTGAAACCTACCTCTCTGCATCCTCCTCCTGACTGGCCCTAACTTTGCCTTCAGGGGACAAGCTGAACCAGGCCAATCCCTCTTCCACATGACAATCCCTCAAAAACTTGAAGGTGGGAATCATATCCTTGTCTTCTCTTTTCCAGATGAAACACATCCAATTCCTTCAGGAGTTCTTCCTCTGGGATGGTTTCCTGTCCCCCCCCCACCTCTAGATGGGCTCTAGATGGACTCCAACTTGTCAATGTCCTTAATATGTGATATTCAGAATCAGACATAAATGCCAGGTGTGGTCTGCAAAAAACAGCAGTACTATTTTATTCTTGACTCACCTTCATTTCTATTAATGCGGTCCAAGTTTGTGTAATCTGTGGCCTAGAATCCCAAGGCCTGGGTTTACATACAGCAGGTTCAGTCTTGGGGAACTCCCTCCCCCCCCACCCCAAGCACATCTCTCTGGCTCATTTTGCCCCCACCCTGAGCTAAGTTTTGGGAACCTTAAAATATGCTCAGATGTGCTACTGTGCAAGCACCTATAACAGTGGCTCTCAGATATAGGGCAGCCTCTTTTTCATCCCACAGAAAATGTAAAACAACAAAAAGTAATTTTTAAAAGTCCCTAACAGTCAAGAGACTCCCCTTCCCCTTTGTAAATCCTCCTTTCCATTCCAGTGACTTATACAGGTCTCCAGCTTTATACGATACCACTCTAAGGGTTTGTACTCCTCCAGAAGAGAAATGAACCTAGAGTTGTTAGACAGAAGCTATCATACTCATGTAAGTCCCACCTTCTATCCCAGGAACCCACATAAGAGGTTGTATGGTATGGGAGGAAGGGTGCTGGTTTTAGATTCAGAGAACCTGGGTGGCTCCGCCACTTACTATCTCTATGACTTTGGGCAAATCATTTAACTTCTCAGAGTTCTGCTTCTTCATATTTAAAATGATGGAGATGGACTAGACAACTTTTAAGTTGTATCTAAATGTGTGATGCTATGAGTCTACGATTTCCCTTGCAAGAGAAATGGATTTGGATTTGCTACAGGGTTGACCCTTTGCATTCTGATGAGTTTCACATCCACCCTAAAGAACTAGCTAGAGGCTTCCAGTCCGATAGTGCCATCCTAAGGATCTGTACTCCTTCTAGGAAGGGGGATGACTAGAGAGACAACCTTATTCCCACTTGACTTGCACCATCTAAATGAGTCATAGTAGGGGTGGAGGGCAAAAATCTGAAGTGCCTGAATGGTGTAGTGTCCAGAATGATGGATGGAGGTCAAGAAAATCTGGGCTTGAATCCTGCCTCAGGCATTTACTAGTGGTGTGACCCTGGGAAAGTCATTGTATTTCTTTGGGCTTTGGTTTCCCTCATTTACAAAATGAAGGAGTTGCAGCCTATAACTACTAAGGTCCCTTCCATTTCTTCATCACTGATCCTACATTCAAGGCTTTAGGGCCACATACTCAATCCTCTCTTCATAGACTCCTCTATTAGTCTGGGATTTGAGGAACTCTCCCTATTAGGCAGGAGCACAGAGCAAAATCTAGGTTTCGCTTCTTCTTTTTATGACTCTTTCTTTGGTTCCAGGTGCTTGATCCTTGATCCAGGAACTCTAGTTATTCTTCCAGAAGGTTTGTATCCAAGAACTCCCACCATTGGGCCATGTGGTTCCTTTCTCCATGGCTGCCATTTCTCAGACTGAGATATCTTGGCATTGCCTCTCCACAGTGGAGTCCAGTAACTTGGGACTCTTGACATTCTGCCATTGTCCTTAACACTGAGAGGCTCTGCCACTGCCACTCATGGCCATGATATCTCTAGGCCTGGATAAAAGGCAGCATGGATGGTCTCCAAGATGGTATGGTGACATGCAGGTTTCACATCTGATTCTGGGTCCCTTTGTCTGATTTCTTTTATAGGTCTGGTACAAAGGGTGCCTCAAAGTCATAGTAGCCTAAACCAAGCAAATTAACCCCCAGTTCTTTGACTAAATCTCTCAACCTAGATAAGGTAGTAATAGGTTGATAAGTATTGAGGTCTAGGTTACTCCCCAGGTCCCATCCAAGAACATCTTCAATCATCTCAAAGAGATGTCAATGAATATTTCCATACTTTCCATAGGGAGATATTATCAAAGTCCTTTACTTACTCAATTGCTCCAAGGTAAAATGAGACTTTTAATTACTACATAGGAAATTATGAATTTAATTCAGAGGCATAATTGGGTCTTCTTCACATCAAAGTCCCAAATAACATCCTTATCACTTTAAGTCACAGAGATTCTTAATCTCTTAGGCGCCATGGACCACTGTCTGGTAAAGCCTATGGACTCCTCAGAATAATGTTTTAATGAACAAAATAAAACTAACAGTATTACAAAATAAATTGATTATATTGAAATACAGTTATAAAAATATTTTCAAAACAAGTCCACTGATTCCAGGTCACTGCTTTAAGATTTCATTAAAGTGACCTTCATTAAATGCTCTATATAGAATGTAACTTCCTTGAAAGTAGAACCTTCACTAGAGGAGAAAGGAAGGGGAAGGAAATAAACATTTATATAGTGCCTACCATATATAAATACTATACTAAGCACTTTAAAAATATTACTCATTTGATACAACAACCCTGAGAGGTAGGTGCTATTATTGTCTCCATTTTACAATTGGGGAAACTGAGGCAAAAGCTATTAAGTGACTTACCCAGGGTCACACAGCTATTAAATGTCTGAGGTTAGAGTTGAACTCAGATCTTTCTAACTTCAGTCTCTATTCACTGTATCACCAGCTGCCTTAGCTTACTGCCTGACATATAATAAGCACTTAATAAATGCTTGCAGACTGATCAATAAATTGATCAACCCTCTACAATTGTGTTAAAAATTTTTTGTAGCAATATCACAGTATTAATTTATGTTGGGCTTGAAATGCATCAAGAACTCCTGGTATTTTTCACTGTAGCTGTTGCCTCCTGCATCCTGGTTTGTGCCATTGATTTTTTGCACCCAGGTTCAGGATTTAACATTTATCCCTGTTCAATTTCATCTCAAGCCTTTGTGTCACATTTTATGTACATGCCCAATATGTGGGATCTGTCTCTTGGCAGGACTTTGGAGCCAAAGAGCATTTAAGAAATGATTAATGATACAGTAGACTATAACGCAGGAAAAATTAGACCAAGCTTTAGGAAACCCTTACTCATTTTTACGCTAATATATCTGCAGAGATACTAAGAGTAAAATGCCTATTCCTTTGTATGACTATAGAATATAAGCTTCTTGCAGGCAGGAACTGTTTCATTTTTGGGTTTTGTGTCCCCAGGACCTAGCAAGCTGCTCTTCACTTAGTAGGTGCTTCAGAAATGTTTGGAGTTAATAATGATGATTTTTAAATAGCCTTGAATAAATTTAATGTACCTGTGTGGATCACAATCAGAAACTGCCACTGTCTCCCCATTGACCGGCAGATAAAGTAAGAATTCCCAACTCTGGCTGTCAAAGGCTTCACAGCCCAGATCCAACCCACCTTTTCAGACATACTTGTCTCCCACTCCAGCTCTTTATGTGCTCTATTCTCTGCCCTGCCTATTCTCCACTGGTCTTCTTTCGTCTCTCTGCTTTTGTTTGTCACCCATTCCTGAGAGAGACTAACTCCCTATTGTTGTTTATTAAGATTCCTCCCTTCCTTTAAGGCCTAACTCACATGCTGCTTCAATTCAAAATAAACATTTATTAAGCTTCTACTAGGTGCCAGACACTATGCTAAGTACATACATACATACATGCAAATATACATACCTGGAATACAACAATGCAAAATAACACATGCTCCCTGCCCTCAAGGAACTTATAGACTAATGAAGGGGGGGGGCAAATAAGTATCATAAGGGTAGATTGTGATAGGAGCAAAAGAGAGGTCCAGACTATAGAAAGATATGAGGAGAGAATGCTTTTAGTGGGTAAGATCAGTGAACATTGTACAGAGGAGGTTACAGCTGATCTGGGCATAGGAAGTAAATTCATGAGTAAATGCATGGAGGTAGGAGAACTCATGGACTAGATATGGGAACAGCTACTAATCCAAACTGGCTGGAATATAGAATGCTGGAGGGGAGCAATGTGAAATCAAGCCAGATGGCTGCAGATTTCTATTTTATTCTACAGGAAATAGGGAGCCATTGAGGGTCTTTGAGTAAGAGAATGACATTGTTAGACCTATAACAGATTATTTTGGCAGAAGGATATGTTGAAAGTAGGAGATACTAAAGGTAGAGAGACAAGTGGTGAAGCTATGATAATAACTATTATAATATCTCCAAGAGAGATATGAAGATGGCCTAAACTGGGAGTGGCGGTGGGGGGCAATTAGCTTATAAGAGATCCCAAGATGCCTTCCATGAGCTCTGTACAGTCTCTGACTTGAAGTGATCTGGGCCTTTGTCACCTTCCCTATATAACATTTCATTGGATATGTGTCTTTCCTCTCATCAGACTATAAGCTTCTTGAGGGCAACAACTGTGTCATATCTTTGTATCCCCTGAGCCCAGCACCCAGCCTCATACATACTTAATACTAAATTGACATTTGCTGAATGGAATTGACTTGAATTGAATGAATGCCCCGAAGAGCTCACATATAAGGGCAGAGAAGAACTCCTGTACCCTCGTACTTCAGGGAAAAAAAAGAATGACATATCACTTCCTAAGTGCTCCTACGAATATATAGAGCTGGGCACATTCTTCAGAAGTGGTATATAGAAAGTCACGTGGCACTGGAAGAGCCAGGAAACCACAGACCCACATCCAACATTCTAATGGACAGACGGAACAAGTGACATGGGAGAGAAGCCAGATGTGGCCAGATGTGTAAAATAAACAACCCCCCTCCAAAGGGCAGAAGAGCAATACCAGGCCCTAAATTCATCTGATGCCAGCCAGAGGAAGTAGGCGTGGGCCCAGCCCAGTGCAAAGACAGACAGACGGAGGGAGAGGGATGGAGGTAGAGATGGATGAGCCCCATCAGGCTTACTCAAGTGAAGAGAAGCAAACAGATGGTCTCGTTAAAGATGTCTAAAGAAACAAACTGGCAGGAGGAAAGCAGGGGCTCCAAGTCGGGTGGGAAGTAATCCAAGACAGGATTTATTCCCAGCTGGGGTGCCTTCTCTGGGCCTTGGTCTCTTCCCTCCTTCCATTTTAGGCATCAGCTATAGGATACCCAGGGAGAAATTATAGGATCACAGAATCATATGATTTATTGCTAGAAGAATATTTAGTTCAATCCTCTCTCTTTACAGATGAGGAAACTGAGGCCCAAAGATTAGAATTGACTTCGCTTAGGCCACCCAGGTGGTAAACAGTATACCACAGGAGAAAATACAGAAATATAGACTCCTATGACTTAAACTGGAAGGGACCTTTAAGATTATCTAATCCATTGTCCACTTTACTTGTTTGTTTGTTTATTTTAACAGATGAGGACACCTAAAGTCAAGAGAGATTAAGTGATTTGCCTAAAGTCGCACAGCTTGTAAATAGGAGAGAGATTCAAACTTGGATTTTTTGTCCCACGGACAGTAACTTTTCTATTTTGTTGGTCTGTCTTGTATGAAAAGAAAGCAAAGTGTTGCTGTGACCATGGCCAAGATGAGCCCTGGAGCTCATTGATAGTTTAGAAGAAATAATGTTCTGATCCTGTGGGATTTCCAGGGCATGATTGGCATGTGAGCCCCTCTGATGCCTTCATGTCTGAAGAAATCCACACTCGACCTGAACACGGTCTCCTTCCCTACACTTGGCAGTGCTGGGCTCCTCCTGGTTGCCTGGGAACCTCACTTAAAGCTTTGAACTAACCCCAGGGAGACGTATTTCTCTCTGCTGAAACAGGTAAAGCTTAACACTGTCTGGGTTCCATACAGCTGAAATCTCTGAATCTGGAAAAGACTGTGGGTGGGAAAGAATACTATTCATTTGCAGAATTTCAAGACGGCAAGAGGCCTTGGAACACTCTGTCAAATGAGGGGATTAGACTTGGGCCCCAAATAAAAAATACCAATGAAAATAAAGGGAAAAAAATTATTTCAATACTTGAGTATCTCTCTGCGAGCTGCCTATGCACACCTTCACAGGTGGAGTTTCCATCCATCTGTGCCTTCACTCCCTATGAGATTCCTGCCCATCTTCTCCCAAAGATCTTCCCCATCTATAGGGAGTCCCTAGAGGTAATGAGGTTCTCCATATGCAGGAGTTTATGGATGACATCATGCTGAGTTCATGAAGTCCTAAAACATTACAGGGCTTCTTTAATGAGAGCCACAATTACTAAGAGATCAAGTCAACAATCCATATAAGAAAAACTCGAATTAATGAGAGACACCATTATCTAGATTATGCCATGTAGTCCATTCCTTCAGTCCATTAGTACATAAATCTGGGACAAGTGGCTAATAAAGCTGCTCCTGGAACTAACCAGGAGGTCAAAATATCCTGAAGATGAAGGGCAGTATAGTAGATAGAGAAATGGACTTGTAGCGAGGAAGCTCTGGGTTCATATCCTGCCTTTGACACACCCTAACTGTGTGACCCTTGTCAATTCACTTCATCTTTCAGTGCTCTGGGCAATTCTGTAAGACTCTATGTTGCAGAGAGACTATTGGTGCATCTCAAGAACCGGGGAGGCTTTTCTGATTTCCTGCTAACTAGTAGTGTCTTCCTTCCCAAACTACCTTGTATTGAACTATTTTGTATTCATTCACTTTAGATTTATGCTATCTATATATGTAGGGCATATACAGATATATATACATATACACATATACATATATGTAACATGCACACACACTGCTGATTGTGAGCTTCTTATGGGCAGGGATGGAGAGAGGGGGAGGGAGAGAGAGAGAGATTTTATATATATATATATATATACACACACATATATATGTATATATATATATATATAGGCATGTGGATGTATATTGAAGGTCTGATCATGATACACACACATCCCTCAATAAACTCCAGTGACTTCCTGATAGCTCCAAGTTCAAATATAAAATCCTCTGTTTAGCATTCATTCAAAGTTCTTCATAACCTTGCCATGCCCTGCCCCTCCCTTTCCTGTTTTCTTACATCTTACTCTCTGCCTTATATTATACTCTTTGAACCAGTGACACTGAGCTTTTTGCTGCTTCGCAAACAAGATACTCTATTTCTCAGCTCTGGTCATACTCTCTAGCTATAACCCCCACCTGGAACACTCTTCCTTCTCATTTTTGCCTTCTAATTTCCCTGACTTCCTTCAAGTCCCTATTAAAATCCCACCTTCTACAGGAAGCCTTCCCCAACCCTTCCTAACTCTAGTGCCTTCTCTGTCTTCATTATTTCCTTTTTCCCCCTAGTATATAGCTTGTTTGTACATATTCGTGTACTTGTTGTCTTCTTCCACTGAACTGTGAACACCTTGAGGGCAGTGACTGTCTATTGGCTCTTTTCGTATCCCCAGTTCTTAGCATAGTGCCTGACACTACATAGTAGGTATTTAATAAATGTTTACTGACTGACTCATACACACACACACACACACAACTTTTTGTCTCCCGTATTAGAGCGTGAGCCCTCATGCATAGGGATTGTTTCATTCTTTGAAACACTAGTGTCCCCACACTGTGATTAGCATATAGTGGTCAATTAATAATTGCTTGTTTCATTGGCAGATGAAGTTTCCTTACCAAGGAATCCCCTACACCAATAAAACCACAGATTTATCTTCTATCCTTATTTTAAAACTGAAAGGGAAGAAGAAAGGTGATTGAATCACCTTTGGGTACTTACGGTGTTTTCAATGATCCTGAGTTGTTTCCTGGTACCCAAGCTTATTTTTTGAACACAAATATTGTCCCAGTGGTATATGGTTGTGAATCTTGGAACATCAAGTTCTCAAGAATCACAGTGGTAGTCAACCCAAAGGGTGATGGAAAGATGTATGGTGGCCATGAGTAGGCTATGGCTTATTTCTAGTAATGACTGATACTCCAGCAGAGACACAAAAGGATGCCATTGAAGAACTGTGTGGTTGGAATCAAAAGTAGGCTGGTCATATAACGAGACCAAGGAATAACTGATGGGAAGCCTGGGTGCCATGCAGGCATGCCCAAAATGTAAAAAACAAAATGCTATAGAAAGGTTATCTGTTTCTATATCAATGATCATAATAATAACCACCCAAAAGCCCCTGATTTTTACCTTCTTTCTCTTCAGTAACATCTAGGCTCTCTATTACATATTCTATAGTACCTCGTTATGTCCTGCGATGGTTGATTATGTCCCAGGCCACTTCCTGTGGTGAAATATGAAGCCCATCCAATTTTTGCTCACATAAATCTGCATATGCAAAACATCAGTATGGGGTAATGGAAAGTGCATTGGACTTAGAGTTGGAATATCACATGGGACCATCACATGGGACCCTGACTAGCTGAGTGGCTTTAGGGAGATCACTTCTCCTTGCTGGTGCCTGACTCCTTCTCTGTAAATGAAGTCGTTGGTGTAGCGATGACCCCAAAAGTCCCTAACAGCTCTAAGATGCTATGATTATGTTTTCTATATGCCTTCAGTTCTCCTGGTCGCCTATCAGAGGGGTCATAAGGCCCAGAAATCTCACCAAGTAGAGAGGGCCCAACTAAATGTCAAGAGGGGATGATTTAGGCATGTGAAGGAAGGGAGGGAATGGTTATGGTCACCCTGAAACTGGAGCACACAGCCCCTGTTCTACACTCACTCTTCCCTCTCTCTGTGGTTGGATTATAGTTGACAGCTTTTCAGCTTGTCTTGTCTTCACAAATTCAAATCAATGCTCAGCAAATGTTTATTGAGCACATGCTATATCCAGGACTGTGTGTTCAATGCTAGAGATACAAAGATGAAAACCCACACAGAAGCTGGGTGTGGTGGCTGTGTTTGTAATCTCTGTTACTGCTACTGAACCATGATAAGCTAATAAGGGATCCACGCTAAGTCTGGCACCAACATGGCAATTGCTCCAAAAGAGAGGCCACTGGGCTATCCAAGGAGAGATGAAGGGGCTCAGGTCAGAAATGGAGTGGATCAAAGCTTCTGTGTTGTTTATGGTAGGAACATGGGTGACCCCTGTACTTTAAGCCAGGGTGATACTGAGAGAAGGAAGGAAAGGAGGGAGGAAGGAAGGAAGGCAAGAAGGAAGGAAGGAAGGAAGAAAAGGAAGGGAGGAAGAAAAGAGGGAAGAAAGAAATAAAGGCAGGAAGAAAAGGAAGGATGGAAGAAAAAGAGAAGAGGAAGAAGGAAAAGAAGAAGAATGCAGAGGAAGAAGGGAGGGACAGAGGGATGGGGGAGGAAAACAGGAAGGCAAGTAAGAAGGAAAGAAGAAGGAAGGAAGAAAAAAGAGGAAGGGAAGAATGAAGGAAAAGTATTCACACAGACCCTGTCCTCAAGGAGCTTTCTGTCTAAGAGGGAATGTGACATGTACACAAATGGGTAGGATACCAGGTAGAGTATGGTGAGGGCTCAGGAGGAACCCAGATCAGATCCTGTAGGAAAATTAGTCTTCTCGGGTCTTTGCTGCTCTTCTGTTTTGTGCACCAGATATACAGAGAAACTTCACCCATGCAGTTAAAGTACCTCAACCAGGGCTAAGGGGTTGCCTTTCTTAGGATATGGTTCCTCTCTGTTCAAACTACTCCTCTTGCCCTGATCCCCCCAATCTTAAGAGATACTTCCTTTAAGGTTAGTAATGAGACTGGAAAATCTGCCCTACCAGGATCAACAGAAGGATCTGGGAGTGTTTAGCCTAAGGAAGAGAAGATTGAGGGGGTCAGGGTAGGGTGAAACAGAGGATTTATTGTTTTTAAAGTTTTGTTATTGCCTTTTTTTTTACATCGCAATCATTTTCAGATATGCCCTTCTCCCACTCCCCACCTTGTGTTTCCTTACAACAAATAAACAGTTAAACCAAACTAGCCAGCAAAGTCACTGCATATGGTAGCATTCCATACCCATTGTCCCTCCCTCTACCTTTTGAAGAAAAAGATGATAGATCTTGACCTGAAAGAGTCTGCAGAGGCTCAAGCTAGCCCTAAAAAGGACCTGAGAGTCCATCTAGTCCTACTCTCATTTCACAGATGAGGAAGTTGTGGTCTACAAAGGTAAAGTGGCTTGCCCTAGTCACAAAAGTCATGTCTGAGGTGGAATTTAAACTCAGGTCTTTGTCCTCCAGAGCCAGTGGTCATTCTGCTACACCCCCTGACTCCTCAAGGCCTAGTCTTGCTAGTGGGTGGCAGTCAAAGGTCATCTGAGATGAGCACATCCAGAAATGAGGAAACCCACGGAGTTGGAAGAAGGCTTATTTTATTGACACTAAATCTGTCGTGTCTGAGGGACAAGGGGCAAGCTAGAGAAAAGGACTGTGAGCCTGGAGGCTGGGCCCATGGGCATCCCCCAAGCTGGACACACTAATTTAAAGCACTTTCCCAAGCAATGCTTGTGCTCCTGGGTGGCATCAGTGCACATATTAGCCAAGACAGGGTGTGGTGAGTCAAGGGGGACAGGAACTGCTCCAATGGAGCAAAACCAAGAAGTGACAGCTGCAGAGGAAACCTCTCTTCAATCTCCCACACCAGGGAGCCAGCAGGAACTAAAAGCCGGGTGCTCCTCTGCCAGCCAGCCTCAGTACCGGGGCTCCAGGGGGAGACCCCGCTCTGTGCCAGTAAAAGGGAATCCAAGCACCAGCATGCCACACAGTTGTAAGCCAATGGAGGATGACTCAGAATGAAAATAGCTCCCATTTCCCTAGTGCCTCATGGTTTACACAGGCCCTTCCTTACAACAACACAGTCATGTGAAGAAGGCAAGAAGAAACTGAGGCTCAAGAGATGTTTATAATGTGTGTATATTTATATATGTAATAAATATATAAGTGATATGTATATATATGTATTGCGCATATGTAAAAATACACATACATACACATATAGGTATATATTATACATACATACACCAGACTTAGGTTATGCATATATATGTGTGTGTGTGCACATGTGTGTGAATGTATGTACATATTCTTGTGTATACTTGTATGTGTGCATACATGTATGTATATATCAGACTTGTATATGTATATATGGGGCAGATAGGTGGTGCAGTGAATAGAACACCAGGCTGGAATCAGGAAGATCTGAGTTCAGATCTGGCCTTAGACACTTGCTAGATGTGTGTGACTGGGGTTAACTTAACCTCTGTTTGCCTCAGTTCCTCATCTGTAAAATGGATACATACTGGAGAAGAAAATGGCAAACCACTCAGTATCTTTGTCAAGAAAACCCTGCTGACAATGTCCATGGGGTCAAGTAGAGTAAGATACAACTGAACAACTGAATACATCAACACAATACTTTTATGTGTATCAGACAAGTACATACATTCACATATGCCCAATATGTACATACACGTGTGTATATACATGCACATGTTTTATTTGCATGTATAGATACACATGTGTGTATGTATCTATAGATATAGACTATAGCTATAGATTAGATTTAGACATAGATTAGGTGCAGATATATAGATATAGATACTAGATCCATGATTTCATTGCTAGAGATAACTTCTGACAAGGAAGTTCCTTACGCCAATGCAGATAGGTATTAATTCTGCACTGTATAGCCTTAGGAAACGTTAATTCAGAGAGGTAAAGTAACTTGCTCAGAGCCACACAGACAGTATATGTTAGAGGTGAAGACCTGAACTCAGGGTTTCCTGATACCGAGGCCAGTTCATACCATAGGGTCATAGATCTGAAATGTGAGAGGACCTTGAAGGCCATCTAGTCCAAAGAAACTAAAGGTCAGAGAGGTTAAATGACTTGCCCAAAGTCACCAAGTGGTAAAGCCTAAATTTGAACTTTGACCTTGGGACAGAATTCAATGCTATTTCCACAGTGTAGTATGGACATGCTGTTTCTCATATAACAATATTATTGTCAATAATAGAATCAGACATTTAGATCTAGGAGAATCCTTCAGAGTATAGGTTCACAGATTTATAACTGGAAGTGACCTTAGAGACTATTGAGTCCACTTTCTCTCATTTTACAAATAAAGAGACTGAGGCACAGGGAGGTTGAGTGATTTGCCCAGGGTCACACAGCTAACAAGTGTGGCTGGCAGGATTTGAACCTGTGTCCTCCTGACTCCAAGTCCAGTGCCCTATCCATTAGTTCATGCAACCTCCAGTTTATCTAGTCCAACTCTCTCACTTGTAAAATGAGGAAACAGCCTCAGAGAGGAGGTGTGACTTACCCCAAGTCACACAGCTATGATTCAAATCCAGGTCTCCTGACTCCAAGTCCAGGGCTCTTTGCAATATACCCTGATTCTCCTCAATGAGATATGTGCCCACCAGCTCACCCAGGGGGACATAGTTGTTTATACACCAATTCCCATTTGCCCAGCCCACCATATAGATGGAAAGAAAGCACGCAGGCACACAGAGCTTTTACACATTGACAAGCTAAAGAACATCCTGCGTTTGCCTTTGGTGGAGCCCCAGGGCTGCTGGAGGGTCTGCAAAGATGCATAAGGATGCCGCAGACCATGTCGAGGAAGAAGCTCCTCCTAGGACTGCAAACCTGCAGAAGCAAGGGTCTGAAGGCAAAGACAGAGCTTAGTTTCCAGTGACTGACAACTTCCTAAGGAGTGGGAAGGAAGGTAGTAAATAAGGAAGGAAGGAAAAAACAAAGGAAGGAAAGGTGGGAGGAAAGGAGGGAGGGAAGAAGGGAAGGGAAAGAAGGAAGAAAGGAGGGACTGAAAGAAAGAGAGGGAAGGAAGGAAGAAAGGGAGGGAGAGAGAGAGGAGGAAGGGAGGGAGGGAGGGAAGAAAGGGAAGGGAGGGAAGGAAAGAAGAAGGAAGGAAGGAAAGAAGGAAGGAAGGAAGGAGAGAAAGAGAAGGAGAGAAGGGAAGGAGAAAAGACAGGGAAGAAGGAAGGTACAGGGGAGGAAGGAAGGATAGATGGATGGAAGGAAAATAGAAAAGGGGAGAAGAAAGGAAGGAGAGAAGGAAAAAGAAGGAAGGAAGGATGAGGGAAGGAGAGAGGGAAGTGAGGAAGCAAAGGAGGAAGGGAAGAAGCCTAGGACTAGCACAGAGGAAGGAAGGTTCATGTGCATAGAGCCTTCTATCTTGCCCCATCCTTTTACAAAGGAGATTTTACAAAGGTGCTTGTGAGCACCCAACGTTCCTTGCCTTTATCCATATTCATCTGGAGGAAATTTGAAGGAACGAGCACTGGTATGGGAGTCACGAGACCTGGCTCTTAGGCTCAACTCTGTCACTAATTAGTTGTGTGACTGAACAAGTCATTTTCACTTCTCTGGTGTCAATTTCCTTGGCTATTAAATGAGATCTGGCCTAAACGATCTCTAAGGTTCTGTCCAGCTCTGACATTATATTGTCAGTGTTCTAAAGTCTTTTCTAGTTCTGACATCCAATGTCTTTTGTTCTAACATTCCATGTTCTTAGCTTCCCTCCTGTTCTGACAATCCATGATTCTATGCAGAAATAGGATGAGCACCCAGCTTCTTCCCAACTACCAGGGCCAATCACTTGGTAGCCAACCCTACCATCCCAGCCCCCATCAGCCCCCCAAAGCCTAACCTGTGTTACCGCCAGCCTCTCCATTATCTACAGTCCCATTAGCTGTGGCCCACTCCTTCTGCCTGAGGAGTCACCAGCTCAGATTTAATTAGCCACCTATTCTGGCTGCCTGGCTCGTTAGGTCTCTGCAGGGACAGGGATATGAGATGCTGCAGTTGCTGCCTGGCTCCTCTGCTCCCTATCTCCCTGGGAGCAAGGCAGATTACCCATAATGTCTCATTAGCTGCACCGCATTAACCCACTGTCACAGACTCATGCTTTACTATTTTCCATGATCTCCATCCCCCCCTCCCCTCCTATGTCTGAGGCCCCCTGCCTAAAATCAGAAAGAGGGACATAGAGTATGAGAAACCCTTAACTGAAGACGCAACCTAGTACATCAGTTCTCTTGATGGTAGACCCTGAACAATGCGGCATGGGGATTCAGGGGAGGTGAGGAAGTGCTGCTACGCAGCTGTGAGAACCTAAAATCTACTCTGTCTGCAGTCTCTCCTGCACCTCTCATAGAAGAGTCTGCTCTGAGGGAGATTGCTTAGTGAGAAGTCTTTTTATCCCCTTAACAAACAAACAAACAGCATCTGAACTGTAGTTGAAAGAGTCCTGAGTAGAGAGTCAAGAGCCCTTGGTTTGAATCTTGGCTCTGCTACGGATCAGTAAAGTAGAAAGTTTGCTGAATCTGGAGTCAAAGAACTTGAGTTCGAGTCTGATGCTATCATTTACTACCTGCATGGCCTTTGGAAGGTGACTTAACCTCTCTAGGCCTCAGATTTCTCAGATTTCTGCATCTATAGAATGAGAATTATAACACCTATGCTATGGACAGCCTAGGACAGTTAGAAAGAACAAATGAGAATAAATGCGCTGCTTTCTGAATCCTAAAACACAATGTAAATGAGGGTTATCAGAATCACGGGGCTTTTTTGGTCCAGACTGTAGATACTGGAAACTTCCAAAGAGTAAACTCTTTCTACCAAAGTAGACCTGAACCTATTCTGTTGAGAACTGCCAGGGACCCCTGTCTTCCTAATTCCAAGGCTAGCTTTCTATCCACTGTACCATGTTGTCTTCTAGAGTCCTGTTATGTGACTCAAATAGTTGTATCTCCCCAGGCAGACTTCTGTTCATTTTTGCTCCAAAGATGACATCTCTCTTCCCCTCTCTGGGTCTCAGTTTCTTTATCTGTAAAACGAGGTGGCTGGACTCAATGAGGTCTAAGACCTATTTAAATTCTAATTCACTGTCCAGTCATGGAAACCATTTCCTCCCCACAAGTGAGTTCTCATCTGTATGTGAACATTTATGTAGAGGAGTAGAAAGAACACTAAATTTGCAATCAAAAGATTTATGTCGTTAACCTGGACTCTGCTATGTATTACCAGAATGACCATAGAGAGGCAAGTCAGTTTCTGTTTCGGTCTCTTTCTGTCTCTGTCTCTTTTTGTCTCTCTATGTCTCTGTGTGTCTCTGTCTCTCTGTGTTTCCGTCTCTGTCTCTCTTTATGTCTCTCTGTGTCTTTATTCCCCTCCCCCCCATATTTCCTAGTTCTCATGAACAACATTCTGTGTTCTAAGGGCCCTCCTAGCTCTGACAATTTATGTCCTAAGGTTCTCTCCAGCTCTGATAGTCTACGAGTCGATGGTCTGTCAAAGAAGATTCGAAACGTTCTGGAATGTCCTGGAAGACACTCATGATCCAGCTCAGAATGTCCTCAGGTTATGTTCATCATGCTTGGGGACAAATTGAGGAAGAAAATTTGTTTTCAGAAGTCATACACGGCTGAAAAAACAATAAGCAGATTATGTGACCTTTGGCAATTCCCTTCCCCCTCTGGGCCTCAGTTTCTCCATCTGCAAAATGAGCGGGTTGAAGTGGATGATCTCTATGGTCCCTTCCAACTCTAAATCCTCTGCTCGCCCTACAAGTTCTCTTAGAAATCGCTTCTGAACAGCCGCTGCTGACAGAGGCAGATAGATTACCTGCAATTATAAGCCCTGAATTCTCCCCCGCTCTGCCTCTCAGAGTGCAAACTCCTCTCTGGTCTCCAAGCAATTTCAGGGTTTTTTGTGCATCTAAAGCACAGATTGTGTACAATTCCACTCTTGCGCTATTGCAGCAGCAGCTCTTAGGCGGAGGGTGAGGCAGGCGGGCGGCAGTTTGTTTATTCTGGAACAAAGGCAGTTGGAGACAAAAATGGGATCCTATTCCTCCCCCACCCACCTCAGCTTCTCCATATTTCTGTGCTAAAGCCTTGGGGAGGGGGGAAAGGGGGGAGTCCAAATTACAAATCCTGACTGGAGAGAAAAGGTTTTCATTGTGATGCTTCAGAATCGGAATCCTGCAATTTCTGGCTTGGAAAGGACCTTTAAGAGAATCTTCTCAGCCTCTACCTTAAGAAAGGATCCTCCTTCTCTTGGGAGAGAGGTGGGGTGCTATGGTGGCAGAATGTCACATACATTGGCAGTCACTATTTTGCTGGTTCTTGCTTAATTATTTTTCTTTGTTACAAAGGAGGGTTTAATGTTGGGGAAGGGCTTGCTATATCTGAAAATTACTATATTATAATAACAAAAGGCATCAAAAAAAAACCTTCCAAAAAAAAAAAACCAGATCATCTCTGCAGCATCTAAAACAAATTACCTAGAATCACAGTTACCAAGACTGTTAGAGCCAGAGGAAACCTTAGAAGTCATCTGAAGCATAGAAAAGGGAAGTAAGTTACCCAAAGTCACATGGTTAGTAAATAGTTGAGTTGGACTTGAACCCAGATCTTCTGTTTTAGGAAGGCAGTATGGAGCTTGGGAAAGTATATTGTATTTGGAGCCATAGGATCTAAGTTACAATCCTGTCTCTGTTACTAATTGACGTATATAACTTTGGCCAAGTAAGTCTTAAATCTTCATCTATAAAATAATGGGGTTGGACAAGAGCAGTGGTGTGAAACATGCAGGCCACATGTGGCCCACAACACTCCTAAGTACAGCCTAAACCAGATTAAAATGTAACTGGGAAATATTTAACAAAATAAATAAAAATACAATAAAATACACATAATATTACCTTATAAACTGAAGTCGATATTTGGCCCTTAGGGCTCCTTATGTATGAATTAGTGGTAGGGAATCATTTCTATTTAAATTGGATATCACTGAACTAGAGGATTCCTAAGATACCTTCTGGGTCCAAATCACAATCCTGTGACTCTTCTGGCTCAAGTCCAGGGCTCTTCCTATTCTTATTTAAGACTTCCAGAGGTGAGGAGTTCACTATCTTTTCAAGGTAGCCCATATCATTTTGTACAGCTCTAACTGTTAAGGAATTTGTTCTCATATCTGAGCTTTCTGTAATTTCTACCCACTGGACCCGAGTTCTTTTCTCATGGAGCCAAAGAGGAATCTAATTCCTACTTCTCGTGGCATCCTTTTAAATACCTAAAGACAGCAATCACATACCACTCCATTTAACCCCAAGCTAAGTCTTCTCCAAGATAAACATTCCCAGTTATTGCTAACCAGACTCTCATATGGCATAATTTTGAGTCCCTTCACTGTCCTTGTCACACTCTTTTGGATGGGCTCCATCTTGCCAATGTTCTTCCTAAAATGTGGTGCCAGAACTGAACACAAAATTTCAGAGTTGGGCTGACAAGGGAAGAAGATAGGAGGACCACCATCTCCTTAATCCTGCACATTATATATCCAAGTAATTAAGAATGAAAGACAGCTCTCAGAATAGAAGGAATGGTGGCTTTGGGGTTAGGAAATCTGGGTTCAAATCCTAGCAATGCCACTTATTTTTGACCTTGTATAAGTCACTTCCTTCTATGGAACTGTTTCCCAATCTGTAAAATGAGGTACTGGACTTAGAGTTAAAAAAAAACCTGAATCTAACTTCTGCATCAGACACTTAAAAACTATGTGACCCGGGGCAAGCCACCTACCTTCTTTTGGCCTCCATTTTCTTATAAGTGTAATGAGAGACTTGGACTAGATGGCTTTAAGGTCCCTTCCAGCTCTAAATCTCTGATCCAGGATCCTGTGGTTGGACTGCATGGTCTCTATGGTCCGTTCTAGCCCTGGATATTCACAGATCACAGAACTAGAGGGGCTTCAGAGGCCATCTAGTCTAACCTGTACCTGATGAAGAATATCTGCCTCAGTATTTTTCCAAAACTTACATCCAGCCTCTGCTTAAAGATTGGCCAGTGAGTGAGAACCAAGTGCCTTCTGGCACAACTCATGGACAGCTCTAATTGTTAGAAAACTTTCATCAGACCTAAATCTGCCTCTTTGAAACTTCTGCCCATCACTCCTAGTTCTATCTCTCTTCCACATAACAGTCCTTCAGATACTTGAAGACAGCTACTATATTCTCCCAAGTCTTCTCAAACATTCTTTGTTCTTTTAACCAATCCTCATCTGACATGATCTTGAAAGCCTTTCACTATCATGGTTACCCTCTTCTGGATGTTCCATATGCCATCAATGTGCTTCCTAAGATACAGTGACCAGAACTGAACACAATACTCCAGATATAGTCTGAACAATATAGAGTATAGCAGGCCTACCACTTCTCTAGTCCTGAACACCATGACTTTCAGTGCAGACTAATTTTACATTAGCATCTTTGGCTGCCATATCATACAGTTGACTCTCATTAAGCTTGAGTCCACTGAAATCACAAGATCTTTTAAAGATGAACTGCTGTTTTGTCACGTCTTCCCCATATTTTTCTCATGAAAATGATTTCTTGAACCCAAATTGAGACATTTTGTTTATTCCTATTCAATTTTATCTTAATAGATTTTGCCCAACTTCTAGCAATCAAGATAATGTTCAATCTGGGCTTTATTCTCAGCTGTATTAATTATCCTTCATAGCTTGGTGTCATCTTAAAATTCAATAAACATGTCATCTATGCTCGTATCCAAATCACTAGTCAAAAATAAGAAAAAGTTCAGGACCAAGCACAGATCCTTGGGCTCTTTCTCCTTCCAAGCTGATACACTACCATTAATCACTCTTCTTTGGGTCCAGCCAGTCAACCAATTCCAAATCCACTTACTCATACTATCACCTAGCCCCATCTCCCCCACCTTGCCCATGAAGGTTGGATGACTTTGTTATATAGTCTACTAAAATCTAAGTTAACTCTGTCTATAGCAGTTCCCTGATTTGATTGTATCCTGCAAACAATTATCAAGCACCTAATATATGCTAGGCATTAGATATGTAACAATACACCCAAGAAGACATTGCCCACAGGGAGCTTACATTCTACTATGGTCATTGAGCCTATACACAAATAGATATAATACAAGGAATATTACGGTAGGAGAGAACACTGTCAGTTGGGAGAACCATCCAATTTGAGAGTTTCGAGGAGCTCAGTAGCCATGTAGTCCAACCTATGCAAGAAAGGAATTTCTGCTATAAAATAAACATCGTAAGGTTGCCTGGCTCTGCTTGAAGACCTCCAAGGAGGTAGCCCATTCCACCTTTGGACACCTGTGTGGTACTTAGGAAGTTTTTTCTGACATCAAACCTAAAATTGCTTCTTTTCAACTTCTACCCATTGTTCCTGATTCTGCCCTCTAAGACTGAACCGAACAAATCTAATCCCTCCTCTGATCAGGAAAGCTTCATGGGAGAGATGACTTCTGTGCTGAACCATGAAGGAAGACAGGGATTTTGAGAGTTGGAGATAAGGTGAGAGTGTGCTTCAGGCGTGGAGAAGAGTTTGTACAAATGCATGGGGGCAGAAGATGGAGTGCTGAGTTCAGAGAACAGACAGGAGATCAGCTTGGTTGGGACTTAGTGTGCATGAAGGCAAACAGCATGAAATAAGATTGGAAAAGCAGGCACAAGCCAGTTTTGTGGAAGTCTTCAATGCCAAGCTAAGAAGCTTATATTTTATACTATAAGCAACAGGGAGCCCCTGAAGGCTTTTCATCAGGGGAGTAATGTGGTCAGAATCGTGCTTTAGGAAGACGATTTTGACAATTATGTAGAATGGAAGTGTTAGATTCGTTGGCCAAAAGCAGCACTCCTGAGTGCAGCCTGAACTAGATTAAAATGTAATTGGGAAATGTCTAACAAAATAAATAAAAATACAATACAACATAGATAATGTGAACTTGTGGTTTTCTAAGTTAATATATGGCCCATAGGAACCAATTTCTATTTGAGTTTGACACTACTGGTGTAGGAAGAGAGCCGGAGAGGTGAAAGCCTGGAAGCATGGACACAAATTACAAGACTTACATTCATTCAAGAAAAAAAAAATGACGAAGGCTTAAATCATGGGTTACGGATGTACCAATCCTGTCGCTCTGTCAAAAAAAAAGTAAATAATCCTATCAAAGGAGGAAATTAGGCTAGTCTGCCATAACCTGTTCTTGATAAAGTCATATCAGCTCTTGGCAATTACCACTTTCTTTTTTACGTGTTTACAGACTATAAGATTTTAGCTAAATTACATAGTGGATAAAGAGCTGGACTTGGTAGTCAAGAAATCCTGAGTTCAAATCCTGCCTCAGGGCTGGGAGAATCTCTTAACCTTTTTCTGTTTCAAATGTTTACAGATGTTTCCTCATCTGTAAAATGGGGGTAATATTAAAACCTATCTCACAGGATTGTTGTAAAGATCGGATTAGAGATATGTGTAGAATATATTGCAAAACTTAAGGCTCTGTGTAAATGTTAACTATATTATTAGCATCATAACAGAATCATATGATGGAAAATTTAGAAAGAGACCTTAGAGGTCATTAAGTCTAACCTCTTTGTTTTATAGTTGAGAAAGCTGAACTACATAAAGATAAAATTTCTTTTTCAATGTCGCATAGGTGGTAAGTGGTAGAAATAGAAGTCAAACCCAGGGCCTCTAACTCCAAATCTGGTACTCTTTCTACTGCCCCATCTCTTTTATATTATGTTTTAGAATTTTATAAGGGATTTAAGTCAAGCTCATTAGTGTACAGATTGCAGATTCCACTAAATTCCCTTTCTCAGAAATTGGGACAACCTTTGCCCTTCTCCAATTCCACGGTACCTCTTTTGTTCTCCGTCACCTTTCAAAGGTCACTGACAGTGGCTCAAAAATCACATCTGTCAATCCTTTCAGTGCCCTGGGATGTAATTCATCTGGTCCAAGCGCCTCGAGCCCACCAAAAGTAGCTGGGTGCTCTTACTATTATCTGACAGCTTACGTTTCAATCCCCCATTAGCCATTTTTGTTCTGTCCTTTTTAATCCAAAGATATCCTCCTCAGAAAAGAAAACAGAAGCAAAATAAGATTTTGTTCTATGTTCTCTCCATCATCAATTATCATATTTTTATTCTCCTTCCTCCCCTAAGCAGGAGGTTCTATCCCTTATTTCATCTTCTTCTTTACCCTAACTCAGGAAGAAAAACCCTTTTGTTGTCCTTAGCCTAACCTGACACTTTCCTGGAGGAAATGTGTCATGCTTTCGAATGAATCATGTTACCTGCTCTTGTTTCTATCTTTTATATACATCTTTTTAAAATCCAAGTTGGTAGATAGACAACTCCTTTTTTCTCCTCCTTATTAGCACTGTTTCTTTTTGTGTTTTCAGGATTTCATTCTCGAATCTTTCCATCCTTGTGAACTGACTTACTCAGAATTTTAGGCCACAGCTGTAGGCCATACTATATACATTCTTGCATGTTGGTTAGTCATTTCAGTCACGTTCAATTCTCCATGACCCTGTGGGCCTCTGTCCATGGGGTTTTCTTGGTAGAGATACTGAAGTGGTTTGCCATTTCCTTCTCCAGTGGCAAACAGAGGTTAAATAACTTGCCCAAAGTAACACAGCTGGGAAGTTTCTGAGGTTGGATTTGAACTTAGGCCTCCTGACTCCTAGCCTTGCACTCTATTCATTGTACCACCTAGCTGCCTCACACAATACGTTGTTGTATAGGCCTATACAAAAACAAACATACTATCTTGCACTCTCTCTACCTGTCCTCTCCTTAAAGATTTTAAAATCTAATTTCTAAAAATCTAGGATACATGTCAGAATATGCTTGGCTTTTTGTTCTCTAAAACAAATTCTGAAATGAATCAGTTGTTCTGTCTCCACTTGCCATCTCTGTGCCTTCTTTGACCAAAACACCCTTCCCTAGCCACCACTCTCCTGTATGTAATTCTATCTCCCTATTAGATCATAAGCTCCTCAAGGGCAGAGACTGTTTTTGTATTTGTATCCTCAAGGCTTAGCACAGGGCCTATGACATAGAAAGTGCGTATAACTTTCTTTCAAGGTTTCTATCATTTCTATAAAACCTAGTCCAGAATAGAAGTTCCCCTTATTGGTTCCTCTATGTTTTTGAAGGATGAAATTATTATCTTAGAAATTTTTAGTTGCTCTGTTTTTGGCAGAGAGAAAACTCCAGCAGATTCACTCCTTACCTCTAGCTCTCAGAATTTCTGGTTTCCTTCAAGGCTCAGATCAAGTGCGGCCTTATACTTGAAGTCTTTCCTGATGCCTCCATCTGCTAGTATCTTGCTCTCAAGCTCGCCTTGTATCAATTTTGTACATACCTACATGAGTAAATGCATCTCTCCTCCACCCCAACCCCATTATAATTTCTTTGGGGGTAGCAATTGTTTTTACCTTTGTCTTTGTGTCCCTCGGGCCTTATCAAATATCTGGCAAACAATAAGTGCTTAATAAATGCAAGTTGTCTGATTATTGAAACCCACCATGTAGCATGCCTTTGTATCAAACTCGTTATCTATTTCTTCTTTCTGTCCAGGTGGTCTATAGTATATGCTGATAACATTATATCTTCTGTTTCTGCCCCCATTGGTCTTCATTCAAACGCTCTTCATTATGCTTTTTCTGCTGGTTCTTGGATTCCTCACACAAGCATATTCTATGTTCTAATGATTCTTTCAGCTGTGGCATCCTGGATTTCAGTGAAATAGAGCTAGGATTATTTATTTTTAAAATGGTGTCCAAGAAAGACCAACAAGCAGTAAAACGGATCAACATTCCACTCTCCAGCAGTATGTTTAATATTACATAATCATAGTCTTCATTTGAGGGAGGGAGGGGCATTTTCTTAGTTCTCTGGAGTCAAACTTGGTCATTATAAGTACAGTGTTTAGTTTCATGTTTGCTGTTCTTTCCAATTACAATGTTATAACATTGGTTATGGCTCCCCTTCTTCCTCCATTCTGTTTATTTCGATCAGTATCAGTTTGTGTCTTCCTATTTTTCTCTGAATTCTTCACATTCATCTTTTCTTACCACACAATAATATTCCATTATGTTCATGTACTACAATTTGTTCAGCCATTCCCCAGTTGATGGGCATCTGCTTTGTGTCCTTTTCTATCGCAAAAAGTGCTGTTATAAATATTATATATGGGATTTTTTTCTTTCTGTCTTCAACCTACTTGAGGTGAAAAGTCTAACAGTGAGATCTCAAAGAATGTGGACATTTTGTCATTTAAAGATCATAATTCCATATTGCTTCCCAAATGGTTAGGACAATTCACCATTCCAGCAACAGGCATTAATTCCTGCCTTCCCAAAGCACCTCTAACATTGACTATTTCATTTTTGGTCTTCTTTGTTGATATTTCTCACTTAATTTCAACTAACAATAATTTTAAAAATCTGATGCTTATGGAATTAGTTAGAGTTTGCAAAGTGCTTTACATAATTTTGGAGTGCAGCTCTAATACCAGTGCACCCTTTAACTCAGGTTGGATGGTGGGACAAAATGAGATACTCACGAGTCACTGAAGATTTAAGAAAGGAGGTTTATTCTGCCCAAATACTGCAAGATTATGCAACAAGATACAATAGTATTTATCTTTTCTGGATATGGACCTCTTTGTCTTCATTTGGAAATGTGTCTGGTCATGTGTCTGACCATCAGAGTATGGACACTTATGTTGTCTTAGGCACCCACCAAATCTGAGAGGTCTAGATTTCTTGTGATTGAGACTTTATGCCCCTAGAGGACCTGGAAACTACCTCAGGGAAGCCACAGCCAACCAGGCCCCATGGATAGCTTTGCCCTAGACTTTCTTCATGTTGTCTAGGAGTGTGAGGGAAGGGGAAGGAAGCTGTGTCAGGGAAGCTGAAAGCAATATGACAGTGGGGGGCAGCTTTCACTTCTTTTAGGTAAAGCTTTCTCATATTGGTGGTGGGAGGGAGGGAAGAAGTTGCATCAGGGAAATGCTACTCCTACCACATATTCATTATTGCATTTGGACCTTATAACAAGCCTACAAGTTAAGGTACTACATCCCCATTTTGCAGATGAGGAAACAGAGGCTTAGAGAGGAACAGTGATTTACCATGGCCACACAACTAATAAGTGTCAAAGGCAGAATAACCCAAATCTCTCCTGATTCTCTTGACTTTCAGTTAACATTGTTCCCTACATCATGCTGATCCTCATACACATTAGTGAAAAGAATAATATTATAAACAATGAGGACAATATTATCCCCATTTTATATTCCTCATTTTATGAATGAATAACTTGAAGCGACTTGTCGACTAGCACACAGTTAGTCAAGGTTAGAGTCCAGATTGAAATCTAGGTCCGATACTCTCCACTACCCTGTGGTGGTACACAGAGGCTTTAAAGTACCCATGTTGTTGACTTGTAAATTAGATATGAATCTGCCTGCCACTTCATGGATAATTTCTGTCCTATTTTTTATATCATCACAAATAGAAAATCCTCTAGGCTTAGCTCCTCTGTTTCAGCATACCCCTTAATTCCCAACCTCCCTTTCTCTTCATGGCCTGCTGTGGTAGGTTGGGCTGACCTGGAATAAATTACTGTTTACATTCAGTCCAGGTGCATCTAGCCTTTGTATTAACCAGGATTCTAGTGCAAAGAACAGTAGGCCTGATATCAGAAGGGTGAAATTCAAAACCCCTCATTGGTCAGACGTAGATCACAGAGTTTAAAGTAGGAAGAAAACTTAGAGAGTATTCAGTACAACATTCTCATTCCATAGAGGGGGAAATAGAGAATCAGTGAAGTAAATTACTTTGCCCATGCTCACACAGGTAGTAGCAGAGGTAATATTCGAACCCGGAGCTCCAGACTACAAGTTTGTCATTCTTCCCATTACACCAGCTCAGACACTTGCTAACACTTGATCTTGGATAAGCAACTGCCCATTTGGGTGCCTGATGCACCTCAACTATAAATTGAGGGGGCTGGACTGGAAGATCTCTAGTCTAGTTCTCTATATGCTGTGTTCTAAGATTCCCCATCTCGGTTTGACACTCTGTGGTCTAATGCCCTTTCTAATGCTAATATTGTGTTCAACTTCATGTCCTAAGGTCCCTTCTAGCTCTGACATCCTATGTTCTAAGGTCCCTTCCAGCCCTGACATTCTATTTTATGGTTAAGTTCCCTTCTAGCTCTGATGCGCTAAGGTCCCTTGCACGGACTTCACAGGGGAGCTGTCCAGTTCTGAAATGCCTTCTTTTTACTGTATACGAAAACCCAATGAACTTGAAAGCATTGTAGGAGGGAAAAAAAGAAAAAAGAAGAAACAGTCTCTTCTAAGGCAATTTTATGTTATATATCCTAAGGTCCTTTACAACTCTTGATATTCTGTGTTCTAAGGTCCTTTCAAGCCTGACCTCTTATGTTCTAAGGTCCTTTTTGACCATGACACTCCACCTTCTGAGGTCCCTTCTGGCTCTAACATCTTATGTTCTGTGGTTAAGGTCCCTCCTAGCTCTTATGGGCTATGGTCCCTTCCAGCTCTAACATTCTATGTTCTAAGCTCCCTCCCAGTTCTGACATTCTGTGGTTTTGCAAGATCAGTTTGTGTCTAACAAGAGATTGTGGTGCACATTTCGTTCCCATTGCTTCCCAGAGGTCCCTAGGCTCTCTCTCCCTGGAATGGATATGCAGCACTCCACTTGGCTTATGTGTAGATCCTCTATTATTCATAGCACTCGGATCTCAACAAAACACACAGAGTGGGCCTGAAAACTTTCACGTTTCCATCCACTAAGTCCCAGCACTCCCTGTCTCTCCCTATACCTTTGTATTTGATCTTCTGCAAATTTGCCTCTTTGTTCTTTCAGACGGAATCATATTGCCAAGGGCTCCCAGGGGCCTTTGGTGGCAGTTACAGTCACTGGAATTTTTTGAAATAAAATATAAAAACCTCCCCAGATCAGGAAGCAGGACCCCTCCAGGTGTAATGTCACAACCTACAAGGAGACAATAGTGCAGAGAAAAGTACATGGCTGTGCCCAGGATGTAGCTGTACAACATGGATTGGTTAATGAGAGATCACTGGAGCAGGCAGCCAAGCTCCCTTTGCCCATTCTGTCGCTACTTGGACAAATCATTTTCCATTCCTGTGATTTCATTTTCTTGACTTTAAAAGGGGGTTGGATACTTTTTGTCCCAAATGTCTGTGCCTGGAAATAGCATTTGGGTCTGCAGAGTGGTTTGAACCTTCCAACGGACAAAATCATTTAATTAAAGCATCCCAGAGCTGGAAAAGACTTCAGAGAAAAACTGGTTCAGCTGATAACAGGAATACTTCATGGAGTACTTTTGGGAAGGCGATGTGGTGTACTAGATAGAACACCAGACTTGGAGTCAGGAAGACCAAGATTCAAATCCTGCCTCAGACTAGCTGTGCGACCCTGGACAAGTCACTTAACCTTTCTTTGCTTCCCTTTCCTTAACTATAAAATGACTTGATGGCTTCTAAGGACTCTTCTAGCTCTAAGTCTGTAATCCTTTGATAAATAGCCATCCAGGCTTTGCTTGGGAAATTCTCCCAATTTTTCATAAAATTTCAGAATTGGAAGGGACCTCAGAGGTCTCTAGTACCACCCAGAATGGAGCAGGAATCCCCTTCACATTCCCTGCTAAGAATTGTATAGCTTCTACTTGAAAACCCCGGTATTGTTTTCTTATAATGAGCCAAAATCTACTTTTCTGCAAATTCCTTCCATTAGTACTAGTTCTGCCCTCTGGATCAAACAAAATAAGCTTGATTCCTTTTTTCCCTTCATAACCTTTCAAATGCTTATTGATAGTTATCATGTGCACCCTATGCCTTCTTTCCTCCAGGCTGAAAATGCCCATTTCTTCCCATGGATCTTTGTATGAAATTGGGGGCCCCTCACCAGCCTGACTAACCTCTGGACATACTTCGTATCTCTCATATCTCCTTGTTCTCTATTCTCACAGCTAATACCCTAAGCAAGTTCCCATCACTTCTGGCCTGGACTCTTGGATGGTCATGTAATCAGTTCTCTTGGCTCATCTCTCCCCACTCCAGTCCATTCTCTGCACATCTGCCTTAAGTACAAGACTGACTAGGTCATTCTCCTACTCAATACACTCCAGTGGCTTCCTATTGCCTCTAGGATAAAATACATGCTCCTCTGTCTGGCCTTTAAAGTCAATAGTCAATAAACATTTATTAAGTGCTATTATGTGCCAGGCACTATGCTAAGTAATGGAGAGACAAATATAAAAAAGATAGCAGTCCCTGCCCTCGAGACACTTACAGTCTCATGGGAGAAGACAACAAACAAAGGTGAATGGCAAAGGGCAAAGTGGGAATGTGGAGGGAAGCGATTAGGTATAAGTACCAAGGTCGATGATGTGGTTTCCCTTCACAACCTGACCCCAACCTACATTTCCAGTCCTATTATATATTACTCCCCTTTCCACACTCTATGCTCCACCCCAACTGACCTTACTGTTCTTCACACATAATACTCCATTTCCTGTCTCTCTACCTTTTCATTGTCTGTCCTTCATGACTGGAATGCCCTCTCTCCTCATTTCTGCCCCTTATAATCCTTTATTTCCTTCAACACTCAGCTCAAGTGCCACCTTCTACATCAAGTCCTTTCTAGTCCCCATCCCAGCTACCAAACCCTATCTCCCAAAGCCCTTCCTCTCCCCCTAATGTCTTGCACATTGCTTTGTATATATTTAATCATATTTATTTGGATTCATGTTGTTGTCTTACTCGATATAACATAAGCTCCTTGAGGACAAGGACTACATCTTTGTTGTCTTTGTATCCCCAGCATCCAGCACAATTCCTGGCACATCTGTAGTTGTTATTGTTGTGTTCAGTTGTTCAGTCACATCTGACTCTTTGTGACCCCATGGACCACCTTTCTATCCACCAGTATTTCCTAAAGTCTGTCCAAGGTCATGTTTGTCGCTCCCATGACACTATCTATTCATCTGATGCTCTGCCATTCCCTTCTCCTTTTGCCTTCAATCTTCCTCAACATCAGACAGATATATTTAACTGATGCTTGTTGGCTGATTGTTTGAGAAATTTGAAGTAGGAGACTAATTAGGAGATTGTTGCAAAGGTGATAAGGTCCTGAACTAGTCTGGTAGCTGTGTGAGTAGAGAGAAGAAGATAGATGTAAGAGGTGGGTTGGAGGTAGAAGCAACAAAGCTTAGCACTGATAGGATATGGGGTATTAGGTGAGGGACAATGGAGAAGTTGATTACTCTGAGGTTTCAAATGTGGGTGACTAGAAGTATGGTGGTACCTTGGACAGAAACAGGAGCTTGGAAAGTAGGGAAGGGGTTGGGAAGGAAAGTGATGAGTTCTATCTTGGCTACACCAACCCTGCTGTTTCCTTCCCATAAATGAGGAAGGGAAACCCTTCCCTTTGAGTCTTTAGTGCAAAGAAAAGGATGAGGTGACAGAATTTTAAAATGATCTCTTCCACACTGAAACTAGTCCTCTTTGTTTGTGTATCTTCAGAATACCTTAGGAGCATGAACAAACCTGTTGCCATGACATCACTGCAGTAATCAGAAAAGAAGCAATGTGGCATATTGGGCAGAGGCACCCTCAGAGTCAGGAAGACCTGGGTTCAAGACATACTTCTGACACATGCTGACAGTGTGAGCTTGGGTAAGTCACAACCTCCCAGTGTCCCAGTCAACTCTCTACAATGTTAAGTTATAGGCTAGTTGCCATTCATTTCCATCCATTAGCTTCACAGCTAGAGGTCCCCTCGCCCACCTTCCAAAGAGGATGTCATTATGTATGTGGCTAGGTAAAGATCTATGAAAAATGAAAATTCAGCTTGGTCACTGATGTCTTTTGTACATTCCATCCCTGTGGTTCCCAGATGTTACAGTTGTCACTTGTTTGAAGACTAGCTATTTCTATGTGCTTGCTCAGGAAAAAAGCGGTTGGTCGTTTCTTTAGCACTTTGAGGCCTAAGGCATCCTCACGATGATCCCATAATGTACGTAAGCAGTGAAAGCCTTATTACTCCCATTTTACAGATGAGGTAACTGAAGCTCAAAGCAATAAAATTATCTACTCAAAGTCACATAGCTGATAAGTGGGAGGGTAGGAATTTGAATCCAGACCACTCTTTCCAAATTGAGTTATACTTCATGTAACATGCCCACAACATGGGCTCGACTGAAGACAAAACAGCCATAACATGCACAGTGCTTAGAACCTGAACCCAAGTCTTGGACTGGGACTCAGGAAGGTCTGAGCTGAAATCCTGCCTCAGAAACTTATTTTCTTTGTGATTGTGAACAAGTTAATTAACTGCTCTCAGCCTCAGTTTTCATATCTGTAAAACAAACACTTACCTCACAGAGTAGTTTAAAAGGTCAAATGACATAATACAAAATACCTTTCAGACCTTAAAGTGCTATACAAATGTGAACTATTATTTTCCATTTATACTGTACTTCTATCTGGGGCTGCTTGATTTTCAGATGAAGATTCTCTGGGCCCCTCCCAGTGCTAAATCATCCCTCTCAATTAGCAGGAAGGGCTCATTACTAAACCAGCCACCTCCTATTAAGAAGGGAAATCTATCTCTCCCTCTGATGCCCTGACATGGACCTGAGGCCATCTCTAATCATTGCCATAGATCAAAAAGGTTCAATTGGGGGAAGGGGGCACGATTTATGCTCTTGCTGGCGGAGGTCCACACCAGAACCCTGCTCCAGCATGATGAGGGGCCTGGGTGAATGGGAGGGCTTCCAAGGAGTGTTGGCAGATGGGAAGCTGGCATCGTTCCCCTTCTCAGTCAAAAGTTCCTTTTTTCTGCCCTCATACTCATTCCCCTCACAATTCCCTCAGCTGCTCTGACATGATGTCTCCTCAAAGGTGATGAAGAAACAGTTTTCCTCTGGTTTACTTTTGTCATTTCTGTCTCCTTGTTCAATAGACAGGTTTTCTGCTGGCCCAGAAGGAATATCATGAAAGTATTTGGCACAAGCAACCAGTATGGAGAAATGGGGAGTATTTGGGGAGGCAGGCTGTTATAGTAGAAACCACACTGGAGCTGTCAAATTGGGCAGCTGGGTGGTACAGTGGATGGAGTGTTAGGCCTAGAGTCAGAAAGAATCATCTTTCTGAGTTCAGATCTGGCCTCAGACACTTACCAGCTGTGTGACCCTGGGCAAGTCATTTACTCCTGTTTGCCTCAGTTTCCTCAACCATGAAATGAGTTGGAGAAGGAAATGGCAAACTCCTCCAGTATCTCTGCCAAGAAAACCCAAGATGAACACATGAAGAGTCAGACACGAGTAAAATGACTGAACAACAAATGAAACAAATCACTTTATCTCTTTGGGCCTCAGTTTCCTCATCTGTAAATTGGGGATCATAATACTTTTGCTATGAGAAGCAGGGTAATGAAGTGGACAGAGAGCTGGCCTTGGAGTCTAGAAGACTTGGGTTCAAGTCCCCTCTCTGACATATATTGTCCGTGTGACTCTGGTTAAGTCACTTAATCTTTTAATGCCCCCAGGCAACTCTCTAATATCATAACCCATAGAGTTGCCTATCTGCATTGGGAAAAGGAATTCTGTACCCACAGCTCCCCACAGAGATGAAATCACAGACCTACCCACTCCAGAGAAATAAGACTAAACCAAACTAAAAATGTTTTCCACCTATCCCATTGGGTTGATGGAAGAATCTAGTGTGTGTTGTTGTTCAGTCATTTCAGTCATATCCAGCTCTTCGTGACTCTATTTGGGTTTTCTTGGCAAAGATACTGGAGTGGTTTGCCATTTGCTTCTCCAGCTCATTTTATAGTTGAAGAAACTGAAGCAAATGGGGTTAAGTGACTTGCCCAGAGTCACACAGCTGGTAAGTGTTTGATGCTGGATTTGAAATAAGGAAAATGAATCCTCTGACTTCAGGCCCGATTCCACAGTGCCACTTAGTTGCCCCAATCAAAGGTATAGAAATGACATATCTGAGTGATAGCTTCAGGGAAATTTTGCTGCCATGTCATTTATACTTTATGACCTCATGGCTAAAGCTTACTCCTAAGGCTTCTCTACTTTAAATTTCAACTTGCAGCTGCCTTTTTGTCACCTTCTCCATGCAGGGCAATTGAGTTGAGTGGGGGTGGAGAGGAAATCAGCAGTTACTGTAAACTGGAGGACCCCAGCCTCCCTCCCATTCTGAGCATGTCTGTAAGCGACAGAGTAAAGCAGGGAGAGCCCAGTCCTCTGGGCTGGTGTTTCTCAAACCGGCCTTTTTATTGTTGCCCCAGAGCCAAGGGTATTGGAAGGAGAAAGAACAAGGGAGAGCTAGGCAAAACCTCTTCATGGCAGAGCAATTTGGCAGAGCCCAGTGGTGTGGAAGGCTTCCCCTGGGGTCTGTATGTGTTCCCTTGTGTTGTGTGTACCATTCTGAAAATGCTCACACAATACTGTAGGTTTTAGGCACAGAATCAGTCCATCAATCAACAAATATAGTGCCTACTATGTGCTAGGCATGGCAATATGTGCTGAAAATACAAAGAAAGTTAAAAGATGGTCCCTGCTCTCAAGGAGATCAGTCTAATGGAGAGACAACATGCAAACAACTTTGCAGGACAAACCTGAAGTAAGCGGCAGAGACGATGAAGGTGCTAAGGACTCATGAGCAGTGAGGAATCTTTGGTAATCCATGCCAGGATCACATGTTGGGGGACCCTGGCAGACACTGGATCTGGGCCCTGGCACTTCCTCCCCTCCCCTTCTGTCTAGGTTGTCTCATCTTTGTAGACCCTGCTACTCCGCTTGCCCATCCCTGCTTCTCCTCAGCTCTCTGCTACTACTTTTGGTGCCCCCTGGATATCTTTAATCTCAGAGTCTGCCAGGAGCTGACAACAGGTGAATGAGGATGTTCCAGATAGCTTAGATTATTTTTATAAGCCATTCACAGGAGTGACTTAAAGAAAAGGGAAATTGATTAGAAAGCAGCAGGGAAATGACTCGCCCTATACCAATGTGTATAATAAATGTAAAATGACAGCAACTAATAATTTCACCGACACCTCCCGTGTTGTCTAAGGACGTGGCAAATGCACAATTATAGACGAAATGGTGAAAAGCAACATTTGGCTGCTTTAAAATATCCTCCTTTGGATCATTAGTGGTGTGGGTGTCAATGAGAAGGAAATGTTCGCTAAGCTCTGGGATTTTTCATCACCAGAGCCTGGCACCATGTGTCATGTGGATTTAAGAGGCAACAGAGTGTAGTAGAAAGAGCCAAGACCCAGGCTCCCATTCTAGTTCTTACATACATAAATTGTGGGAATGTGGCTGAGACACTTAGACCTCTCTAACCCTCAGTCTCCTCATCTGTGAAATGGAAATGATTATTTTCCTTAACTCCCTGGAGTTTTTGTGAAAAACAAGCTTTGGAAACCTGAAAGTATGATGGAAATGGGAGTTGTTACCATTACTCAATCTCATAATTGAGATTCAAGCTGTGACACATTGTAAAAAAACCATCAAAACAAAACAATGGATTGTGAGTAATAGGATGACCTGGGTTTAAATCCCAGCTCAGTCATTTATTACCTATGTGACCTTGGGAAGGTCACTTAACTTTCCTGAGTCTCAGTTTCCTCATCTGTAAAACAGGACTGATAATTATGGTTGTTGTCCATTCATGTCCAATGCTTCATGACCCCATTTGTGGTTTTCTTGGCAAAAATACCAGAATGGTTTGGCATTTCCTTCTCCAGCTCATTTGACAGTTCAGAAACTGAGGCAAAGAGGGTTAAGTGACTCAGGTGAGTTTTTCTGAACTCTAGACCCAGCACTCTTCCACTGTTCCACCTAGCTGCCCTAGGAATGATAATACTTTCCCTAATTACTTCTCTGTGTGGTTGTAAACTAAAGGGCTTTAAAAAAAACATTAAGTACTCATGGGAATGTGAGCTTCTCAACCTTTCACTCCTAATCCAGTTCTCTGCACACAGTAGGCACTTAAATACTTGTTGAACCATCACAAGCATGCTTAGAAAAAGAGGGGCTAGCAATGTGACAAGAGTGAGATCCAAATGACCCTCACTGATACTCCTGAGATATAAAAAATGCAAAGGAAGGTCCTGAGTGTTAGGGACCCTTAGCATTAGAGCCTTTATGGAGAGTTTAGGGGAAAACACACACACACATACACACACAAAAAAAAGAATAATGCAGGAAGAAAAAGCATGGAGGGGTTGTAATGTGCACAGATAAAAGACAAAGTGCCTGTACTAAGGATCCACCCCAAATGCTAAACAAAGCGTGGGGTTCATACATGGCTCACAGGACTGGTCAGTAGTGAAATCTATAGCAGAGCTCAAGAGTCACCCAATGACGGAACATCAGAGTCGATCGCAAGCAGTTGAGGTGGGGGCAAGAGTGAGGAAACAAGAATGTATTAAGCTCCTAGTATGTGTCATTTTACAACCATGTTATCTCATTTGAACCTCAAACCACACTGGGAAATAAATATTGTTATTGTCCCCATTTTGCAGTTGAGGAAATAGAAGTAAGTGACTGGTCCAGGGTCACAAAGTTTGCAAGTGTCTGAGGTTTGATTTGAACTCAAGTCTTCTGACTCTAAGCCCAGTGTTCTATCTACCACACCACCTAGCTGCCTTCCTAAGGAAGGTGCCTGAGGACATTGAATTTCAGAGCTGAGAGGGCCTTAGAACATTGAACATGGAATGTCACATATGGCAAAGACTTCGGAACACAGAACTATAAGGGATCTTAAAACAGAATGTCAGAGTTGGAAGGGAATTTACAATATAGACTATAATATATTATTTTCCAGATGAAGAAAATGAAACCCAGAGAGGAGATGTTTCTAGGACCTCTTTTCCCAGGTTTGACTTCTATAGTCAATACTTGTTAACTATATGGCCATGGGCAAGTCTTCCTTTCTTGGAGTTTTAGTTTCCTCTTTTGTAAAATAAAGCTAATATTTCTTACATTCCCTGCTTTACGGTGTTGTGGGAGAAATGTGTTGTACATTTCAAAGCACTAAGAAATGTGGGCTATTACTTTTTTCTGCATATTATTTACAGTTTGCAAACTGGTGGTTTCCACGCTTCTAGTGAAACCAAACCAGGTCTGTGAATGCCAAGAGGAGAGATGGAGAGGAAGGAGGGATGAGGAGGGAGGAGGGGGCCATGCAACAATTAATCAGTCTAACTACTGCTGGGACCAGAGAAAGCAAACACTTGCCAGTGGGGATCGAGGAGCCAGGGCAGAAGGCCAGCAGAACAACTGAGTAGAAGGTAATGTTCCTTCACTGTACACGAGGGTGAGAGTTGAGAGGCTTCAGATCCTAGAAGCAGCAGATTAAGCCATCTGTTCTGGTCATGTGCCTGGCTCAGGGTCTGAGGGCCCAGCTTTCAATCCCTGCTCTGCCACTGACTTGAGCAAATCCCTTCACACCACATGACACCGTCCCCTTCAGTTTCCTCATCTGTAAAATGAAAAGTGGACCTTGTGGAATACTGGAAAGAGAATTGTCTGAAGTGTCAGAGAACCTGGATTCAAATCCTGCCTCTGATTCTTAGCACCTATGTGACATTGGGTAAATCACTCAACATTTATGGACCTCAGTTTCCTCATCTGTAAAGTGAAGGGGTTGAAGTAGCAGTTTACTGGACAGAATACTGGCTATAGAATCAGAAAATCTAGATTCGCATCCTGTTTCTGATTCTTAGTATCTGTATTGCCTTGGACAGATCACCCAACCTCTCTGTGCTTCAGTGTCCTCATCTGTAAAATGATGAGGTTCGATTAGATGACCTCCAAGCTCCCTTCCTACATCTAGAGCTATGATCCTATGAAATAAATGGTCTCTGAAGCCCATCCCAGATCTTAAATCCTATGTTCAGAGATTAATAACTAGAAATGACCTTAGAGGTCAACAAGTCTACTCTCCTCATTTTACAGACGAGGAGCCTGAAGCCCAGAGTAGGAAAATGACCTGTCCAAGGTCACATAGCTAGTAAAAGGCAAAGTCAGGACTTGAATCAGGTCCCGTGACTCAATATTAGTGCTCATTCCACTGTACCATGTCCCTGTCTAGGTTCTGAAGCGCTGTGAAGGCAGAATGAACAGCCCTCAAAAGAAATAGCTGTTTGGCCCCCAGAGAGGCCAGTGGATAAAATTCCAGTAACCTATAATGCTATTTCTCTTACAAGTTGTGAGAGCCATCCGGATGCCATGTAATATACATTGCTTGGGGAATTAAAAGATCTGAATCTGAATCCTAGTTTAGATGTATACTAAAAATATGACCCTGAAGAATATGAATCAACTACAAAGAACTTATGAAGGAAGATACTATCTACCTTTAGAGAAGGAACTGCTACATGGAAGTATGCATTGTACAATTTCACATATGCGTGTGTGTGTTTGTGTGTATGAAATATTAGGAGGGAAGGAGGAAGATAACTTACAATTCAAAATGTGATTAAAAAAGTAAAATAAATATTTAAAAAGAAAACTTTTTAAAAAAAAGGCATGACCCTAGGCAAGTTACTTATTCATCTGTAAAATGAGACTCCTATTATTTATACTATCTGCCTCACACAGTAAAGTGCTTGGTAAACTCTGAAGAGTTACAGAAATAGTAGTTATGACCATCAAATGCAACCATTTGAGGGCAGGAGTTTCCCCTTCATGAACCAAGGGGCAGAGTCCTTGGCAGAATCAGAATGGTTAAAAGGTCACACACTAAGAGGAAATGCAGGATGGATCTGAAAGAGTGAGATGGGACTTGACTTAGTTAGCGAGCTCATCCCCACGTATTGTTGGAGAGGAAATAGCCTTGGGCTGGCATCAGAAGACCTAGAACCCAGCGTCTTCCAGCTTTGGCTCTGACTTGCAGTGTGACCTTAGGCAAGTCATTTCTCTCCTATGGTTATTTCCTCTTCTGTGAAATGAGAGGTTGGAACTAGATGGTCCCTTTTGGTTCTAAGATCTCTTGTTCTTATGTTCACAGAGTCTTAGCTAACAGTAGCCTAGGATTTCTAAGGACTGTCTGTAGACAAGATTTAAAATTTCCATCTTTGCTACATGTAATTTCCCCCACATTCTAAGTTGTGAAAAGATTTGGGATTGAATCAAGTTACACTTCTCATGTTTTCATATTGAATATAAGACTGGGGAGCTTACCTTTTTAACACCAAAGTCAAATCCAAATTTTATCTGTTCACTTATTTGTTCGCTTATTTATTCTTCTATTCACTCATTCATTCTTTTGTTTCATTCATTTATTCAACAGATATTTTTCAACTATTATTGTGTATGCGATGCTATGATAGGTATGGAGGGAATACAAAAGAAGTTGAAAGTAGTACAGTCCCTTTCCTGAGCCCTTACAGACCGGGTAGGTGATTTTGTACATATTTATAAAAAATATAGAGAGAAAATATGAAGAATTCAGAGAAGTTTGGAAAGATTCATATGAACCGATGCAGAGTGAGATAAGTAGAACCAGAAAAATAATTTACAAAATGACTAAAACAGTGTAAATGGAAAGAACAAAAACCTTGAAACTGAATATTATATCATTTTAGTAACCAAGCTTGGTCCTGAAGAGATAAGAAAATGTTCCTTCTTTGAAGACATGCATATACCTCCATGAGTTCATATACCATCAGACTGAGTTGATATGTGGTTTAATTTTGCTGACCTGTTTTTTGGCTCTTTTTTTTATCCTTTGTCACAAGGGGTGACTTGCTGGCTTACATAGGGGGTTACATTTGAAAATGAAGATGATGTCAAAACAATTTTAAAATTTTAAATATACATACAAATACATACATATATGTGTATATATGTATACATACATGTGTATACCTACATACATACACACATATATACATACATATATTTATACACACACACACACACACACACACATCTTTGTGACTAAAAGGAGACTTGGGTGCAGAGAGACTTGGGAGAGGGCCTGACCGATGGATAGACTGATCTTGACTCCCATGCTCAGTTCCCCTACTATACTGGCTCTCGTGGCTTATCTATTGGCAGCTCATCTTATCCATGCCAGGCTCTTGAATCCTTCTCCCATCTGGCCTGGCTCTGATGTCTTTGACTCATAACTCCTTTTTCCAAAGTGGAAAAGAGCACAGGTTGGAAGTCAAGTTCAATCTGTCCAGAGGTTAGTCTAAGCCCTAAGTCACTCTGCCTTAAAAGCAGAATATATATATATATAGATATATATAGATATGTATATAGATATATACACACACATATACATGTGTATGTATATACACACATATGTGTGTATGTGTATATATGTATATATATGCACACACATAGAGAGAGCTGTGTGTATACATACACATATATACATATATATGTGTGTATATGTGTGTATGTATGTATGTATACGTGTGTGTTGTTCCAAAAAGATCTCAACAGTATGGAATAATGGGCCAAACCAAATAGGAGGAAATAGAATAGAAATAAATGCAAGGTCCTTCATTTGGGTTCAAATAGTCAACTGCATAAGTATAGAATAGGGAATATGGCTAATCAAAAGTACATGTGGAAAAGGAATTTTTTGGAACTGGAATCTCAAACTATGATACAGCAGATCAGCCAAAAAAGCTTATGGGATCTTGAACTACACCAATAGAAAGATGGCGTCCAGAATGAGGGAGTTCAAAGTCCTGTTGTCATTTGCCCTGGTCAGACCACACCTGGAGTACTGTGTTCGCACCTGGGAGTCAGGGAAGTTTTAGATAAGGTATTGATGAGCCAGGATGTGAACAGAGGAGGATGACCAGGATGGAGAAGGGACTAGAGAGGAACAGCAACAAGAACAATAAGAAGCATCTATTATGTACCAGGTGTTTGCTAAATATTATCTCATTGTATCCTCAAAACAACCCTGTAAGGTAGGTACTATTATTATCCCTACTTTACAGTTGGGGAAACTGAGGCAAAAAGGTTAAGTGACTTGCCTAAGGTCACACAGCTAGTAAGTATCCAATGCTGGAATTGAATGCAAGTCTTCAAGGATCAGGTGAAGAAACTGGAAATGTTTATTCTGGAGAATAAAAGATTTATAGGGTACACAACAAAGGACTGTCACGAGGAATAGGGATTAGACATGTTCTGCTTGGCCTGAGAGAGCAAAACTAGGAGTAATAGATGAAAGTTTCAAAGGCATAGACTTAGCTTCTACATAGAGAAAAACTTCCTTGTCACCAGAGCTGTTCAGAAGTGAAATAGGCTGGCCCAGGAGGTGATGAGTTTCTCCTCTGTCGAGATCAACTAGACATTCTGATTGCTGCTAACAGAGGATGTAGAGGGACAACTCCTATCCGGGCCTGGGTTGGCCTTCATGCCCCTTCTGTGATGCTATAGTGGGACATAACAAGAGCACCTAAGACCACCATGGGAGGCCACCTAATTGCTATAGAAATTTAGTATAAGGGAGAGGAGTGTCACTGTGGCTTGTGATCAGGCTAGGTAGGCTTCACGGAAGAGGTGGTTCTTGAGTGTGACCCCGAGAGAAAAATGTAGGTTTTGGACTAGTGCAGAAAGGCAGGAAGGACATTCCAGAGGAGAGAAAGCAGCATGAATAAAGACCTGGATGAAGAACGCCTATAGCATGAGATTGTAAGGAGACCCACTGACTAATGCAAAAGGTACATGGGAAGTCTGGGCGATATGGTGGCACCATAGGGCACAGAGCACCAGGTCTGGAGTCAGGAAGACTGCTCTTCCTAAGTTCAAATCTAGCCTCAGATACTTACTAGCTGTGTATCCCTGGGTAATTCACTTAATGCTGCTTGCCTCGGTTTCCTCATCTGTAAAATGAGCTGAAGCAGGAAATGGCAAACCACTCCAGTATCTTTGCCAAGAAAACCCCAAATGAGGTCTTGAAGAGTTGGGCATTATTGAAAAGACTGAATAACAACAGCAAAAATAGGGGAAATAGGAAAAGAGAAGATTAGATGGATATTCAGAATGCTCCCATCCATGTATCTCTCTCTCTCCTTGGCTCTTCCCCAGCACTGAGCATAAAGCTTACCACCCCCACCAACTGGGGCCTCACTGCTTCCAGCAGAGTTTGTCTTCCCCAAACCCTCATACCAGTAGTGTTTTCAAGACCTTCCTAGAGATGAAGAAATCAGTCAAACTACAAATGTTAAGTGGTAGGAATTGGAAATACAAGGACAAAAATAAAACAGTGGCTGCCCCCCTCAAGAAGCTTACATTCTATAAGAGGAGACAACATGTACATATATCAATATATGCAAAATAAATACGAGGTAACAGAAAGGCACTAGCAGCTGGGGGAGGGCTCAGACAACACTACATGTAGAGTCAGATTTGGGCAGGGACCACGGCACTGAAATAGCTCCACTGGCAAGTATTAGCCTGAGTGAAGAATGAGTTCATATAGGCTTATCGGATTTGGAGTTGAAAGGGACTTTGTTATATTATCTATCATATTATCTATTCTAACCTACTCATTTTAGCCCCCCAAAATTGAAGTGACTTACCCAAGGACATACAGCTAGTAAGCTGCATTATTGAACTTCCAGCCCAGGTGCTCAGACTCCAAATTGTGCATACTTTCAGCTCTCCACTTCCCCACTCCCAGAAGACCATGAGTGGGTAAGAAGTCAGAACTCTGGGCCCTCTCATGCTCTTCCCCCAGTACAGTATGGCAGGGTTCTGCCATCAATCGCACTTATCAGGCCTCTTATTTCATCCTTTATCCAGCTGTCCCTGGTGTCACTCTGTGTCCTTAACTCGGAGTTATGAGAGATTGAGCACTCAGGTCTGGGCTTTTTGAAGGATTCATGGGGCCAAGCCTGGCCATCCATCAGGGATAAATCTCAGTGGCTTCTCAGTGGGGAGAAAATAATTTACCAGAGCCAGAGGAAGGACCCTTTGGTTTCTGCAGCAGTGGCTTCTAGAGCTAATGTGAAGATGTTGATGGGGATGGTGGAAGTCATTGGGGATAGAATCAGAAAGTCTGGGTTCAGGTTCTGGCTGTGACACTTAGTTACCGTATGATACCTTCGTATAGCTGGGCCTCATATTCCTGACACCTGCAAAATGAGGGGCGAATGGAACTGGATCAGTGGTTCTCAAAGAGTGTACCCCAAGTTTCACTAAGTATGCCACAAATTTTGGGTTATATTATTTGAGGTATTTTGTTGAATATAAATTTTAACTTACTCAGTATACACTTTAATGTTAATTATGGTATTTGCCTCAGAGTTAACATTCCTGCTTCTGTCCTAGGCCCATGCGGGGTTCACCAAATATGGCCCGGCCCAGAACAATGGCTCAGCTCCCAGGTCTGTCTTCACGCTATGCCACATTTCTCCATCTTTTGCATCAGACAAGATCCAGTAATCCAGCTCTCCCCTCCCCACCCCATGCCAACCTTTCCACCTAATTTTGGAAATAATGATCAAATCAACCCTTCAATTCCTGTAAACGGGTCAATAAATTTCCTTACGACTCCACTCACCATCCCTGTAGCCTCCCAAACCAAAATGTCCTTCCCTGGCTGCTGACCCCCAACAAACCAATTCTTCCTCCCCTCCCCCCCCACCATTAAAATGTAAATTCCTTGAGGGAGGGTACTGTCTTGTTTGATTCTGTTTGGATACCTAAAGCTCAGCACAGTGCCTAGCACAAAGCAACAATCATAATCATAGCTAATATTTATATAGCACTTATTTTACAAGTGTTATCTCATTGGGTTCTCAACACTGGGAGGTAGGTGCTATTATTATCTCCATTTTACAGCTGAGGAAACTGAGGCAAACTGGGTTAAGTGACTTGCCCAGGGTCTCACAGCCAGTAAGTGTCTGCGGTCAAATTTGAACACAGGTCTTCTTGGCTCCGGGCCTGGGGCTGTATCCACTAAGTCACATAGTAAGTGTTAGTACATAGTAAGCACTTAATAAATGCTTCTAAAATCTGTTCCTTTATAAAATAAACAAAACTTGTCAACTAAGCCTACACTAACCTCAGAACAGAGAAAGAATTCAACAAAAACATCCACTCTTATTGAAAGTATCTCCTTACTCTCTCACAGTGTTGCTAGTTAGCAGACAAGCTAGTTAAAGATTCCCCTATTCCTCACACAGAAGAGTCTCGTGCCCTGAACAAAACCACAATAACAAAAATACTGAGAACCATTGGATTGGACGGTCTCCAAAGCCTCTCCCAGCTCTAACTCCTATGATATTTGGGAATGATAATTTCTCCTTTGGTATTCTGCAGCTAAATGTTCTAAGCCCGGATAGATATTAGCAAATCTGTGAACTTGGATGAGAAAAATATCCTATTTTTATTTTCACTAACCTGTAACTGAAATTAAGCAGTTCTTTCAGTTATTTAAGACCTTTATTCTAAGGATGCATCCATGGGCTTCATCAGACTGTCAGAGGGGCCTAGGACACAAATAAGGTTAAGAATCTTTGGTCTAGATCCTTTAGGGAAGTCTGTGTGCCCCAGTGCCCACTCTGAATACTTCGGGGAACGGCGCTCTGTCCCTAGAACACTCCCTGATTACAAATGGTGTTGGCCTTGGTCCTTGGCTGAGACAGTAGAATACAATGTTCTGGGCTCAGAGTTAGAGGAGCTGGGTTCAAGTCCATATTCTAACACTTAACTAGCCATATGACCCTGAGCAAATTTCTTCTCCTCCCTGGTAGCTAGGTGGGGCACAGCACTAGTCAGAGGGCTGAACCTGGAAGAAAAGACCTAAATTCAAATCTGACCTTGGACACTTCTCTAGCTAGGTGACCTTGACCAAGTCATTTAACCTTTGTGTGCTTCAGTTTCCCCAATGGTAAAATGGGGATAACAATAGAACCTCCAGTGAGATGACATTCATAAAGCATTTAGCACAGTACCTGACACACAGTATGCACTTAACAAATGCTTGTGCCTTTCCCTTCCCCCTCTCTAAGCCTCAGTTTCCTCCTCTGTAAAACAGGGATAATAACCTGCCCTCAGGGTTTCTGCAAAGAAAGTGCTGTGTAAATTAAAGTGCCAAAGAAATGAGAATAATTGATTATTGTTGCTGCTGTTAATGTTATTATGCTCCAGGAAATGAGTAGAGAGTCATGAAAGAAGTCAGACTGGGGAAAGATTTCCTAGACCCTCAGGGGACAGGGCTTTAGGAAACTCTAGTCAAACTGTTCTGCAAAACAGATGACTCAGACCGCAGTCTTGGAATAACCAAGGCAAAGGCACTGGGGGAAGTGAGAAAGAATTCTACTCTCCCCACGAGCAGAGTGAGATAACCCAGGAATAGCAAGATGACATTGTGACTATAATTGTGCAGTTCAAGAGTCCTAGACGTGAAGTTAGATGGCCCATCTTTGGAGCGGCAACGAGGACTTGATCCTTCTGGGGAAAGCACCACAAACAGCACCTGTGGTGGGCAGTGCGAATCCGGGTGAGGGTCAGGACTCCTTCCTGTTGGGGAGAGACAGAGACCGGGACACTGTTTTGAGACTGCAGCTGGTATAGTGGATAGAACGCCAGCCTGGAGTCAGGAAGACCTGAGTTCAAATCCGGCCTTAGACACTTACTAGCTTTGTGACCCTGGGCAAGTCCCTTACCCCTTTTGCCTCAGTTTCCTCGTCTCTAAAGATGGAGAAGGAAATGGCAAGCCAACTCTAGTATCTTTACCAAGAAAACCCTAAATGGGGTCACCAAGAGTTTGACTCAACTGAAAAAATTCAACAACAATGGGGGGAGGGGCAGGGTGGAGGTGGCAGATCACAAGAGATGGCTTTTTATTAAATAATTATTCTTGATAAATTCTATTATTTCTATGCTGTTGAAAGACTGAGATTGCTATCAGTGCCCTCAAAATTCATCATCCTGGAGTGCAGGCTTGGTCTTCCCACCCTAGTTCCTCAAATTATGTCTGAATTTGAGTCCCAGATCTCTCTCTTACCAATTTATGTTGATAAGTCAGTTCACCTCTCGTGATACTTGTCCTATTTATATTATAGCTGTTCAGACACCCAGAAGCTCAAAGGTGACAACATCTGTTAAAAAGGAGCCAGAAGGATAATCCATGATCTCAAATGTTTATACACAGATGGACAAGGTTTAGGCAACAAGCAAGATGGGCTAGAGGTCCTGAGTCAAGGCAGTGACTTTTATTTCATAGAAATCTAGAAACCTTCCCCAAGCGCTCTTAATTCCAGGGTCTTCCCTCTATTCATTATTTACTATTTATCCTTGCTTTGTGAAAACAAGGATACAAAAGCTTGCTTTGAGTATTTCCGTGTTGTCTCCCTCATTAGATTGTAAACTCCTTGAGGGAAGAGACTGTCTTTTGCCTCTTTTGGTACTCCCAGCACATAGCATAGTATCAGGCACGTAGTCGGCACTTAATAAATGTTTCTTGGTTGATTGACCATTGCAACTTGTCGGGGATGAGATCTTAGACAAGAATATGGCTCTGGTTGGGTATAATTTATTCATATGAAATAGGATTGGTAAAAGAAGGGATGGATACTAATGTATGTTTCATTTGTGAGAGAATTCAGGAACCATATGAGAAAAGCTCAATAAAGAATAGTAGAGAAACAAACAGAAGTGATTTTTAAAAAAAGAGATGTAGAGAAGATGGAAGCTAGGACAGGTAACAGAATGAGAACAAAAGCAGAGCATGGCAGGTGAGGGAGCATGGGGGAGGGGGAGGGGGAGGGGGCTGAGACAATGATGTCAGGAGCTCTAAAGCTCAGAATGAGGAGAAGCTGGCCAGGAAAGTTAAGGACAACAAAGAGGGTTTGTTTGTTAGAAGTATAGCGAGAAAAGGTGAGAATCAATGTAATTTTACCACTGCTTAGGGAGGATGGGATGATGATAACTGGCAATAGGGAGAAGGCAAAGCCGATCAATTCTTATTTTGTTTCTTTTTTTTTTTCTCTTCGAAAGAAAATGAACTTTAGACTGAAAAGGACAGAACAAAAAATGGATAATGGTATTTATTGTTGCTGTTCAGCTGTGTCCAACTCTTCATTGCCCATTTGGGGTTTTCTTGGCAAAGATACTGGAGGGGTTTGCCATTTCCTTCTGCACCTCATTTTACACATGAGGAAACTGAGGCAAACAGGATGAAGTGACTTGTCAGGGTCACCCAGCTAGCTAGTGTCTGAGACCAGATTTGAACTCAGGAAGATGAGTCTTCTTGACTCCAGACCTGGAACTTTATCCACTATACCACCTAGCTGCCCTAATAGAGTAGATTGCAGAAATAAGTAAGAAGATAGGAGGATGGCTCTTAATTCCTCAAGTCAACTACATATTTCAGGTACTGGAAGAACTAGTGGGTGTGACTGCTGAACCACTGTTAGTGATATGTGAAAGAAACATCTTGAGAAAAGCAGACAGAAGAATGCAAATGTCCTGATCTCTTACAAAGAGAAAAGACTGGAACCTGCAAACCAGTTCAGAGTCTGGAAAATTCCAGAACATATTATTAAAGAAATGGTTGATGAACACCGAGAAAAGGAAGTAGTGATCACAAAGAACCAATTTGACTTCATTAAGAAGAGGCCATGCCAAACTAATGTGGTTTCTTTCTTTTTTTTGATAGCATTACTAAATTGGTCAATCAAGGGAAGTATAGACATAATTTAGCTAAATTTTATCAAGGTGTTTACAAAACATGTCATACTGTTCTTGTGGAAAGGGTGGAAGGTTGTGAGTTTGACAATATCAGTTAGATGTATTTACAAATGGTTGAATGACCAGTCTCAAAGAGTAGCCATTCATGACTCAATGTCAACTTGGCAGGAAGTCTCTAATGGAATGGCTCAGTGATATGTGCTGTTTAACAGTTTTATCAATGACTTGGATAAAGATAGAGTCAGCATCCTTGTCAAATTTGCAGATAATACAAAGCCACTAAGGTAGATAGCTGCCATAGTGGGTGACAGTCAAGATCCTAAAAGATCTTGACAGTCTAGAGTATAGGACTGGACCTAATGAGATCAAATTTAATGAGGACAGAATGCAAAATACTATGCTTGGACCCAATGAATTCACTGCATGAGAGAGGCAGAGTTAGATAGCACCTAGTCAGGAAAAGATTTGGGGCTTTTAGGGAACTCAATATGAGTTAACAGTGTAATATGGCAACCATTAAAAAAAAGGAAAGGTCATGTAATCTTCGGCTGCACAGAGAGAGGCTTAGCTCCCAGTAATAAGGAGCTGATAACTTCTGCTGTACTTTGCCCAGGTTAGACCACATCTGGATTATCATGTTTTTTAAATCTAGACATCACATTTTAGGTAGCACATGAATAAAACAGAGCACATTCAGAGGAGAAAATGACACTGAATGGAGGTGGGGTAACGAAGAGGTATGGGGTGGGAGGAGGAATGGACATGAGAGTTGTCTTCAAATATCTGAATCCTGACTTCCTTCAAATCCCAGCTAGAAATCTTACCTTTTACAGGGAAGCTTTTCCCTATCTCACCCCTTAATTCTAGTATCTTCCCTCTGTTGATTATTTCCAATTTATCTTGTCTCAATCTTGTCTGTACATAATTATTTACATGTTGTCTCCCCCATTAGACTATGAGTATCTTGAAAGGAGGGACTGTCTTTTGCCTTTCTTTGTATTCCTATTGCTTGGTACAGTCATGGCATTACCTTCCTGATGTCATGGTCCTCTTCAAGAATGAAGGACAAACAGCAACCTCTGTGAGTAGAGAAGGAGCTACCCACTAGGGGCCAACCTTCCACTTGGGCAACATGGTTTCCTTTCTTTCTTTCTCTTTTTCTTTCTTTCTTTCTTCCCTCCTCTCTTTCTTTCTTTCCTTCTTTTTTTCTTTCTTCTTTCCTTCCTTCTTTCTTTTTTTCCTTTCTTTCCTTCTTTCTTTCTTTCTTTCTTTCTTTCTTTCTTTCTTTCTTTCTTTCTTTCTTTCTTTCTTTCTTTCTTTCTTTCTTTCTTCCTTTCTTCCTTTCTTCCTTTCTTCCTTTCTTCCCTCTCCTCATAGGGTATCACACCCTTACCTACGAGTGCTCTGCCCAAAGAAAATATAAATCTTAATCTCTGAAAATTTGTTTCGTTTTGTTTTTTCCTCTTAAATCAAATCACTCTGGTCCCAGACCAAGCCCTACTTGGTCACTGTTTGGGCTCTGATTGGCTCAGAAAGAACGTAAATAACAATTGTTTCTGTTTTGGCCAGAAACCCTGAGGGTCTTCCCCTCCCAGATCTATACATATTTTTTAAAGAGGCCATTCTTTGCCTCATTTTTAAAATTTTTTTATTAAGACTTAATCACTGAATGGGCCCTGCCTTAGTCAAACTGAGACCTACTAAAGACCTTAGCTTTAAAAGGCCAAGGTCTCCCATTGAATCCTGGGGCATCTCCATTTGTCCTGATCCATATCTTACTACTGGACCCAGATGGCTCAGGACAAGAAAGTGAGACTGGTGACTTTGCGCAGCACTTCCTCACTTAAATCCAATTCACTTAGATGTCATGGTATCACCTCCCTGATGTCATGGTCTCCTTCCAGAACAAAGGACAAACATCCTGGCACATAGTAGGAGCTTAATCAATGCTTAATGACTGACTGACTACTTGAAAGGACACTGTCATGGAGGATAGGTATTATTAGACTTGTTCTGCTTAGGGCCTCCAAGGGCAAGACTGGGAGCAACCAGTTTGAAGGCATAAAGAGGCAGATTCAGGCTTGATGTACAGAAACATCTCCTCACCGTTAGAGCTGTCCAGAATAGGAATGGAGTCCCTCAGAAAGCAGAGGCTTCCCATCCCTGCAGATCTTCACATAAAGGCTAAATGGCCACTGGAGGCGGTTGTTGGAAGCATTCTTTTGGGGTGTGGCTTGCCAAGTCCTATTCCAATACTGAAATGCTATGTTTCTTTGATCCTTTTATTTGCAATGATAATAATGCCCACAATTTCCACTGTGTCTTAAGGTTTATGAGCTACTTTTTAGAGTGCTACGAACTCAATATAAGTCAACAGTGTGATGTGGCAGCCATTAAAAAAAATCACATAATTCAGGTCTGCACAGAAAGCGGCTTAGCTTCCACTCCTGCTTTACTTTGCCCAGGTTAGACCACCTCTAACAGTCTCTGTCCTCAAGGAGCTTATAATGTATTGGGGAAGACAATGTGCAAACAAATATATACAAAGTAAGCTATATGCAACATAAACAGGAAATGATATTCTTCACAATTACCCTCTGAGATAGGGATTGCAAATATTATTAAACTCACTTTACATATGAGTAAACTGAGGCTTAGAGATTTGAATTGGTCAAGGTCCAATGACTTAGCTTTGTCAGAGTCAGTTTTCTGACTCCAAGATTTTCCCCTAAGCCAGTGGTAGGTAGAAAGGGCCACTAAGCCACACTATGAGGCCACATATTGACTTAGAAAACCACAAACTAACTTTCTCTGTGTTTTATTGTATTTTTGTTTATTTTGTTGACTATCTCCTAATTACATTTTACTCTGGTTCAGGATGTACTTGGGAGTGTTGCCCACCACATCAAGCCAGCAGACTGCATGTTTGCCACCTCTGCCCTAAACCACACCACTTGCTATGAGGAAAGTGATTTGTAAAACATTTTAGAAAGGCAAACCTCAATCCCCAAACTCACAATCACAGAACCTCAGAGATGGAAAGAGCCTTACAGGGCCTGGCCTGAAGCCTTCCCTCTCCAGTCTTCTGAGCAAACCTCCAGCGATGGGGACTTCCATCTTCCTCAAGTCAGCCTATGCCACATTGGGCCAATTGTAATTGTTAGGTAGTTTTTCCTTGTTTAGATCCAAGATCTGCCTTCTTTGCAGTTTCTGTCCATTCCTCCTCCTTCTGTCGTCTGGGGCCAAGCAGATCAAGCGTAATTTATTTCTCCTACGAAGTGCCTTCAAATACTTATACTTACAGGATCAATTCAATAAGCATTTATTAAGTCCTCCCTACGTACCAGGCACTGTGCTTAAGGATACAAAGAAGAAAAGGAAAAACAATCCCTGCCCATAAGGAGCTTACATTCTAATGAGGGAAGCAAGCTTACAAAAGGCAGCTGGAAAGATGGGGGAGGGTGAGACACCACGGGGTACCTGGTGGGAGGGGTGGCATGTTGTTCCATTTTGCTGAAGTCAGGCAGAGCTGCAGACACAGAATGGGGTGAGCTAAAACTCTGATTTCTACCTTCTATAAAGGAAGGCATTGGGAGGAGCTAAGTGCTTCACCATCAAGCCCTGCAAACAGGGGAGAGGAGGCTGAAGAAGGTGATCTCAATCAAGGTTTGAGTTGGTGACATGGAGATAAGAGTAGAAGTGATGGTGGGACAGCTAGGAGGCACAATGTGCAGAGTTTCAGCTCTGGAATTAGAAATTCAAATCTGGCCTTAGACACTTACTAGTTGTGTGACCCTGGGTAAGTCACTTAACCTCAAGTGCCTCAAAAAAAAAAGTGCAATATGAGGGGTATCTTAGTTCCTGAAGTCGAAAACCAAGCAGAACTATGGAGGCTAGAAGGGACCTTAGAGGAGAGGAACCTGAGACCTATAGAGTGACTGAGTCAAATATGTACAAAGTAACAGAGACAAGATTTGAACCCTGGTCTTCTGACTTCCAATCCAGTGTCCTTTCCACTAGATTACAACTGCAAGAAGGAAACCAGTTTGGTTGGAATGATAGCTGGCATCTATATTGCACCTTAAGGTCTGCAAAGTATTTTATATACATTAATTCATTTGATCTTCACAACAACCTCATTCCCATTTTATAGATGAAGAAATCGAGGTCCAGAAAGGTTAAGTGACTTGCCTAGGATCACACAGCCAGTAAGTGTCTGAAGCAGTATCCAAATTCAGGTCTTCCTGACTCCAAGTCATATATGCTATCTGCTGCGCCAACTAGTAATTTACAGCAAGCCTTCAAAGGTGGGCTGGAGCCAGATTGTAAAAAGCTTTTAAAAAGCCAGACAGAGGAATCTATATTTTATCCTAGAAGGAAGAGGGAGCCACTGGAGCTTTTTGAGTAGGAGAGTGACATGGTCAGTGTTTTGGGAATGTCAGTTTGGCAGCTGTGTGGAAGATACATCGGAGAGGGAAAAAACCTGAGAGGGGGAGGCCAGTTAGGAGGCTATTGAAATGGTCCAGATGAAAGACAATGACTTGAACTAGAATGCTGATCATGTGAGTGAAGATACAGGAATGGACGGACACTTGAGAAGTGGAGGAGGAAGAATTGACAAGCTCTAACTAACAACTATCTGCGAGGAGACAGTGA
>CM053625.1:65955526-65985184 GCA_028646595.1 Phalanger gymnotis | reverse complement strand
TGGGGTTCTCTTCACAAAGATCCTGGAGTAGTTCCCCATTTCCTTCTCCAGCTCATTTTACAGATGAGGAAACTGGGGCAAACAGGGTGAAGTGACTTCCTCAGGGTCACACAACTCGGGTCTGAAGACAGATTTAAACTCAAGTCCTCCCAACTCCAAGGCGAGACTCCAGGGCCAGCGCTCTATCCACTGCACCATAGACTACATATAGATAAAAAGAGAGAGCCCAGGACAGATCTCAGACACTGGATTCATTCTGACCAAGGCAGAGGACAAAAAGACTAATAGTCCCCTCATTCTGGATATTCTGCCTCTATTTATGCAGTTCGAGATTGAATTAATTGTTTGGCTACTACATCACACAATGGATTCATGTTGAGTGAGGGGTCCTCTAGGAAAAGCTGTCAGAGGGTATAGCTGGGCTGTGTCCCTGGAGTCTTTAAGCCCCAATAGAATGGGGTTCTTTAGTCGTGGCATAAGACCATGCCTGTACGCTTTCTCTCAGAGCAGGTGAAGCCCAGCAGTTGCTTTCAGAATAGTGGTTGTTTTGTGTCTCCTACATGTTGCTATGGGAACAATTCCCTCTGCACATCTTAGGCCCCCACTTAAAGTTAGAGATGAAAAGATTGTCAGAGTCAATAAGGTATTGACCTAGCAGATGGAGGTGGGGTTGGGGAAAGCTCTGTAGTAGGGGTTGTAGGGATCAGGGGTCAACTCTATTCACCCTCTAGTTTATCTCTTAGCTACATGAGGCCAGATCTTAGGGCTGGATCACTCTCCTTTCTCTCTCCTCCTCATCAATCTATTATCACCCTCTTCATTCTTGTAGCTATTATGTAGAGGCTGCCCGTAGCATCGAAGAATGTCAAAGCTGAGAGCGGGGCTTAAGACATTGAACACGTCAGAGCTGGAAGGGTCTTCGAATACATTATGTCAGAGCTGAAAGGACCTTAGACCCAAGCATATTAGAGCTGGAAAGGATCTTAGAACCTGGCATGTCAGGACTGGGAGGCGCTTGGAAATGTAGACAATTAAAATGCAGCACATAGAATGTCAGAGCTAGAGGAACCTTAGAACATAAAATGTTAGAGCTGGAAGGAACCTTAGAGATCATGCAGTCCAAAGTTCTCATTTGACATATGAGGAAACTGAGGCCCAGAAAATGGAAGTGACTTGCCCAAGATCACATAGCTGTGAAGTCCCAGTCTTATGACTAAGCCCAGGGCTTTTCCCACTATACCACAGTAGCTTAGGATTCTACTGGTTAGGAGCGGCTACAAGTAGGTAGGTGGGCCCTGCTACAGTCCTGTCACAGGGACCTTAGGGGTTTTGGAAACTACAGCCTGAGGGCCATAATTTTAAAGAATCATAACCTCCCCCATTTTACAGATAAGGAAACAGAAACCCAGGGTCTCAACATCGCATAGGCAAGAAGCATTAAAGACAGAATTTGACCCCAGATTCTGTGACTCCAGAGCCATGGTCTTTTCCGCTATACCACACAATTAACTACAGCATGCACATTTCTGTTTCTGGCTCTTTTCATTACTTGTGTAGGTGAGCTCCCCTTTAAGAAAAATCTAAACCAAAAAAAATCAATATAATAGAGTATTCTCTTTACATAATTACTCACTCCCAGGTTCCTTTAAATGACAAACTCCCTTAATGTATTTAAAATAGCAATAAAGTCTCCAAAAGTTTGATTGACATACAAATTTTTGGAGCGTGTCTATTGCAGGAAGCAAGATATAGCTGGATAATAAACACCAGTGCCAAAACAACAATCTGGCCAGATATTTGTGCCCCCAGTGGTGTGTGCTACATTTTTGCATATTCGGAATCCTAGCATCTAAGACCTGGGAGGGACTTCAGAGGGAAGTTAGTCCAAGCCATGCCTGAACCAGAAGAATCTCCAGAGGCAGGAGGCAATCGAGCCTTTGCTTAAAGGCCAATTGTGATGGGGAACCTTTGGAGGCAGCACATTCTCCTTTTTTCATTGGGAAGGTATTTTTTCTTCCATTGATTCCAAATCTGCTTCTGGTAAACTTCATTTTTCTTTGATCTGCCCTCTGGGGCCAAGAAAAACAAGCCACAGAGACATAGTACAATAGGGGAAAAAGGAAAAAAAAACCTTATGGCGATTTGGAGCCAGAAGAGCTGTATTTGAATCCTGAGTCATCCACTTTCTACCTGTATAACTTTACTTAACCCCTCTGGGTCTCAGTTTCCTCCAGTATAAAAGATGGTTACATCAAATGACATCTAAAGCCCCTTCCAGCTCTAAAATTGACTCCACGCTCCTAAACCTGATCTCACTTGCCCATGACAACCTTTTCAGATATTTAAAGGCTGCTGTCATTTCTTCGTCGAGATAAACATTCTCCCTTCCATCAACTGGTCCTCAAATGATGTGGTTTGGAGTCTTCTCGCCATCCTAGTCATTGTCCTCTGGGCTCTCTCCACTTTTGCAACAACCTCCTGAATGTAAACACAGCTAAATGCACATTAAGACACTTTACCTAGAAATAAACACAATACCCTAGAGCTTGTGGGATGGGGAAGAGAACAGTGGGGCTATTGTCTCTCTTGCTTTGAATTCTGTTTCTGTTTGTGCAGCCTCACATATTGTCAGCTTTAGGGGTTGGTATGCCACGTGGCCGATTCATCCTGAACCTGCAGTCCACTAGAACTCCTTGGGCTTTGAAATGATTGTCAGTTTACCTTATTTTGACTGTAACAGTTTGATCACATAAACAGTTGTCTAGCTAGATCTTCCCCCACCTCGTGCTTCTGTAGTTCATTTTTTTAACCTATTATATTTCATCTTGTTAGATTCTACCCATTGTTCTAGCTCACACCTATCCCAGCAGAGCAATTTCTCTTTAGTTTTGCTTTCTCTTGTCTGACATCATTCTGCATTCTAAGGTCCACAGAATGCCAGGAGTGGAATATTCTATCAGTGAATCTTAATCTTCTCCATGCCATGGCCCTCCTTTGGCCATTTACCTTTCTTTGTAGCTCAAGCACTTAGCACAGTGCCTGGCACATGGGAAATACTCGATAAATGTTTGCTGATTTGACTTAGTGAAGCCTATGGAACTTCTACTCAGAATAATGTTTTTATGCATAAAATAAAATAGGATTCCAAAATAGGAAACCAAGTGTATTGTAATAAAGATGTAATTTTACTTATCCAAGTTCACCAAATCTCTGAAATCTATCCATGGACCCCAGGTTAAGAACCCCTTCTCTAAAGTCTCTTCTAGCTCTTGCAAGCTATGAATACATTATTTGCCCAAGGTCACTCAGCTATTAAATGTCAGACTTTGGACTCCAAGTCCAGTATTCTTTCTCCTGCATCACTGCTAGGATTTGATCATGTCCTTGGAATATTTGATCATGCTCTACATGGAACAGCAGCAGTTAATAGCAACTCAATGCCACCAAATCTCTTGGCCTGTACCTACCCCTTTAGCTTTGGTATATTTAGACCTTTCAGAGAGTAACAGCCAACAGACCATAGCTACCACACTTCTAGCCTCTCCACTTGAAACCCCAGTCTGGAGCTAATCTCATAGGCCAGGGTTCTTGGGCCCACAGCCTCATATATCAAAGATATTTTTTCAGGGAGCTAAAAATACAAGTCATTTTTCACTACTGGTGGCAAATTGAGAGTAGCCCCAATGCCAGGAAGTGGTGCTGGGATGAGGAGGTTGATGGATAGAGATTTGTCCCCCTAGGAGTTACAGCCGGCAGCCTGCAGTCTGCACTCCAACTGGCAGAATCAGTAGGATGGGCTAAAGACTGGGGGAAAGAATTATGAGATGGAATTATTCCAAAGGGGATGAGATCCTTTGTCTCCAGCCCCAGAACACAGATCAGTCTGGAGAGAGACCTTAGAGCTGGAAGCAGCCTTAGAGGTCATGTAGTCAAATTCATTCATTTTACAGATGAGTAGATTAAGCCCTAGAGAGGGAAAGACATGTAGGGAGTAGGTCATGTAGGGAGCAAGCAGGTAGCTAGCACAGCTGAGTTTTTAATCTGGAATTCCTAACTCCAGATCTAGTGCTCTTACTACTAAATTATGCCAAAGCTGTCTCTCCTGGTAGCCCAGCGAAATTTTGAGTGGGAATATTGGTCCTGGAACGACATCCAGGGAGTCACTGCATTCGAAGGATGGGATCTGGGACCGTGAACCAAACAGGAGACCTCCTTCCCTGAGGCCCTGAAGATCAAAACTGACTCTTTATCGCAGTTTGCTAGAACTAAGAGGGACCTGAGATATTGTCAAATCCAACAGAGTAGAAAATTGAGCCTCGAAGAAGGAAAGTGACTTGCCCAAAGTCATTCAGAAAGTACATGGCAGAGCCCAGACATGGAGCAACCAGCTCTTCTGACTCCAGATCCAGGTGTCTTACCACTATACCAGCCATTGCTGATCAAAAGAAACAACATTGGATCCCTTCTTCTTGTTGGTAATGGAGTTGTTATTGTTTAAAAGAAAGAAGAAGCTTGTTTTTGTCAAAGGAGAAAAAAAAAGTCAGCTCCATTAAAGTCGTTTCTTTCTAATGCTCCAGACATCACAAGCTGCTGTGGGGCTGGTTAAACAGTAAAGCTGTGCCCTCAGCAAATCAGCGTTTGAGGAAAAATCAAGAAAATTAGTGCTTGTGGAAGTGATGGACTGACAGCTCTGGCTGGAGGCAAACAGAGCACAAGCTTCCCCACACACAGCCCTGCTGTGCCACTCTCTCCTCTCCCCAAGCTCAGTTTCCCCACCCCCACGCCCTGTCCCCTGCCCCCAATCTCCCCAACACTGTTTTCCCTCAACTTCCACAAGCAACAAGAAAATGGCCACTCTCCCTGCCCTTCAGCCTTTACTAACCCTTCCAGGCTTGCTCTCCTTTTTGCTTCTTACCATGTGTCTTCGAGCAAGTCACTGGCACTTCCTGGGGCTTGCTTTCCCCATTTGTAATATGACACAGTTGGACCAAATGCTAAGAAAGTTCCCACCTTCCAGTTCTCATTTTCTGTGTTCTTCCAGCTCTGATAGTGTATATTCTAAAATCCTTTCTAGCTCTGACCTTCTGTGTTTTAAGTTCCCCTCCCAACCTATGTTCTAAGCGCACATACCCCAACCCCATTCTGATATTCTGTGTTCTCAGATTCCTTCCAGCTCTGATACACTAAGTTCTAAGATCATCTATGGTTCTAACATTTCATGTTCTCTATTCTAAGGCATCTTATGTAACACAATTCCACTAGCTATTGCCTTTAGTGTTTTATCTTTTCCTTTTGTCCCTGGCTCTGCCATTAGCCTTGATTCTTTCCCCATAAACCAAGGGCTCTTAACATTTTTTGTGCTATGGACTCTTTTGGCAGGCTGGTGAAGCCTATGGACCCCTTCTTAGAATAATGTTTTTAAATGCAAAAAAAAAAATAAAATGCATAAGATTACAAAGAAAACCAATTATATTGAAATAAAGATGCAATTTTTCCCATCCTTATTCATAGATCACCTGAAATCTGCCCACAGACCCCTTATTACATGATATAAATAGGGGGAACTATTTATTACTCTCTCTCCCCTACTCCTCTATTGCCTCATCATATCATTTAAGGGTTCTTGAGCTTTGCAAAGCCCTGCCAGCTAGGCATAGGCTTTGGGAGACCATATTGAGCTGGAAGGACTATGGCTACAGTGAGAGACTCTGTATCTGACCACTGAGGACCAGCCAAGGTCAGTGTGGCTCATCACCAGAAGGTTGGTCACAGAGTGAATATTTTTGGCTACAATAACTCATGAAGACTGTCTATTTCCTTAAGGCAGAGAGAGCTTGAGGTCTGAAGGCAGAAAGAGACACCGGTGAAATCACAAAATCTTCAGATACTGTGAAACATTGATGTTGCTGCTATGCGACTCTCCGTACTATAAAATTGGAGGGTGGGATGGAAAGGGCACTTGACTTTGAATAGGAAGACCTGAGTTCTAATCCATGAGATCAAGGATTGAAAAATGAAAGGAACATTGGAAGCCCTGTAGTCCACTGGCCTCCTCCTTGTTCCTCAGATGAAGAAATTCAGTCTCAGAAACGTCGAGTGATTTTCCCAAAGAGACACAAGTGAGCAAGCAACAGCGCAAGCTGGGGTTTGCACCAAGGTCTGTTTCCAAATCCAGTGCTCTTTCCACTACACCACAAATCCTGGCTCTGCCACTGAATGCGTCAGCTTGGCAAATCTGTCCCTATCTTTGGGCCTCAGTTTCTCCCTCTGTAAAAATAGTGAAATCGGGCTCCGTTATCTTCTGAAGGTCCTTCTAGCTCTGACATTACGTGATTCTGTATTTCTCTGCTCTTGACAACAGTTGCCTGCCCAAACTAGACAGACACTGCCCCCCTCAGGCCAGATTCTCCCCTCCGCTGTGGTTTTCTCCGTGACAAAAGACAAATGTCCACGGGGACCTAAGGCGAGACAGTAAAACTCATTTCACTAGTGACCCCAATTCCAGATTCGAACCCAGGTCTCCAGAGGTGAGAGTGAGGAAAATGCTTAAATTAAAATGCTAATTACCGTCTTAAGCAATTCGTTCCCAGACAGAAATTTGTATCTATTATTAACAGCTTCTCCCCACATCCTTAGTTTGCCAAGAGATATATGAGTGATTTAGAGATTCAGGTTGTAAAAGAGACACGTGCCTGTGTCGCCGAGCTCAGCTTGCGGATCCATGTGCCACCTTCACTTTGCCTTGTCCAGTGGAGTGATGGTCAGAGGAGCCTTAATCAGAGCCAATGGGGCAGGCCATACTGAGGCTCCTCCCCCAGAAGGTCTTTTGGATTACGTGGGAAGGGGCAGAGAAGGGGATTTATCGAGCCGGGCCAGGGCCAGGGCAGGGGACAGATGGATTAGCTTGGGAAAGGACGACATAAAGGCTGGAAGCAAAACTCTGATTGGTCTTGGGAAACCAGACCTGCCCTGGAGACAGTCTTGAATATTTGGTAATAATGCTAGGAATCATTCTGCTAAAAATGGCTATTTCAGAAGGAACCACTCTGCCTCTTTAGAAGCTGGACCCAAGAGGAAGCATTAATTAACCGTATGACCTCAGGCAAGTCACTTTTCCTCTCAGGGCCTCAGGAAAATGAAGGGGTTCGACTAGATAGCTTCTAAGGTCCCATGGTTTTAACATTTTATGATGTAGTAGAGAGTAGATGGGGTTTGGAGTTGTAGGATCCTAGCACTTAGCCTGATGTTCAAGGCCAGCCCCTTCCAATCCTCATCTCTTATAGTCTCTCTCAATTCTAATCAGGCTGAGTCTTTGTCCTTGTTCTTACCACAGGAACAGTCATTTCTGCCTTTGCTCACTCTATTCTGGTTCAGAGTACACTGTGGACGATGGGGAGCTAGGGAATGTTTCTGAGGCCAGGAGTCGTACTATCAGAGCTAGGATTTAAGAAGGTTAAGCAGGATAACAGGGAGTGGGGCAGGGGGGAATCTGGGGAGGATGAGTTGGACAGAGATATAGGAGGCTCAGAAGTTAGTGTGAAGGAAGGAGGCCTGAGTTAGTGAAGGGAGGGTGTTATTGGAATGGAAAATTGAGAAAGATACTGGTTAGTGCTCTCTCCAGGATCCCCAAAACGGAGGGCATTGGGTGTTGGCATCTTTGGAGGGGCTATGCAAACATACTTTCCCAATTACACCATATGGTTGTCATGTTCACATGACGGGACATATACTGAACAGGAGGTATCTATGCAAGGGGTAAGGAAGGAACAGAGACAGAAATTCAAATAGGTTTTTTTTAAACCATGAGGGCTTTTTACTCTTTTAGTATCTGAATAGACATTCCCAGCCTAACAAGGGTCTTAGAAGAGGGAGACAGAGGAGAGACTCAGTCACCAAGCACAAGGGCGATGACAAGGCTGAGGGAGCTCAGGGAACGCATGCTGATCTTTATGGCTTGGACCAGTGGTGCCATCCATCTGCCCAAGATGAACCAGTATTTTGAGTACAAATGCAAGTAAGGAGAGAGGGAAGAAGTACAGACAGGTAGGGAATGATGTCCTTTCCTGCCCCATTTCCCACCTCACCCTTCCCCAGAAGCAGACTTCTTCTCCCTCAGGTATATGCCCCTTGCTGGCTCTATGATGAAAACCTTGTAGTTATTGGTCTGTAAAATCAAGATGAGTGGGACTATAACTACCAGGATAGGTCTTAGCCAGTGAACATCCACACCAGGGCTTATACTTGGATGTAGTGAGCCTGGGGGTCAGAGGTCATGGGTCAAGCGATCACAGGATATTTAAAACTGAAAAATGATTTAGAGGTCATCTAGTTGAGCCCCTTAGTTTTTACATATGAGGAAAATGGGACCCAAACAGTTTAAGTAGGGTCAGCTCACTGGGACAAAAATAGGTTGGCATGGTCCAGGAGCACTGAAGTATGAAGAGTGGAGTGAAAGTTCCCAGAATGTTGTTGACACTGATCCTCATTTGGATGCATTTCCCATCTAACTTAATGCCTTGCAGCCCAAACCCTTACTTAGAGAGGGATAATCTGGAGGAAATGGGCGGGATCCCGGTGTTCCTATGCTTTGGCTTATGTCATTCTAGGAGCCAGGTATTAAGGCACCTGCTCCTTCCCTTGGTGGAATTGGAGTATATAGCCCTTCTTTGGGGATGCCTGATTCTCTCTCCCTCCCAGCATATCCACCAGAATGTAGTTGTGAGGAAGTGCAAGCAAAGGGCATGCATGCCAGGGGTCATATACATGGGTGTACTTGGGTCATAATCACCTTCATGAATTCTCCAGCTCTTTCTCTGCCACCTGTATGATCATGAGCAGGTCATTTTCTTGCAGCAAAGTGCCATGGGCCAATTGTGGCAATGATGTATTCTTCTCTCTATCTATTGTTATCATACCCACTTGTGTGATCTTAGATAAGTCAATTCCCTTGTCTGGGTCTCATTTTCCTCAGTTTTAAACGAAAAGTTTGAAATGGATGATCTCTATGGTCCTTTCAAGCTCTGACATCCTGTGATTCTATGATTCTACAACTAGCTGGGGAAAATCTGGCACTCTAGTTGGCAAGAACAGCTAGAAAAAACATTTGTTCCTGGGCAGAACCCTGGACAGTTCCCACATATTACTCCTCCCCTGGGGAGCAAATTTCCACTCTGCTTTCTAGAAGCACTAAGGAGGAGAAAAATATTCTTTGAGCCTATATAACCCCTTTATTTCAGAGGAGCAAGCAATACCTTTTGGCAAGCCCATGCAGATGAGAAAGAGAGAAAGAAGAATAAAATAAATACAAAAGAAAGGTGAGGCATATAAGCACACGGCGAGAGACAAAAATGACCTGAAAGATCATTTGGTAAAGAAGTCAGAGCTGGAAGTGTTTCTAGAATACATGATATAAGATGTCAAAGCTGTGCATATCCTCAGAGACAATCAAGTGCAATCCCTACATTGCACAAAGAAGGAAACTGAGGCCCAGAGAAAGGGAGTGCATTGCCCACGGTCACATAAGTGTTGTATCATAAAGAACAAAGAAGTAGTCAACTCTTTGTGGGTAGATACTGTACCACTCTTATATTTGTGTCTGAAGCACTGAGTACAGTAGATAAAAAATAAGAGGTGCTCGATAAATGCTTGATTGAGTGGTAGAAAAAGGACTATCAGTACCTTAATTTGCCCATATCACTGCTATAACATTTCCATATCCACTGCCCAAAACCCGATCCTTTTGCCACATGGAGACTCTAAGCTATCTGAATAGAGAGATGTTGAGACAGTATGGGGTAATGGAAAGAAATGAAGCGTCCTGCTATAGTTGAGAGTTCTAAACTTAGAAGTTTACGGACCAAGGTTTGAGTCCACACTCTAATGGTAGATATGGTACCCCCATAAGATTTTTCATGTTGTAGAAGTGACCCCTTATTCTTACTCTAGAACAAGGGTGGGGAACCTGTGACCTTAAGGCCACATATGACCCTCTAGGTCCTCAAGTACAGCCCTTTGACTAAATCCAAACTTCATAAAACAAATCCCTGTAATAAAAGAATTTGTTCTGTGACATTTGGATTCTGTCAGAGGGACACATTTGAGGAGTTAGAGGGATACATGCAGCCTTGAGGCCACAGGGTCCCCACCCTTGCTCTACAATGTCCTACCAAGTTGGACATGCTTCAAGTGCAGGCCCAGGGCTGGACAGTGAGTTTTTCATTTAAGAACTAGCCTAACCAAGGGTGGAGGGGCTCATCTTTCAGAGGAGGCTTTCAAGGGAAGAATTTGGTGGGGAGAGAACAATAATTCAAGAGGCTGGAATCACAGAGAGGGAGGACACCTCATAAGCCATCTGACCTATCTCAATCCTGCACATGAGCTTCTACGGCATCCCTAACAAGTGATTGTCCACCCTCTGCTTGAAGACCCAGAGGCACCTCTGAGCAAAGAGGAGTCCCACAATGATGAGCCTGTGGATCTTTTAAAGTGTTGAAGGAGCTCTTTCTCATTTTCCATAATTTCTACTTGCTTCAACTACTAAATTCTCAACAACTCAATGACCACGGTCAGGGCTCTTCCCAGCACTTCCTTCGAAAGGCCATTATAGAATCAAAATGTGGCTCTGGAAAAATTTTCTCCCCCAAAGCAATCCTCTCGTTCCTTCCTTTTAGGGTACCCTCTGGTTTGTTTTATATAATAATAGGGGCACAACAATTTGAGCTAGAAGCCCTTTTGTCTGATCCTTTCATTTTACAGAGCATGAAAATGAGGTCTGGAAAAGAACCCAAGGTCACATAGATTGTATAGGTAAGAACCAGGACTTGAACCCATATCCTTTGACTGAAAATCCAGGGATCCTTCTACCTCACTTCATTCTTTGTGTACATGTGGCACATAAATCTTACCAGTGTTAAATGGCCTTGTTTGGCAGCTGATGATGATGTAAGTTCCCCCTTTGGCCACCTGCTCAGTCCCAGCTGGAGTGAGGGGGAGAAAAGGAATGGGAAGGAACTACAATCTGGCTTGGAATCATCCATCCCAGGTTACAAGCTGCCAAATAAAATACAGGCCTGCTGAAGTCTCCTTCAGCCATAGCAAGCATCCTAACCCTTCTTGCCCTGCCTATATTTTTGCACTTTGGTCTGAGTCTAGGACACAGCCGAGAGAACCAAAAATATGGTGAAGCTAAGAAACTGTATGTCTAGGATTCAAGCTTTCTTCCTCCAGTTTTCAATACTTTTATTACAATCTAGTTAAAGCAGTAAAAGGATTTCTTCACTTGGGGTCAGAAGTTCTGGGTTCAAGCCCCAGCACTAATTAGCTTCATCTCTTTGCTCCTTTGAGTCTCAATTTCTTCATCTATAAAATGGGGGTATTAATATTGCACTTGATGGAGGCAGATTGTGGAAGTGCTTTGTAAACTTTTAGATGCTTTTGAAATTATCATTATCATGGTCAAACCTAAGCTCCACTACTAGTCGTGTGACCTCTGGTAAGTTACAGAATCTCTGAGTTAAAGGGGAACTCAGAGATCTGAAACTGAACAGGATTCCTACCAAAAATCTGCTCAAAGACCTCCAGTAAGAGTGAGCTCATTAACTCCACAGTTGCCAAGTCCATTTTCTAGTAGCTCTGATTTCTGGAAAGTTATTTCTTGCATCACTCTGAAATAAGTCTCTCTGCTACTTCCCCCAATTGCTCCCAGTTCTTCTGCTCTCTGCAGTTAAACAGAATAAATCTAACCCCTATTGCACATGATGGTTCTTCAAAAACTTGGAGATAGTGATCAATTTCCCCCTTCCTTCCAAGTCTTCTCTTCTCCCAGCTAAATATCTCTAGTTCTTTCAACAGATCTTCGTATGGCATGTTCTCCTATCCTCTCACCTTCTTGGGAATCTTCTGAGACACACCTAAATTCCATAAGCCTCCTAAATGTTCTTAACCATTTTCCTAATCTGCAAAATAGGACTCATAACCCCTATCTTACCTGTCTCGAAGGGCTTTAGTGAAGCCATGAGATCATGGATAAGAAATTACACTGTACAAACTAATGGCCTTCAGCTGACAATGAAGTGGTTTTTCCTTCATTCAGTGACACCTACCTGAGCACAGCAATATCCAGAAGAGTTTTTTTTTTAAAGGCACTTTACATTTATGCAGCATCCTTTTCCTGAGGAGCTCAAAGCATTTTATCAACCCAATTTCATCCATTCTTCCAGTACCCTTTGAGGTTGATAGAAGAGTTTAATTCAATGAGCATTTATTGAGCTCCTACTGTGTGCTAGGCACTGTGCTATGTGCTAGGGATACAAAAAGAAAAATGAAAGATCTCCTGTCCTCAATGAACTTACATTCTACTGGCAGGGGTGGGGGAGAATAACATATGCACTATTAATTCCATTTCACAAATAAAGACATAGGCACAGAAAGATTAACTAACTTCCCCAGAACTTATACAATAACTCTGGGTGTGGGGGGCAATAGGATTAAAAGTCATTTAACCTTTGTGCCTCAGTTTCCTCATCTGTAAACCAAGAGGGTTGGACTAGATGCTATCTACATCTCTTCCGGTTCTGCGTTCTATCATTCTGTGGCTAGACTCAGAAATACAAAAGGAGAAGATCACAAGAAACGAAAATGAATACTGGTCCCTGAAAAAAAGCACCAAGAAGTAGCAGGGATTTGTGTAAACAGAGAATCAGTAATGCTAGGGAGAAGAAAAATATAATTTGAGAGAGACTGGGTCCAGCTCTGTCTTCTCCTCTCCCCCCTCCCATATATGTGGGGTTTGTGTGCAGCTCCATGAGGGGAGGGGGAGCAGCAGTAAGCATAGAGTACACGTGGGTTCCATGTATGTTAATGTTTGTTCTAAGTGAGTGGTGTTTGACAAGCAGCCTATGTGACAATCTGCCAGAAGAGCCCAGATTTGTGAACCAATTGAGAGAGGATGAAAGAAGAAAAGAAAGCTTTTAGAGAGATGGAAAGATCAGAAAGGCAGGGCTATGAAGGGTAATAGAACCTGCTTTAGAGGCAGTGAGCAGGGGCAGAAAGTACCATGAGTTAATTGAGGTTGAAAGCCTTTAGGAGGTAGTTAGAGAAAAAGGCTTGAGGATGAAGAGCAGCCAGAGGGGGGAGGGGCAGAGGAAGGCAAGGAGGGTGGACTGACAGAGAGCTTTGTGAGCATCAAAGAGAGAGGTGAGTGCAGGGCAATTTCTTCCAAAGGGAGACAAGGGAAATATGGCTGCTCAGGGTACCAGTGGCTGCCTTAGTGGGGACTGGCGCCTAACACGAAGGGTAAACCTGAAGGGAAGGGGAAGAACCACTGTATCAAATCACCCATCCAGACCATTCCAGACTATCCAATCCAGTCAAGATTTATTAAGTGTCTAGTGTGCCAGGCATTGTGCTAAGCACTGGTGATACAATTAATAAAAAAACAGACAATCCTTACCCCCAAGGAGCTTATAACCTAAAGGGGAGACAACAGCCAAAAGGAAAGTGGTGGGGAGCAGGGAGGGAACACAAAGGGGTCTGGCATCTCGTTCTGTAGAGTTAAAACCAGGCAGGGCAGCAGAGGTAAAGTGGAATAAGCTTCATCCCCTCCCTAGGTCACCTTGCTGTCTCTCCAACTACAATTTGTATGGCCCCTCTCCTCCTCCTCCTCCAGCCCCACTCCCAGCTTGTCACCTCTGACTCTGAGCGTTGTAATCAAATGAACAGTACCACAGCTTTTTCAAAGAGTGCATCATGTGACTGACTGATCAAATTCATTCTTCTTTCAACTCTCCAGGCCAAAACTCCCTTCCCTGGTTACCATTCCCCTAAGCACATTCTGCAATTAGAATATAAACTCCTTGAAGGCAGGGACTTTTCACTTTTCATATTTGTACCTCTAGAGTTTAGTACAGAGTGTCTTGCATAGAGTTAGTGCTTAATAAATGTTTTTTTTTTCATTCTTTATCTAAACCAGACATGAAGGAGAAAAATCTCTTAGAATATCGTGGAATTATAGAACTGGAAAGGACCCTAGAGACCTCCTGGTCCAACCCTCTCATTTTATAGATGAGAAAACTGAGGCCTGGATATAGAAAGTAACGAGAGTAAAGCACCAGAAGGTAAAGGTTCTAATCTTGGCTTTGCTATACACTTACTGCATGACCTTGGTCAAGTCACTTCTCTACGACCCTTAGTTCCTGAAAACTTCACTGTAAAGAGAAAAACATACTTGTGATCCCTCTCATGGAGTTGTGATGATGGAGGAAGTACTTTGTTAAACTGTAAAATGCTCTAGAAATGGGAGTTAGGATGATCATCACTGTCTCCGCCTGGGGCCTTTCCTTCGATTGTGGCATTAGCAGTGGGATAAGGACTTTTGGGTAACATTTTTAATAAGAAAAACCAAAGGGGAAGCTCTGGTTGGTGATTGGAGGATGTGACTCCATTAGAGAGAAAATCATACAACAAAAAGTGACAGGGGGTACCTTGGGGTGGGCTCAGTAAAGAGCATCACCTGCCTTCTTCTTGGGCTATCTCTTTATAAAGGTTTCTGAACATAGGTAGGCGCCACCTTCAGAGATGGCATCAAAACGGCAACGATAATAACTCTAATTTCTAGAGCACTTTTGGGTTTACAGAGCACCCCTCCCCACAACTTTGTGAAGGAGCTAGTGTTCCTGTCCCCGTTTAACAGATGAGGAACCTGAGGCTCAGAGATGGAGAAGTGACTTGGCCAAGGTCACCCAGCCAGCAATTCACAGAATCATGGAATTTCAGAGGCACAAAGGACCTTAGAGAGCATCTAATTCAACCTCTTCATCTTACAGATGAGAAAACCAATATCAAGAGAAGAGAGTTGACTTGCCCAAGGTCACCCAGGCAATGAATGGCAGAGCCAGATCTTCTGACCACACCAGATCAGAGCCTTTAACAATACAGAAGGGGCAGCTAGGAAGTGCAGTGGATAGCACACCAGCCCTAGAATCAGGAGGACCTGAGTTCAAATCCAGCTTCAGATACTTATTAGCTGTGTGACTCTGGGCAAGTCACTTAAACCTGATTGCCTTTAAAAATAAAAAGACCAAAGTAAAAGCACTACAGAAGATCTAGGGGTCAAAGTAAGGAGCCAATCTTACTCCCCTGGACGTGCCTCCAGACATCATTCTTTTTGTCAGCAGCCTTGCCCTGCCCTGCCCACCCTGCTCTCCCCCATAACAGCCTTCCCGTGCCTCCGCAGCCGCTGCGGCTGTTTATGTTTTTATCATTTGCAATGAAAGACGATGATGTGTGTGTGCCGTATTGATTGGGGCTCTTAGATTTTTATGTCATTGTGGAAAGCAGCAATTATTGCGGTGCTGCGCCTGCCTTGGTGGGAACAAACAGCCCTTAGGGAGGAAAGAGCTGGCCTGGGAAAGCTGGGGGTTGCCTGAGAGGTGATGTCTCTGACAGAGCCTGGGAAAGAATGTTCTAGTACAATCTGGGAGAAATGGGGTTGAGCCAGAGGAAGGATAAGTTCATTGGGGTACAAAGTTAGAGGGAAGAAAGAATTCCCAGAATTGAAAAACATCAGAGCTAGAAGGGACCTTAGGCCACAGAATATTAAAACAATCCATGTTCTGTGTTAGAACATAACAGGAAGAGACTTTACAAATCATCTGGGTCGGAGAATCTTAACCTTTTTGTATGTCCTGGATCCTTTGGCAGTGTGGTGGAGCCTGAAGGCTTTTCTCAGAATAATTCTTTTAGGGGGCAGCTAGGTGGGGCAGTGAATAGAGCACTAGCCCTGGAGTCAGGAGGACCTGAGTTCAAATCCGACCTCAAACACTTGACACACTTACTAGCTATATGACCTTGGGTAAGTCACTTAACCCCAATTGCGCCCTGCCTTTCCCCCCTGCCAAAAAAAAGGAATATTCTTTTAAATACGTAGGGTTGCAAAGGAAATCAATCGTAGTGATGAAGTTATCGAAACATTTTTAAAAAACAAGTACACAGACCCCAGGTTAAAGAACCTCTGATCTAGCCTAGCCCCCTCAAATCAGGTTACAGAGGAAGGCTCAGGGAAGAAATGCAATTTGTCCAAGGTCACTCAGAGAGTTTATTGGAAAAGCCAGGATCTGAACCCAGGTCTGCTGGAAAATTCCTTTTCTACTGCTGCACATAGCTTAGTGGTATGATTAGACCACAGCCACCCTAAAGTTGGCTTCATGGGTATCAGCACTCCCATGATGAATAAATGTATGTGTTCCTCTTGCAGGGATCTCCTCATGTAACTCCTCTGCTCAAAAATCGTCCATGCTGATCCTGGCATTCAAGGCCCTCCACGACTCACCCTTATCTCATACTACTGCCCTCCCATGTACTCTATATTCCAGCCAAACTGGACTACATGCTGTCCTTTGTACATGCCCTGCATTTTACTATATACACTGTTCCCTATGGCTGGGCTGCCCTCCCTCTGCCTCTTTATCTTTTTAAAATCCAACTCAAATGCCATCTCCCCTGATCTCTCTGTCAGTAATGACCTTCCCCCTCAGACCTCACAGAACACTTTGTTTCACTCTCTAATGTACCTACAAAGGGATTTTTTTTAAGGATCAGGCCTGTGACTTCATTGGTCTCAGGAACTCTTGGTGAGAAAATGCCATCTTGCCAATGGAGAACAGCACCAGCTCTGCAAGTTATAGCTTTAGAGGACTGGGGCGGGGGGGGGCACTGAGAGATAAAGGGATTTGCCCATCGTAGCACAGCCACTATGTCAGAGCTGGGTCTTGAGCCCAAGTCTTCCAGCCTTCAAGGCTGGCTCTGTGTTCACTACCCACACTGCCTCTGTATCACGTGATAGCATATAGTTATCTGGATTTGTGTTTTATCTCCCTATCCCATGAGTCTAAGTTCCATATCTCCAAGAACTATGTGTGTCTCAACTTTGTATCTTGTCCTGGACCAAGGACAGCACCCTGCACTCAGTCAAAAGTCTTTGTTGAATTGAATTGGGTCAAGTTGGGTTGAAAGGAATTTGATGGATAGTGTGTTTCTTAGAAAAGCCATAGACCACCAAATGAGTACTGCCAGCTCAAAGCATAGCTCAGTGTGGGCTGCAAGTAGAATGTGGCCATTTTTTGTACAAGGCTCTTGCTTGAAGGGGAGGGACTGGGTATTGGATATATGTGAGGAGTGTACATGTAGATTTATATTCATTCTTGGGAAGAGTGGGAAAGGCAGTATGGAACAGAGATGAGATAATCCACCAGCTTTGGCAGTAGATGTCTTAAAGTCCTGCCTCTGCTATTCATTACCGAAGCCATCATGGGAAAGTCATCTGACCTCACTGAGCCTCAGTTTCCCTCTCTGTAAAATGGAGGCAGAAATGGGTACCTTCCCTACTTCGTGAGCTTTCTCTAACAAAAATGTCTTGCTAACCTTAAAACATTGTAAAAATGCAAGACGTAATTCTCCCTATAGAGAGAGCTATGTATAAAGCATATGACATGTGTAGCACATGAACTATATCTATGTTATACCAGAAATAATAATGAGGGGTGTGTGGGGAAACAGTAGGTAGTGTGCTGTCTTGCTGTGTGTCTGCCTCATGAAAATCATTCCCCCTGTTATCTGATGAGTGGGATTTCAGAATTTAAAGTGCTTAGATGGGTTATTTGGATAAGACTGGCAGGATGGGAAATCGTTACAAGAATCTCCACGTGGGCGTACTCATTTGTAGACTAGAAAAGGGGGAGTAGGAGGGGGAAGGGGGAGGTCAGCAGACATGGCCTACAATTTGTGGGGGCAGGAGCTCTGTGCTAAGGGGACACACTGGGGAAGCACATTCAGAGGGGATCATGGTGTGAGGGCAGATGCTAGGGGACCGTTCACAGTAAGGGCACCTGTGGAAAAACTTGAAGGGTGACCGGTAATAGAGCAGGAGGCATGGACGAATCACCGAGGTAGAGCTTGGGTGGCCTGATTCTCTGCGGAGGGGAGCCAATTTGGAGCCTCAGCTGCTACCTTGTTTTGCTTTTCTCACTTAAGGAAAAGCTGTAACAAGGACGGCCCATGGAGCAGCAAGATTGATTATGTCGCTCCGGCCTTTGAGGAGAGAGGGGGGAAAAATCAAATTATTGGACAGGGTCCTTTTAAGGAACTGCTGCTTTAGTTTATTTTCTTATATTTAGTCAATAGCTTTTTTTAACAAGTGCTGCACTTTATAAATGGATTTTGCTTGGGCAAAATAAACATGGTCATTTCACATGCTTCCCTCCCTCTGGAACACAGTTCAAAACCCAGTGAGGGACAGAACCAGGGCCAAGGGAGTTAAACATGAACCCAAGTGGAGGTCACAGAGCTATGCCTGGCTAGGGTAGCCATTCACTTCTCCCTTTGGGGATGCAGTTTTCTAGGGGTGGGGTGAGAGCACAGTGACAGCTGTTGATAAGTGGTCTCTGCAAAGGGCCCCTTTAGAGAAGCTCAACTTTTTAGGGCCAGTTCAGAATACTGGGAAAGATCCTTCAGGAGTTTGTAATTTCCCCTCACCTTCTAGCAGACTCCCTGCTTAGGACTAGCTCAATCACATGTGAGTCCATCCTTAAGATTCATCTGCTAGGTCCCTGGGTCTCCTTGACAATCCCTTGGCTTGGTTCTGTCCTGTTTAGGTTAAGGAGTGAGCTCAATAAAATCAGGGTCAATGTTCTAGATCCATTTGATAGGATCACAGAAACTCAGATTTGTAAGAGAGCTCAGAAGTCAACTCCTGTGACCCCTCCCTGAGCCAAACTCTCTTCTACAATGTTACTGGCCACCGGTCATTCAATCTTTGCCCTAAAACCTCCAGTGATATAACATTCATTCACTATCAAGGCAGCCTGTTCAATTCGGGGACAACTCTAAGTCATTGAATCAGAAAATCTCAGAGATGAAAGAGGCTTTGGAGGATAGCCACTCTAACTCATATCCAACCATATATGGACTTACCATCCCTGGTAAGTGGTTAGCTAAGTTTTACTTGAAGACCTCCAGTGACAGGGAGCTTACTACCTACCAAAAAATGTCTGTTCCATTTGGAGACAGTGCCAAATTATAGAATAACAAAATCTCAGAACTGGAAGGGAGGTCATAAGGCATTGAGTGCAACCTGTGGCAAGGCAGAAATTCCCTCTACAACATCCCTGGCAAGTGGTCATATAGCTTTCATTTGAAGATCCCTAGTTACCTCACTACCTGTGGAAACAGCGCATTCTACCCTGGGACAGCTCCAGCTCTTATGGAATTTTTCCTAAGAAAACAAAGATTAAAAGGACTGAAAATAGAAGGGACTTAGGGAGAAAGGAGACGGTTAGCTCCTTTCTACTCTCTTTCCACATAACCAAGAGATACAAGGCCAAGGAGGTTCTATTTTCTATGCCACAGCTTCTCCCAGAGAGATGCTCTAACCCTGGTTGCTCTACAGACTTAAATAATAAATAGCAGCCAAGGGAGGAGAATTAAGCAGTGTGGGTAAGGGAGGGAGGGAGGGAGGGGGAGGGAGAGAGAGACAGAGAGAGAGAGAGAGAGAGAGAGAGAGAGAGAGAGAGAGAGAGAGGCTTGAGGCAGAGATGGAAAATCTGATGAGGAGTCAGTGAAGTGAGAAGGTGTGGGGAGGGGGGAGACTGCCCCTGATGGGTTAGGGCTGGGGAAAGCTACTGGAGAGAAGGCAGAGCAGCGGAAGCTGAATGCACGTCAGGGAAGTTTCAAAGCAAGGAGGAGGACTCAGGTAACATCTCTAGCAGGTGCATTGCAATCAGGCAATTAAACAGATAAGGAATAATAAGATCTTTAAATGCTCTTTTCTATGGTGCCTTAAAGCTTACAAATGGTCTTTCCCCCAACAACCCTGTGAGACGGGAAATGTAAGTATTATTGTCCCCATTAGAGAGATGGAGGCTGACAATGGAGAGGTCAAGTGGTTTCGTTCAAGGTCACACGCTAGGCAGTATTGGGGCCGGCATTCCGATCCAGGGCTCTCTGCTACATGTCTCCTGTGACATAGGTCAGAATATCAGTTTGGAAACTGAGTTTTGGGAACTGGAAAGTTTAGAACTTGAGGGGCAACAGGCAATAGAGCAGAAAGGCCAAAGCTGAACTGGAAAGGACCTTTGAGGTGCCCTAGTCCAATCTCCTCATTTTACAGATATAAAAAGTGGGGCCCGTGGAGGCTGAATGGTCCCAAGGTTACAAGAGTAAGCCCAGCCAGTATTCAAATGAGGGGCTTTCTGATTGCTCTGGCTCACTCCTTCATTCCCCCCTGAGCCTTGATCCTAACTCTCTACCCGTCGTTCTCCATTGTTACCCAGAACCCTTCTCACTCCGGAAGGTCACTTCACCCCAGCAGTCTCTCAGCAGAGATTTCACCCTGGAAGATCTTTCTGCAACTGAGCCCCTTCCTCTGGCTAGGTATTTTCTCTCCCTATCTTAGCTTTCTTTCACACTTTGTCTTCCCTCATTAGAATGTAAGTTCCCTAAGGGCCGGGGCTATCTTTCTGTTTGCTTTTATTTGCTTTCCCAGTCATTAGGACAGAGCCTGGCACATAGTGAACTTTTAATAAATGCTCATGAACTTGAAAATCTGACACTCTTCTGTTGTGTGCTGCAATGCAAGTATTGCTATCTCCACTTAACAAAAGCTTACAGTAGTTAAGAGACTTACCCAGGGTCACAAAGCCGATGAAAGATAGAGCTAGGATTAGAATAGAGAACTTCTAATGCCAAGACCAGCTGTTTCTCAGGAGCACAGAGGGGAAAGGGATTTGGGAGAGATGATTGAAAGACAATATTCCCAGCTCATAATCCTTTCCACATATGCCTACTTGCATACACATTTGGGCACTCCCAAGAAGCCCTTCACTCCCCCATCCCAAATACACTACATTCCAATCCATTAGCCACTTAGTGGTTCCAGTCCATAGTGTCCAGGTCTTAAGCCATCATACTCACTAACCCTCCCCCCCACACACACATATGTTAGAAGCCCTGAGGTGAAAGAACCAAGCAGAATCCTCTCTAGGCTTCTTCTTTATTATCACCTGAATAATAATCACAAACCACTCCCATTTCTATTTCTTTTAATGTTTGCGAAATGCTTTACAACTCTATGAGGCAGGTGATGGCAATAATACTATTCTCCCCAATTAGGAGGCAAAAAGGAAGGATGGTGGGACGGGGGTGAGAAACAGGGAAAGGAGGGAGGACAAAAGGAAGGAAGATTTTATTAAGCACCTAATATGTTCCAGGTGCTAAGCTAAGCACGTTACAAATACTGTCTCATTTAATCTTCACAACAACCCTGTGAAATAGGCACTATTACTATTCCCATGTCACAACTGAAGAAACTGAAGGAGACAGAGGTTAAGTGACTTGCCCAGGGTCACACAGTTAATAATCATCAGAGGCCAGATTTGAACTCATCTTCCTGGCTCCAGATCCAGCATCATAGTCTTCCCAAGGTCACACAGCCAGTTACTGTTGGAACTATGGCTCCAGTCCAGGTTGACTCCAGGGCCACCTGAGGCACAACTTCTAGATGCACCTGTTTGCAGATCCATTTACATTTGTGTCCCTCTGGACCCTAGAGTCATCCTTACGGTTGATCATATGAAAACAATGGTTGTAGACACTCTCTGCTGCCCACTCCCAATGACATTACCTCGTATTTATCTCATACACAGTTTGCATTTGGGAGGCAGCATTAACTTCAAAGTCAGGAAGATCTGGGTCCAAGTTTCCTCACCCCTTCCATATACCAGCTGTGTGATGCTCAGTGAGTCGCTTTATGTCTGAGTGACCCAGGCAGCCCTCAGATTTGTAAACTGCAGCTCAAGGGCTGATTTGCATTCCTAGAGAAAGGCTCCTTACCAAGAATTCTCTAGACCATCAGCAAAAGTACAGCCAAGGTCTAAAAACATACAAAGAGATTTTATATTTACTTCTCTGAGGACGTGTTGCATTCCCCATGGAATATAAGCTTCTTGGGGACAGGTGCTATTTCTGTCTGGTCTATGTATTCCCAGTGCTTGGCATAGCACCTGGCACATAGTAGGTCTGTTGATTGAAACATCATAATAATAGCTCCCATTTCCTTAGGTTTCTGAGGTTTTCAAGGCATTTTTCTCAGAACAGTCTGGTGAGGTAGAAAATACTTTGTTATCTCCATCTGACAAGGAGGAAATTAAGGCACAATGAAGTATGCTAACTTGCTCCATCTCACATAACTCCTAAAGATCTTGAGTCCATCTATGTTGGGACCATTACTGAATTTCACCCTTAGAATCTTTGGTAGCAGCCTTAGCAATGTGAGGCATTGGGGCAGCTAGGTGGCGCAGTGAGCAGAGCACCGGCCCTGGAATCAGGAGGACCTGAGTTCAAATGTGGCCTCAGACACTTGACACCCTTACTAGCTGTGTGACCACACGCAAGTCACTTAACCCCAATTGCCCTGCCTTCCTCCCTCCAAAAAAACCCAAAATAACAGGAAAAAGAAATGTGAGGCATTCAGACTTGCTGCCATTTAGTCCAAATTTCAATGATGAATGATACACAGAAATTCAAGGTAAGCCACTGATACTAATTAACAAAGCCCCTTCCCTCTTTCTTGGCCTCTCCAAAGAGAGTTTAATGTGTATGTCTTCCCTAACTCCACCCAGAGGACGTCTCCAGCTGCAACGTCGTTGGCTTCTTCCACCATTCCTCATAAGATGAGGTTTTCAGACCCTCTGCTATCCTAGTCGATGTTCTTCAGATATACTTCAGGTATGTGGCTGGTGGCAGAGTAGATACCGCAATGGACCTGGAGTCAGGAATACCAGAGTTGAAACCTCAGACACTTATTACCTGGGTAACCCTGGGCAAGTCATTTAATCTCTGTCTTTCTCAGTTTCCTCATCTGTAAGTCATAATATCATCTAGCTCCCAGGATTGTTGTAAGGATTAAATGAGATCATGTTTGTAAAAAGCACTAAAAGGGGCCAGCACATAGTAGGCACTATGTAAGTGCTTATTCCCTTTCCCTTTTCCAGGTGCTTCCCAGACATAATTTGCAAATCACATCATCTTTCTGACCATCATTCTCATCTCTGCTCCCTACCCCCTCACCTCTACCACCACCACTGTACATGGACTAGACTGGAATCTTAGACTCCGATTCTGAAACCATCCTGGGCTCTAATAGGTGAGGTTTGTTTTTGTTTGTTTGTTTGTTTGTTTGTTTTAAATCTTGCCTGGAAACAGCTGTGTTGTCTTCCCCTATTAGAAAGTAAGCTATTTGAAAGCAGAGACTGTTTCGCTTGCTTTGTATGTTAATCCCCAATACTTAACACAGTGCCTGGCACACAGTAAATGTTTAATAAATGCTCTGTACACATGGATCATTTAACTATCTGCTTGACTATCTCTACCTCTATCCATCCATTATCTATCTATCTATCTTTAAAACTTGGTGCCCAGAACACTGACTACCCTCTTTTGAATAGGACAGAGGACAGTAAGACCTTCTTCATGAGACCTTTCCTGATCTTCTCCTCCCTGGCTGCTAGTGTATCCTTATCAAAATTACCTTGTATTTATTTTGTATCTACTCATACATGCACAGTGTCTTCCTTAATAGAATGTAAGCCCCACCCCACCCCTGAAAGGCAAAAAAAGTGTTTCACTTTTGTTTTTGTGTCCCCATAACCTAACACAGTGCCTAGCACACAGTAAGTGCTTAATAAATGCTTGATGATAAATGATTGACTATAAAATCCCTCCTTATGATCTATTAATTAGGCCCAACATTTCATCCCCCTCCTACTAAAATCTTCCTTAGGTTGCTCCACATGGGGTAGAAGGGATCCTGGCTCTTCAGAGGCTGGCACACCAGCAAAAACCAAACTCTGGTAAGTGGCATCAAGCTAGACAGGCCCCTAAACTCACAGGCTGGCCCTCATTGGAGGGGTGCCCTGGATAAGTCCAGAGAGACTTGTCACCATAAAGCTGGCCACTGGGTGATGAATTTTTTTTAGCCACAGCAGCTCATAAAGAACCATTTAATAAGGCATGGAGAGGGTAGGCTCTGTGTCAGTGGAAGAAGTGCCCACACTGAGCAAATGACAGATCTTCAGAAGGATTGAAGAAGATTACATTCGTTTTATTGGCCACCCCATCACACTGCTGATTCACATCAAATTTGCAATCAACTAAAACTCCTAGGTCTTTCTCATATGAAAAATCTAGGTCTCACCCAAGCTGCATTTTAGTGAACCACAAAATGTCAGAGCTGGAAGGGACCTTAAAAGAAGATGTTAGTACTAGTCAGCCCTTCAGAACAAAAAACATAGAATGTCAGGGCTAGAAGGCACCTTAGGACATAGAATGTTAGAATTGGAAGAGACCTTAGAACATAAAATATAGGACTAGAAAGGACCTTAGAACATAGAATGTTAGAGCTGGAAGGGACCCTAAAACACAGAACATTAGAGCTGGAAGGGACCCTAGAACACAGAATGTTAGTAAGAATATTAAAGTAGAAGGGACCTAGAACATAGGATATTAGAGCTGGAAGGGACTCTAAAACAATGTTAGAGGGGTAAGGGACCTTAGAACATAGAATATCAAGGCTAGAAAGAGCTGAAAGAGACCCTAGAACACAGAATGGTAGTGGGAATATTAGGGTGGAAGGGACCCTAGGACACAGAACCACAGAGTCATAAAGGACATTAGAATGTAGAACATTGGTGCTGGATTATCTCTTAGAACAGAAGAGACCCTTAGAGGCAGAAGGAACCTTAGGCCATAAAACAAAATGTCAGAAAATATTAGATTAGAAGGGTCTTGAGATCACCTAGTCCAACTGCCTCATTCTACAAATGAGGAAACCGATGCCCAGACAGAAAAACTGCTGTGCCCAAGTCCCCAAACAAGGGCTGGAGCGAGGACCTGGAGTACTTGACTTTTTGAAAGTGGCAGCCTCTTTCTTCTACCTCACTCCATCCCCCTTTCTCAGTGTCTCCTTCCCTTCCCCAGACTCCCTGCTGTTATTGCTCACGATAGATACAGAAGAACTCCTGGTGCTTAGGAAGATGGATGTCTCTGCTTCCCCCATCACTCAAGCCTCTTTATTCCTCAGTATCATGCAGCCAGATTGATGGGCCCTGAGGGGACCGAGAGGCTGGGCTGGGCTCTCCCCCATTGTAGGAAGGGTATTTCTAGCTAAATGGCAGGGCTCTATGTCCCCAGGTGAAGGATAACTGGGAGTGGTATGTGTGGCAGGGAGGATGACAAGGCTTTTCAGTCCAAAATATAGATTTCTAGACTGCAGAAAAATAGGCTTGTTTTTCCGGGCGCATCCGAAGGGTTGCCTAGTATGTTGAAGGTTGGATACAAACATCTTAGTAATAATACAAACATTTATAAAGTACTTTGCAGATAGTATCTCATGTGAGTCAGCCCCACCACCATCCTCTGAGATAGGTAAGGCAGGATTTATTTTCCACCTTTTTACAGATGAGGAAATTGAGGTCCAAAGAGGCTTTCTCAAGGTCACACAGCTAGTAAATGACAGAGCCAGGAACTGATTCCCAGTGTCCCGTTAATAAGTCCAGCTCTCTCCCCATGACAGCACACCAGAACATTTTGGTCAGTGTGGTCCCTGAGGAGGCTCCAGGGAAGAGCAGGATCTTTCTCCTTAAAGCCCACTAAGGCCCAGACATTCTGCTTAGCCCCACTTCCCCTGACTTCCTGACTCTCTGCGAGCACAGAAAACCTGTCTTTCTCTGCAGACACCTCCGCATTGACTGACACTGTTTAGAAAATGGAACAGCCAACCTAGGAATTCCAGCTAATATATCAGAAGCATTTCCTAACTCAACTTAGTCCCAAGTGCCTAATGGGTGAATCCTACTATGGCCCTTGTGAGAATTACCCATTTATTTATAGGGGAGAGGACAACTGCAAGGAGAAGCTGGGGTGCATAAGGGAGATGAATAGGACACTGTGTAAATCAATTAATCAATAAACACTTATTAACTTCTAACTAAAGACAGCTAGGTGGCATGGTGAGTACAGTGCTAGACTTAAGAGTTAGGAAGACTTGCATTCTAATTCTTCTTCAGACACTTATTAGCCATAAGGACTCAGGCAAATTACTTAGCCTCTCAGCCTCAGTTTCCTCATCTGTAAACTGGGGATAACATCTACCTAATAGAGTTGTTGCAAAAATAAAATGAAATGATATATGTAAACACTTTACAAACTTTAAAGGTCCATGAAAATGCCAATTATTATTATGTGCCAGGCACTGTGCTAAGTACTAGGGACACAAAGAAAAAGTAAAGCCAGTTCTTGTCCTTGAGGAGTTTCCATTCTAATGGGTAGAAAACATATATCAACTAGAACAGGGGTGTGGAACCTTCAGTCTTGAGGCCCTTGGTTGGGTGCAGTCTTTTAACTCAGTCCAAGTTTTACAGATCAAATCCTTTTATTAAGGGGATTTGTTCTGTAAAGTTTGGATTCAGTCAAAGGACTACATTTGAGGATCTAGAGGGTCTTGAGGCCACAGGTTTCCCCACCCCTAAACTAGAATATACGAGCTAAATATGGGTGGGTAGGGATAGCGTGAGCATTGGAGGACCAAAGAAGGGAGCTGAGTCATAAAGAAAACTAAAGGTTCTAAGAGTAGGAGATTGAGAGGGAAGGCATTTCGGGCATGGTGAGCAGCCACTGCAAAAGCAGAGGGATAGAGTGTGGTGTGTGAAGAAAAGCATATGGGCCCGTGTGGTTGGATCACAGATGATTAGAATGTACGAAGACTGGATAGGTAAGAGGAGAATAGGGTGTAAAAAGCTTTAAATGTCAAAGGACTTTACATTTGATCCTGAAGGTAATAGGGAGCCATTAGCATTTAGGTGGCAGAGTGGATAGAGCACCAGGCCTGGAATCAGGAAGATCTGAGTTCAAATCCAGCCTCAGGCACTTACTAGCTGTATGACAAGTCACTTCACCCTGTTTGCCTCAGTTTCCTCATCCATAAAATGAGCTGGAGAAGGACATAGCAAACCACTTAAGGATCTCCGCCAAGAAACGTCCCAAATGGGGTCATAAAGACTCAGACATGACTGAAAAAAAATGACTGGACAAGAGTTTATTGATGGCAGGTGGGAAGGTAGAGATGTGTGTAACACAGTCAGACCTGCGCTTTAGGAAAATTGCTTTGGCATCTCAGTAGAGGTTGGAATGGAATGGGACAAGGAGACCAGTGAAGAAGCTATTGCAATGATCCAGGTGAAAGGACACAAGGGCTTGACCTAGGGTGGGAGCTATGTGAGTGGAGAGAAGGCTTTGTGGATAAGAAATGTTATGAAGGTGGAAGCAACTGGGTTCAGTAGCTGATTGGAAATGGAGGATGATCAAGAGAGAGGAGAGCCAATGATCACATCAAGGTTGAGAACCTGGGTACCAGAAGTATGGGGGTGCCCTTGACACTCTCAGGAAGTTCAGAAAAGGGGAGGATTTTGGCAGGTAAGATAACAGTTCTGCTTTGGACATGTTGAGTGTGAAATGCCTATGGAATATTCCATTTGAAATGTTTAACAAGCAGTTGGTGATAAGGGACTGGAGCTTAGGTGAGAGCCTAGATACCAATCTAAACAGAGCTGGAAACCATCTGCATAAAGATAAACGAACCTATGGGAGAGGATGAGATCATGGAGTGACATAGTATAGAGGGAAAAGAGAAAGCCCAGGACAGAGCCTTGGGGTACACTCACAGCTAGGAAGTGGGACACAGAAGACCAGCAAAAGAGGCTGAGAGGATCAATCTAGAAGGAAGGAAAGGACATAGGGGGTGGCAAACAGGGGTCTAGCAGAGGCATGAAAACCCAGAGAGGGCAGAGTATGCTATAGGGGAAAGTGGCCAATGGTGCAAAATACTGCAGACAGGTCAAGAAAGATGATTATTTCTTTACACCTTGACTATTGTCTAAATAAGTTTAATGTGAAGGTATATATAGAAGATATATCAAATTCCATGTCGTCTTGAGGGAGTTGGGGAGGGGAGGGAGGGGAAGAAAATCTGGAACTCAAAAACATGCAGAACTGAGTGTTGTAAACTAAAAATAAAAAAATCTTAATTAAAAAAGAAAGAAAGAAAGATGATTACCAAGGTCATTTGATTGGCAATTAAGGGATTATTGATAACTTTGGAGAGGGTGGTTTCAGTTGAAGGATGAAGTCAGAAGCCGGACTGCAGATTTGGAAGAGTAAGAGGAAAGGAAGTAGAAGCAGCTGGCCTTACGGGGTCTGGACTTAGACGAAATCCAAGTCTCAGATTCCTCACCTGAAAAAACGGGAGTAATAACATTCTCCCTTCCCAAGGTTTTGGGGGTTTCTGGAGTGTGTTTAGGGCATTATATAAATGTGAGCCATTGTGTCTCTCTTCCCAGTAGGCAAATCTCTTCTTGTTTCCAATAATCACAATGGCTCCCATTTGTGTCCTTTGAAAGCTTTCAAAGCACTTTCCTTACAATCCTCAGTAGTTCAATTACTTCCTTTTTACTGCTGAGGAAACTGAGGCCCAGAGAGGGAAACAGACAGTGCCTAGAAGCCAAAGCCAGGGAAAAAAGGTCAGGAACTGAAAATCAGGATCCCAGGCTCAAAGATCTTGGAGGTCATCTTTTACATCATTTTACAGATAAGGAAACTGAGCACCAGAGGGTAAAACAACCTGCTCGTGTGCATATAGGTAGTAATATGCAGAGCCAGAATTTGAACTCAGGTCCTTTGATTCTAAGTTCAGTGCTCTTCCCACTGTAACATGTTGCTTCCTACTATGTGACCTTGGACAAGTCACTCTGAAGTCTGAGCTTTGGTGATCTAGTCTGTAAAAGTAAGGGATTGAGTCCAGTGCTTCCTTTCTATCTCTGACAATTCTGTGATCTGTGATCTTAAGCCAAGGGTTCTTCTCTTTGGGCCATGGGGGTCTCTCTCTCTCTCTCTCTCTCTCTCTCTCTCTCTCTCTCTCCTTTTCTTTCTCCTGGACTTCACTGTCACTCTCAAATAAAGTCCTATGGAAATTCAGAGGAGTGAACTGAGAGGAATTCAGATTCCCACCCCACCTCTAGTAAGGTTTTTTGGATGAGGCAGCTGGACCTCCAAGGATGGGGAGGACATCCACGTGCAGAGAGAGCGAGGCCGGCTCCCTTGCCACCCCCTTCATCCCCTCCTCCCAGCACTCATTCCTTCTTCTTGCTCATGCATCACGCCTCTGCCCTCAGCCTTGTCCCCTCCACCAGCTTCAGAGCTGGAGGGCTGTTACATCTTCTATTTAAAACTCCTCATCCGAGCCCAGCACAGGGGACTTTCTTATTCCCCTTCAGATGTAACTGTCACCAATAATAGTCTCTTTCGGATTTCATTTCCTTCAGCTCCTGCCAGGGACTCTCAGAGTCTCCTTCCCCTCCCGCTGTCCCCCTCCTCCCCCCAGCCCCAAGTCAGGAGGAAAAAAAAATACATTTTTGCCTTTTACTATGATGTATGCGATCCCATAAAATAGTGAAACAGATATGAAAGGTTGAGAGAAGGTAGATAAATGGCTCCTATTATTCTACCAATCAAATGAAATACCTCTCCACGTCCTCATTTGAATGATAATAAAACTCC
>CM053625.1:65895598-65955026 GCA_028646595.1 Phalanger gymnotis | reverse complement strand
ACTTATTAATTGCCTATTGTGTGCAGAGCTCAGTGCAAGGTGCTGGGGAGAGATGCAAACTTTAAATAAGCCACAGTCACTGTCCTCCTGGAGCTCACAGAAGAATAGGGGGATAGGAAACAAATACAGAGAATTTAAGGCCCAGTAATCCCTGAGAAGTGTGTTAGAAACAAAGTGCCGTGTGAGGTCTGAGGGGTCATTAATGATGAGAGGAGGGATCAGGGAAGACTTTCTGAAGATGTGGCATTGGGAGGAAGGAGGTAAAGGCCGGAGGTGGGGGTGGGGAGAGGGTGGTGTGGACATTCCAGGAAGAAAAGAAAATGAAAAGAAAGGCACAGAGATCAGGAACAGAGAATATCCCGGGGCAGAGATTGGTCCAGGTTCACTATCATCATTATTTGGAGTACAGCGTGAATGGAGGGGACTAATATGCAGTAAGGCTGTAAATGTAGAGCCAGGTCATGGGGGCCTTGAATGACAGGCTAAGGAGTTGGTACTTTACTCAGGAGAAAAGAGAGAGTCATTGAAGGCTTTGTACGGAGGGATGATATGGTTAGATTAAGCAAAAAGAGGAGGATTTTGTCTGTAGTAAAAAGGATAAGTTAGAAGGAAGAGAGTAGAAGCAGAAGAGACCTATGATAAAGGGGTCAGATGGCAAACAAAGCTCAACTCAAGAGCCCCATCACAGCCACTGCAACCTCCTCTGGAAGGGGGCGGGGTGGTCAGAGGAAATGTTCCAAGGACTAATTTACAGCCTAGTGCCCACTGGTCTAAGGATGCTTTAAATCCTAGAATCATAGAGTAAATGGCAGAGCTGGGACTAGAACCCAACTCTCTTGACTCTCCCAATCCAAGGCTTTGTCTGCTATTCCAGGCTTGGGCTGTGCAGTTGAGGCCCCAGTATAACTCACTAGGATTCAGAGGGAGGAAGGAAGAAAGGAGGAAGGGAGGGAGGGAGGAACGAAGGAAGAAAGGAAGGAAGGAAGGGAGGAAGGAAGAAAGGAAAAAAGGAAAGAAGGGAAGAAAGAAAGGAGGAAGGGAGTAAAGGAGAGAGGAAGGAAGGAAGGGAAGAAGGAAAGAAAGAAGGGAAGGAGGAAAAGAGAGAAGGAAGGGAGAAGGAAGAGAGGGAGGGAAAAGGAAGGAAGAAAGGAAGGTAGAAGGAAAGAAGGAAGGATTGAGGGAAGGAAGAAGGAAGAAAAGAAGGAAGAAGGAAGGAAAGAAGGGAGGAAGAAGGAAGAGAGGGAAGGAAAAAGAAGGAAGGGAAAGTAGAAGGAAAGAAGGAGGAGTCAAGGGAAGGAGAAAGGAAGAAAAGAAAGAAGACAATAAGCATTTATTAATCACCTACTGTGTGTCAGGCACTGTGCTAGGCACTTTACAGTTATTATCTCATCTGATACAACAGCCCTGGGAGGTAGGTGGTATTTATTATCCCTATTTTACGTTTGAGGAAACTGAGGCAAACAGCGGTTAAGTGATTTGTCCAGTGTCACACAGTTAGAGTCTGAGGCCAGATCTGAAGTCCTAAACTCTCTGACTCCAGAGCCCACACTCTTATGGGACTGTTGCAAAGAAAGACCCTTGGAACTTTAAAGGGCTATAGAAAGGAGAGCCATTATTATTGTTTTTAATGAGGGCTCATGAGACCCCAAGGCCAGTCCCCTGAAAAGGGGTGTGGGAAGGAGGTAGAGGTCAGGTTCAGCTTGTTCTTGGGCAGTTTGCCTTCAGGAGGGACAGACCTTGGGAGATCAGATCTCCCTGTAGGACTCTTTCCTCCCCCATCTAGTAGTGCTCTCTCCTGGCCTACCTCCAGCCAGGGCTCCCTTTTCCTGAACAGAGGATAGAGAATCAGAGGGCTATACAGCTAAACAAATTGCATTATATGATTTAATGCAATGTTACTCCATGAGAAATGATGACTATGAAGAATTCAGAGAAGCATGGAAAGACTTAGTTGAATTGAGGTGGAGTGAAGTAAACAGAATGAAGAAATAACTCCTCCAATGACTACAACAATATAAATGGGAAGAACTAAACAAAGGCACTGAGCTCTGTAGAATTATAATGACCAAGTCTGGTCCCAAAGATGAGGTGAAAAAATCTATTTCCTTTCCTTCTTTGCAAAAGTGAGGGGCAATGGGTGTGGAACGTGGCATACACCATTCAACTCAGTTGGGAAATTGATTGGGTTTGCTGAACCATTTTCCCCCTTTTTCTGTTTTTGTTTTTATTTTTATGTTACAAGGAGTGACTTGCCAAGTAGGGGAGGGTGGAAATGAATTCAGAAATTAACATATTATAAAAACAAAAGAAATCAATAATTTTTAAATAAAATTTTTATGTATTTTAAATAAAGTTTTAAAGTAAAAACTTTTAAACAAGAGTTTTTAGATAAATTTTAAATAAGGTTTTTAAAAGAACAAAGGAAGCTGCTACTGTAATTCAGTGAAGAGTCCTAGACTAGGAGTCAGAAGATCAGGGTCCAGATCCCAGCTCAGTTACCACCTTTGTGACCTTCCTCTCTCTGGGCCTTAGTGCTTCATCTATAAAATGGAAAGGTTGGATACCATGATATCTAAGGTCCCTTTTAGTTCTATGTGCTATGAGCCTATGATTAAATGTCAGGAGCCCTGGGTTCAAGGCCCAGATTTATGACTTGCTAGCTCTGTGACCTGAAGCAAATCTCTTCTCTACCCCTTAGCTTTTTTTGGTAAAATGGACATAATTCCAGCCCTGACAATCTATGAATTTGGGAATCAAACCTAGAAAAGGGGCTGCTGGGTTTGCTCCACTGCTGGATTGAGGCAAGTCTGGCCAAGCTCCAGGGGGCTTGGGCTGCAGATAAACCTGCCCAGATCCCCCCCGTATGGGCCTGTAAGTGTACACTCTGCTCCTACAAAGCTAGACCCTGGGAGGCTCTACTTACTGGGCCCCTTCTGTGCCTTTACTTCAATGGTGGCCTCTGGACAAGAGCCCATCTCTGCTGGAACCCCTTCGGAAAGAGGTCCTTACAAAGCATTGTGGAGTAGTAGATAGAACAATGAGGAAGAACCAGGTTCAAATTCTGCCTCATGCTAGCTATGTTGCCCTGAACACGTTACTTAAATTCTCTCGACCTCAGGCTCCTGAGATGCATAATGAGAAGGTTGAGTTATGTAACCTTTAAGGCCCCTTCCAGCGCTATACCAAAAGATCATTGATTTAGAAACGGAAAGACCTTAGGCATCATCTCATTCAGCAGCCCTAGGTGGCGAAGTGGGTAGAGCACTGGGCTTGGACTCAGGAAGACTCATCTTCCTGGGTTCAAATCCAGCCTCAGATACTTCCTAGCAGTGTGAGCCCAGACAAGTCGCTTAACCCTGTTTGCTTCAATTTCCCCATCTGTAAAATGAGCTGGAAATGGCAAATCACTGCAGATCATTGCCAAGAAAACCCCAAAATGGGGTCACAAAGAGTTGGACCCAGCTGAAATGATTGAACAAACAGTAAGAATACAGCAGCAGCAGCACCCCTTATAGATCAGAGGTTAAGAGACTTGCCCAAATTCATACAGCTAGTAAGTAGCCAAGGACTTCCTTCTCTTCATGTATCAGACAAGAATACCTGTGAGCGTGGGGTTGGCCCCTCCACACTTCTCCAGCTAGCATTACATATGAAAAGAGCAGAGAGAATCATCAAAGAGCGGTCTTGTTGAGGGGTTTGATAAGAGTGGGAGTAGAAGTGTTGAGAGTTGGAGGACCTGAGTTCCAATCCTGTCCTTGCCATTAGTTATATGACACTAGGCTTCCACTATTAAATGGAGATGCTAATACTTAAAATACTGACCTTATGGAATTGCTATGAAAAAAGTCCCTTGAAATCTGAAAATGCTGTAGAAATGGGAGTTATTATTATTAATAGATCATAGGATTCTATTAACGTGCTTAGAAATCATCTAGTAGAGGGGTGGGGGACCTGTGACCTCGAAGCCACATGTGGCCCTCTAGGTCCTCAAGTGCAGCTCTCTGAGTCCAAGATTTTAGGGCCACACTTGAGGACCCAGAGGGCTACATGTGGCCTCAAGGCCACTGGTTCCCCATCCCTGATCTCGTTCAAACCCTCCTGGCCCTATTCTTCCAAATTAGAACCCTGTCCACACCCAGCCAAGGACATAGGGGCTACTTATAAGGCGCCCCTCATCTTAAAGATGAAGGCACTGAGGCCCAGTGAGATGAAGTCCCTTCCCAAGTTCCAATAGGTAATAAGTAGCAGACCCAAGATTTGAACACAAGACTCTGAAACTAGCCCTATTTCCAGTAGAGCACATGGCCTCTGAGTCTTACTGAGACTCAGAGTTCTCATCTGTAAAATGGGAACCATAACCCTTGGAATCTGCTTCACCAGAGTTTCAAGGTTGTACTTTGTAAATCTTAGTGTCATGGAAATAGGAGTTAGTAGTAGAGGTAATAATTCAAGCCCTGCTGAGGCGCACTCAGTTTCCTCATCTGTAAAGTGGAGATAATAAAAATCCTTATTACCAGTTAGACTGGGTAGTCCAGGAGATCCCTCTTAACTCCGAGGTCCTGTGCTTCTGTGACCTCGCTCAGAGTTACAGAGAGTCAGAAAGCACTTTTATAGAACATTAAAAGCAATAGAAACAGAGGCTGCCATCCTCCAGGACAGACCGTCCAGTTTGGGGACAGGGCCCAGTCTCAAACCCTTCAGTGGGGGTGGGAAGGAGAAGGAATTGAGATGTGTTGCATCCCTGCACAGGGGTGCCATGCCTCAGCGGCAGGATCTCACAGAGTGCATGTCTGTCTTCTCGAGCCTTCCCCTCTGTTGCTGGCTGTGTCTTCCTCTGGGTATGCAAGTCCTCACTGATACCTCCTGGCCCCATCCATCCCGATTAGGCCACCCGTCCACACTCAGCCAAAGGCATATCAATTCTCAGCACTGGCCACTGAACTGAGCTAATGGAGATGTACGCCAGCTTGCTAACTCGCCCTGATCTGGGGAGAGGGGTGGGAACTGAGAAGGCTCACAGGAAGGCAGGGGCTCCCACAAAGAGAGGGAGCCTAGAGGCACTACTGACCAACCACCCAGAAAGGTCACAGGACAGGGGGTCAGTGGTCACTAGATCCCATGTGGCCTCCCCTACCCACTCCGTCCTCCCTCTCCCACCAAGAAGGGAAGACTGGGGTGGAGGGAACCAGAGATTTAGAGCTAGGAGGATTGTAGAGCTGGAATATTTAGATATTTAGGAGTATTAGGAAAAACCTGCTAATTCCATCCCTTTATTTTATAGATTAGGACATGAGGATACTACAAGTGACTTGTCCAAGGTCTCTGTCTCTGTCTGAGTCTCTGTGTGTCTCTGTCTCTCTCATACACATCAGCACATACACACACACACACACACTCATACATTCAAATACACACTCGTGTACTCACATACAGTCTCACACATACAGAGATTCAGAGCCAAAAAGACCCTTCAGAGGTCAACTCCAACCCTCTCGTTCTACAAAAGAGGGGTAGAGAGCAAACCCCGCCCCCTACTCCTATGTTCAGGTATACTTACTTGTCTGCTTTATGAAAAGAAGGATCATATGGTCATTAGCCACTTACTATCCCTGTGACCTTGGGCAAGTCACTTACCTCTCTGGGTCTCGGTTCCCTGATCTGTAAAATTCGGGATGGAGGGAGTTGTACTTGTTGACTTTTAATATACTTGTCATAGAGTAGTAAGTGGCAGGCTAGAATTCAAATCCAGGTCCTTTGACTTCATATGTACATCAGAGGCATCTGGGGGCGCAGTGGTTAGAATGAATGCTAGGCTTAGTGTCAAGAAGACCTGTGTACAAATCCAACCTCAGATGCTCACTAGCTTTGCGACCTTAGGCAAGTCACTTAACCTGTTTGCCTGTTTCCTCAACTGTAAAATGGGAATAGTAAATAGCACCTTTATCCCAGGGCTATTGTGAGGATCAAATGAGATTCGTAAAGAGCTGCCTATGTGCCTGGCACATAGTAAGCACGGTGCTTCATTCAACAGGCAGTGAGGAATCACTGAAGGTTTTTGAGTCTACAAGTGGTGTCTTAGGCATTAGACTTTACACAGGCAGTGTGGTGAAGGATAGATTGGAGGGCAGACAACTTGGAGGCAGAAAGCTCATCTAGAGACCTGTTATAATTGTGGTAAGAGGTAATAACGGCTTCAGACCCAGCCATGGGAGCAGAGAAGAGCGGGGCTAGACTTGGCAAAATGGCCTGTGCTTTAACTCTAAGGTCACAGAGGGTGGGGACAGGAACAGGGTAAGCAGAGGATGAGAAAGTCTGGGCTCTGTGTGGCTCAGCCTGAACCCGACCCAATCTCAGAACCCAGACCAGTCCTCCTCAAGAGGACTTGAAGCTGCGGCTTTACTATGTCAGTAATTACAGGAAGGGTGAGAAGTAGAGAAGAAGCCCAAGAGTTGTGGACAGGACCAGACTGGAAAGATAGATGCCAGGGAATCGATTCCAAACATGGAGGACACCTGAGAAAAGTGTCAAAGACAAGAACACATGAGATGTAAAGGTGGGATTCAGAAGAGTAGATAGTGATAGAGTGCAGGGCCTGGAGTGAGGAAGGCCTGAGTTCAAATTTGGCCTCAGACACTTCCTAGTTGTTCCTGGGCAAGTCATTTAATCCTGTTTGCCTCAGTTTCCTCATCTGTAAAGTGAGTTAGAGAAGAAAATGGCAAGTTACTCCAGTATCTCTGCCAAGAAACCCCCCCCCCAAAAAAAGGAGTCATGAAGAGTCAGAAACAACTGAACACACACATACACACACACACACAGAGGCAGTCCAAATTGTGTCCTTATTGTATAGAAGAAAGGATCACAAGAGAGGAGTGACTTGTCAGGATCACACACACAGCAAGTAAATGTCCCCCTCTATGGCCTGCTGGACAAAGACTCATTCTCCCAGACAATACTCAAGGGGCACAGGACTGACTAATGCTCTGTTGATCTCGGGGAGTCAATCCAGCCTGGTCCTTGTGGGCTAGGGGCTTGAGGAAAGGGAATCAAGAAGGAAGAGAGGTTCCCCTTGATTTTCTTGGGACCCATTTTCCCACCTCTCTGCCTGGCCCCGAGGGAGACAGGGAGATGTCACCATGGCAATAGCCATGGCAACGTCAAAGGGTTAAGCTTGGGGGAGGGAGCAGAGCCTGATTCTGCACCTGTCTCCTCCGCCTGCAGCTCAGCTCAGGGCACTGAGCTCCCCGGTGTCCCTGACAATCAGCCTCAGCCAGTGCCTTGGAGGCTAATGAGAAGTAATGAGGCCCCAGGGACTTGAGCCCAGCCCCCAGGGCCAGGCTCTCAAACTAAAGGGTGGAAGCCAATTCTTCCTTCCCCTCCTCCTATCTTTTCCTCTTTCCTCCACTCTCAGAGACACAGGGCATAGGGAAGAGGAGGAGGGTGTATTGGATCCCCAGACTATCCTTCTTCTAGAAGGAGAGGCAGTGTGACAGTGCAGTAAAAAGCGTCCTCCAAGTGGAGTTAGGAGACACTTGGGTTCGAATTTTGGTTCCAATATTTCATTGCTGTGTGGCCCTCAGCTTGTCACTTCTCTCTACACTTCTCTCAGTTGTTTGTCTGTAAAATGGAGATTATACGACTAATATTTGTACTCTACCTGCCAGAGAGGGCTGTTGTGATGAGAGCGCTGTGCATAGCCTGCCATGCTGTATGCAAAGATCAGTCGGCAAGCATCCATTCATTAAAACCTTTCTTATGTGCCAGGCATGGTGCTAGGGGACTGGGGAGACAAAGGCCGAAATGACCTTGGGGAGCTTATAGTCTACTGAGGAGGAAACATGGGCTTATATGGGTATATACAAGATAAATACAAGCAGATACCTTGCATACAAATACCCAGCAGAGAAACACAAGATAATTTGTATGTAGGGGACACCAGAAGGGAGAGGTCAGGAAAGGCACCCTGTAGGAGGGGAGGAGGTGAACGTCAAAAGGAACCAGGGCCTCTGAGAGGCTGAGGAGGAGACAAGGGATCCCAGGCGTGTGCTAAGGCAGCCCATGGAGTCTGGGGTGTGAGGCACATGGCTAGTTTGGCTGGTCCCCAAAGTATGACAAAAAGAGCAATATATAATAAGACTGGAAAGGTAGATTGGAGATGAACTGTGAATGTTAAACAAAGGAGTTTGTATTTGATCCTAGATGCGATAATAAGGAATATCAGCTATTATTATGAGGGGGTCTGAAATGGACAGAGATGCCTCAGGGTAGGAAGGAGCTAGCCCTCAGGCCTGAGCCCCAGGCTCAGTCCTAAATCTTCCTTTTTTGGTTGTTGTTCAGTCATGTTCGACTCTTTTCATGAGTCCATTTGGGTTTTCTTGGCAAAGATACAGGAGTGGTTTGCCATTTCCTTCTCTAGCTCATTTTACAGATGAGGAAACTGAGGAAAACAGAGTTAAGTGACTCATCCAGGGTCACACAGCTACTTAAGTGTCTGAGGGCAGATTTGAACTCAGATCTTCTTGACTCCAGGCCTGGTGCTCTATCCACTGTGCCACATAGTAGGTGGTTGATAAATGCTTATTTCTTCCTTCCTTCCCAGAGTCTCTACCAAAGGAACATTGGAAGAAGGGAAGGTGGGCATAATTTCAGTTGTGATCTCTCTCCCTTTCTGCCTAAAGTGTTTCCTTTCACATGTATCTTCCCCCCCCCCCCCCCCCATTTTGATTGGAAGGACAATCAATTAATCACCTTTATTAAGGACTTGCTACTCAACAGAAACTGTACTCGGCACTGGGGATCCAAGGTGAGAATGATTCCTGCCCTCAGAGAGGGTGCAGGCTACCGGTACACTGTAATGGAAAATGCAGTGAGGAAACCTGGGCTCTCGTCCTAGCTCTGCCATTAATATGCATACGCCTTAACAACTGGACTCTCACCCCGGGATTCAGGTTTCTGTCAACAGAGTAAGTAATGTGAAGAGGCTGGGCTCTAGGGGGTTTCTAAGAGAATTTCCAACTCCATGTTCTATGTTTTAACATCCCTTCCCTCTCTATTATTCATTATTCCAGAGTCATATCCAGATCCCAATGGGTCTAAAAGGGGCTTTGTCCCAGAGTACCAACATCCAGAGCGGCATGCACCTCCTGGTCCTCTGCCAAACTCTCTGGGCGGATAGTGTGCCTCCCCTCCATCCACCTCTCCTTTATGCGCTGCCCCATTTGAAAAAAAAAATACCTAGCTACAACTTAGCTATGTTCTACTTCCTAAGGTCTTCCTGGCTTTGGAATTCTATGTATGGTTCTAGGCTACTGGCTCTGCCCAGGCTTACCAGAGATGGTAAGACCATGCCTTCCTCTGGCAGAGACAATACCCTCCTGTCTGGAGAAGGGTCCAAACAGAAAGTATCGGGGCTCCGAGGTGACTCGGAGGATAGTTGTGTCAGGGAAGTCCCAGGACAGCCCCAGTGGGCTTCTGAACAATGTCTCAACTCATACAGGAAGAGATTGGGGCTGGGGGTGGGAGGGTGGAGGACTGATGGTAGAACAAGAATGAGGGAGAGGAATACAGGTTTTCTTAGGCTCCCTAAGGAAAAGTTGGCCTAACAGGATCAGGGGAACCTTCCTTTTCAGAGTATCTTTAAATAGAAAATACTGCCATAGTCCTGCCCAGAGGCATAAGGATACACTAGCTCCTAGGATACATACCTGCTGCCTAGTCTCACAGAGTCAAGAGCCTTGGATCTGGAATCCTACCCCTGCTGCCCACTTCACCACTCTAGTTAAATGTCCTCCTCTGCAGAATGAGCAAGACTATAAATAGGATGTCAAGGGCCCTTCCTAGAAATTGGGATTTCATGTCCTGTGATTTGGCGGCCTCTGGTGGACACTAGATGCCTAGCAGCCCAAGTGCTTGGCTCTGTGCCATGGAATCCTTGCATCTTGGCTTTGGGTGTTGTAGAAAGGATGCTGCAGGTATGCTGGTAAATGTTTAACGATCAGATCTCTGGAGAATGTAGCCATGACACCTTTTAAAATTTAATCTACATTATTAACATTTCCTCCACTGCTTTCTTGAATCTAAACACTCAACAAAACAAAATAGCAACAAAAAGCACAAGCCTTGATTTGTAGAATTCACTCCAAGGTATAAATGCCTACTCTGAAAATTTAACCATCGGCTCAGAGTCTGTTGGAGTTGACTCCAGAACATTCCTGTGTAGATTACTGTTTGTCCAGAGCTAGAGTTGGGGGAAAATTTAGTGGAATCTTAGGCCCTGGCAACCACAAAATCCCAGTACATCCCTAGAACAGGTCTGAGTTTACTAAATGTGTGAGGAGCATGAGAGTCAAGGCATCACTGCAGTTGGGAGACCTGGGTTTGAATCCTGGCTCCAACACCTACTCACTCTACAACCAAACAAAACTTTGACTTCCTCTTGACCTTGGTTTCTTCATCAGCAAAATGGGGATATGATTACTTAATAATAGGTAACATTTATATAGCACTGAATTTGTGCGAGGCATTATTAAACACTTTACAAATTATTAACTCATCTGATCCTCATATCAACCTTGGGTGCTACTATTAGTAATCTTCCATTTTGCAGATGAGAAAATCGAGGTTATATGACTTGCCTAAGGTCGCCCAGCTAGCAAGTGTCTGAACATAATCTCAGGACTTTCTGAATCCAGGTCCAATGCTTTATCTACTGGACCACCTAGCTAGCTTGCCATCAACGGGGTTGTTATGGGATCAAATGAGAAAGATGATAGATGTAAACTATTTTTTATATATGTAGTTAAATAAATGTCAGACTATGAAGAATTCAAGGTAGCTTAGGAACACTTGTATGAAATGATGCAGAGTCAAGGAAGCAGATGCAGGAGAGCGACTCATACATTGACCACAGTAATGTGAGAGAAAATAACAAAAAAAGACAACAAAACTGTCAGTTCAGGGCCCAGTCATGAATTTAAAGGACAGACAACAGTGCACCAGACAGGCACGCACTTGGCAGAGAGGTGGTGGTTACAGATGTCACCATCCTGCTGGTTTGTTTGTCTTCCCTGTCCTCTGTTTCCAGGAAGAGTTCTTGGGGGGGGGGTAGGGGAGCAACCAGATTGGGGAAGAGTCATTGAGAAGCGACATCTATGTAGAAAAAGAACATCAGTTCATTTATTTGTCTGCACATGTGATTTCTTTGGAATAGGGAGCTCCTAGTATGTGAATTCTCTCTACCAATGCAAACTGATCTGTCTTCTGCAATGAATAGCCTTAGAATTGCCTGGGGGCACTGAGAGATGACTTGCCCTGGGTCACACAACCTGTATATATCTGAAGTTGGAAATGAAATTTCTAATTCCAGAGCTTATTCTCTATCCACTACCACATGCTCTCAAAGCATGATCCAGGCTCCTCTGAGGATCAACAAGACATTTTCAGGGGATTCACAAGGTCGAAACTCTTTTCACATTTTAACTTCAATATAGTAAATATAGATGGATATAACCCATATAAAAAAAAGCTCTTTGGAGTCCTCGACAATTTTTAAGAATATAAAAGGAACCACTAAGCCATGCCATACTGCTTTCAAGTACAGAAATATCATCCTGTTGCTGTAGCTAGCTATCTGTCACTGTGGTCCTCTCTGGAGGCATCCGACAGGATGAGAGAGATAAGACTGAGGAGTCCCATGGGGGAGGCCACAAATCCACAAGCCTCCACAGTTTTCGCTGAAAGCTATAGAAAGGGCAGACATCCTGGGCAGGGGTCCAGGACAACAGAGCGACTCCCAACTTTCCTCTGCAACCAAGGTTAGGCTACAAGAGACTTGGGTCTGACATTCCTGCCTCTCTGTGTATATGTTCCCCATCCCTACTGGTACCAACACCATCAGTCAACCAACAAGCTTTTATAAGTGCCTGCTATATTCCAGGGACTGTGCAAGTTTCTGTGGTTACATACCAAATGAAACAATCTCCACACACAAGGAGCTTTCACTCAAGAGAATTGTCTTAGCTTAATTTAATACCTCTGTTAGCGCCTAAGGATCTTTAATACCTCTGTTAGTGCCTAAGGATCACTTTTCACACTTAATATTTATTGAATTGAACTGAATAACTAACTGACCCTGGATCTGGAAGACCAGAGCTTCTAGTCCTAGTCAGGGTAACTCTGAGTGTTTGGGATAAAAGCCCTTAGCTTTGGGGATAAGAGGCCTGGGCATCTGTTTCTCTCTATAAACCCTCCCTGCTGACTTGGCAAATTGCTGATGATCTCAGACACCTGACCAAGTTTCATCTGGCCTGTTCAGATCAGGTTACCCCTTAACGGCCCCGGCCAGCCTGACCATGCCTTTATCCCAGAATCTCCAAGTCTCCAGGGACCTCAGGGGCCATCTAGAACAGCCCGTCCATGACGAACGGTCAGCTACCTTTTGCATGAAGAAGAAAACGATGAGGCAGAAGAATGCTGGATCTAGAGACTGAGTTCATGGGTTCAAGTGTGGGCTCTGCCACTTACTAGCTGTGGTACCTTAGACAAGTCAGCCTGTGGGGCCACAGCATCCTCATCTCCAAAATGGGGAGGAGAGGAGAGGGATTGCCCAGGAAGAAACTAAACTGAGACTAAAATGAGATAATATTTGTAAAGCACTTGGCAAATCGTGCTAGCTATTGTTAACTCAAAGAAAGATGCATGATCTCTATGAACTGACAGAAAAATAAACAAAATCCAGAGAACAATAAACACAGTGACTCTGACAATGTAAATGAAAAGACCACTAAAAAAGGAAGTTGAAATCTGACCAATGGAAAACCATTGGCAATCCCGGAGAAAAAATAATGACGCATGCTATGGTGGATCTGTGCCCTGAACAGTAACTTCTGCTGTCGCTTTTGTAATCATGAGAACAAAAACTCTATATATTTTTCTCCCAGCTGGAAAATCAGGATAATAATAGCACCCACCTCTCAGGGCTGCTGTGAAAATCAAATGAGATAATATTTTTAAAAATACAAAAAGGGGCATGGGGAGGACCTGGCACAATGCCTGGCACATAGTAGGTCATATAAACAGTAGACTTCATAAATACTCATCCCCTTCTCTTCCTCTTCTTGTCTTTGAATGCAACTAGTAGATAATGCTAAAAATTGGTAGATGAATTAAAAGATTTATGTAGCGTCTCTAGAGACGTATTCAACTAAATTAATGTCATCTGACCAACAATAAGTTTTGTTTTGTGTTCTGTGTTCCAAATCCATGATTCATGATAAAAATTATGTTAGCATTGTGTTTGTGCATTTCTTCCATGAGATTTTGTGATATCTTTGTATAGAAGCGCTGTTGAATTATGAGATGATACCTAGAGTATGATGCAAAAGCAAAGTAAAAACAAATGCAGCTTTAGGAAGTTAGCTCCTTTTTCTTCGTCTGAATGCTATGATTTATAACTTGAGGCAGTGTGCCCTTCTGGTTAAGGGCTATCTCAAGCATTTAAAATGGGTATCCTCTGGCTTGTCAAAGTTAACTTAATATCTTGAAGTGTCTCATTGTCATTATGAAGCTTTGTGAGACTTCCGCCAGACCTTCTAAATTTTTGCACTCTAGGAAGATCATAAACCCTTCCCAGCTGGGTGAAAGAAACTACTGGGAGGGGCATGTAAATGAGTTTTGTAAATTCTACCCTGAAACTAGAGATAATTTTAAGACTTTCAAATTTGGCTTACCAAGGAACTAAAATCCTGTTCCTCAGTCAAATACTCACAACCTAAGGGGGAATGGATTAAAAGTTACTTATATATTATAAAAGTGATTTATATTGTGAATTGTATGATTATGGATTCTTATGAAACCTCTAGTAACTCACTGGATAAAATTGTAATTCAATTTATTGGTATATATCAGCATTATGCCTAAGTCAATTTTGGATGACCAAATCAAAATTTAAAAAAAAAACCAACAAATTTCCCTTTTGTCCTAGGCAGGTGTAGGGAACCTGTAGCCTCAAGGCCACATAGATCCTTGGGTGAGGCCTTTTAACTGAGTCCAAGTTTTATAGCACAAATCTTTTTATTAAGGGGATTTGTTCAGTGAAGTTTGGATTCAGTCAAAGGGCCCACTTGAGGACCTAGAGGGCCACATGTGGCCTTGAGGCCACAAGTTCCCCACCCTTGTGGACCTAGGGGTTAGTGCGCCGTCTGTTAAGATAATCAGACCAAATGCAGCCAGTTTCTTTATATTTTGAGTGAACTCATGGATTTATCTTATGAATAAAACTTCAGAATGTTATTATTTTCTTAATTTCTAATGACTGATTTTTTTTTTGCATTAGGGTGTTTTAAACTGCAAAACTGAAAGCTTCAAGAAGAACTTGAATACTCTTAAGTGCACAAGAACAAATATTTTTACTAATTGTTATTCATTATGAACTTACTGACATTACTATAAACTCAGGAAATGGTTGTACTCTATTCTTAAGCTATGAGCGGTGAAACTTGTTAAGTGGGATGGAATATTTTGGGATTGTAATTTGACTTGCTCTGAGTTGGAATCCTGGTATGACTATTCAAATTATTGATTGTTTCAGATTGTCTGCCTCTCAAGAAAAAATGCCAAGAGCTGCTAAAAGGGAATGTCATCTAAAAATGCTACAGGTGGATAGCAATGACTGGGAAGGTTAAGAAGACGACTTTCTGAAGGTAATAACTCAGTTTCCCCATTGTGCTATTTCCTTTCTCAACAGGAAAATCCCCACTTTGTAGATCATGAGCCTGGCTGTTCCAAAAGGCATGTATGACTTTTGCCTGAAGTCACACAGAACTGAGGGAGTTTTATACAACCGTTTCCCTCATTTCATGGCAAATTTCTCTATCCATTATAAGAAAACTGCAAATGTTTTCTAATCTTACTACTCCAATCACCTGGAATCGTTAAGCCTGCTATAATGGGATGCAGGTACAAAAGACCCTATTGCTTCTATCCATACGGTTCTGAATTTGTGACCGTTATTTGTCTTGACCTCTTAACCTAGACATTTAGGGTAAATCAGTCCTTGGATTTGCCATTTCCTCATACCTTGGTTTAATAGTTATATTCACGGATAAGATTATGTCATTACAGTCTCACATTCTTCCTGTTTAAATAACCCTTCCTCTCCCATGTTATGAGAATAAAATGTATCCTCAAAGGGAGGAAATACCGAAGACACAAAAGCTCTAATTCTTTAAACCTTACTTTGAAAAAGGCAACAATATTCGACTATTTGCACTTGAAAAGCAGGACATATGGACTTGTCTTCTAAGTGTTTTCCAGCATGTAAAAGAATATACAGTTATCCCTTCCACATGAATGGGATTAGGGACGTGGCACTCTTCCCCCCCCCCAAATCTGGAAAATCTGTGTAAAATATTTTGGTCCTCCTTTCATACCAGAGAAGAAGTTTGAATTTTTTTCTTTTTCTTTTGTGTTTACAGTACTGTATAGTAAAATTTGGGTTGATATTACTATTGTCAACCATTTATGAAGGTTTGGTCCAAAGAAACAAACAGAATCAGTTTCCCCTTTAACAGAAGGTTTGTCCTAAGGACAAACAGAATGGGGTCCCCCTTACTAAAGGTTCATTCAATAACACACAGAATGGGGATCACCTTACCAAAGGTTTGTTCAAGAACAAACAGAATCAGGCTGTGCATGTGCCATAATGTGCTTATTTATTCTCATTAAGCCAGAGAATCATGCATTCCTTGGGAGTCAGAAAATAATTCTGAATTCAGAGGTAAGCAAGCTAAAGGAGAGCCTTTATACACTTAGCGCAACCCCAGCTCAGGATGCCTGTGTCAACCCAAAATTATAGTCTCCATACGTCTTAACCATAATATGAGAAAGGAATTTCTTAATAGGATAGATGCATAAAAACAAATGAGATAAGACAAGTGTCAAAGTGTCCATTGAAATTACAGATCCAGGATGTCTGCGGTTTTTTTTATCATTAACAAGACATAATATGATATATGAAAACATAAGAAAAGTCCCATTTTTCAAGATAGTGTCCAGTTCAAGATGCCTTGTCCTTGAAAGTTATAAACAAAAGAACACTCCTGATCAGCTTCATTTGGCCTTGTAGTTGCTGACACAGGAAGAGAGATTTTGGGTTCACTCAGAGAGCAAAGCAAAGCCTGTCTGTTATGCCAGAGCATGCAAAGCATTATGGTAGGTTAAGCTCAGAGTGGGCCAAAAATGTCTTTCTCCCAATTGGCCGATCCAAGTTTTAGGCCTTTCTCAGGGTCAGAATGGTTTACTACATTTTATGCATTTCTGAGTTTCTAAACTTTTTCTATGTCATCTGCTAGCCTTTGCATGTTGTCTACGGCTTCCACAAAACTCCCAAAACATCTCTATTTAATTTCTTATTCTGACATATCAAAACCATGATGGGGAAAGTCATGATGTAGAAGGGATAACTATATTTAAAGAAGTCATGATAGTTGCAGTCATATTAGTAGCCTTAGAATCTCTGCTTTTATGCCAATGAAAAAAAGTGACAAAAGGAGAAATGAAGGTAATCGGACTAAAATAGCTTTATATTTGATTCTGTAAATAATAGAGAATGTGACTAAAAAAGATTTAAAGCAAAGTTCTGAACCCCCTTCAGGTCCATTTAAATATCCACAGCTTCTCTATATCAATGCCTAAGTAGACAGGCTTTGATTACATGGAGAATTGTTTTAATAGGAAGCTTTAAATTAAGGGGGGGGAGGGGTTTCCTGTTTGAGATCTTTTTTCTGATAATATCAGGAGAAAGAAGGACTCATTTATGGTCAAGAATTCTTTGTCTAACTTATAGACAACTATTATCCATTTGCATAGTTTAGGCAAATTGGAAAGAGCATGGCATATGAATATTGAAATTCAAAAAATTTTAGATGAGTTTTAGGTGATTTGATGGGTTTTCCCCCCTATAGATCTGATAAGATTAACTGCATAAGGTTTGCACTGACTTTCATCACTAGAAGGCCAATGTAATAAGGCTTTGTCAGAACTTACCAAATCATATAAAGTCTTATCACTGACAGATTTAAACAGCATTACATAGTGAATATCCATAAGTATTATTGCATGACTTGGAATCTGGAAAATTGATCTTCTAGAAGAAATATTTCTACTAATGTGCCCTAGAAACAAGGTGGAAAGGTCCATTCCAGCATAAGCAGACAAAGCTGACAATATGTGGTCTAGGACAGACCCCTTTGGATTCCGAATTTCAAAGGGAAAATGTTCCCTAGAAACAGTTGACTTCATGAAGTAGATAGCTAAGCCCAAGAAAGAACCAGAAAGAAGTATGTTGTCTAAATGGACATTAAGATGCTTTTTGTCCCTCTAATTATAGAGTTCTCTCATCTATTGTCTCTTAGAGTATCCTAACCTTTTTGGAAACTTAAGACCTAAGTTATTCAAACTTTTTATTTCTTCTTATACTAACTGCAGTACAATAGTTTTATTGGTTGACGTTTGCTATCTAGTTCTTAAAATATTCTGGATTTTATATGATTTGCTCTCCATGATTTTCTTCAGCCAAAATATACATTTTTAGCTTTCTATTTTGCTATACAAATTGACTTATTGTATTGTGAACCCAGTCATCATGTAGTCCAGCAGTGGGGAACCTCCAGCCTCCAGGGCATGTGTGGCCTTCTAGTTCCTTGGGTGTGGTCTTTTGACTGAGTCCAAGTCTTACAGAACAAATCTTTTTATTAAGGGGATTTGTTCTGTGAAGTTTGCATTCGGTTAAAGGGCCGCACTGGAGGACCTAGAGGGCCTTGAGGCTGCAGGTTCCCCACTCCTGGTGCAGTCCATATTTGATGATAGTTCTACTGAAGTATCAAAGTGGGAAACTGAAGAACAAATGAACAAAATCTGTGCTATGTGAGTTTGGTGCCTTCCAATGGCCTGATGAGATTAACTTTAGGCAAACCTATACCCAGAACAGACTTGATTCCCATTACAGAAGGCCTTTAGGCAAAGGGTGAATGAATACTTGTCAGAGATGTTGTGGAGGGATTAATGTTAAATCAGATTATTCCAAAGCTAACCCATTCTTCCTCCCCTTCCCCCAAATCACCTGCCATCCTGTCCCTATTACTCAAGCTCCCCAAAAAAGGAAAGCGGCTGAGTAGCCTCACCTGTCAGGCTCCTTTTGCCACCTACCTGAAAGCTGTGTACAACCCTATAGAAAGAAGTGTGTCTTCTGTTCTGCAGAGTTGCTAGCCACTGGCAATTGCACATTAACAGGTGCTAATTAAATTTTTTTATCTTCTAAACCGGCCTCTAGATTTTTGACCTCCACCTAGTCAAAGGGATATCAGTGGAAGGAATTCATTGCCCTCCCAGGGGATCTTAGGCTGTCAGGTCTGAGGAATTCCTCAATGTCTACTAACCCTCAGAGAAGAGAGGCCGAGGACTACTGGGCAGAATATAGTATGCATTCTTGGACCTAGTTTCTGTATCTAATGTTTTTGCTCGTTTTTCTTTGTCATAAGGGAGAATTCAATCTGGAAAGGAGTGGGAAATGAATGTAATATGAAAACAAAAGGCATCAATAGAAATTTATATATAAAGAGGTAATATCCAAAGTAATATATAAATATCCAAATATTTAAATATCTATAAAATGTGTAAAAATGTATATTCTATATATGTATAATATGTACAATGTATATGCATGTATACGTGTATACACATATTATATAATGCATGTGTATATGTGCATGCATTATATGTATATGTATATAATGCATGTGTATACATGCATGATGTACATATCTATAATGTGTTTGCACATGTAGATGTATATTTAAAGTATCTTTATATTTTACATATTAACATACATTTATGTTATTTATTATATTATTTTATTATGTTATTTATTATATTATATAATATATATGATATATTATTATATTAACATTTATGTGTTACTAATATATTTTTATTTTTGCCTATAATATATACATATCTTTGAAGTATATTTATTCATTCAGACATATACATATATTTATTAACTTTATACATTTATAAAGAAAAAATAAATTCATTTCAGCTTAATGGCATACTGTGGGTCAACAGGAATTTTAATGAAAGTGGAAAACGTGAAAAAAATGAGGGGGTTGGGCAAGACCTCAGAGGTCACTTTTAGTTCTCAATCTGTGGACTGAAACCTCAGGTGAGAGAGTACTCACTACCTCCTGAGGTAGCCTATCCTATTTTAAGACAATTCTCATTATTAGGAAGTTTTCCCTTATATTCAGTCTAAATGTGCCTTCCTCACAGCTCTGCACCCACTGTGGGGCCAGAGATAACAAGTCTGATCCGTCTTTGATGTGGCATCATTCAAATCCTTAAAAACTCTCATACTATAGGGTCACCGTCTTAACTGGAAGCAATCTTAGAGGTCTGGTTCCCCTCTATGTCTTCTCTTTCCTGAGCTAAACATCCCCAATTCTTTCATTTATTCCCCAATTCTTTCAACTATTCTTCCTATTCCGAGGACGTAGCCCTATTGGCCAGCTGAATCCTCTTGTACCCCATCCTGAGCATCAGGGAAGACGAATATGGGAAAATACTAGTTAATGGGTTTGGCATGACTAAACAATAGCCCATGACGAAAAGACATGGGGTTAGTCAACCAAAAGTTCCATGTTAGTCAACCTCAGGGCACAGCAGCAAAAAACACTAACTGTGGTCTTGTCTGGATTGACAGGGATAGTATCCAGAATGGTATGGATGGTAATTCCACTATTCTCCACTCGGCCCCTCCCCTCTGAAGTATTGTTTCTGGTTCTGGGCACTGCATTTTAGGAAGATCATTGAAGATACAGAGGTCCAGAAGGCAACCAAGATAAAAGGACTAAAGACCATGCCATGCAGAGACTAGAGGTAATGCCATATACAGATAAGTTGAAGGAACTGGATGTGGTTAGTCTGAATATGAAAAGGTTCAGTGGATACGTGATAAACCACCTTCAAGGATCTCCAAGCTGGCCATGGTAATAAGGAGTTCAATTTACTGCGCTTGGCTCCAGAGCACAAAACTGAATGGTATGTGGAAAGTTGCAAAGAAGGCAGATTGCTGCTCTCATTTCCCCTATCAAACTCTAAGCTTCTTGAAGGCAGGAATTGTTTTTGCCTTTGTTTGTTTTCCCATTGCTTAGGTCCTTAGCACCTAATAGGTATTTAATAAATGCTTATTGATTTAATTTGACTTCCCAAGAAGACAATGGGTAATGTACAATTACCCAAACTATTGGAGCTGTCTGAAAGTGGAATAGGTTATTTCCCTTCAGAGAAGTAGGTACAAAAGTAATAGGGCTCCCATTAACAGAAGGTCTTCAGGCAAAGGGTGAATGACTACTTGTCAGAGATGTTGTGGAGGGGTTAATGTCCTCAGCGTTTCCTTCCAATTTTGAGATGTCTCATCCCATCTGTTCCCTCAGTCGCCTCCTCCCCCACCCTTTCGTGTCAAGGGAAAAGAATATGGACAGAGCAGAGATGACTGTGAGCAGTAGGCCCAGTTCTGTCAGGATGAGGTTTTGAAGAGCCTGTGAAATCCTGTCAAGGACCTGAACCAAGACTGCAAGGACACTTAGCAAAGACAGACATCATTTTAACAATTCAGAATCCTTATTTTATGCCTTGGCTCAAGGATAGGGTCCATGAAAGTGACTTTTAATATTTTGATAACTATTTTAATAACTATTTTTCCTTTGTGATCCTATGTATTTTATTTTAAGCATTTAAAAATATTATTCTGAGGCAGGGGTGGGAAACCTGAGCCTTTGAGGCCACATGTGACCTTCTAGGTCCTCAAGTGCAGCCCTTTGACTGAATTAAACTTCACAGAATAAATCTCCTTAATAAAAGAATATGTTCTGTAAAACTTGGACTCAATCAAAAGATTGCACCCAAGGACCTCGAAAGCCATATGTGGCCTTAAGGCTCCAGGTTCCCCACCCCTTGGAGGAGTCTGTGAGGTTCTATGAGGAGTCTGTGAGATGCCAGAGATATCCATCTCACACACACACACACACACACACACACACACACACACACACACACACACAAGTTAAATGTGCAACGTCAGCCATTGGTACAGGGTCAGTCTCAGTGATCTCATGACCTGTATGAGCCAGCCTGTATAAAATGGCTTGCACATGCACTAAGTCCATCTTCCTATGATGCTTTAATGAGGAATGAGCTGAGGGGCCTCTAATCCCATCTCCTCATAATTACCTGTACTAATCAAAAATATTTTTGCCCTTACATGGAAGACACTTGTCTATAAAAAGAAGCACATTCCAAATGGGAGCCAGCCACATCCAGCTGGGTTAGTTGCCTTGGTGCGCCAAAGAAAATCCTTTTAACTTTCTTCAGTCTGCCTCATCAATCAAGGCAATGCCTAAACTTAAAAGATGTCTTTAACAATTTGGCAAGCCAGGTAGAAGCCGCTCCTTCACATGGCCATCACTAGGTGAACCCACTGTCTGAATCTGCAGTAGGCACTAGGACCTTTGTCCGAGTGGTCAGAGTAGACTCCTGGTGGTCAGCCAGCCATGAAGTGCTTAGAGAATTAAACTCCCCAAACTCAGGAAGGATAAAGAGAAATCAGCTTCAAACCTAAAACTGATTCTTTCCCATTTGAGCTGAAGAAAAGGTGTGGCCAGTGCATGGAAAGGATAGGGCAGAGGTGAGTAGATTGCCTTACCCAACATTATGTTGCCACAAGGCAAGGAGATGCCATTATCTATATGAGATCAGGACAGGGTAAACCTCCTACTGACTCTCACTTAAACAAGCTGTTAAAAGCTTGGGATAAAGGAACTGAGGTTTCCTTGAATGGTAGAGCTCAGTTTGGACTCAACTCAGTACTTGGATAATCTCGGGAAACAATTTGGTCATATAAATACAAGGACCTTTGATTATTGTCAGCTTCTGTGTGCTAAAAACTAAACTTGCCTAAGAGCCTAGGCAAATGGATTATCGGTGTTGTGGGTCAGGACTTTCAGTCTCGTGAGACTGCCCCTCATTACCATGTCCATATAATTCCCATTTCTCAAAAACAAAGACCCTTAAGAACCACTTTTGATATGAGCTTGGTGCACTTGTACAAGAAAGTAAATCTGAGAAAGCAAAAATGATGGTGGCCACAATAAAGGAGGCCAGGATGTTTTACTGTGAAAGGGAGGGGCACTTTAAAAGAATTTTCAGGAAGTATGAGGGGATATCCTCCAGATCATCAACAAGGGCCCCCACGAAGAATAAGCTGCCAAGTGGACCACCATCCCCACTCCCTCGGTCACCTCTGCCCTGCCCCCACCACCCTTTGTCTCTGCAAGCAAGAGCTGCTGCAGGCCACTCTAAATACATATTTGCAGCATGGAATAATTTGAGGAAGTCAGGCATTAATGGAAAACACACCTGTTATTTGTCATTACAGCAATATGTTTAGAAACTGCAAAAGTAAGTTTCGTTAAAGGTATAATTGGATCAAAATTACTCTATATTAGTCTTGAACATAATCAGTATAGAATGCCAAAAGTGATTAAAATGAATAATTTTCTACATAAGGTAATTTGGAAGTGCATTCAACTGAACTGATGTCATCTGACTGGTAATTTCATGTTTTAAAAACATGATATTGGGTATGTTATTATTGTGTTTCTAAAAAAATTGTGTTGTGAATTTGGGGAAATCATTGTATCAGAAATGCTGCTAACTTGAAAAATGGTCCTCAGAAAGCATTATAATTATATCGTTAGAAAGGCAACTTCTTTTTAATCTGGATGCTGTTAGATTATGAATTGAGCTACTAAAGAATGTGGTAAGGATGTTTGAAAACTGTTAAAGAGTTAATTGGGCATATTTTGCTTTAAAAATGGATGATAAAAATAACTTATTGTTTGGGGGCAAAGGTAACAAAGACCTCTTAAGTTGTCCTTATCTGTGAAGTTTTTAGGACTTTCTGTTCATGAAGAGTTGTGAGATCCTATCAACCCTGCTGACAGTATGTTGTAAAATACTAAAGTAATAAAGTTTGAGAAATTAGAAGCACTTCCAGTCAAAGTGATGGACTTACAAGTTTGCTTATAGTAAAGAATAAATTGTATCTGAGGTTATTTGACCATTACTTATGAAAATTAGTGATTTTACCTGTTAATGAATTGCATATATTAAAGTTACATATTGACCCTACTTAACAGCGAAAAACAATAAATGCATAGATTTCATTTTTGCCTTTGGGGTTAATGGGCAAAACCAATCAGGGGCTTACCGTGGTCAGCGTATTCTGGGGTTTTGAGTGAACTATCACATATTTACTATATGTGTGAAACTGCAGATCATGACTATTCTTAATTGATGAATAAAGGATAAATGAGATGTCCTTATATGTGCTCATTGTTAATTGTTATTGCAATGTAAGAATGATAACAATGATATCCTAGCCCCAAGCTGTGATTAGTGAAATTTTGCTATTTGAGGTAAAATCTCTTGGGACTATAATTTGATATTATTCTGAGTTTTGAGTTCAAGTATGATTGTCTAAATTGTCATTAATTCAATAGTTCACCGTTCAAGGAAATGCCATATGCTGCCCAAAAGGTGTGCAGTCTGAGAATTGCTACAGGTGGATGTCTGTGCCTGGCAAAGTTGAGGATTCAAACTTGGGTAGACAAAGGTAAGAGCCTCTTGACTCAGTTTCCCCCTTGTGATATTTCCTCTCTGAATGAGAAAATTTTCCTGCCTGCTAAATTCTGAGCCTGGAGATGATACTTATGAATAATGTAGAATTATGCTGCACAATTAGCTGTTAACTATGGCTTTTACCTGGAATCGAACAGAGCTAAGGGAGTTTTTCCTCCCTGTTTTGGCTTATGTCAGGTCAATTCATGCCCTTGAAAAGATAGTTTTGACATTGTCATAACTATGTCCCTCCTTTTTTCTTCATAGCAAATTTCTATGGTCAGGGCAGATGAACAGTAGAAGTTTTGTTGTTGCAATACTAAACCTATTAATTAATTGATTAATACTAAAACATCTGAGTTGCTATAATACGATACATGTATGAAAGATCTTACTATTTTTAATCTTAATTTGTGGTCAACTCCATATTCTAAGTGACTAAGTAAATGAGTTCTTAGGCTTGCCATCCCCTTACTAATAGCTATATATTCAAGTATAAGATTAGGTCTGTGAAGTATCTCTTCTTTCAGGATGATATGACGATAATATTTCTATCTTTGAAAGACAGGAGTAAAATAAACTTTTTTTAAAAAAGTGAACTTTAAAAAGCAACAAGATTAGATCATTAGAAATCGGAGGAGTAGGATATATGTACGCAATTGCCCTTCAGATGGTTCTAATAGGAAATTCAGGCTTTGAGTATGTTTTAGCAATAAGTTTTAAAAATTGGATTAAGGATTGTACATATAAAATTGCATTAATAATTGTAAAGAAATTTTTTTTTGCAGGGGGGAAGGGGTTCAGTGACTTGCCCAAGGTCACACAGCTAGTAAGTGTGTCAAGTGTCTGAGGCCAGATTTGAACTCAGGTCCTCCTGACTCCAGGGCCGGTACTCTACTCAATGCGCTGCCTAGCTGCCCTGTAAGGAAAATTTTAAATCATTGTTTTCCTTATTTTGAAGACTGATAATATTAAGAGACAGAAGGGCTCATTTTCCAAGTCAGGACCTCATAGATACCTCTTAAGATTCTTCCTTCAGCATGTCATATGTGTGCATATCACATAAAGGTTTTGGGTAAAGAAGGAAAGAGCAAGTGCTATGTAAAAACTGAAACTCTCTGCAGTTTTAGGTGAACTATGGGCTCTTAATTTGGTGTTTTTCTTGTAACTCTGTTGTTAATAAGATTAGATCCTTAAGATCTGAACTGGTTTTCACCACATGAACCAGTTACTGAAAGATCAATCTGGTTAGATTTTGTTTTACTAGATTGTACTGTTTTATCACACTAGCAGGCTTTAGCAGCACTGCCTAGACAATCTCCACAAGTGACCTAGGAATGGTCTCAGAAATACCTTCACACATCTGCCCTGTCCCATGCACAGCTGTTTGTGAGACACAGGAGGTGTTTACCAGACTCCTAAAGCTCATGGATGCTGCCAAAGAACTTGACACCCACAAAGCTACAGTTATATTGGGTAACTTTGTTCACCCTATTGTAATTTTGTTTTGTTTTATTAGTTCTCTGTGTGTGATGGACCTGATACCACTTATTCTGTAAGCTGCCTATCATTTCCATCGTGTGGTTCTTGTTGTTGATTCTTGTCAATAGTCCTCAGGAAGAAACCTGTGACAAAAAGGGAGAAAAAGTGAGTGACCCTACTATCTGAAACCCCACAGATTGACTTTACTGCTCCTACCATTTGAACAATCACATACTGACTTTATTGAACTGTCAAAATCTATGGGCGACAAATATGTTTTGGGGGCAGCTAGGCGACTCAATGGATAGAGTGCCAGGCCCAGAGTCAGGAAGACCTGAGTCTAAATCCAGCCTCAGACACTAACTGTGTGACCCTGGAAAAGTCACTTAACCCTATCTGCCTCAGTTTCCTCATCTGTAAAATGAGCTAGAGAAGGAAATGGCAAACTACTCCAGTATCTTTGCCAAGAAAACCACAAATGGGGTCACGAAGAGTTGGACAGTACTGAAAATGACTGAACAACAACACAGATCTGTTTTGGGGTGCAGAGACCAATTGAGCCATTGGATAGAGGCTTTTCCAGATCCTGCTGACTATTCATACTGCCACCAAGGTTACCAAGTGGACAACCTGGATACATCACTCCCAAGTGAAGCCTGTTGTGATTGACCTCAGCCCAGCAGAGGAAGATTAAATAAAATCCAATTTGATCTGATCAGCCCCTGGACCAAGTTAAACTGAAAAGGGACCTCAACACCAATCAGTGGACTTTGACCACTTATTCGTTTGAATCTGATAATTAGGACCTAATCTCTTGCTTGTCATCTACCATGCATTTACCGTTTGAGCTTTATGTCGAATGGTTGTGTTTGTCTGATCCAACATGCCAGCCATGATTTTAACTGGAATGACTACTGGATATGTGCACATGCCCCTTTGTCCTTGGGGGAAGAGATGCCCTTGGTGGGTGTGGGGGCAGATATCCAGGACATGTGTAATTATTTTGTTAACAATCGGGCAAACTTAGGTACAACACTAAATTGTACAGCCATAGGCTAGGAAAATGAATTCTCCCACTCATTCTTTTTTTTAAATGATGACTTAACATTTAATTTTTTCCCCAATTATATGTAAAAACAATTTTTAACATTCATTTTTTTCAAGTTTTGAGTTCCAAATTCTCTCCCTCATTCCCTCCTCATTGAGATGGCAAGCAATTTGATAAAGGTTATACATGTGCAGTCATGCAAAATATATTTCCATGTTAGTCATGTTGTGAAAGAAAACACAGACCAAAAATGAAAACAAAAACAAGAAGAATAAAGAAAGTAGAGGAAAAGTACGATTTGATCTGAATTCAGATTCCATCAGTTCTTTCTCTGGAGATGGATAGCATTTTTCATCATAAGTCTTGGACTGTCTTGGATCATTGTATTGCTGAGAAAAGCTAAGTCATTCACAGTCAATCATTGTACAATATTGCTGTTGCTGTGTACAGTGTTCTCCTGGTTCTGCTCATTTCACTTTGCATCAGTTCATGTAAGTCTTTCCAGGTTTTTCTGAAAGCATCCTGCTCATCATTTCTTATAACACGATAGTATTCCATCACCATCATATACAATAACTTGTTCAGACATTCCCCATTGATGAACATCCCCTCAATTTCCAATTCTTTGCCACCATTAAATGAATAGTTATAAATATTTTTGTACATACACATCTTTTTCCTTTTTGTTTTTTAATTTCTCTGGGATACGGACCTAGTAGTGGTATTGCTTGGTCAATGGGTATATATGATTTTATAGTGCTTTGGGCATAGTTCCAAATTGCTCTACAGAATGGTTGAATCAGTTCACAACTTCACCAATAGTGCATTAGTACCTCGATTTTCCCACATCCACTCCAACATTTGTCATTTTTCTTTTCTGTCATATTAGACAATTTGATAGGTTTGGGGTGGTAGCTCACTGTTGTTTTAATTTGCATTTATCTAATCAATAGATACAGGGCATTTTTTCATATGATTATAGATCGCTTTTGATAACATTGCCTGAAAACTGCCTGTTCATATCCTTTGACCATTTATCAATTAAAGAATGGCTCTCATTTTTATAAATTTGACTCAGTTCTCTATATATCTGAGAATGAGGTCTTTATCAGAGAAACTTGCTGTAAAAATTTTTCCCAGTTATGATTACTTGTATTTCCCTCCATTGTATTTTCCCCCATTTATCCCACACTCTCTCTCCTTTCATTCTGTCCATCCTCAAAAATGTTTTGCTTCTCTTTTACCCCTGCCTCCCACCCTTTCTCTCTTCTATCACCCCACCCCCTTCTCTTATCCCCTTGCCCTCCTACTTTCCAGTACGGTAAGTTAGGTTTCTATCCCCAACTGACATTCACTCACTTTTAATTAGGAAAAGATCACTAACTTTTCACAATTCTCTACATGCCCCTCCTCTGCCCAACATGTCAGGCCACCAGTTCTATGTTGTGAACAAAATGGGACACAAGGACAGGAAATGGGATGACAAAAGGGATGTAATTATGCCCCACCCCTGAAGTGAAATATGGCCATTTAGAATGGAAAGAGACTTCTGGGAATTTCTCTTAAGCTAGGAGGCCTGGCACACAGGAGTGATTTTTTTTTTTTAGGATAGCCTCAAAGGGATTGTATTTCCTGTGTAACAAAAAAAAGAGTATTGCTGGCTCCCCTCAAATTGGGCAGGCAGGTGTGGGTTAGGGCCGGCTCCTTTTGGCCTCGAGCCCATATCTATCTTGCCTCCTAGCACACACTTGTGAAGCAAGCATGCCGTCACCCAGGTTTCTGCTACCCTTCCTCCTTTAGTGGGTGAGACTGAATGTACCTTTTCCATATTATCACCTATGTATGGGATGGGTCGAAGTCTGGCGCTCCTGAATAAAACCATAGGCACAGTGAAAGACATTAATACTGAGGTCCCTGCCCTTAGGGCTATGGCCTTACCAAAGGGGCTGCCTCTAGATCTCCTCTGGAAGAGAGGGGAGGGGTTTGGGCTCTTCTAGATCAGGTGTGCTCCACTTGGTTTCCTGACAACTTCCATGACAACCTCTGGGCTCCCAAATCTCTTATGGCTGAATATCTGTTTGTGGATTTTCTCTCGTGTGCCCTCATAGGGATTATGTGTCACTGGTGTTTACAGTGACTCCCTTGTTGCAAAGAACTGATTCCCAAGCCAACTCCCAAATTACAAGCAGCAGAGATTAGGATGATACAGTTGAGGATAGAGGAGGGACCGATTGCAGTTCGATTGTGGTGCTGTACCACGAGTACAGTTAGTACCGATGGGGGGATTATTGTAGAAAGTCAGCCAGTGGTGCAGAGGCAGTCTAAGTGACCTCATGACCTTTAGACTTTGGGTAGTGGCTCTAGCCTGTATGAGATGGCTGCCAACTAATCCCACCTCCCTATGATGCTGTAATGAGGGACAGGCTGAGGCGGCACTAATCTCATCTCATAATTACATATACCAATCAAAAATACCTTTGCCCTTATTTGGAAGATGCATACTCCAGTCTATAAAAAGCAGCGGGCAGTTTGAATTGGGAAGTGAGGAGCAGCCCCAACCACGCTAATTGCCTTGATGTGCTAAAAAAAAATCCTTTTAATTTTCTTTCCTGAGTTTGCCTCATTAATCAGTTGTTGTTCAGTTGTGTTTGACTCTTCGTGATCCCATTTGGGGTTTTCTTGGCAGAGATAGTGCAGTGGTTTGTCATTTCCTTCTCCAGCTCATTTTACAGATGAGGAAACTGAGGCAAACAGGGTCAAGTGACTTGCTCAGGGTCACACATCTAATAAGTCCCTGAGGCCAGATTTGAACTCAGGTCTTCCTGACTCCAGGCCCAGTAGTCTATCCACTGCATCACCTAGCTGTCCTTTCATTAATCAGGGAGAAGCCCAAACCAAGATTTATTTCACGTAAGTTTCCAGAAGACAATGAAATGCAGATTCACTAAGCCCCTACTATGTGCCGGGTCTTGTGCTAAAGCTCCGAGGATATAAATTCAAAAATTAAACTCCAGTGAGGGAGACCACACACACACACACAAGTGGGGTGAGGAGGAGACATTAGAAGGATGGGATCATCCAGAGGAGATCAGGGGAGGTTTCACGTAGAAGGCAGCACTTGACCTGAACCTTGAAGGAGACTGGGGGATTCCAGGCGGCAGAGGTGAGCAGAGAGGTTGCTCCAGGCACAGCGAGCAGCCAGTACAAAGTCCCAGAGACAGGAGATAGAATATTGCGTGTATGGAACAGCGAGTCAGCCAGTATGGCTGAATCACAGGCTGTGTAGGGTTATGTGTAAGAGGACTGGAGAGGTAGGAAGGCTTAGTGAAAGTTGTGAAGAATTTAAAACTTTAAAAGCCGAATAGGAGTTTCTATATAATCCTAGAAGTAAAAGGAAGCCATTGGAGATTGTCCAGCGGTCTATGGTTCTGAGGTGGGAGATGGAGAGGGAATGACAACCAGACGTGCATTTTAGGGATATTACCTCGGCAGCTGTGTGGGGAAGGGATTTGAGGTCGGAAGATGCTTGAGGTAGAGAGGCCAAATTGGAGGCTATTGCAATGATCCTGGCAAGAGGTGATAGTGACCTTCTCCTCTTCTTCCTCTATGCCTACTTTTTCACTCAGGGATCTCATCAACTACCATGGATTTGATCATCTCTATGTTGAAGATTCTCAAATCTACTTATTAAGCCCTAACCTTTCTGCTAACCGCCCTCCAGTCTCCCATCTCCAAATGTCTATTGGACATCTCAAAGTGGACTGCCTGTAGATGTAGATCTGTCCCAAACTGAATCCATGATCTTTCCCCCAAACCCTCTCCTCTTCCATACTTCCCTATTACTGCCAAAGACACCATCACGTTCCCAATCACCCAATTGTCATCTTCAATCCCTCACCTCTCACCTCTCATATCTAATACATTGCCAAGCCTTACTGATCTTAGTAACATCTCTCACAAATGATCCCTTCCCTCTACAGAAACTGCCACCACCTCTATGGGCCCTCATGACATCACATTTGGACTTTTGTAATAGCCTGTTGGCTACCACAAGCCTATCTCCACTCCAGTCCATCTGCCAAAGATCTAAAGCAAAGATCTGACCATATATCTCATACACTCACACACACACACACACACACACACACACACACACACACACACACACACACTCCCCTCAATAAACTTCAGTGACTCCCTATCACCTACAGGATGAAACATAAAATCTGTTGATATTCAACAAAGCCCTTCATAACTTATCCCCACCCCATCTTTCCATTCTTCTTACACCTTCATGCTCTCTACAATCCAGTGACACTGTTCTCCCTATTCTGGCATTTCACCACTGTTCCCAGGCCCAGAATGCTCTCTCTCCTCATCTCCACCTCCTGGCTTCCCCTGCTTCTTTCAAGTTCCAGCTAAAATCCCACCTTCCACAAAGAAGCTTTTTCTGATTCCCCTTTAATCCTAGTGCCTTTCTCTTGCTAATTGTTTCATTTGTACATGGTTGTTTGTGTGTTGTATCCCCCATTAGAATGTGAGCATGGTTTTTCAGTGTATGGTTTTAATGCTTTCTTTACTTGCCCTCTTGCATTAGCTGGTTGGGAAGACCAACTTGTCTGTTGTTAGAGATGGAAGCAAAACATAGTCACCTCCCTCCTTTGCTCAAAAATCTTTAGTGGCTCCGTATCACCTACTGAACAAAGGTAAAACTGGTTTGCCTTCCACAATTTGTTACCACCCTGACTCCTCAAGCTTTTTCATTGTATTACCCCTTCCATAATGCTCCACCCTCCCCCACTCCAATCTTTCTTTTCTCTGCCTCCATGCTTACACTTTTCAATGCCTACAATGTTCTCCTCCTCCTTCCTCCACCTAATGAATTCCTACCTATCCTTTAAAGCTCATTCAAAATACCACTTGCTCCAGGGAAGCCTTCCCTCATGTCCCTAGTGGGTAAAAGTGATCTTTTCCCTTTGGACCTCATATAGCCTGGTGATCCCTTAGAAGAATTGCCAAAGCTGAATGAGATCTAGCCTAAACCATGATTTGATAGATATGAAAACTGAGACCGGAGAAAGGAAGAGTGCTGCTCAAGGCAGAAGAGGAATTTAGAAGTGGAGGCAGTGCACACCTCCTGATGCCAAGACCAGAGCTTTTTAAATTCTTGAGGCCATTGGGAAAGTAGCACCCCTCAAAAACAACTTTTGCCCCATGCAGGGAGTAGAATGGGCTCCTCAAAAGGGAAGGGAATGTAGAAGCTGAAACCCCAGTCCTCCAGAACTGGAGGTAAGAGGGCTGGGAAACTGTCCTGGAACCCTGTCTGATGGTCATAAGGCAGCAGAAGTCGCTAGGCTGAACTTAGGACCACTCTCTCCTCTAGGCAGCGCGCCCCCCCCCCCTCCCCGTGCCCTGGAAGCCTGCACTGTGCCCCCCAAAAAAGAGAAGCAAGACCAGTCAAGGAAGGTCCTCCCACCAGACCCTTGAGTCCCAGAACAAAACAAACAGGAAGCACTAGGGAAAACAGAAACTTAGAAAACCAGGCTCGTGGTCAGTTTGGATCGAGTCTGTCACTTCATAGCTACACTGACCAATAAAAAGTCAATTAACCTCTTTTGGCCTGTTTTTTCAGGACTAAGTAGAAACAGTGGCCAGAAAGCACTTCATGAACCTTAAAGGGAGCATAGGTTATTTTTGTTATCATCTGAAAATCCAATAGGCCCATTCAGTAGTGAGCTCCTCATCACTGGAAGCATTCAAGCCATGGCCAGATAATCTTCTGTCAGGAATGCTCTAGAGAGAATTCTTATACAGGAAGACAAGCTGGACTACAGCAAGGGTTCTTGCCTTTTTTTTTTGTGTCATGGACCCCTTTGGTGAATCAGCTCCTTCTCGGAATGTTTCTTTTTTAAAATTCATAATCAAAGGAAAAGCCAAGTTTCAGTTAAAAGTTAATGAAAATAAAGATGTAGAGGGTAGAGATGGGGAGAAAATTTGTAACTCAAAATCTTGTGGAAATGAATGTTGAAAACTAAAAATAAATTTTTTAAAAAAAGAAAAGATGTAATTTCTTCTCATTCACATGCATGGATCCCAACAAACCTCCTGGGGACATCTGGTTAAAACCTCTGTCTGTGCTTGAAGAGGTCCCGTGATATCACGAGCAGGGTATCCTGACTTATGTGTGAGCTAGATTTGAGTGCAGTCCTCCACCTCACTCTCTCCTCCAGCCATCAGAGTCCAATGGTAAGACAAAGGTCACGATGACTGTAAATGGACAACTTAAAACCCCTAGACTTAAACCCCAAGGTCATTGCCAATGAGACATCTCTGTGAATAAATGAAGGCTTTGCCCTAAAATGTTTGTAGCGTCAGGACTTCCAAAGTTCTTCCCCCTCAGAGGGCCCCTCTCTCTGACTCCCCCAACCTAGATATCCACAGACCCTGCAAGTCAGCACACGGGTCTTACCATCTGCCCCGCCTTTTACCTCTGGCTCAGCAAATCAAAATGGCCAATGCTACTGGAAAGGGGGCTACAACTGCCCCAGGACTCACTCACCATGCATGAGACTCCCCAGACCAAAGCACTCATCCCACTTTCCTACACGGCTGGTTGTGTTCTATCTGAACAGAAGTTTCTGGAGGTCAGGGGCCATCTCCCTTTTCTATTTGTATCTCCAGTAAAAACCAGGACTAATGAATGCTTACTAATTAAACTGGGCCAAAGAGCCAGTATGGTTTAGTACAAAGTACACTGGCCCTGGAGCTGAGGGCTTGTATTCACATCTAGACACTGCCACCAATGGGACCTTGGAAGTCCTTGGCCAACGGAAGTCAAGAAGTCCTTTCTGGGCCTCTATTTTCTCATCTGTAAAAAAGACCCCTCGAGAGGTTCAAAGAGAGCTGTATGCCCATTATTTCATTTGGTCTTCACAGAAGCCTTACTTTACAACTGAAGAAACAGGCCCAGAGGTGCGGTGGCTCGTTCATGGTCCCCAAGTGACAGTCAGGATTCAAACTCAGGTCTCTTGACTTCAAGCCCAGTTGTTTTTTCTACTACACCTCCTTCTTCCTGTCCTACAGCTCTATGTCCCATGATCTGAGGAAAAACCAAAGAAACCAGCCTCTTGCCTCCTGCTTCCTACTCTGGGAAAGGTCAGGATTCATACAGGGTCTCTCAGTGTGGTGCAGTAACAGGCAGAAAGCACACAGCAAGCGAGTGAGGGTGAGGACAATTTATTAGTCTCCATGGGGATGGTGGGGGCAACAGCAGAACCCCTGCCCACCCCAACTTTCCCCAGCACACACCCTCCCTGCCTCGCCCCAGGGTCTGGGGTCTGGGTAGCATCAGGTAATGATACTGTTCCTTTTCTCAGGACTCTCAGGAACCAGTACCCAGTATAGAACCTTTTATTCTCCCCCTACCCCTCATTACATGGAGCTGTTTCCAAGACAACCAGCCACCCTAGAAGTCCTTGTCATCTTCTCTGGACTTCACAGCTGTGCCCAGAGGAGGGGAAAGGCAGCTGCGCCCCTTACGTCGCCCCAGTGTGGACACATACCCCACCCCCACTCTGTACAGTTCTCTGTAACCTAAATATAAATACCCTCCCTGCAGCCCTATCCGACTGCAACAGCTCAGGTGTGCCAGGGCCATGGAGCAAGGTGCTGAGTGGGGGCCCCTCTAAATGGGCCTGCTGAAGTCACCCCTGGAGTTCGTGCACACAGCGGCCTGTGGCCCTGGCCGGGGCTGCCCACCCTCTGAGGCCTGGATGCTGGTGGCTCAGAGTCACCCTCTCCACCCTCACCAATTGGCTTTCACTGCATTGATGTCACTCACAAGATTCTGGGCCAGGCAAATGCCAAAGATCTGCAAAATGAAGAGGACCAAGGGTCAAAGGGCAGGCCCCATTCCACCTTGACCCCATCTTCCCTCCCCATGACCCCCACACCCTGGTCCAAGGCTCCATCACAATCAGTCTACTGTATTCTAACAGCTTCCTAATGGGTCTTCCCCATCTCCAGTCCATCCTGCTGGGGCCAGGGAATCCCATCTCTCCCACCTTCAACGGCTATGGTAGAGGCCTAGTTTGAAAATCAGAAAACCTGAGTTTGATTCCTAGTTCAGTCCCTTACAAGCTGAATGACCTTGGGTAAATTACTTAGCTCTTTACAGGCCAGTTTCTTCATCTATAAAATGGGGGTATTCATTCTCACACTACCCTACCTCACAGTGTTCTTAGAAAGTGAGATAGGACCACAGATTCAGAAAGGGACCTTTAGGATGCTCCAGTCTATGCCCTAAATGTGCAAGGTGATGAAGATGACAGCAAGAGGTCAAAGTCACATAACTAGTGAGGGACAGAGCGGGGGAGTCAAGCCTGGGCCTCCTTGGGCCCAACCCAGGGCTATTCCCAATCCATCACTGAAAAAAGCAGGGGCTGCTCTTATGACGATGGAATGTCTTAACTCCTTAGTGTGACATTCAAAACCCCTCACAATCTGGCTCCCAATTACTCCCCGGGCTTGTGTTTCATTACTCCCCCTCACAGGAGGTGCCCCAGCCAAACCGGACGACTCAGCATTCCCTGAATGTCATCCCACTAACTCTGCTTGGAATCACCCTCACCCACCAATCCTACGTCCCCTTCAGGACCCATCTCAGGGGCCACTTCCTCTAGGAACTCTTCCCTGACCCAGCCCTCCCCCTTTCCCTCCCAGTCCCTACTCCCCAGAGCACAGAGAAATCTATCCCCCTTCACGGTGTTAAGAAGCATTTCCTCTATCCCTCCTTTACTGTCCTGATCACTCAAAGCCTGCCAAGTTTACTGGAGTGACTGACATCAGGAGACTGCAGAGGCCAGCTGGTACAACACCACCTCTTTACAGAGGAGGAAACTGAGGCCAAGTGACTTGCCCCAGCAGGTAATAAGTGATAGAGACAGGATCTAAACCAAGGGCCCTCTGACTGCAAATACAGGGCTGTTTCCACATACTACTCTGTAGGAAGAACAACACAACAGAAATTGTGCTGGGTTTGGGGTCAGGGGCCCAGGTTCTGCCACCAATTAATGAAAAGTCTCTTAAGTTCTCTATGCTTTAGTTTCTTCATCTGGAAAATAAGATTGTTGGACTAGAGAGTTACTTCTAGCTCTAATCTATCCTACCCTAAGGGCCTCTGGCTCAAAGAATGCTGTCAGTTACCTGAGGGTAGGACCCATGGCTTGGGCTCCCCCACCTCCCCCTGGGGACCCAAGGCTTGGTCTCCTCGGTCTCCCCCGGAGACCCAAGGCTTGGGCTCTTCTGCCTCTCCTGAGGACGGTGAACCTGACCCAGACCAAGTAGGTTAGCCCAAAGCCCCTTAGGATTACAGGGGGTACCACAGGGGACAAGGGAGCACCCAAGCAGGGCCCAGCCTACAGTACCTGGAGCATGGCGATGCCCACGAAGACTCCAGCCACCACAACCAGATTGTCTTGGAGCCACTTTTCAAACTGGCCCACACAGCCTTTCGTGTGGATGAAGCTCTGTTGCTCCAGTTCCTTTGAATCAAGCACAAGCAATGAACTCATGTCCACGGATGACCATCATCACTCCCCCACTCACCCCTGTAGTATTGATAAAGGACCTTCCTCATAACTACTCTTAGTATTATCACCCCCACTTTACAGATGAAGAAACTGAGGCCAAGACAGGCTCTTTGATTTGCATACATTTGATACAACTGTAATAGACCCCTAGCCGATCTTCCGGCCATTAGTCTCACCCTAGTCTTCCCCAGCCCTGTGGTTTCAAAGTGCCCTTCACAGCAGGGCTCCAGTGATGTTCCTAGAGCTTCTAAGTGGCTCCCTGTGGTCTCTAAAACGTCTTTGTTATTTAAAGCCATTCACAGTCTGGCTCCAGCCTACCAAAAGTTGAATTATTCTTCTTAGACTAGCCTACCTCCATGAAGAGCTCCGTGAACCTCAAAGTGAGATAAGAGCACAGGATTCAAAACTGAAAGGGACATGAGAGTCCTCCATCCAAGTCCTAAATGTGCAGGTGATGAAGCTGACCCAGAATCCCATTCCTGCCCCCCCCCCCCCCGCCAGCACATTCTAAACTCCAGCCAGACTGGCTTACTTTGCTTGGCTACATTCCATGTCCGGTCTCCTGGCCTTCCCACAGGCCTGGAATGCTCTTCCACCTCCAAGGTTCCAAGGCCTGGAGGGGTTATTGTCCCAACCCCAAAGACTAAGTTTGCATTTCATGTAGATTTGGTCTTCTTATCTGTGTCTAAGTGGTGTTCCACCCCTCTTCTCCCCCTACCTCCAAGCAGAATGTAAATTCCCAGACAGCTTAATAAATGCAGAAGTGAGTAGAATTCATCCAGCATTGTTTTGACCAAGCCATATCTCTGCACAAAAAATTTCAGTGGCTATCCATTGTCTTCCAAAAAAAGTATATAAATTCCTGGCATTCAAGGTCCACTATAATCTGATTCTAACTTCCCAGTTCAGCCTTATCTTTCACAAAGTCTGTAGACTTTGTGAACTAGTTGTAGACTAGTTTTCAGGCAAACTAACAGTCTTCCCTTCTCCCACCTCATGCATGCTCAGAACAGACTCTTCTCTTCCCGCCTCACACTCCATAACTAACTAGCTACTAAAGTTAAACTGGGATGTCACCTTCCCCTGGAACCTTTCCCTAACCACCCCACTCCATCCCACCTCCAATACCTGACCTTCTCCTCTCCAGTGCCCTTTCCATTCAAGGGAGTCCCAGAGCAATATTCCTCAGAATCTCCACGCTGGGGAGGGCCAAGGTGGTATAGTGAAAAAAACAGGGTTTGGAAACATGGGTTCAAGTCCTGGCCCTGCCACTTACTAGCTGTGGTCAGCCTCACTCCCTCTCCCAGAGTCATCCAAGTCCAGTGATAGAACAAAAATCAGGATGACTGTTGATGGCCCAGGATACAGAGCCAATGTTGGGGTCTTCAATGTCTGCCCAAGGTCTAAGTGGTCCACAGCACCAGCTTCAGCTGCTTTCAAAGCCATTGGAAGGAACTGTTTACATCCACCCAATCTGCCAGGGGAGGTCTTTTTCACATGTTTGGAGGAGACATGCCCTGAACTCACTGACAGGTTTGAAGCCCGTTGGTTATTCTTAACCTGGTTTAGCCCATCTGCTGATGAGACAGTTTTACCAGGGTGTGGCCACTGTGCATGCCATAGCTTAGTGAAGTCAAAGGTAAGAGTTGGGTGAATCAGGTGGACCCCAAAGGTACTAGTCCTCCTGAACACCCCATATAGGGAGCAGAGGTAAAACCACTGGCTCAATAGTGCCAGGAAGAGAAAGTGGGTTTGATTAAGGAAGAACTTCCAACCATCTGGAGTTGTCCATTCCCAGAATCCTCACCATCACTGGAAGTCTTCAAGTTAGATAACTGCCCTCCCTTGGCAGGGATGCTGGAAGCAGGGAATCCTTCATATGGTGGGAGGTCATACTAACCAACTTCTAAGGTCCCTCTAGCCCTGAGATTATAGAATAGCACCCTTACACCAAACATCTGCTGTAACACCCACCCACCCACCCACCCACACTCCACTCCCACTGGTCCTCACTGCCATACCCTTACCAGTTTGAGCCGGACATCATAGCCACATTGGGTATTGAGAACATCCTCCTGAGGAAAAACAGACTTATTAGAGAATAGATCTTTGCTCTGTCCTTCAATCAATCAATCAACCAACCAACCAATATTGATTTACTAACGTGCCTACCATGTGTCAGGCTTTTTGCTAAGAGCTGGGGATACAAATTCAAAAGTGAGTTAACAGTTCCAGCCATCAAGAAGATGGCATTTTCCTTATTTCTGGGATTTGCCCCTGCCCCATGCCATCCCCAGCCTGTCAGAAAACCAACTCTCAATAGTCAGGGGCCCCAGGTTCTGCCACTAATGAATGAAAAGTCACTTATGTTCTCTAAGTCTGTTTCCTCATCTGAAAAATAAGACTGTTGGACTAGACAGCCCCTAAGAATCTCTTCCAGCTCTAATCTATCCTACAGGAGGTTCTCACTCCTAGAATGCCTTCAATTTCCTAAAGGCAGAACCCAAGGATTGGTCTATTCTATCTTCCTCTCAAGACTCAGCAAAGGGAATGGCCCAAGACCCCTTAGGATTTCAAGAGGTACCATAGGGGTTAAAGGAACCCCGAAGCAGGGTCTAGCCTAAAGTACTCAGAGCCCATGAAGACCCTAGCCACCAAGTTATCTCTAAGTTATTTATTACTGGGACCAAACTGACAAAGATAATAAAAGATGGGAATAGGCAATACTAGAAGGATCAAGGAAAGATGGGAGCACTTATGCATTGCTGGTGGAGCTGTGAATTGATATAATTCTGGAAAACCATCTGGAGTTAGTAATTAAAACATCCATAGCCTTTGATCTACAAAGTCCACTACAAGGTGCATACTGCACAAAAGTCTGTGACAAAAAGAAGGACCCCTTAGACTCCAAAGTATTTATACCAGTACTTATGGGGGTAGCAAAGGACTGAAAACAAAGCAGATGGCTATCTAGTAATTAGGGAATAGTTAAACAAGCTCTGGTGCATGAATGTAATGGAATATTCTTATACTGTAAGAAGCCACTGACACAATGGACACAGACAAGCATGGAAAGATGTATATGAACTGATGCAAAGTGAAGTAAGAAGAACCACAGGAAAACAATATACACAAAGACTAACATAAAAATGGAAAGAATGAGAGCAGAATTGAAAATGAACACTGGAATTCTAATGACCAAGGCTGTCCCCGAATGGAGGAATGTAAGAAAACACCTCCCCCTAGTTTTCTGCAGAAATTAGAGGATGAAATACTGCATACAACATCAGACTTTCTCCACCCCTCACCTTCCCCGCCCCCCCTGCAAAGGCTGTTTAGCTCTGTGGAACTTTTTTTCTTCTCCCTACTTTATTGTAAGGAATGACTCTGGGAAGAAGGACAGAACTACGCTGGGAAACAGAAAGGATATAAGAACAAAAATATAAATAAAATTTATTTTTTTAAATAAGAAAGTTATTACTAGGTTATCTGGAACTCTTAATAGAAACTTCAAGAAAGCCACACATTTCTGGGAAGCATAGGTAAATATTTTGTTTATGCCAAAATACTCCAGCTTCTAAATAAGTCATCACCACCAAAAGGAGACCTTTCTTTTCTAAAAAATCATAATCCAATGACTTAATTTTCAGTTCCAAATTTTCTCCCTCCCACCTCTCCCCCACCCATTGAAGAAGGCAAGAAAAACAAAACTCATCACAAATATGGAAGTCAAGCAAAATAAATCCCCACATTAGCCAGGGGAAAGAAGGAAGGGAGAAAGGGAGAGAAGGAGGGAACGGGGTATGCTTCAGTCTGCACTGAGTCCATCAGCTCTCTATCTGGAAGTTGATAGCATGTTTTATCCAGTGTAATGGTGGTTGGTCCTGTTGATTGGAGTATCTAAGTCTTTTAAAAGTTGTTCATCTTTACAATATTGTTGTTATTGTAGAAATTGTTCAAAGAGATCTTTCAATGAGGCATCAATCTATTTATACACAGGCCAGAGTGTTTAAGAACTTAAAAAATTTTTCTAAAAATCTCAAAGAGCTTGTGTTTTCCTGTTCACTATGGAATGTAAGCTCCCTAAGGGTTGCTGTTGCTGTTGCTTGGTTGTGTCAACCCTTTGTGATCCCATTTGGGGTTTTCTTGGCAAAAATACTAGAGTGGCTTGCCATTTCCTTCTCCAGCTCATTTTACAGATAAGGAAACTGAGGCAAGCAGATTCAAGTGACTTGCCCAGGGTCACACAGCTAGGAAGTGTCTGAAGCCAAATTTGAATCCGGGTCTTCCTCATTCCAGGCCCAGTTCTCTATCCACCACTCCACCTAGTTGCTTTTCTTCCTACTATATCATACTGTTTCTATGAATACCATGAACACACCACATCCAAGATTCATCCTTAAGTGGCAAAACCCTACTATATTATCCTTCATCCCATGGGGCTAACTGCCCCATAGTGCTCTGAAGTCACATGTATGAGGGACCAATGAATACCAGATGGGATCTGTCTATATTTAGTGTAAATAACATCAAATGCTTCTGCTTTAAAAATGATCCACTCAGGGGACTGAGAACATCCTGTACCCTGGGCCTCCACTTCCCAGGGGCTTGCCTTATTGGCGAAAGATGTACAGGCAGGAGATTGTCTTTGGCCTTGCTGCAACTCGGAACACCTCACCCTGAGCGTTCCACCCACCTCAGCCTCACCAGATGCAGGGACTAGAGGTGTGTGCTGCCAAGCTGGGCAAAAAACATATTTTTTAAAAAAGAACTGGCCTAAGGGACGTTTAGCCTGCAAATCCAGGTTCTTGTACTCTTGTGTTTCTCCCAACCAATTTTCTAGAGTTTCATACAGGGTTAGGCACTCAGAAGGCCTCAAGAACAAAAGAGACTGAGTCCTGTCTTCCTCAGATGTGGTCACAGAGCATCTCAAGGATGGTATCTACTCAGACTTCGACCTGGAAAGACCTATGTGATCTGATGCTGAGTGATGGGAGCAGAACCAGGAGAACATTATACATGATCACAGACACACAGTATCTGTAGAGACTAACTTTGATAGACTTGGCTCTTCCCAGCAACACAAGGTTCAAAGACGGCCCCAAAACTCATGATGGAAAAAGCTATGCACATCCAGAGAAAGAATTATGGAGTCTGAATGCAGACTGAGGCAAACTATTTGCTTTGTCTTTTTTTTTTCCTTCTTTTTTGGTTTTGTTTCTTCTTTCTCATGATTCATTCTATTGGTTATAACTCTTCTTTACAACTTGACTATTGTATAAATAAGTTTAATGCGAAGGCATATGTAGAAGATATATCGGATTGATGCCATCTTGGCGGGGAGGAGGGGAGGGAGAAAATTTGGAACTCAAAAACTTGTGGAACTGAGTGTTGTAAACTAAAAATAAAAAATAAATTTAAAAAAAAAGAACCTGATTTAATGGACACTATTTCAGAAACATCACTGACAACCTGGAAGACTGTCCTCAGGAACGTGATGAGCACGGGGAAAGGCCTGGAAACCTGAAGATGGATGGAAGAACTGGGGATATCTGTATCCAAAAAGACTTAAAAAGGGTCTTGAAAACTGTTTTCAAGAATGCCTTTGGAAAAGCGATTTAATGTTTTCGTCTCATTTACGTCTCTGTGAAATGAGGAGTTTGTGCCAAATAATCTCTAAGTCTGCTTCCAACCCTGAAATACTATGATCATAAGTATCTGAGAGACTGTCGTGGAGAAGAGGGATTAGATTTATTTTGCTTGATCCCAGAGGGCAGAATTAGCTCTAGCGATTACAAGTAGCAGAGATGTTTTGGCTCCATACAAGGAAAAACGTTTTCATTATTAGAACCATCCAAAAGGAGAATGGGCTGCCTCGGGGCATGGGGAGAGGGAAAACTGCTATCATGGAAGGTCTTCAAGGAGAGGCTAGAAGATCCCTTGCCAGGGATGTGGTAGGGGGAACCCCTGCCCAGACACCAGGGACACTAGAGGTCTCTAAGGTCTCTTCCAGCTCAGAGGTCAGTACTCGAGATTCCTCAAGCTATCTTGATGCATCTAGATCAATCCACCCTATGCCAGACCCTCAATTCTAAGTCTTATCCTCAGGAAAACATAAGCTTGAGGGCTTTGGGCCTAGGGACCCCGTCAAAGTCAAGTAGGACCATCCATAGATATCCCCACAGCCTCCAGACCACTGGTTTTCCCTGTGTCGGTGCATCATGAGGTTAAGAGACTGCTGGGTATAGTAGACAGACCTCCACCTTTTGAGCCACTGGATCTGCATTCAATTCTCAGCTCCAGCAGTTTCTATTTGTGTGATTGGGCGGGTCATGTTTCCTCTTGGGGCCTGCACTTGTACCCACCTCACAAGACTATTTGTAAATCTCAAAGTGCTACAGAAATGTGAACTATTAAAGGCCACCCCCCCCCATCCCAGCCCTGACAGTCTATGTTTGAAGGTTCCTCCCAGCCCTGAAATTCTGTGTTCTAAGGTCCTTCCCAGCCCTGACAATCTATGTTCTAAGGTCCCTTCCAGCCCTGACGTTCTATGTTCTAAGGTCCCCTCCCTCTCCCCTCCCAGCCCTGACAGCAGTCTATGTTTGAAGGTCCCTCCCAGCCCTGACAGTCTGTTTGAAGGTCCCTCCCAGCCCTGAAATTCTGTGTTCTAAGGTCCCTTCCAGCCCTGACATTCTATGTTCTAAGGTCCCCTCCCTCCCCCCTCCCAACCCTGACAGTCTGTTTGAAGGTCTCTCCCAGACCTGACATTCTGTGTTCTAAGGTCCTTCCCAGCCCTGACAGTCTATGTTTGAAGGTCCCTCCCAGCCCTGACAGTCTATGTTCTAAGGTCCCTCCCAGCCCTGATATTCTATGTTCTAAGGTCCCTCCCAGCCCTGACATTTTATATTCTAAGATCTCTTCTACTTATGACATTCTGTGTCTATGATCCCTTCAAGGCCTGACATTATGTTCCATGTTCTAAGGTTCCTTCTAGTTCTGCCATTCTAGGTTTCTACAAGTGCAGAAGAATAGAGAATTATGGACAATCAGAACATTTTCTGTCCCATTAGAGGGTACTGAATTTGGGTTTTTTTGGTTTGATTTGGTTTTGGGGGGGAGGGTGGAAGGATTCTTGTCCACGTAATGGTGCTTTGTAAACTAAGGCCAAAGGGAATTTTAGTTTACCTTTCTTAGACCCTCCACCTCCATGGTAAAATGCCAACCAGGCACTGTACCTAATCCATAAGCAAAGAGAGACACCCATCTATAGGGAAGAGCATGCTAATGAGGTGGGCTCTGGGCAAATGGAAGCTGAAGCTTGCAATGCTCGGGAAGGAGGTCAGAGTGGAGAGGCCACTTCTCTCAGCCCTTGTCCCACCAGGCAGGAGCTACTGCCACTATCCCTGCCCACCCCACCCCAGCCCAGCCCCTGCTCACCGCAGGATCCTTGACACAGCACGAGAAGGGCACCCCACAGCGCTCACGGCTGGGGTTCCAGTCAGTGCAGTTAAAATAGATGTTGAGGTTCCAGTCGCTGGGCCCTCGGGCTCCGCAGCATGACCACTGAGGGGAAGAGAAGCCCAGTTGAGAGGGACAATGGGAGACCTCCTTACAACAAAGATCCCTCCCTTCCCCAAGGCTCTTGTTCCCCACCAGATCCCTAATACACAATGCACAAACTCTGCCAGGCCTGGCCCCATCTGCAAGGACTCCCAATTCAAAATGATCCGGTCAAGTACCTGCTATGGTACATAGTCCATCCCATGACCTCTACCCACATCTGAGGTCAAACCTCGCTCCAGATCTTTGCCCCTGACCCGAAGGGAAAATAGCACTGACCAAATCAAGCCAGGAGCAGAGCACAGGGGAAGGGGTCTTTAAAATAGGCTACAAAGGCTACAGAGAATTAGGTGTAAGTTCCTTGAGGGCAGGGCCTATTTCATTTTTGTCTTTGTATCTCCTACACTTAGTAGGGCCTGCCACATAGTAGGTACATAATAAAACAGTAAAAATTAAAATAAAAGTTTCAAAGTAATAAAATAATAAAATTATTGATTGATGTGGGCCTCAGCTACAAAAAAAAAAAGCTAGAAAGCTTCCTTCCTTTCTAGAAGTCAGTGTCAGATAATTCCTCATTTGTGCCCCATTTGGCCCATCTAAAGAAAGGAGTGTCTAGTGTGAACTTTGGCGGTGACCTGTGTGCCCAAAGGGACTGTTTATGATTCTTTCTTTCTCTTTCTTCCTTCTTGGTCAGGAGACGATGAAAAAAATCATGGTATTTGACTGGCTGAGAGAAAACCTATAGTAAATGGACCATTTAATCCCACCATTAAATGATGGTCACTTAATACCTCATGTGACCTTGGGCAAGTCCCTTCCCTTCCTTTATCTGTACAGTGTACATATTCCTTTATCTGTAAAATGAAGGGTTTAGATGGCCAGACATGGCCTCTGAGATCCCTTTCAGTTCTAAATGGACAATCCTACAAACCTATGAATTTGTGTCTATTTTTTTCTCTTGAATGAGCTCCATTCAGAGAGCTCAGGTAGGCAAATTCCAAAACCAAAATGAGGGTGTTCCATGAGATCTTCCTTTATGGCCAGGATGGAACAGGAGAGAGGGCCTTCTGGCCTGGAGAGGAAGCATAAAGTGCCAGATTCGGGAACAGGAGAACTGGACCCAATTCATATTTCTGACTACTATCTCACTACTGTTAACTGTGTGTTCCTGTGCAAATCCTTTAATGTAACTTCCTCAATTTTAAAGAGGGGATTGGACTTGCTGACCTCTGACATCCTTTCCTACTCTAAAATTCTCTGATCCTAGGAGTTGTATGGCTATTGTGAGTCCTAGCTCTCAGGCCCTTCTGTTTCTCCATCAGTAAAGTAGGGATAATAAATACTCAGAAAACTTTGCTCAGGTTTCCCCACCCCTCCAAACCAGGCTGGGACAGGGTATATTGCTTTAATACACCCTTCAAATGACCTTCCCCTAATATGGCCTGGCATCAAATCCCAGCTCTGCCATTTAATACCACATGTGACCTTGGGCAAGTCCTTACCCCTCTCTGGGGCTAGATTCCTTTATCTGTAAAATGAAGGGATTAGATGGCCAGAGATGGCTTTGGAGGGCCTTTCCAGCTCTAAGTCTATAATCCTATAAACCTATGAATTTGCATATTTTTTCCTCTTGAAAATAACACTTCAATATGTTGCAAATAAATCTTAGGAAAACATTCTCTGGCTCTGAAAAGTTTAGCCAAGTGGAGAAAAAGAAAAGGTGAAAAGTAGGTGCTAGAACTGGACAAGAGACACTGGCCAAGTGGGAAGGTCAGGAGGCCCGGGGCTTAAGGGTGGAGTGCAAGAATGAGGTTATGAAAGGTATGAGCCTGAGGGCTGAGGGTGAGGGGTCATCAGTTCTGAAGAGGGGCTGATGATGGATTGGGGAGGCCTAAGATCAGAGGCAAAATCCTCTTAACTCTTTCAGTGTCCTGGGACCCCTCCACAGAAAAATGTTTTTAAATCCATAAAATACATAAGATTACAAAGGGAGATATAGTTATATATATTTTTTTTAAAGTTCACAGGACCCCAGGTTAAGGGCCACTGCTCTACCTACCACCCTGCATGAAGCTGTGGAGTCAATCTCTACCAGGAAAGGGGACAGGAATGCCAAAAAGAAACAGGGAAGTAGCTGGGAGTATTGGCAGGAGGAAATCCAAGAAGAGAGAAAGATCTGGAATAATTTCTGGGCTTTATAAGGGAAAAGAATAATGAGCAGGAGGGACAGGAGCAGCAAAAGGTACCACAAGAAAAAGAGAGCAGGCAATATCTAATGCCTGATCAACAACAGGGAAGCAAGAGAAAGAAAAAGGCCAGCAGTAGCTAGAGATTGGATTTCCTCCAAAGACTGACCCTCTCACAGACAATGGCTGACGGGGGCTACGGTGTTAGTTTTAAGGCAGGAGCAGCAACCTGTGAATCAGACCCAGCTAAGCAGAATGAGAGAAAAGTCTGGGTCTGTGCCCGCCTAACTCGAGAGTCCCAGGACAGCTGCAAGCTCCAGTCAGTAGAAAGAGTTAGTGGCTAGGAGCCACAGAGAACTAAGGAAGCCAGTATCAGCAAATACGAAGGGTGAGGAAAGTGCTCCAGTGACCTAAAGAATGGACAATGTGATTCTTCCAGAGACAAAGAAGGAACAACTACATGTATGCAAGATTTAGGTCAGTCTCTCTACCAAAGAAGGTTTTTAAGAGCAGAAGGAATCTTTCACTATACTAGGAGTTCTTAACCTTTTTGTGTGTGTCCTGGACCCCCTTTGGCAGTCTGCTGAAGCTTATGGACCCCCTCCTCAAAATAATGTTTTTAAATGAACAGAACAAAATGCACAGGCTTACAGAAGAAACGAATTATATCGGAATGCAGTTAACGAAATATTTTCTTTAAAAAACAACTTTAGGGACTCCGGGTTAAGAATGCTGGCCTGCTGTAGACTCTCCAGCTTAGCGGTGTGACTGAAAGATTCCTGGAAAGAATAGAAGAGAGGTATTTCGTGAACAGTGAATAAAGAGAATTTGAGACAGAAAGAATTCCTAAGAAGGTTGGAGCATAGAAGAAGAAGCCACAAAGAAAGAAAGGATCACCGAACCACTGGGACTACGGCAGAAAGTTTTTTCCAGAAAGGTCAGGCCTATACCTTGAGAAGAGGAAGCAACTTCTCCTGCTACAATGATAATCAGGACCCAAACCAGAGCACTGACCCCAAGAAAAAGAGACAAGTAAGGATTCTTGAGAATCTATCAATAACCATGAGTAATAAATAGGGAGGCATGCTGCCTTCTCAGACCACAAACCTATGACAGAAAGCCTTACAAAACTTTGTCAAACCTGACATTTTTAGTGATTCTAGGGATAAACAATATTGCTAAAAAGACCCCAGAAGGCCATCATGAAGGATCTGGAAGGCCTGAGAAGGAAACTAAAGACCTCAGGGACCCAGGTGATGTTTTCATTGCTACTGCCTACGGAAGGGCAAGGGCTTCAGAAGGGAAAGGCAGATTTGGGAAGTGAACAGCTGGTTATTAAGATCATGCCTGACAGCAGGATTCAGATTTCTAGCCTAGATGGGCTACATCCCCAGTACTGAAAGAACAGGAAGATATGATGGCTCAGCTGCCCTCGGTGGTCTTTGAAGAACTGTGGGCAACACAGGATGTGCTATCCAACCGGAGACGGGCAAATGTCCCAATTTTCTGGATTCTTCAACCACAGGCTGCTAAGCTCTAACATTTACTAGCCATGGACAAGTCACACAGCTAACTTTTTTGGGTCTGTTTCCTCCTCTGTAAAATAAGAATAATACTTATGATGTGTTACCTTATCAGCTTATTGTGAAGAAAGACTTCACAAATTTTAAGGTAACATAGAAATGTGAGCCTTGAGTTATTACTCTGTATTTAAAGGCAATGACAAAGTTACTCCCACCAAAAAAAAAACCAACACACACACACACACCCCTCTTTCCTCTCTCCAACCTAAACACTTGTGACCTAAACCAAACTGCTGCCAGGGATCACAACCTTATATGGGAGGTTAAGCTGCTGGATTCTCCTCTTGTAAGCCCTCCTTCCCCACCCTCCTAATTAATCCTACCGCCCACGATGGAGAGAAGCCAAGGGCACCGGTAGGGACCAAAGTTGACACTGTGATGACTCACATATTCCTGAGCAAAGTCGATGAGGTTTTGCAGGTCAATATCATCCCGATAAGCCTTGACATTGTTGTTAATGAATATATTGAGCTGGTCTCTTATCCAGTCCTTGAAGACGAAGGCCAGGATTCCCGTGGCCAGCTCCAGAAAGAAGATGAGGCCGAGGAACACTGAGAACTGGAAAGAAGCGGGGGATGGGGGGAGACACAAACACAGAGTGAATGAAACATAGAATCCAGCTTGAATCCTTCCCCCAGCCCTCCACCCACCCAAATCATGGAGTGATGGACAAGGGCAAAGGCTGGTTGGAGTAGTGAAAAGAAAACTAGGCTGGAAATGAGGAAACCTGGATTCTAGTCCTAGATTTGCCACTAACTTGATGTAGATCATTTCAAATCTCTAGGACTCAGTTTTCCCATTTGTAAAATAAGGATGTTGGACTGGATGATCTCTAAAGGCCTTTTACAGGTCTAAGAACCAATGATTATCTATGGCCTCCAATCCTGAGATAGGGGATTCCTGCTCCAAGGTCCACCCAAAGACTGAAGACTGGGGGAGGGGGACAGGCATGGAAAGGCTGGCTTGAGATTCAAATTTTACTCCCGGATCTCTTCTTAATTTCCATAAACTGCCTCTTGCCAGCAGAACTACCTCAGACCCATGGCTACAGATCAGATATTACTAGCAAATAGGTATAGAAAGGTACTGAGGGTAAGGGATTCCTTTCAGTGGCAGCAAAAGGGTATTCAGTGATGGACGTGCCAGCCTTTGGCTCCTTCCACAGCGAGGGATGTTGTCTTCTATTTTTAAGGTGATGAAAGCCTTGTATCCACACAGCTGACAAAGTGATTTTGCTAAAACACAGGTCTGACCATCTCACTATCCTATTCAATGAACTCCATTGGCTCCCTATTACCTTTAGGATCAAATATAAATGCCTATGTTTGTCACTGAAAGCCCTTCCAGCCTTATTACATTCTATACCTGCTAGGAACTCAGTGCTGACCCATTGCCCCACCCAGAGCCCCAATCCACTCTAACCTTTGGATACGCTCTCCTCTCAGTAAGACACCATTTCTCTGTCATTACTTCCCAAGTCCTCTGTCCCTTGCCATTTGCCCTGTTACTTCCCCTGCCTAAGAACCACTTGGTCTTTCTATCTACCACCAACCAACCACAAATCCTGTTATATGTGCTGTCCCCCTCAATCAGAATATGAGCTTCTGGAAAGCAGAAACTGTCTGGATTTTCAATTTTTATACCCAGCGATTAGCCTGGGTTTCCCTAATAGTAAACATTTTTCCATTCTATTTACCCTCCCTATGGCCCAGTCAAATTGGCTTCCTTACAGTTCTTTCAACACAGTACTCCATTTTCCATTTCTATGCTTTTACCTTGGCTGTCCCCTATGCCTGAAGCACACTTCCTCCTCACTTCAGCCTTAGTCTCTTTGGAGACAGCTCAGGTGGTACCTTTCACATGAGGCCTCTCCCGATGCCCCCAAGCTACTGGTGCTCTCCCCTGCCCCACGCCCCTTCCCAAATCAGCTCAATTTTGTATGTATATTGTGTTGTTTTTTAGTTAATCAGTTGTGTCCAGCTCCTTATAACCCTATCTGAGGTTTTTCTTGGCAGAGACACTGGAGTGGTTTTCCATTTCCTTCTGCAGATGTATATTTACCTGCATATATATGTACACATTGCCTGCCCTGATGGAACATAAGTTCCTTGAGGGCAAGGCCTATTTGGCTCTCGTCCTTGTATCCTCTTGGCCTAGTACAGTGCCCGGCATCTAGTAAACATTTACTAAACCTTTGCTCATTGACTGATTCATTTCTGGGCTTCTACTAGCTATGTGGATACTGGATAATGTCATGCCATATCTCTGAACCTGTTTCTCCATTTAAAAACTGGGTATGATAATATTTGTATTACCTCCCCCTCAGAAAGCTGTTGCAAGGCGAGTGCTATAAAAAAATGGAGGGTTTTTTTTAATCTTTCTCTTGGAAAAGAGGGACAAAGGGAGGGGCTAGAAACTCCCCTAAAGTCACAAGGTCAGAGATCTTCTAATCCAAGGGTGGGGAACTTCCGGCCTCGAGGCCACATGTGGCCCTCTGGGTTCTCAAGTGCAGCCCCTTGACTGAATCCAAACTTCACAGATCTGGGGCAGTTAGGTGGCACAGTGAGTAGAGCACCGGCCCTGGAGTCAGGAGAACCTGAGTTCAAATCCAGCCTCAGACACTTGACACACTTACTAGCTGTGTGACCTTGGGCAAGTCACTTAACCCCAATTGCTTTGCCTTTAGCCCTCCAAAAACAAACAAACAAAAAACCAAACTTCACAGATCCCCACTCCAGATCCCAACCCCCTCACTTTTACAGATAAGGAAACTGAGGCCTAGGGAAGTGAAGTGCCTTATACAAGTCATATAGATAGTAAGCATCAGAAGAGAGATTTGAACTCAGATCCTCTGATTCCAGAGCCCAGCCCCTTTTTCTATACAACAAGTCTTCTTCCAGTGTCTTAGCACAGCATGACTGGGGCTTCCAACAAAGCGGCGGCCCCAGCTCTCAGCTCTGACGGGAGAACAGCCCAGCAATGGACTTGTATATTCTACAGTCAAAAAACCAGCCTAGCTGAGTGTGCTCTGGAGGCTCATCAGCTGGAAGATGGTCACCAGGGGATGAATATTTTGAGGCACAGCAGCTCGTGAAGAGCCCATCTAGCAGGGCATGGTGCCACTGCGCTCTAACCCTGCATCATGGATTTTCTGAAGGACTGAAAACCAAAAAAGTTTATCGAGATCTTATTCCTGGCACACAGGAGTGAAAACAAAACAAAACAATCCTTAAAGTATTTATGTACGCTGAACTGCCTAAACCTGCCACGCTATTGGGAGGCTTTCTGATGGGTTAGCAGTGAGCCTGGGATTACTGGATGAACCAATAATCCTGAGCCAATGGTCCCAGATAAGCGAATCTCAGATTGAGAGTTGGGGGAAAGAGAAGTCTGTGGCTAGAGGTAACTTGGAAGTCATTTGGCCCAACACCCTCATTTTACAGATGAGGAGAAAGTTGAGGCACAGGGAATAAGTGGCAAAGACAGGTTTTCTCCCCAGACCCTCTAACTCCAAGATCAATCCTTTTCTACTACTGAACATCACATTGTCTCTTAAGACCCCAGGCAGCTGGACACCCTGGGCTAGAGCTTCCAGCACAGAAAGGGTTACAGGCCAACCTTGGCCTGCACAACTCTAGTGAGAGACGACTTAGGAAGTCTAAGGACTGCCGAATCTGGCAAGGGAAAGTTTCCTCTTATATTTATTTCTAATTATATTCTTCCTTTAAAGTAATTTCTCAAATTGTTCCAAGCTATCTTGGCTGAGCTCCCTGAGTCCAGCATGGGTCTCTGGCCCATTTTTCTTCTCACCCACTTCAAAAGGTGACCCCTCCGCCCAGCACAGAGGTTTACAATCCTTTAATAAAAACTGCTCACCCCTACCCGCACCCCCACCCCCACCCACAGGGGAGAGAGAATAACTTCTCACACTTACAAACTTGAGTAAGAAAGTGTTCTCTCGAAGAGCCCCGATGCAGCCAGCAAAGCCCAGCACAGACATGATACCTCCAACCACCACGAAGAACCACACAGGATCCAGGCCACTCAGGTGGGTGAGTGAGGAGATGTTGGAAAGGACGCCCTGAACACAGAGCATGGAGGAAGGGAGGTTGAGAATCACCAAGAAACTGTCCCATCTCCACCCCAAAGGCCTATACAGGCTGCCCCACCTTTGCCCAAACACTCCATAGCCTCAGGACTTGGACCCAAACACCCCACCACCATCACACATGCATACACTCTTTCTTCCCTCCCTTCTTCCCTCACCACTGGCGCTTACCTTCTCTCCCCAGGCCCACAGGCCTATGACCAGTAGCACGGCCCCCAACAGCTGGAGAAGTAAGAAGAGGGAATTCAGGTATGTCTGCCGGGAGGGGGCAAGCCTGCAGGTGTGGGCAGCAAAGGCCTCACATTCTACTATCCCTGTTATGTCCTCCACCCCAATGATAGTCCTGCCTGCCCCAGCCACCCTTGACCCCAACTTGGGGAATATGTACTTGAAAGAGTAGGGCATTATCCCCAGGGGCCACCTGGTCCCCAGAAACTTCTGCTCTCCTGATGCCTGGGCTTTCTGGGGTCTGGAGCAAGAGGGACTGAGAATGAGACAGAAAAGGAGCCCCTCCCCATTAGCTCAGCTGTTTGCGTCCCAGTTTTAAACTTCTCCTTTCTGAGTTTCACTTTCAACCCTAACAACAATAATATTTATATTACATAAAAAGATAAGAACAAGGTAAGCGGGGGTGAGAAGAAAAATGAAAACAAGATGACGATAAAGAAAATTCACTCTTAGAAAGCGCTTTATGGTTCGTAAAGCAGTTTCTCAAAGCAATCCTGTGAGGCTACAGAAGAAAAATACCAGTACCATTTTACAGATGTCCTCATCAATCTCAGAGAAGCTAAGTGACCCGCCCAAGGTCACACAACTATTAATCATCAGAGATACAGGATTTAAACCCAGGTCTCTCCTAATCCTTAAGCCCAGCAAATACTCCTTCCTACTCTATACCACCACTCCAACGTCTGGAAAAACCGGGGCTGATAATACTAGCATTACAAACCTCATACAATTTCCAGGAAAGCATATGGACTTTAGAGTGCTATGGAAATGAACTAACCCAATTACTAGTAAGTATACATATTTGCATAGTGCAGAACAGCTAGTTCATAAAGAAAGATTTCAACTAGCAACACAAAGCAGGAAATGATAGCTGTCCAACGAGTGGGGCAGACAGTTTGAGGGTGGTAAGCCTAGCTAAGAACTCAATGCAATTGTCCCATGGAAAGATGATAAGGGAATGGAGAAGGAGGGAGAGATGAGAGACCTTAGTGACTGTCTTTGAGGGGTAAGGAAACAGGAGTCACAGATGACTTAGCAGAAACTAGGGGACCAAATCAGGGAGCCTCAGAGTTCTCAGCTGTGGGATGAGTAATAAACATATGCTACCCCAGAGAAGAGGGGCCAATTTCCTGCTCTGGTTCTCTCTCACGAGGTTATAAGAGTACCATGTAGACAGCCTTCCAGATAAGGAGTAAAATGTTCTGGATTCAAGTTTAGGCTCAGCCACTTACAGCCCCTCGATCTCATATAGCCTTGAGGAGGTCCTCTCTGGACCCTTCCTCTTCCCCCCAACCCAAAAAATGAAGAAGTTGGAGGAAGAAGTCCCTCCCAGACTTGTCGATGATCCTAAGATGATCTCTATGGTCCCTTGCAGTTACAAATCCTATGCTATAAGCTGATACCAAGGCTCTCGGCCAGTTGAAAGGGCTAAATGAGACCCTTTGTGCCCACTCTCTGACCATTAGCCACTACAGCTGAAGAAGTCCCTCCCATGAGGAGGGTCTTGGGTTAAGACTAAAAGAAAAGCAGGACTAAGATAGGAGAGCTGGGGAAAATACAGTGAGAGAGAGAGAGAGAGAGAGAGAGAGAGAGAGAGAGAGAGAGAGAGAGAGAGAGAGAGAGAGAGAGTAGGGGTAGAAAAAATGATGGTATACAGAACAGGCCAGAGCTAGCAGCTGGCCTGGGGAAACAGGCCCTGATAGGCACAGGGGCCACACCTTACCCCAAAATGTGGAGGTGCGGGCAGAGGTGGGATTCTGCAACTCTGTGTCTCCACTCACCCTGTTCCTGGGTGACGCAAAGAGCCAAGTATTCAAATCCCCCTTAATTAAGACCTACAAGGGTAACTCTCCTCCTAGCGAGAAAATTGGTGGTTGGGGGGTGGGGTGACTCTAAGATTCTCCAAAGAAATACCTTCCCACACACACTTAAAACCCTTCTTTCCCAGGCCTGGAGCAGCCAGCAGGCTGGGACTTTAAATGGGGGCCCTGCAGGAGAAAACTTCATGCAATCGATTCCATGGGGTCCCCGCCCCCCGCCCCCCCAGCCTGAGGAGCAGCAAGTCTAGCCTACGAATGCCTGGCCAAGAAGACAGGCGACCCTTCCAGACCTTTCTTCAGTATTCTTTTCCCTTCCCTTTCCCCAAGAAAGAAAGCCAAGTGGGTGGGGGCAGGGCAGCTCCCCAGGAACCCCAAGGAAAGAAGGGGGTGGGGTATAGCTCCTCCCCTCCCCCTCTTCCCAGGGAAGGGAAGGGAGGGAGGGCGACTCTCCCCGGGAAGCCCAGGAAATGAATGGGGGAAGGTGGTTTGGGGGGCGACCTCCCTCGCCCATCAGGAAGCCAGAGACGGGGTGCAGGCTGATCGCTCCTCCCGCCCCCCACCACGGCCTGCCCCCACCCCACTCACCCAGAAGACAATGTTGAAACCGAAGAGGAAGTATTTTCCGCAGCAGCCGACCTCGGGCTCCTGGAAGCGCTGCTGCTTGGCCGGCATGGTGAGCAGCCGGGCGGCCGCCGCGCGCTGGGAGCCGCTCGCCCGGGGCCGGGGCCGGGGCCCGTGGCCCGCAGCAGCCCTGGGTTAGCGCCGGCCCCGGGCCTGGGCTGGCGGCCTCGGCTTCATGGCTGAGACCAAACCGAGACCCCGCCCCCCATCCCCGGCTCCGCCCGCTGCCGCCGGCCTCCTCCAGCTCCTCCTCCACCGCCGAGGACACCTAGCGGCACCAGCCGGTCCGGGACCCCCGGCTTTCCATCCTGGGTAGCCCCGGCCTTGGGGGTCTCCGCAATGCTACGTTGCACTGGCTAATACAACTGTGCGCTCGGAAATGCTGTGCCTCCTAATCGGTCTCTCTGCTTCAGGCTGCGATCCATCCTTCCCCACCTCGGACCAAGATATATTCCTAAAGTACCGTTTTGGCCACGTCACTCCCTTGCTCTAGAGGCTGCAGCGGCTCCCTATTGTTCTCTAGGACAAAACAGAAATTGCTCTGTTTGAAAGCATCTGAGACTTCACAGTCTGGCTCAACCTTCAGTTTCAGGGCTCCTTACACATAATTAATTCCCTTTCAGGCACTCTTCAATTCCAGCCAGATTGCCACGCACTGTTCTTCCATCCGCAAGCCTTTACACAGGCTGTCCCTTATGCCTGGAATGCACTGGCCCCTCACCTCCTACCTCTGAGAACCCCTAGCTTAAAGTTTTACGGAAGAGCTTTCCTGATCCTTCTAGCTCACAGTAATGGTCCTCCACCTGAATTTACTTTGCATATATTTTGTATTTATATGTGTATATGTTGTTTCGCCGATCCAGGGCTAGGTCTGTTTCATTTGTGTCTCTGCATCCCCGGCATCTAGGCGTTTAATAAATGGTTGACTAGGTTCAACACGAGTATCATTATCAGCCCCAGTTTGTCCGTGGCAACCGAAACTCACCAAAGTAAGAATTAAAAGCAAACTGGATTTGGAGTCGGAAGATCTGGGTTCAAATTCTGCCTTTGCCTCTTCCTCACCTCTTATAATAGCTTCCTGTTTTGTCCTGAAATCCATCTAGCCCAGTGGGTCACCTTCCTCATGCTATCATGTCACTTCCTTGTTCAGAAATTTTCATTGGCTCCCTCTCCTAAGAAGTTTCTCTCCTATAAAGGCAGAGTTCCTTGGACACAGGAAGTCTGTTTATTAAATCGATCAGGTATTCTGGGCTTTCCATGCATCCTCTTCTGGAAAGAAGCTTCTAAAATGCTCAGCTCTTGCCAGACCTAAAAAAAAGCAAATCACTTGCCCCTTGTTCCTCATCTAATTACCATCTCTAGTCTTTCCTCCCATTTTTCATTGATAAAATTCTTCTTAATTTATTTTTAATCTATGTATTTAAGCTTTCAACATTTTACAAGACTTTGAGTTCAAATTTTCCCCTCCCCCCCAGATAGCACACAATCTGATATAGGCTATAGATATACAATCATAGTAAACATATTTCCACATTAATCATGTTGTAAAGAAGAATCAGAACCAAAGGGAAAAACAAGAAAAGAAAAGAAAATAGCATGCTTTGATTTGTATTTGTTGAGGTTTAGGGGTGCTGGGACCCTGAAATAACAACACGCAGGTCCTGCCCAAATGAATTCGATCCAAGCCTTCTTTCAGCCAAAGACAAGGTTTATTAAGACACCAATAGTGGGTAGGTGTGAGTCTAAAAATCTGCCATATTGGCTAGACTCAAGGAATATAAGCATTGGCTAGACTCTTAAGGAATCTTAGCACTTTAATGGAGGCAAGATGGATCTTTTCTACAGAAGACTGGGAACAGAGGAGGGATGTAGATGGAAAGGAAGTAGCAGTCTAGGGTGGGGTCAGGTGCAAACAATGAAAGGGCAGTTAATTAATGGGGAAGGCCCACATCAGGAAGTCTAGGGCCTTTTCCTTTTTGGGGTTCAGATCCCACCCCCATCACATTCAGACTCCAAAGTTCTTTCTCTGGATGTGGATAGCATTTTTCATCACAAGTCTTTTGGAATTGTCTTAGAATCTGAGAAGAGCTGAGTTTTATCAAAGTTGGTCATCGCACCAAGTTGCTGTTACTGTGTACAATGTTGTCCTGGTTCTGCTCAACATCAGTTCATGTAAGTCTTTCCAGGTTTTTCTGAAATCTGCCTGCTCATCACTGATAAAATTCTTGAACAAGTTATCTACACTTCCTTCGAGCTACTCACACTCTCAACTCCCTGCAATCTTGAGAAACCTCAATGACCCTTCTGAAACTGCCTATCACTTGTTACTACAGGGTGTTCCTAAAGTCTGGACACATAGGCAAAAATGCATATTTTTGAGAAATGAAATGATCGAAATTTTCAACATTTTATTCAATTGGAATATCAACAAATAACATCTTCAATATGATTTCCACCATTTGTGATGCAAAGGTTGGTGCATTTTGCAAGATTCACATGAATTTGACGCAATAACTCAATAACTCCACATTGCCGTCAATTTCAACACTGTGAGAAAACGTGATTTTAGGGATCACTGGTCTTCCTAGGCAGGGCCAAAGTCCTGAGGAAGAACCCTGTGATAATCCCTAAGGAAGGCTGTGCAGACCACAGGACTCCCAAGAGAAGGCCAAGTGGTAGCTCCCCCCCTCCTTTAATCTGTGGGGATCACAGGGCTCCTAGGGGTCAGACTCTAAGGAAGACCCAAGTGACAGCCATTCTTAGCGGTAAAATCACAAGGCTCCCAAGGCAGAGCCAGAAGACTCAAGTGATATCACAGGACAGCCCAAGGCAAGATCCAGGACAAGCCTGATACAAACTTCTACTGCTCATTGCTTCCCTTCACTTGACCTTAGGATGATCCACGTAACTTGCCCATTCTAACCCAAAGAACTGAAGACCAGAGTGGGCAGAAGAAAGCATTTCATTATGCTTCTTGAGAGAGTGGGTGTAGTGTTCACTGGAACACACACTGATACAGCTGCAGGAGCAGGGGTAACCATTCCCTCCATTCCTGCTATAGTTACGGTTAGTTTACAATCTTTATTTTTTACATACTAGGTTATACAGTTTATATAGGTAGGATAATAAGAATACAGAAATAAAAGTGAAGTTAATTAGATTTTCCTTGTCTTAGCTCTGTGGAAACAAAACTCCTCCTCCCATTTCTTACAACACATTTACTCTTGGAATATGAATATGAAATCATATGATGTTATTTGAAGTTGAAGATGTTATTTGTTAATATTCCAATTAAATAACATGTTGTTGAAAATTGCAATCATTTCATTTCTTGAAAATATGCATTTTTGCCTATGTGTCCAGATTTAAGAAAACCCTACGCTGTCCTCATGCTCGACATATCTGTAGCTTTTGACATTATTGGTCCCTCTCGCCTCAGGATTCTTCCTCCCTTGGCCTCAGAGGCTTTCTTTCTTGTCACTGGTCTTTATCTGTCTGTGAGACCTCTTCCTGACCCCTCCGGTTTCTGTACTCATTACCCAGTCCCCTGTCTATTATATTCACTCCCTTCTATGCAAATGGCTCCTGGTCCTACCTCTTGGGCCTGACCAGCCCCAGCCCTCATTCATCCAGTATCTCATGTTCCTAACCTTAGAGTTATATTTCACTTTTGCCTCCCTTTCACATCCAGTTGCTAAATCCTGTTGATTCCCCCTCTGAAACATCTCCAATTGAGCCATTCATTCCAGTGGATCATGACCCACTGTCACCCAAATAGCACGGGCCCTCATGGCCAAATACAGGGAGAAACCTTGGGCCTGGGAAGCATTGTACAGACAGGAGAATCAGACTAGCCGGAGCTTAACAACAGTAACAGTAGTTAATATTTGTATAGTGCTTTCAAGGTGTGCAAAGTGTTTTACAAATCTGATCTTTTATCTTCACAACTCCGGGAGGTAGGTACTACTGTCTCCATTTCACAGATGAGGATAAAGGTTAAATTATTTGCCAAAGATCCCACAGCTAATAAATATCTGATTAGGATTGAAGCTGGCTCTTTCCAACTCTAAATCTGGCATTGTGATAAATTCCAAAGGAACATTGGACAAGAACTTGTTCAATGATCCTACAGAGGAGTGAAAGGGGAAAGAAAACTAGAACAGAAATGTTATTGACCTCCAGGTGGCCCAAAAGCTCAAGCCACACTACTCAGGAAGTGAAAGCAGAGGAAGATCACAGCTGGGAGGAATGGGAGGGAACCTAGGACACCAATTAATGCCATTCTAACCAAACAGGAGTGCCCTCAAGGGCATTCCAGAACTCATCCCAAGAAAATGAGGTGTCAACTCTTAGACAGTAGATCAAAACCAACAGTCTCTGCCCCCCAAGGAGCTTATATTAACTCACTCCCCTACCCCTTCAAGTGACATTTTTCCCCTTTCTGGGACTTCATTTTAAGATCATAGTGATGAGGTTTAGACTGTGGGAGCCCCCTTGAACTCCCCTTGAATCTTCCCATTGGAAGAGGCATTTGCCTCATCAATAAGACTATAGGATCTCTTCAATAGGACTATAGATTTAAGAGCTGAAAAGAACACCAGAAGCCACTGAGTCCAATCCCCCTGTTTTACAGGTGAGGACACTGAGGAACAAGGTCCTACATCTATAATATCTCTGGTAATCCCAGAGATATTTTTACATTTTTGTTTATTTATTTTTGCTTTTTCACTTGACACACACAGTTGACTAAGGACTGACTGAAGCTGCCCTGGAATCCATTCCCAGGCCTATAAGTTGGCTAGAGTTTACCAGACATCAGTCCCTTCTTCTTCTTTTTTTTTTTTTGCATGTAAAAACTTTAATTTTTTATTTTTGAACATCTGTTTTTAAAACTTTGAGTTCCAAATTCTCTCCCCTCTTCCCCCCGTCCCAAGAAGGCAAGCAATTCAACATAGGCCACATGCGTATCATTATGCAAAACACTTCCACAATACTCATGTTGTGAAAGACTAACTATATTTTGTTCCCTCCTAACCTATCCCCCTTTATCCAATTTTCTCTCTTGACCTTGTCCCTTTCAGAGAATGTTTGTTTTTGATTACCTCCTCCCCCTATCTGCCCTCCGTTCTATCGTCCCCCCCTTTTTTATCTTCTTCCTCCTTTCCTGTGGGGTAAGATACCCAATTGAGTGTGTATGGTATTCCCTCCTCAGGTAAAATCCGATGAGAGCAAGATTTACTCATTGCCCCTCACCTGCCCTCTCTTCCCTTCCAACAGAACTGCTTTTTCTGGCCACTTTTATGCCAGATAATTTACCCCATTCTATCTCTCTCTTTCTCCCTCTCTCAATATATTCCTTTCTCGTCCCTTAATTTGATTTTATTTTTTTAGGTATCATCCCTTCATATTCAAATCACTCTGTGCCCTCTGTCTATATATATATACACATGCATATATACATACACACACACA
>CM053625.1:65868695-65895098 GCA_028646595.1 Phalanger gymnotis | reverse complement strand
AGTGGTCTTTTGGACCTCCTTTTCCATTTGGCTAATTCTGCCTTTCAAGGCATTCTTCTCCTCATTGGCTTTTTTGGAGCTCTTTTGCCATTTGAGTTAGTCTATTTTTTAAGGTGTTGTTTTCTTCAATATTTTTTGGGGGTCTACTTCAGCAAGTCATTGACTTGTTTTTCATGGTTTTCTCGCATCATTCTCATTTCTCTTCCCAATGTTTCCTCTGCTTCTCTAACTTGCTTTTCCAAATCCTTTTTGAGCTCTTCCATGGCCTGAGACCAGTTCATGTTCTTCTTGGTGACTGAACTGCGAACTCCTTTCACTCTGTCCCCCGCAGCTTTTTGCACTAACCTTCTCTGTTGTCTTTGGTGCTTGTGGGTTGAGAAGTCTGGTAACCGCCACAGCTCACTGATTCAGGGCGCTAGGGCTTGTTCCGCAACTCCTGGTCTGGTTGGTCCTGCTGCCACCCACGCTGGGCTCTGCTCCACTCTGCTCCCAGCTCTATGCGTGATAGACCTCATCCAGCAACCATCCAGGCTGTCCTGTGCTGGAGCCCTGCTTTCCTCTGCTATTTCATGGGTTCTGCAGTTCTAGAATTTATTCAGAGCCATTTTGTATGAGTTTTTGGAGGGACCTGGCAGGGAGCTCACGCAAATCCCTGCTTTCCAGCTGCCATCTTGGCTCTGCCCCCCACATCAGTCCCTTCTAGCCTCAGATTATTTTGTCAATCTCCCAAAACTCTCCCCTCCTGAGACTCCCAAGCTTTCTTTATGAACTTTTGCTTATTATGTAAAACAACTTATCTGGTGAAACGTCAAAATACCTAACTGTTCTACCAATAACCTAATCATTCTCTCTGCTTCTGTACTCCATATGAACCCTGTTCCCAGCCTCCCTCCTGGGGTACCCCAGCACCAGCTGAGTAGTACTGCGAGCTGAAACTCCTCTGCCCCATTAAAGATCTCCATTTGTTGTATTGACTGTTTTCATTTAAAATTCACATTGAAACACTAGAACTGTGACTTAGTCTGGGGGGAATTGTCTCAGAGAAGTGCCTGGGGAAACTGACCCAGGATCATATACCCAGGGTGAGAGAGAAGATCTGGGTGATGATGATGATGATGATAGCTGACATTTATATAATGCCTGCTATGAGCCAGGCACTGTACTGTGCTTTACAAACCTTATCTCGTTTGCTCTTCTCAACAGCCCTGGGAGGTTGGATGCTGGTTACAGTTTTGGAGATTTTTTTTTGCAGTTTTATAGTTGAGGAAACTGACAAAGAGGTCAATGACTTGCCCAGCGTCACCCAGCTAGTGTCTCAGTCTGGATTTGAACTCAAGTCTTCTGGACTCCGGGCCCAAGGTTTTCTTTCCTGTGTGCCTAGCCACCTCTTCTTGACTTTTAGGTCAGCTTTATCTCCCCTACTCCAGTGGGCCTCTTCCTTAAATCTTATAAGCCCATGAACCACAAAACCAAACACCTGCCTTTTTTTAAAAAAAGATAAAAAGTTCTCTTTTTTTTGTTTATTCTTTCTTGTGGTTTTTCCCTTTGGTTCTAATTCTTTTACAACATGACTAATGTGGAAATATATTTAATATGATTGTACAGGTATAGCTGTTAAGGCAATCAGACTTTCCCCTGTTCTTCCTTTTTGGGATGCTCAGACTATCAAGTCTCTGCTTTGTTTGAATTGGTGGGAAACCTTTTGCTGTCTTTGTTTTGGAATATTTCCCAGCTATTTCTCAGCACTGAGGCAATCAGGAGTCATTGACTTGTATATGATGTGATACTAGGGAAGGGGAACTTTCACACACCCAGCCTGGGTGAGGTCAGAGCCCTCAGGGCTTTGAACTGGATATAATTGAGGGGAGCTTAGTGTTTGACTTTTGGGGCTCACTCATGGAAGGAGTGTTGGGACTCTGGGCAAGCTGTTGTGACTGTCCCCCAGCTTTGATAACCCAGACAGATATTGGTGCTTCTCTGGTAACTATGTACTGTGATTTGATCAGACAAGGTCTGTCTGTTGATGATTGCAGTTTCTGTTTGTATTTGCCTTGAAGTTCAGGGGGCTGATCTTTTCCCCTGAACTGTAAATGATATTTGTATGTTTGATTAAACTGAGATTGTTAACCCCTTAAAGTTACTCTCCTTGGTAAAGCAGATCAAAGGACCTGTGTTGGCAACTTTCTGGATGCTGGTTGTTGTTGGTCTTACATAGCCACAGTAGCAGTTGCAGCTTGTTGCTACAGTAGCCTATTTCAGATTGCATGCCATCTTGGGGAGGGGAACAGAGGGAAGGGGAGAAAATTTAGAACTCAAAATCTTGTAAAAGTTAATGTTGAAAACTAAAAACAAAAAAATTTTTTAAAAGAAGATTAAAAGTTAGTTAGTATGGGCTAATGGGTAGCTGCCTGGTGGCTAGCACCTTTGCAGAACAGAGGGAGATATATAGACATATATATGTATATATACATATGTAACGTAGACACATATACACATGTACATACATATCAACACATGTATACCTATATACTCACATAGTATATGTATGTGGGTATGTGTATATGTATATATATGCATAATATACCCAAGATTGGACTATTTTGATATGTATGTACATCAAACATATATATACACACATATATAATATATATAAATATGTGTATACATATATACATATATCTGTCTGTGTGTGTGTGTATGTTTATCAACTAGGTAGTCAGTGGGTAGAGTGCCAGGTCTGGAGTTAGGAAGACCTGAGTTCAAATTTGGCCTCAAACACTGCATGTCCCTGGGCAAGTCTCTTAACCTCTGTTTGCCTCACTTTCCTCATCTGTAAAATTGGATAATACCATCTACGTCCCAGAATTGTTGTGAGGTCTAATTGTAATGAAAAGGACTTTTCCCTCCTATTTCCTATAAACTTTTGGACTTCTCTGGAACTATCATACCTTCCTTCCTTCCCTAGGAAACTCGTCATTAGGAATTATCACCATGCTATAAGATTGAATCAGCCTAGTACTCATATCCCTCTGATCAGACCCTTAATAGGGGAGCAGGACATGGGCTGCCGGGCTTTATGTAAAGAGGAGGCTCAGCATAGTTTCTCTTCTCATTTCCCACAGGCTATACTGCTCCTGGACTTCTTTAGAACTCTTCGACAGGCCCTGAGCTGTGGACCTACCTCCCATTTTCAGCTTCCCACATTAGACTGTAAGCCCCTTGAGATTATAAGTTCCCTTGACAGGGATTGTCTCTTTATTTGTATTTGTATCCCAAGCACTTAATAATAGCTAACATTTATGTAGCATTTGCTATCTATCAGGTCTTACATGGCTTTAAGGCAGGCAGCAAAAGGAACCTATCTGTTGAGGCTGATAGCCAATTTCCTTGTTTAGGAGGTTGAGTAGTAGGGACGGGTTGTTGGGTGATTTGGGGAGTAGTGGAGAGAGAATGTCTTAGCTTTGGGGTAACCTCGGTATCACCCAAGATCAGGGCTGTTCTGGGTAGAGGTGTTTCCCCTATTGTCTAGATGGGCCCACCATGTGGAGACCTCAAATGGAGGCCAGCATCTGAGATAGAAGAGCCCTACAGGCTCATTTCTTTGATCTCTATGGTTACTTATAAGTGTTGGAAATGGAAGAGAAAATACTTCGCCTAAACTCAAAGCAAATAGGTTTTGTCCTTTCGTTCCACAATTTCCCTTTGATACTTCATTAGAAACATCATCAAATCTGGACTACTCAATAAATAGGTTCACACCTAGTGATTTGTATTTGTTTTTATTTTCTGGGGTGGCTGCAGGGTGCTACTATAGACCTTAGTAGGAGGGACCTGGTATAGGCACTAGGGCCTCACATCACAAATTTGTTCTTGGCCAAAGAGTTGCTCTTGGTGGCTGTGTCTGCATGGGCCTGGTAGCCAATGACAGCCTTCGGTGAGAGCCCCAGCCTCTCCTTGAAGACCCGTCTAGGAGGCATAGGAAATGTTAGGTTTCCCATGCATGCATTCCCAGTATCTTCCTCCCTCCAGTCTCAGCATTTTCTGTTCCTTTCTCCACTTCCCAAGACTATAACCTCACCCTGGGAAGGCCTTGCAGTTTTCCCTCCCTTCCTTCCCCCTCATTCTTACCCAATAAAGGTGACAGCTGGCTGGTTCTCAGCCTCCCTGGTCCAGATGGCTATCTTGTCCCCCTTGGTGCGCACATTGACCACAGCCCCACACACCTCCGCACTGTACTCCTCAAAGGCCTCTCCAACCAGACAAAGAAGCTTGCCCCAGAAGAACAGAATGAAGTATTTAGCCCTGGCCACCGTTGAGGCAAACTCTGGGCCTAAAGTTCTTCTCTGAAGTCAGACCCTAGACTGGCCCCTCCTAAAAGCTGTGTCTATCCCCAGGGAGCATCTCCTTCCCAACCCCAGGTGAGAGGGAGAATGATTAGAGGTTCATCTAGTCCAATTCCCTCATTTTACAAAAGAGAACACACAGAGAAGGGAAGGAAGACATCTTTCTTAAAAAAAAAAAAAACAAAAACCAGGGGGCAGCTAGGCAGTAAAGTGAGTAGCACACCGGCCTTGGAGTCAGGAGAACCTGAGTTCGAATCCGGCCTCAGACACTTGACACACTTACTAGCTGTGTGACTTTGGGCAAGTCACTTGACCTCAACTGCCCTGCCTTCCCCCCTGCAACAAAAAAAAGGAAAAAGGAAAAAAAAAAAGTGACAGTCACTTTTTTTGGGGGGTGAGTTGGGATTCCAGATTCAAGTTCTGACTTCAAATCTTATGTTTTTTCCAGGTTAGACTGGGATACAGGGCGAGCCCCATCCCATATCCTCACTCTCAAGGGTATCTGAGTGAATTATGGGCATAGCCTGAGTGGAGGGTGGGTACAACCTGGGGTACCTGTAAGGGTACCTGCTTTCCCTCCCCTCCCCCACTCAGTCCCATACTGACTGTCTCTAGCCAGAGGCGGTCGAGGTTGTTTTGGCGCTGTTGCTTGGCCAGGCTGACCAGCCAGCGGCCACCATGCTTGTTCCTGCTATCTTCCCACATAGGTTCAATGCCATCCTGGGGGTTGGGGAGAATGCAGAGGGTGGGAAGGGAAGAAAACATTCAGTTCATTCAAACCTGTACTAATAGCAGCTTCCTTCCTACCAGAAGTCAGAGACCCCTGCTATCATTTAGCTCCTCATGATAGAGAAGACTTCCTCCCAGCCTAAGAAGGCAAAATTTCCCAACCTGTCCCAGACTTGACACTCTGCGGCAGGGAAAAAGCTGAGAGGAATAATGTGTCTCTAGGACCAACGTGGTGAACCATCCCAGGACTATCTCCACCTCCACTCCCAACTACCCCAACCTTTTCCCTAGAAAGGAAGCTAGGCTTAACATCCAGGTTTGTAGGATTCAGAGCTAAAGGGAATCTTTAAAGCTCTAATTTAGCACCCCCATTTCATTGGTGAGGAAACTGAGACCTGGGAAGGGGGAGAAATTTACTTATGGTCACAAAGCAACTTAATGCCAAAGTCAGGAATTCCAACTCAGGTTTTGTGAAATCAGGTGGACCATTTTTTCCACTCTATCACAATGTATCCAGGTGATGCTAATTCCACTAGAAAGAGTTTCTCCCTCCCCCCCCCCCTTACGTGGAAGTCTTGGTGAGATAGGGAGTATTACCTTGAACAGGGCATAGTCACAGCCCGAGGACAGTTTGCTGGCCAGTTGGATGTGACTGTAGAGCCTAGGAAAAGAAACCTTAGGGTCCCATTTCATTTTAGGCCTAGAAGGGATCTGAGAAACCATAGAGCCCAACTCCCTCATTTTATACGTGGGGAACCTGAAGCCTAGAGAGACACCATAACACCCTCTTTGCTGGGGCACTGTGCTGTATAGAAATGTTTCGTATGTTACCCTGGAAGAAAGCCCAGAAGAAAAGACAAGTCCCAGGGCAGAGCCACAAACGCCAGATAGATGGGAGGAACTCTAAGGGCAAGAGTTTAAAGGGCCAAAGCCTAAAGAGATCACCGGCTATACAGCTAGAAAGGACCACCTTGGAGTCTCTCCACTTTTGACCCTCTTATTTTACAGATATAACATGGGTTCTACAGAGAACACACAGATAGTCCCTGCCTCGCGGACACCTCAGAGCTCCAGTTGTGGCCGCAAGGCAACCTTGAAAAGACTTGACTTTTTAGTACAATATGGCACAGTGGTCTCTTGGTGTGCCCCACCATGACACCCACAAAGGGGCAGGATGCGCCATCCATGACAAGGAGAGAGGGCTTCTGACTCTCTTCCTCTAACTCTGTCACAAGTGGTCACTAGACATTGTGGGGTGTCACTCTTTCCCCATCCCCAGGTTGCTCCCACGTGGAGCATGAACTCAACTAGTTCATCTTGTACCTAGCCCCATTGGCTGATTTTTCTGCTTGATATTCTATTCTCAATATCTCAACAGAGCAATAACCTAGAGATGGGTATGTCCAGGCTCGGGGGAGACCTCGTGAGTTTGAGAGATCTGAAGGACCTGGGTCCATTAAGTGAAACAAGGGTGTGTTCCCCCTGGTTCTTCAACATTAGATGTGTGGGCTTGTCCAGGATCAAAAACCACTTCTGGGCCAACAGGAGCTGGTGTACTGCTTGCTTTCGTTTCCACTTAAGGGACCGATCTGTTCTGGACCCACAAAGGCAAGGAATGTCAGCAAATGCCATCCAACCCACATAACATATTTACCAGTGTCACACAGGGAAAAAAGTAACAGAACTAAAAATTACACTCAGACACTTTGACTCTAAATCCAGAGTCTTTTCCACCAGGCCACAGGGAAAATCTAGGGCCAGACAAGACTAGAAGGGAACTTCTTCCCCAGTAACCAAAAGGGGTCTTTTCACTCACACTTACACCACACTCTACAGGTACAAAATGCTTTCTTCACAGCTGCTCTTGTAGGGAGATAGGAGAGTCAGTATCGTTCCATTTTACAGATTGCTTCAGATACTAGCTGTGCCATTGACTCACCATGTCACAATTGTTGTTTTTAAGTCATTTCAGTTGTGTCCAGCTCTCCGTGACCTATTTGGGGGTTTTCTTGCAAAGATACTGAAGCGGTTTGCCATTTCCTTCTCCAGCTCATTTTACAGATGAGGAACTAAGGCAAACAGGGTTAAGTGACATGCCCAGTGTCACACAGCTAGGGAGAATCTGAGGTCAAATTTGAGCTCAGGAAGATGAGTCCTCCTGATTCCAAGCCCAGTACTCTATCTACTACACCACCTAGCCACTTTGCCTAGGCTTACCGTGGTTATCTGGCTTACTCAAGCTTGTAGATATTGGAGCCAGGCCCTTAAACCCTGGTCTTCTGACTCCAAGACCAGTGTTTTCTTTCTGCTTCCCCACACTGCCTCCGATCATTGATAAACAAACTCAGCAGAGACATGATAGCTGTCTTCAAGGATTTGAAAGGTTGTCTTGCGAAACAAGAATTAAACTAGCTCTGCTTGGCCCTAAAGGACAGAATGAGGAAGGAACTATATTTTGCCTGGATGTTAGAGGAAACTTCCCAATAATCAGAGCTGTCCTAAAGCAGACATGTGATTGATGCCTCAGAAGGAAGCTCTCAGTGGAGATGTTTAAGGAGATTGATGGAAGACCACTTAGAGATGTTGTAGGAAGGATTCCTGTTCAAGCACGGTTACCCTTGGAGATCACATTAGCAACCAGGACCCTTCTGTGTTTTCGGCCCATACAAGCCAAAAGGAGCCTAAGTCTTAGTACTTTGAACCTGTTTCTGCCTAGGGTTCTTAGGGTCAGGCTGGTCAAGCAGACACACACCTTATAGAAATAAACCCCATTCAAATAGCAAACTGTACTGTCCTTTTGGGCGGAATCTTTATGAGGTGGACTGGTCACAGGTAGAATTGAGAGAAGTCCTGCCAGGAGGATGTAGGATTCCTACTCACCAAAGGAAAAGGCAAACCCAGGTATCTCAGTGGAGTAGAAAATCCAGAGAAAAAGAAGGTTCTTTTTTTAGGGGAGAGAAAGAGGCTCAGGCAGAGTCACCCCTCCTTCACTAGGAGAGTTTGACAACTGAGTATAGCTTAGCTCAGTCAATAGGGAGCTAATGAAAATTTGAGTAGAAAAGTATACTTCTTCCCCACTACCCAACCCCCTCTTCCCTCCCAAGACCCAGCTGAAACACCTTCCACCAAATCCCAGATACCCACGCCCAGAAGTCCTCCACAGTATCAAACTTGGTGACCAGGTGAAGGTTGTCCTGCCAAGCCCTGTTCCTGTCATTCTTGAAGAACCATAAGGCCCACCTGCAGAGGGTGGGGAAGGGAGACAGAAAGGAAGAAAAACAGTAAAACTCAGTTATACAATATCGAACAAGTATAATGGGAAAGGTTCGTATAATGGTTTTGGTGTCCAGAGTCCTGGGTTCAAATCTTAGCTCTGATACTCATTATGTGACTAGGTAAATCACTTTAATTCTCAAGGGCCTCAGTTTACTTTTCTGTAAAATAAAAGGGTTGGGCTAGAGGATCCAGAGGGCTAATCCCCTTCTAACTCTAAATCTTAGGAGCTGAGCTCTGGGGCAGAAGAAGTAGAAGGAGGAAAGGTAAAGAGCCTTACTAATAAACTGAGGCAGGTGTGCAGGAGCAGCCCCTGCCAGTACCTGTTCTCTAGAGGATGCTTCTCCAGCTCTTCCCCAAGAGACAACTTCCTCCGGATTGGGGACTCCTCCAGCATTTGGGCTTCAGTCTGCAAATCCTGCACCTGTCCGGAGGAGGGAGGGAAGGCAGGGGTGGGGGAGGGGGAGTCAAGAACCATGAAGGGCTGGTTTCCAGTCCCCCTCCCCCACCGCTCTCAGCATAAAGGCCCTGACAAGCTCGTGGGGTGATGGGAGCCTCATAGGAAGGGGGAGGGGTATCAGACTCACAGTCGAAGCAGCTGTAGCCATGCTTAGCCCTAGACCTCTGCCCAGGGGGCTCCTTTTATCCTCTGACCACAAAGGAGGGCATGGTTCTTAAAGGAACAGTCACCATCTCCTAGCTGTCTCGCCTCTAAAGATGAAGTAGAGTATGTTTCAGGCTGAATTGACTCCACAGCCCTGTCTTCCATTCCTCTTCCCCACCCCCAGGTGCCTAAAGGGTCTCAAGTGTAGCTTTGCCTTGTGGGAGCTGGATGAATCTGTATTTAATCACTTGTCACTGCTCTACTCAGACAATGTTCATTAGCTCCCTATGGACTATGTCAAGGCCAAACTCAAGTTTCCTGTCATTCGAGGCTCTCTCAGCAAGCTGGCACGGGTCTCTTTTTCCTGACTTAACTAATATTGTTCTTTTTCCATGCATTCTCTATTCCAGTCAAACTGGACTGCTATCTGTCCTACCCTATCAACCTCCAAACCTAGGACTGACTGCTTTCCGTCAGCCTCTTTACCTTTGGAATTCCTACCCCTCCTTTGAAGCCCAATCAAATACCATGTCCTTCTCTAAAGTCCTGCATCCCTTTGGAAAGACCCACCCCCTCAGGCATCACATAAGAATAGAGATAGGGACTAGACCTGTGATTTCATTGATATAGGGAACTCTCAGAGAGGGAAACTCCCTCTACCAATATAGATTGGCACCTTCTCTTGTTTATTTGCTTGTAGTCTCTCTCATTAAATTGTGAGCTTTGTGAGAGCAAGGACTATTTCTTTCTTTGTATCTGTAGTGCCTAGCACAGTGCCTAACACCTAGTGGATTCTTAATAAATGTTTATTTATTGACTGATTCTTAACTATTCAATGGTCTTAGCTGCCTAGAACATTGAGGCTGGTCACACAGCCAGTATGTGTTAGAGGCAGGACTTGAACCCAGATCTTCTTAGCTCCAGGCTAGCTCTCTATCCATTGTGCCAGGTAGATTTCACATAGTATAATGCTGGATTTAGAGCCCAATGAGCTGGGCTCAAATCTTGCCTCTATTTAGTGCCCATGTGACCTTGGATAAGTCATTTAACATCCCTGGGCCTCGATTTCCTCCTACAAAACAAAGGTGTTGGACTAAATGGCCTCTCAAGTCCCTTTCTGCTCTAGATTTGCGACCTATGACAGGGCACTTTCTTCCGTACTTCTCTAATACACATATCATGTAATATTGAGTATGGGCAGCATCTATGTCTTATCCTCCTGAGCCCCAGAGGGGAGATCCTGTGACTTAACCTGCCTGTGTATTTCCCCCAGAACTTGAATATAGCCAGCAAATGACCCAAAGGGAAAAGAGTGGTGTGGTGTGGTGCGATCTGATCTGATCAAAAGCACCCTGGCTTTGGATTCAGAGGACCTGGGTTTGAATCCTGACCCTGCCATTTATTTGCTGCGTTACCTTGGGCAAGTCATATAACCTCAGTTTCCTCAATTGTAAAAATAAGGAAATTGAATTAGGTGAGTTCTTGGTACCTTCCAGCCCTGAATCTATGATCCTATAAACAGCCATCAATGTAGAATGCATGAGATAGTCATTTGTGAATCCCAGAATCTGGCCTATTTATTACCAGTTACCATAGGGACCTAGGATCCTGGCTCTCACCCTTACTGTCTGTAATCTAATCAATAGTATTATGGCTTCTGCAAAGGGCATGTCAATAGATTACTCTATATATCGACTCACTGTCTCTGTGACTCCCCAGATCAAAAGTGTCCTAGCTCAGTATTGAAGGTCTTAAGGCAGGATTTGTTTGTCCTTTGTTTTCTAATAGGACCAATGACATCACAGGGTGATGTCTTGACTTGTGCATAAACTGGATTTAAGTGAGGCAGAATTGCACAAAGTCTTCAGCTTCACTCCTTCTTCCAGAGTCATCAAAGTCCAGTGGCAGGACAAAAGTCAGGATGATTGGCAGTGGCCCCAGATATACTGGATGACCTTGATATCTTTGATGTCTGACCAAGCTCTAAGCGCTCCACAGTGCCTCCTTCAGCCACCTTCATGGCTATTGGAACAAATTGTCCTCATCCACCTGTTCTGCTGAGGGAAGTTTTCACATGCTTGAGGTAAACAACTCTCTACCTCACCAACATATTTGAGGGCTGTTGGTCATTCACCCTTGTTTAGCCCATCTGCTGAGACAGTTTACTGGGGTGTGGCTTCCGTGCATGCTATAGCTTCTTGGAGCCACAGGTAAGAGTTGGGTGAATCAGGTGGACACTAGATCAGCAGTCCTCATACTTCCTGAACTCCCCATGTACCCCAAGGTTCTGCCATAACAGAAATACAAAAGTATGGAAGAGGATCAGATTTATAGAGGAAGACAACTCCCATTTGTGGATATAGGATTATATATTCAGAGCTGGAGGAGAATCCTTTAGGTCATCTAGTCTGACCCTCTCACTTTATAGAGGAAGAAACCAAGGCTTAGAGAATTGATTTGCCTAAAGTCACAAGGTGGTATCAGAGACAGGATTTGAACCCAGGTCCTCTAACTCTGCTGTGTCATGCTGCTGATTGGATATGATGGGTAAAAGAAAGTATGGAGTTGAGAAACATAAGATTAAAAACCTTAGCCACTAGAAGAATGGTGATGCCTTTGGCAGAAAGAGGGAAGTTCTGTGGGAGGGGGTGAGGTTCAAGGGAAAAGATAACGAATGAGTTCTGTTTTGGTGAAGAACAGACAGAGAGTGGGGGATGATGGGCTTTGTCAATAAAGTACAGCATGGGATCACCAAAAGTACCATGCACTTTCCCAAATGTGGTCTGACTTGGTCTTCTCTTCCCATTCACCTTTAGGCTCAGCTCTTTGCCCCATATTCAGTGCCTCTCCAAGATGCTGAGGGACTATTCTCTGGGCTGTGCATCCAACTAGACGATCATAAACTGGGTGATCTTCACAACAACAGGGTTTGAGACAGAAAGTAGGGGAGAAGAGGAAGTTAATAGTGAATGGCCTCAATTTGAATGACATTTTGGTAAATGTGTTGAGCCCTGGGAAAGCTCTAGATTTCCATGATATCAGTAGACTCCAAAGGAATTAACCTAGCACTCTACATACAAAAAAAATAGATGAACACTGTGGATCGTCTAGTTGGATGCACAGCCCACGGAATGGTCCCTCAGCATCTTGGGCAGGCAATGAATATGGGGCAAAGAGCTGAGCCTAAAAGTGAATAGGAGAAGAGCAAGTTAGATCACATTTGGGAAAGTGCATGGTACTTTTGGTGATCTCATGCTGCTATTTGTTGACAAAGCCCATCATTTTAATACTAGTATTCTCCTGAAGGTGATCTGTAGCTCTGAATCATAGAACCCTTTGGATCCAGGATCCCAATACTTACGAACATTTGTTATGTGGCTACTCAGTGCAAGGCACTATACATTAAGGATGCTGTCAGGATCCTCATGCCAAGACCACCCCTCTCTTTTCACTCCTTTCTTTTTACTACTGGGAGACACCTCGTTTTCCAGAGCTAAGGCCCATCAAGCAAGCTTTGCCCTGAACTTGACGTAACCACAATCCTTTGCACTCACCCTCTGGATGAACTCTGTTGCAGCAAAATCCCAGAATTGTTTCACACCAGCCCCAGGTGGTCCCTGAGCTCTGACAAGCACCTGCAGGAACCGTGTTCTAGTCATAAAATCCTGCTGTGAATCCAACTCATCTCATTGCTGTTACCACTCACTGTCATGGCTACAGCTTACTGCATAGCCACCGCTATATGTATCAAGGGCATGCCTGTGGTCTCAGCACATGTGTCTAGTTTCCCTCCTCCAGTGGAATAAAAAATACTTTTTGCTTACAACCACTCTTAGCTCTTTGGTTTCATTTTTATTTTATGTTATTTTTTAGAGTTAACAGTCGTGATTATTCCTGTGAGCTCTTTGGTATTTTTTTCAGAGTTAACAGAAGTTGGTGTTTAACCTGTGGTTCTTTGGTCATTTATTTTCAGGGTTTGACAATATGAGGAACACAATAAAATAATGTCTACCCTCAGGGAGTTTACATTCCACTGAAGGAATTACACTTGTGCACAGTTAAATAAAATACAAGGAAAACTGAAAAGGGAGAAGCCTTAACAAGTAACATTTCACTGAAGATATGGATACTTCTTGGAGCAACAGAAAGATTCTGAAAAGCAGGGATGAGGAGGAAGTACACTCGGGGAGGCAGACAGCCTGTGCCAGTGTAGAGAAGAACTTTGGAGAACAACTTAGCAGAATATAGGGTACAGGGCCAGATTGTAGAGGGCATTTAAATGGCAACTCAAGAGTTTGTATTTTCTCATAAAACCAATAGGAAACCACTCAAGGTTTTTGGACGGGATGAAGTGATTGGACTGATGCCTTAGGAAGATTGTTGGAGAGGGGAAAGATTGCACAAATTAGGAGTTAATGCAATGATCCAGTCAAGAGGTGGCGAAAGTCTGAATGAGGGTGGTGTCCATGTGAGTGGGGTGATGGTGACAGCTACAAGGTAGGTTGGGAAGGCAGGATCTAAAGGACTTGGCAGTTGATTAGATTTGAGAGTGAAGGGGGAGGAAGAGTCAAAGATTACTCCAAGGTTGGGAACCTGGGTGATTGGAAGGGCAATGCCATAACAGAAATACAAAAGTATGGAAGAGGATCAGATTTATAGAGGAAGACAACTCCCATTTGTGGATAGAGGATTATATATTCAGAGCTGGAGGGGAATCCTTTAGGTCATCTAGTCTGACCCTCTCACTTTATAGAGGAAGAAACTGAGGCTTAGAGAATTGATTTGCCTAAAGTCACAAGGTGGTGTCACACAGGATTTGAACCCAGGTCCTCTAACTCCACTGTTCCATGCTGCATGTTGAGGTTGACATGATGATAGAGTTTCCAGCGAGAGATGTCCATCTGCACTGGTGATGTCAAAGTTCATAGGATTAAATGCATACATTTGGGAATCATCTGAACAGAGCAGATAGCTAAACCGAGGAGAACTGACAAGATCATTGAGTGAGAAAGGAGAGAGAAAGACAAAGGGCCAAGGCAGAGCCTCAGGGACACACACATGTGGAGACAGGAGATGATGCTCTAACTCAGGAGACTAAGAAAAAGTAGGTAGAAGAACCAAAAGAGAGCAGCGTTATAGAATCCAAAGGACGAGAAAGGGGTCATCAGCAAGAAATGCAGCAAAAAAAAAATTAAAGGCAACAAGGTTAAGGATTTCTAAGTCCAGGAACCTTTTAAGAAGTCCCTGGTGACCTTTAAGAGAGTAGTTTAGGAGATGGAGGAGGTGGAGCCAAGCAGGCAGAGTAGTAGAGAGCTACAGCCCATCTTCACAATCCCCACCACCACCACCACCAAATACTCCAAATAGATCTTGAAAATGCACCATACCAAATCCTGATTGGGGAAAAGCCAAGGAAAAGTGATAGTGAGTCATTTTTCCAGCCCAGATGAGGGCAAGGAGACAGACAGAGAGACCAATGGACAAGATCTAGCCAAGAGAACACTACATGGAGCACTTCAGGGGAGGGAGAGACAGTGTACAATGGCAAGATGAGGTCCCAGATCCCTACTGAGGCACCATGTATGAGAACTGGTGCCATCTGGCAGCTTTATCACCCACTACCCAGTTCCAGGTCACCAATCTAGAATGGAATGAGAAAGAGATCTGCAGAGAGGGTGGTATTCTGGGGTAGGGAGTATAGGGAGTGGGTAGGGCCCAAGGTAGTGTATGGAGAGTGGAATAAGTTCAGAAGCAAGCAGCTACTGTGTGCCTTAGATTCCAGAAGCAGAGCAGTGTCTCAGTTGCAGCTTCTAACTCAGTCCAAAGCCAGCAGAGGAATAACCAGAGGGGGAATCCCAGACCAAAGTGTGGCTTGTTGTTCTGTCACTCTGATCCAGCAGCATTTCCCCTGACAGTGACTGAGTCCAGTAGTAGCCTACAGAAACTCCAAAGGAGGTAAGCCAACAGGTCTTCTGCTCAGACTTAGAACTCAGACCAGGGGGAAGAAATCAGACTGGGCCCTGTAGAAGACCAGTTTGAGAGCCCTGAAAACTTGCAGGTTCCCAGCATGACCTGTTCCTAAGATCCTGGAACAACACAACATGCAATATCCAAAGAAAGCCACAACAAGGCCAGCCCAGACCTTCCTTCCAGACTTCAGCCACTATATTAGGGCCAGGCTGTAGGTTAGAAGAATAAACAAACAAAAAAGAATCCTAGCATAAAAACCTATTATGGTAAGAGGGATGCTCCAGACACAAACCCAAAAGAAGAGTCATTACTCCAAAATATCTGTAAGGAAAACACAACTTGGGCTGTGTTAAGCAAGAATCCCAAGAAGAGATAAAGTATGAGTTAAAATTTTTTTAAATAAATGAAATCTATTTTGATATGATATGATTTGAAAAGATATTATACTAAATAAAAATGAAAAAAAAGTGAGATTTGTAGAAGAAACAATTGGAAAGAAAATTAACAGTTTGCCACAAGAGTCACAAAACCTTATTCAAGAAACAAACTTCCTGAAAATTGTTGTTGTTGAATCGTTTCGGTCATGTCCTACTCTCCATGACCCCATTTGGGGTTTTCTTGGCAAAGATACTAGAGTGGTTTGCCATTTCCTTTTCCAGTTCATTTTACGGATGAGGAACTGAGGCAAACAGGGTCAAGTGACTTGCCCAGGTCACTTGTAAGTGTCTGAGGTGAGATTTGAACTCAGGTCCTCCTGACTCCAGGGCTTGTGCTCAATTCTCTACGCCACCTAGCTGAAAATTAGAGTGGATCAAATAGATATCGAAAAATGCTAAAGCAAAGTCAAAAGACTGAAAAAATAGAAGAAAACGTAAAGTATCTCATAGTAACAACTAAACTAGAAAATAGAACAAGTAGAAAAATATTTAAGAATCATTGTGCTGTCCAAAATCCACAAACAAAATAAGAGCTTAAACATTATATTTTAAGAAATTTTCAAAGAAAATTACACAGATCCTTTAGAACTAGAGGGCAAAGTAAAAATAGAAAGAAGCCACCAGTCATCTTATGAAAGAGACCCTCAGATGAAAACTCCCGGGACATGATAGCCAAATCTAGAGCTTCTAGGTAAAAGAAAAAAATATGGCAAGCAATCAGAAAGCAAGACTTCAAATAACAAGGAGACACAATAAGTAACACACCCTATTTAGCAGCCATCACTATGAAGGATCAGAGAGCTTTGAATAGGATATTCCAGAAGGCAAAGGCCAAAGGCTTGCAGCCAAGAATACATTATTCAGCCAAATTGAGAATAATGCTACAGACAGAAAAATAAACCTTTAATGAAATAGAGGACTTCCAAGCATTCCTGGTGAAAAGAACAGAGCTTCATAGAAACTCTAAAGTTCCAATACAGGATTTGAGAGAAATATATAAAGGTAAACATGAATGAATAATCATAAAAGACTAAACAAAGATAAATTGCTTGCCTTCAAATATGGGGAAATGTCTCCTCTATCATTAAGGGCAAAAGAGCGAGTCTAATTAAAAAGAAGGCCTGGGAGTAGTTGTGTTTAATCTTAACAATCTTAAGAGAAGAATGAAAAGAGAGAGGAAGAGGAATACACTGAAGGCGGGAGAGGGAAGGAAAGTAAGGTTAGAGAAAATTATCTCACATAGTTGAGGTGTACAGGTAGAAGTCTATACAAACAAAGAAGTCTATGAAACAAGGAGAGAGGGAGAGGCTGATACTTCAATTTCTGAAATGGTCAAAGAAAGGAAGAATACACATATATACAGCTGAGTACAGAAATACATCTCATTCAATGAGGAACTAAGAGGAAAAGAGCAGAAGAGGTAACTAGACTAAGATTAGTCCTAAGCAAAACAAACTCCAAGGATGTACAAAAATATTTATAGGTCTTTTTGAGGTGAACAAAATGGGAATCTGAGGGAATGCACATGAATTGGGAAGTAGCTGAACAAATTATGGTATATAAATATGATGGAATATTATTATGCTGCAAGAAAAGAAATGAAGAAGGAATGGTTTCAGAGAAACCTGAGAAGATTTGTATGAACTGATGCAGAATGTAGTTAACAAAGCCAGGAGAACAATTTATACAATGATACAATTTATATAATGATAACAATACAGTAAAGACAAACAACTATGAGCTACTCTGCTCAGTGTAATGACCAACCATGGTTCCAGAGGAACAATGATGAAACCTGCTATCTACCTCCAGTACTGAGAGTATAGAATAAAACATGTATAAACATATATTGTATATTCATAGCTATATCTACATGTAGATATTGATACACACACTGTAATACATATATATATATGTATGTATACACACACAGCACACATATATATTCTTTTAGACATAGTCAATGCAGAAATTTGTTTTGCCTGACAACACATATTTGTAACAAGGATTTGGGGTGTTTTTTCCATTCTCAATTGGTAGAAGGAGGGAGAGAATGTGGACTTTTGCCAATTGAAAAAAATAAAATTTAAGTTAAAAAAAGACAGTAGTTTAAGAAGAGTGAGGTGGAACAACTATATAGCAGCCTGGTGACCACTGGCATCAAAGCAACTCAGTTAGCTCCATTAAGGTTAAGAAAGTGCTTTGAACCTACAAATACTGTATGTCCTTTACAATTTAGAGAATAGAAGGAAGAATGGAAATCCGGAGGTACTAACTACAGGGGAAAGACTGAAAGGCTTGCATATGCTTTGTGATATATACATATATATATATATGTATATACATGCACACACATATACACCTATACATACATGCATTTGTAATGCAAGAACAGTGCATCTACCTTATTTATAAAAGGAGCTCCAATGTAGTTGATTTGTAAGAGGTTTTAGTCCTCAAAAAATAAAAAGGAATCTCTGTAGGGGGAAAAATGAATGGTGGAATCAAAGCCAGACTGAAAAGGGTTGAAAAGTGAATAGATGGTAAGAAAACAGTCAGTGAGTGTAAATGATTCTGGGAATTTGACAATGAAAGAGAGGAGAAATATAGAGCATTAGCTTGAGGGGATGGTATGATCAAGTGAAGATTATTTTTAGTATAAAAAGCACACAGACACACATAAAAGAACAAATGCTTTATTTTGGCATTGAAAGGAGAGTGGTAGGGAAAACTACTCGGGGTGCAATGCCTATGTCTGCCACCAGGTGGCAATTCAATCTCATGTGGTTCTGGCCTACCTTCATCGAACAGGCAGGGTTAAGCACATTCTCTAGATTCTAGTTTTCAGCCATCTGCTCAGGGCAACTCAACATACATGGGTGGGCTCCTCTTGATCCATACATTTCCCCAGGTTTACCCTTTTCAGAGAAACCTGTGTTGAAATTGTATCTTGTTATAGTCCCCATAACCACCCTACCAGCATTATAGTATTTAAGTAGCCAGTAAAGTAACAATAAATAGGAAGTAGGAACTAAGAATATAAGGAGAAATATAGAAGCTGTTTGTTAAAACTGTCTCCTAAATTAATTACAGCCACATCTAGATACTTATATACTAAATTAAGAGAAGCCAGTTAGGCCCCAACAAAATGGCCCTTGGCTTGCAAGATGCAGATAAGCACCAAATATGTATAGTAAAACTAGAAAAGTATTGTATTAATAAGACTTAGTCTATTTCCCCCAATCCAGAACCCCAAAACTCTACCCCTTGAGCATGCCTCCAACTGCTACCTGTCTATGTTGCCCAGATGCTCCCAACTCCACTCGACAGATTTATAAGGGACTCCATAAGTCACTTAACCCTGTTTGCCTCAGTTTCCTCATCTGTCAAATGAGCTGGAGAAGAACTCTAGGAACTTTGCCAAGAAAACCCCAAATGGGGCCCCAAAGAGTCTGACATGACTGAAATGACTCAATAACAACAATAAATGTACCCTTTTCCTTCCTCTGTCTATGTCCCCAGCTATCTGCCTCCTTCTCCTACCCTATTCCCTGAGCTGTCCCTGAATCTTCTTCCTCTGTACTCTGTATCTCATTAAAGTGTGACCGTTGTATTATTCCCCACTTGCGGCCAGTATGATCTTTCCCAGTACCCAAAGAACCAGCATTGTTCACCCCGCCCCATCTGAGACCTCTTTATAGGCCTCTCCCTGAAAGTATAAAAGCCCAGTCTAGGACTCCATTTGTCAGCAGCCAGACATCCTATTTCCTATAGGAACTCAGACACCCACTGTGGAGAAGCATGGCACTATGAATTCACAAGAAGAAAGCAAGAGCTGATGAATGCCAATCTAGATAGGGATCTCCCATAGCGGTTGGCCCCCAAGTTTCTATCTCTTCTGATAGCATGATGAATTCTCACCAATAATTGAGCTTGTCTTAGCAAATAGGGGTCCAGACTTAGGGTCAGGAAGACCTGGTTTCAAGTTCTAGGGTAACCAGGGGCAATTCATTTAACCTGTCGGTGCCTCAGACAACTGTCCGAGACTATAAGCTTCAGAGAAGATACAGATCTGCACTGGTAGAGAGAGTTTTCTCATTCTGGACTTCCTTTTGCCCATTAAATGACAGATTCTAACCAAAAAAAGAAAAAAATTCATTAACTTACCAAATATCTCTAGCCCCTATTCTCAAAGGATCTTAATCGTTCTAGACTTCAGGTGCCCTAAAAAAAAGATTACTCACATACACATAGTGTGTGTGTATATAAAAAGTATACTTACTAAAGCAGAATCAAAGTTACACAAAGTGCTATTTCTAAAGGAGCTCTGACGCAGCAGAGGCTTTCTATGTGGCATAATTTGTTGCTCTCTTGGGGCAGGGAGACATATCATACCCAGAGATTTGATAGAAAAATGCTTGCAAATATCCCCCAATATCAGAATCCCAGGAGGAGGAATCATCTCTACCAGTGGCTCTCACAGATCTGCCCTCAGATCCTAGCCACCCTCTAGGAGCGATGCCATCAAATAACTTCACCAGTTGCCCCCGAGGAACTCAGGCAGCCTTTTTCTCTGCGTCGTCATCATTTCACAAGGTGTTTTAGCTACTGCCCAAGGAACCCCAGTTATTGAGCTCAAATAGCCAAAGGCTGTGTGCTGTTTGGAGCCTTCATAGGTCAGTTGCTCTTCCTTCTCTTCATCTTCCAGAGTCAGAGGCAGTCAGTACAAAAGAAGGACCATCGGCTAAGCCTTAACTAGCAACTCAAACCCAGGGAGATCAGGAGACAGAGTTCTGGGGAAAGAAAGAGTCAGACATACAGACAGACACGGAGAGCTGCATAAAACACTGGCTCCGTCCTTTTTTAAGTCCTTCTGTCACAGTACATCTTGTGCTAGCTCTCTAGCGTACAGTCACTCCCTGAGGCCATATAGCCCCACACTTCCCATCTCTCTGGCACCTTCAATATGCAGGGGGAGCATGTATTGGCTGCATCACAGGAAGCTGTTGCAAAGAGTGTTACATTAGGTCTGAGCATGTTCTTAGGCAGTGGGGAAGGAGCCAATAGATAGGGTGAGATGAAAGAGGAGAAAAAAAAAGAAGTGGGAGGAGATGAACCGAAGGGCATTGTAGAAGACTTGGCCTTGGCTAGGAGAAAGGATACTTCTTCCTGAGAAACAAGAACAAAGGAACAGAGGATGGGTGGAGATGTGCAGGGAGTTTGAGGTATAGATTGGGGAGTTGACAGAATTCACAAGTGGCCTCGATTCTCCCAGAAGAGTAGTAATCAAGGTCATCTGCTAAAAGAGAAGGGTTTGAGACTTAAAGGGAAGCTTTGGAACAGCTGCCTTAGGGCAGGGAAGAATGAAAAGATAGCTATGTAGTAGTGAAGAAAATATTGGTATTATATAATATGAATTATCAGTTGGCCCACTTAGAGTGTTATATGATCTGCAGCTTAATCAGTCAGTTAACAAACATGCTGTTATTATTATCACGAATAGCTCACATTCGTAGAGTGCTTTAAAGTTTGCCAAGCTCTTTACCTGTGTTCTCTCACATGATCCTCACAACCAGAGGGGTCAAACTCCAATAGAAATGGGGCCACATAGGTAAGGATCCCTATGGGTAGCATATTGACTTAGAAAACCACATCTTAACATTATCTATGTTCTATCACATCCTGATTAATTTTGTTCAATATTTATCAATTTTGTTTTAATCTAGTTCTGGCATCACTCCTGAGTGTTGTAGCCCCTGGCCTGCCATCCCATTTTTTTATACCTCTGCTCAGAGTAATCCTGTGAGGTAGGGGGTATTACTATCTCCACTTTACAGATGAGAGAAGTGAGGCTGAGAGGTTAAGTGACTTGTGTAAGGTCACAGAGCTAGTAAACATCTGGGCAAGATTCAAAATCAGGGCCTTCCGAAAGTTCAGCCGCTATCCACCAAGCCACCGAGTATTCAGATTTAAGAGCCTCTCGTAGGGAAGTGAAGATTGAGCTGAGGACAAAGAAGTGTAGGAGTTCCACAGTGAGGGAGGAAATTGAAAGGTCAGGGAATTATGATCAGAGAGATTTTCAGAGTTCAGGATGACAGAGGTGTCTCTTCCCCTCTCTTCCTCTTCCATCATATCTAACCAGTTGCCAAGTTACCAATTCTACCTCCACAAGATCTCTCAAATCTGTCCCTTTCTCTCTCCTCACATGGCCATCTTCCTAGCTCAGGCTCTCATTACTTTCTTCTCTCCTAGAACGCTACAATAGCCTTCTGACCAGTCTCCTGACTTCCAGTGTTTCCCCTCTCCAATCCGCCCTCCACAGAGGTACCAAGATCATCTTTCTATGGTATTACCATCCCAATGTTAAGGAATGTTAAGAGATCCTCTGAATTTGTCTTTTTAAGTTGCCATATTTTCCAGAAACACTGGATCCAGAATATGCAGGAGACTCTGATGTGTCACGGACAAACCCCCTCCCCCAGCTGACATAATTTGTTATGTGCAGCCCAAGCTGGACTCCCTGTGTGTCACTACTCAAAACCCTGGAGCATTTATCTATTGCCTCCAGGATAAATTATAAACTCCTTACCTGGACATTTAAACTCCTGTCTATATTTCCAGACATTTCAAATTGCTTCCTTTCACATATTCTATACTCTAATCAAACTGGTCTGCTTACTGCTCCTCAAATTTGTTACTACATCTTCTATCATCTCAGAATCTTTGTATAAGCTGTCTGTCACCCATGTGGAATGAAGCCCTCCCTCCCCCCTTCCCCCTCCTGCTGCTAAGAATCCTTTACTGCCCTCAAGGCTCAACTCAGGGGCTCCCTGCTTCAGGAAGCTTTTCCTCAATTATTAGTTCTCGCTCTCTCCTCTAATTATCTTGTATCTGCTTATCTGTTTATATGTTCTATTCCCTAGTAGGATGTAATCTCCTTGAAGAGAAGAATGTTTTTCATTTTTGTCTTTGTATCGCTAGTGTTTAGCACCTTAAAAATATCTGTGGGGAGAGAAATGAAGATCTGTGATTTCTTTAGTGCAGAGAATTCTCACCTAGGAAATCCCCCCACCCCAATGCCTATCAGCAGCTGTCTGAAGTCGTTGTTCTGTGGGTTTTTCAGTTGTGTCAGACTTTTCATGACCCCATTTGGAGTTTTCCTGGCAAAAATACTGGAGTGGTTTGCCATTTCCTTCTCGAGTTCATGTTAGACATGAGGAAACTGAGGCAAACAGGGTTAAGTGACTTGCCCAGGGTCATACGGCTAGTGTCTGGGACCATATTTGAATTCAGGAAGATGAGACTCCCTGAGTCCAGGCCCAGTACTATGTCCACTGCACTACCTAGCTGCTCTTGTTCTGAAGTATAGAATCTTACATAGTTATCTGGGGGACACTGAGAGAAAGACCTGGGTCCAAACCTTGACTCAGATACTTACTTTGAAATGTCTGGACATGAAATGTCTGGAAAAACATGAGCAGGGTCATTCAGTCAGTATGTGTCAAAGGTGGAAGTTGAAACCAGGTCTCCCTGACTGAAGCCAGCACTCTGTCCATTGCTAGTTAGTCAGTCAATAATTTTTTCCTAAGCATGTATTATATGCCAGGCATTGTGCTGACAATTCAAAAAGAGACAAAAGACAGTCCCCCACCCTCCAAAGACCTCACAATCTAATGGGGGAGACAACAAGAAACACAAACATCTCTCTCTCTCTCTCTCTCTCTCTCTCATAAATAGCAAATAATGACCATAGGGAAGGCACTAGAAGGGTTGGCAAAGGCTCCCTGGAAAAGATGGGATTTTAGTTTCAATTTTAAGGAAGCCAGGGAAGTCAGTTGGCAGAGATGAGGCAAGAGAGCATTCCAAGCATGGGAGACAGCCAGAGTGTCTTGTTGGAATAGTAGAGAGGCCGATGTCACTGCATTGAAGAATGCTTGGCCAGGCGTGAGCAGAAGAAGACTGGAAAGGAGCCAGGCTATGAAGGAATTTGAACACCAGAGAATTATGTATTTGATCCTGGAGGCCATAGGGAGCTACTGGAGTATGTTGATATTATGTCACATGGCTTCTTAATAAATATCAGTTGAATTTAATCAAATGGTAAAGTCTAGGTGTGTCCACTCTTGTGAATGACTACAGTAGGGTAGAAATAAAGGTCATGGAGTTAGGGAGGTTTCTGTACCAGGAGGTCAGAGATTCAAAGGGCTATCAACATATTGATAGACCTAAATTATGGAAGGCAGCTACTGGGGTGAATGAATGAATAATTAAAACAAACATTTATTAAGTGTTTACTATGTACCAAGCTCTAGACTAAGTTCCAAGGATATGAATACAAAAATTAATATGGTCCCTGACCTCAAAGAACTCACATTCTACTAGAGGCAGGGTGGGAAAGGGCACTTGGGCAGGGTAGAAAAGAAAATAGCAGGGTAGAGAGGAAGACTGTGCCCTTCCCTGAATTCCTCGAGGAAGGAAGAAGAAAGGAGCAAAATAATATTCCAGAGGGAACTGGCCTGAGAGTCAGGGACACATGGGTTCAATTCCTGCTTCTGAAACATAGTGGCTGTGAGACCCTGGGCAAGTCACTTAACCTCTCAGTAACCCCAGGCAACTCTTTAAACATTTCAAAGAAGGCACAGATATGAATTGGTAGAGAGAGAGTTTCCTAACTAAGAAGTCCAATGGAATCATAGGTCTGAATATATTTCAAAGAGAGAGACAGGAACAGAGAGAGAGAGAGAAAGAGAGAGAGACTGAAGAGAGAGAGAGAGAGAGAGACGAAGGGAGGGAGGGAGAGTGATCTAGGGGCTAGCAAGGCTCTGTTCAGAGTGAAAGAGGTGAAAGGTGAGAATCTCAAAGAAGAAGAAGGTGGGGAATATGGATCTCCCTCCTAACCTAATACATGGATAGGGGTTGTGGAGGGGGAGGTGCTTTGAAGGAGCCAGCAGAATTGGAAAGGATGCAAAGGGATGAGGTATCTTCTGGAAAAAAGCCAAGTTTCCTTGAGCACAAGAAAAAGTGTGAGAAAAAAAGGCGTGAGAAAAATAATTGTAAGATGAAAGGGATCCTATTATTGACAAAGGGGTTTCTGGGGCACAGTGGAAGGACAAGACAGAGAAGGAAAGGGCCTGGGGAGGGCTGAGCAGGAAAGGGGAGAGTTGATAGTAGGAAGGGGTTTTCAAGGAGAGTCTGAATCATGGAATTAAGGGAACAGGAAAGGGGAATATGCTAACAAAGGTGGAGGGGAGAGGTATCAAAGGAATAGGGGTGGCGGGTACCAGTAGATTGGGGGATATTTGGCTGACCATAGAAGGGGTCACAGAATCAGAGACTTAGAACTGGAAAAGACTTTAAATATCACTGAATCCAACACCTTGTTTTACAGATGAGGAAATAGGCCCAAGTGATAAGCTTAAGCAACTTGTCCAAGGTCATTTAGCTAATAAGTATCTGAGAGAGGGATTGAACCCAGAACTTCTTGACTCCAGGTCCAGGACTCTTATCCGCGCTATCACCTAGCTGTGCCTACACGTGAAGACCACAGGTAATGGCAGCTGGAGAGGTTAAAAAGGAAGACAGGCCTAGAACAGGCTTCCTACTCCTTTCCCTTTCTGTCTTAACACCAGAAAGGGGCTGCTGGTGCAGGAGTAGAGGAATGGGGGCTCCTAGGGGTCATGTGACAGAAGAGGCCTTGAGGCTTGGGCAGCACATAGGGCCACTTCATTCATCATTTAAATATGGTCCAAGGTCTAGGGCAGCAGAGTAGGCCCAGTCCTAGAGGCGCCTCCTCTTCTCAGCTGCAGCAGCACCCTCTGCCCCCACCTACCTGGGTCTGCACTGGTGATAAAGGACTGAGTGGATGCAGATTTCACAGCTTTCAGTGGAGGTTAGCATGAGGTGAGAGAATTCACAGTGAGTGTTGCCTCCACAGATGGCAATAGCAGCCAGGTCAGTAGATTCTCTTTACAAGAGAGAAGATATTCTACACATTCAGAAATTAAACACCAGGGAAATATTGTTAGGGAAACATTTTTAAAAATCTGCTTGGTTTCAAACTAGGTGATCCTCAGTCTCCTGGGGTCTCTGAGGTTCCTAGGTCCATAGCAATACAAAAGCATCTGTATGTATTTTGTATTTGTATGATATGTAGATGGATAACTGATAGCCTTGATTACTCTTTGGCTTGAAATGGGCCCTAAATGAGATATTTCTTTCAGACTATATCCTAGTTGAATTTGGGGTTATCCATTGGGGCTCTCTAAAATAAACCCTATTAGCACATCCTTACAATCACGGGTACAGTCTCAGCCAATCAGGAAGCTTAGATGATATTATGGGTTTATGATGCTTTACTCATTTCTTTTGGACTGCATCTGTAATTTCTTGTATTTTATGGAACTCCTGGTGAGTAACCTCTCTCTGCCAATGTAGATCAGCACCTGCTCTACAGCTTATACAGCCTTAGAGAGTTGCCTGGAGCATCGAGAAGTTAGGCGACTCACCCAGGGTCATACTTTCAGTATGTGTCAGAAGCAGGAATTAAATCCTTAATGACTTCCTGACTCTGAGGCCTGTGGTCTATTCACTATGCTGGACTGAAGGACTTTGCTAGGCAGTACACAGAGGGCGGGATTGGGAATCCTGCCATACAGAGTAACAGGGGTATATAAATCCCACTTCTGGTACTATAGGAAGGGGAAAACAGCTAAGAAGAAAAAAAAATAAACCTCCAAAAGGTAGTCAGCCATAGTACTAAAGAATCACTTATCTAACTAGATATCAGGCTTTCCTCCCTTCCTCTCCCCCCACAGCCTCCATCAGGAAGGGAAGCATCATGGCAAACAGCAGCTTCACTGAGAACTTGGAACCCCAACTTCAAGTCCAGGCTCTCCCATTTATTAACCATGTGACCTTGGGTTCTATTTTGGGGTGCCACTGGTCTTCTGTGTGATATTGGATATTTTCTTCCCCCTCTCTTGGTCTCAATTACCTCTTCTTTTTTTTTCCTTTTTTTTAATTTTTATTTTTTATTTTTTTAAATTTA
>CM053625.1:65841448-65868195 GCA_028646595.1 Phalanger gymnotis | reverse complement strand
ATGTTAAGGCACTCTCCTCTCGTCTCCTGGTCTGGTTGGTCCACACCACCCATGCTGGGCCCTGCTCCACTCTGCTCCGCTCCCCTCCCAGCTCCGTGAGGGATAGGCCTTACCCAGAGACCATCTAGGCTGTCCTGGGCTAGAGCCCTGCTTCTCTCTGCTATTTTGTGGGTTCTACAGTTCTAGAATTGGTTCAGAGACTATGGTGGCAAGGATATTCAAGACACAAACCCAGAAGAAAAGGATGACTCTAAAACATCTACAAGCAAAACTTCAAGGAAAAACACAGCTTGTACACAAATTCAGGTAAGAGTTTTTGAAGGATTTTATAAATTAAACAATAGAAAGAATTAGAAAACAAATAAAAGCTGTAGAGGAAAGATGACATAAGAATTAACAGCTTAACACAACAGTTATAAAACCTTGCCCTTGAAAATTAGAATGAACCAAACAGAAATTAATGACTCCATGAGTCAATAAGAAAAACTGGGAAAAAAAATTTAAGATGCAAGATATCTCACATTTTTAAAAAGTCTGACCTAGAAAACAGATTCAAGAGAGATAACATAAGAATCACTGAGCTTCCTGAAAGATATGACCAAAAAAAGAGCTTGGACATCATATCTCAAGAAATTATGAAAGAAAACTGCCTAGATTTCTTAAAACCAGAGCGCAAAGTGAAAATAGAATCTACATGTCAATTCCTGAAAGAAACCCAATGTGGAAACTTCCAAGAATATCATAGAAAAAACTCAGAGCTTCCGGATCAAAGAAAAAAAAAATTCCGTCAGCAGAAAGAAAGAAAAAATTTAAGTACTAGGGAACACAGCCAGGATCACACAAAATCTAGCAGCCACCACTATAGAGAAGCACTACTATAAAGAACTTGGAATATGACATTTCAAAAGTCAAAAGATGTAGGTTTACAACCAAAAATAACTTACCTAGCAAAATAACCAGTATAATTCTCCAGGGCAAAAAGTTAATTTTTAATGAAATAAAGAACTTCCAAGCATTCCTGATGAAAAGACCAGAGCTAAATAGAAACTTTGAAATATAAACACAGGAGTCAAAAGAAACATAAAAAGATAAAAATGCACTATCAATTGGAAATGAGAATGAAGTGTTTAGATTCTAATGGGGATATGTCAATGCTTCCTCAAAACTCTAATATCATCAACAGAAGCATTTAAATAGACAGAGGCTCTAGGAGAGAGAACGAGGAGGAAGGAATATTATCTCACATAATCAGGGTACACAAGTAGAGAACTATAAAACAAAGAGAAAAGGGTGTAGGTAGTGGATACTCGAACCTAACTTTCATCTGAACTGGTGAAAAGACGTAGCTAAAGTAGTCCATGAAGAAAAAAAAATATCTAAAAAACAAATGAACACAAAATAACTCCTATATCCCATATGAGGACTAGATGAGGTAAACCAGAAATATTAAGCCTAGAGAAGAAAAAATTTAGGGGGAACATGATAGCTGAATGTTAGATGGAGTAGTAGATAGAGCACTGGACCTGAATTCAAATCTAGCCTCAGACTCTTACTAGTTCTATGACCCTGGGCAAGTCACTCAACTTTTCTCATCCTCAGTTTCCTCAACTGTAAAAGGGGGATAATTATAGCACCTCCCTCACAGGGTTGTTGGAAGGATAACAATATTAAGTGAGTTAATATGTGTAAGGTGCCTTGTATTACACATAAGCTATTACAATTATGATGTGATATTTAAAAGGTTGTTGTGAAGAGGTATTGACTTGTTACGATTGGCTCTGGAAGGTGGAACTAGGAACAATAGGTAGATGTCAAAGAGAGGCAAATTTAGCTTTTTTAAAAGAAAACTTCCTAAATATTAGAGCTATCTGAAAAAAAGAAAAAGCTTCCTTGGGAAGTAGTGAGCTGCCTTTTATTAGAGATGTCTAAACAATGCTGGACAACCATTTGTCAGGTAGTTTGCAACGGGTATTTGTATTCAGATCTGGGTGGGAATAAATACCCTTTAAAGTGTCTTCTGACTCTGAGTTTCTATGAATACTCTTGCCCTCTCTGAGCTTCACTTTCTTCATCTATAAAAATGAGGATAATCATATTCACATTACCTATTTCAGAGGTCTCAGTGATTCATGCGCTGTCAGAACTTGAAGGACTGGCCCTTAAAAATCATCCAGTCCAACCTCTTCATTTGCACAGTAAACTAGTGACAGAGTAGGGATTTAAACACGGGTTTCAAGTTCATTGTCCTGCACTGCCCAGCCTCATTGCCAGGAAAGGACTGCTAGGTGGCTCATTGGATAGAGTGGAGGACTAAAAGTCAGGAAGATCAGAGTTTGAATCCTGTTTCAGACACTTACTAGCTATGTGATTCTGGGTAAATCACAGCATCTATGCACCTCCATTTCCTCATCTGTAAAATGGGAATAATGGTAGCATCTTCCCCCCAAGGTCATTGTCAGGATCAGATAAGAATGGATAAGTATGACATGCAAAGTCCTCTTCAAACCTTAAAGCATTATAAAAATGGTAATTATTAATATTGTTGTTGCTTCATAAAACAAGAAATAGGAGCTAACCTCAGTCTTACCAACAACTTGATACCCTGTTACCATCACCCCAGCAAAAACTCCTCATGAAAATCTCCAACTGAGTCAGAATTCCGACTCCAACAAAATGCCTTATTCAAGTGTCAGGTCTACTGTGCGCAACAGCCCTCAGTATGTAGGTCATCCTGACAGCTGATTTGCCTTTTAGTCCCTACCTTTCTAATTATCCATCTCCTTTAAGGCTCAGGGCAGGCTTAAGCTACCTAGTAGGGAGATGCCCCCTCCCTACTCAGTGGTCCCCAAATAAATGGGTTTCTTCCTCCCATTTAAATGTATTTAAGCAGTAGCTTTTATTTAAGAAATTTAAAGTTCTTTGCAAAAATTAATTTATATACTCTTAGAACATCTGCTTCTGAATGGTAGATAAGGCAAAAGTGTGCAGTGGGAAAAGCCCCAGATTGCCAGCCTCCACTCTGCAATTGACCCATTGGGTAACCTTGGGCAAATCACTTCTCATCTCTGAGTCTCAGCTTGCTCACCTCATGAAAAAAGCAATATGACATAATGGAAAGATAATGGGATTTGGAGTCAGGGACCTGGGTTTGAATCCCAGCTGTACTACCTGTGTAACTTAGAGCACACATCTAAGATATCCAACCTCTCTGGGCATATTTTTAATCTGTAAAATGGGGACCTCAGATGCTCTCCAACTCCCTTCTTGCTCCAAATCCTGTGATCCCCTTTGATTAGGTCCTTGCCAATTCTGACGCTCTATTCTACACTCTTTTTGCATGGCTTCTGTGCAACTAGGGAGTAGGCAGGAGAAAAAAAGACTCAAGTCTTCTAACTTCCAGCACAAAGGATTTTCCACTTCCAGTCCTCATCCCCTCCCTTTTTGGTCCAATCTTTGCTTCAAGGTTCTGTTGCAGGGTAGCTACAGAGCTGATTCTGAGAACATGAGGGCTCCTGCAGTTAGAATCACAATAGTTTCTCTTCAGTCCTCTAGCCCATGCTTAGTGAGGCTTATTTGGAAAGACAGAAGCCCTCTCTGCTTACTCTTCCCCTTCTTTGGCCCAACTTGCTAGCTTTTAATCCATCTATCCTTAGACACATCATATAGGGCTGGTCAGAGATAGTAAGGACATTCCTTAGAATGCAGGATATCACAATTGAATGGATCTTCAGATTCTACAATGTGGCATGGTAACATTTAGTATCTAATTGAATCCCTTCATTTTATAGATGAGGAAACCCAAAGGTTTGTGTTACATGCTAGGTCTTCAATTTTCAGAAAGACTTTGGAGTCAAGGGATCTGGCTTTGCATGACATACTGGAATATTTTCAGAAGTGGGCAACCAGGAGGGTGAGGAGCCTGGAAATCATTGTGGAAGCCCAAGTACTCTTTATGTGTTACAAAAACTAAGAATTAATGTTTTAACAGTATCCTTGGTCTAGTTTCCTGAGTTCCCATGAATATTGGACCTAACAAAAACAGGGAGGGCTAAAGAGAGTGGAGTTCTTTTAATTCATCTGTGACTAAGTTAATAGAAAATGCATCCTTTGTTAATTGTTGATTAAACCAAGTGAAAAGAGGGGGAAGGGGAGAATTGTACATTCTCAATTTATCTAAAATCTGTTAGATGAACATTTTATTTATGTATAAGCCACTTGAATAAAGGTAAATTCTGCCTAACAGGGTTTCTCCTCTAATCAGGAAAAAAAATCATCTCTCACTCATGCTAAACCATTTCTAATTCACATTTATAGCAATCTTGAAAAAAATGGAAAAATTCCACAGCAAAAACAAAAAGTACAGGATTTTCAGTTAAGGATTTCGTATTACTGATCAAAGATTATGGGCCTATCCTGGGGAAGATTGGTCTTCCTTGAAAAAGATACATCTTCTCTTAGTTTGGTCAACATTGAGCTATTAATTTAGTCAAGGATCAACTAAACGGCTCATTCTTTCTTCACCTAGTTACTGATTTCACCTTCCCATATAATTAAGAACAATTCCTATTTTGATTAGATGCTCTAATCAAGAAAGCCCGGGAAATTAGATGGACACTGTTAGAACATTAATTCTTAATTTTTGTAACATAACAAAGCTTTAGACTTAGGAACAGAGCCACAATGGCAGAGAAATGGGAAGTATATCTGAAATCCCCAAAACAACTCCTGAACAAAAATCTAGAAAAGACACCAGACTGAATCCTGATCGGTAGATACAATACCAAAAAAAAGTTAGAACTAGCCATATTTCTAAGCCAGTCAGCATAGAAAGATAGGCAAGGCAGGACAGTGTCTAGCCACCATCATACCTCACAGAGCATGCCAATGCACAGGAACTGAAGAGGACTGAAAATATGGACCAGGGCAGATCTACACAGAGAGGCCCAATCTTGGGCGAATTGCAGAAATACCTGCCAACTGGCAGCTCTGTCGTTCATTACCCAGTGCCCCTTCATAGATCCAGGATGGACAAGGAAGTGATCTTAGCTTAGGGGTAATGTTCCAGGGTGAGGAGCAGTTGTAGGCCCTAGGTAGTATACCTTCAGAGGAGTGAGTTCAGAAGCAAAACATAATGTTGTGATTCTGAGGACAGGTCTCAGTTCTAGCTTCTAGGCCTGTTTGCAGTGGAATTATCAGGGCAGGAAATCCCAGGCCAAGGAGATTCATTCTGAATCTTCAGTGCTTTCCTGATAGTGGCTAAGCTCAGCAGAAATCTACTGGAACTCCAACTTAGTGTAAACTCACAGGTGTGTTGCTTTCTATAATGTAAGCTTCTTGAGGGCTGGGGCAGTCTCATTTTTGTCTCTGTGTCCCCCAGAGCCTAGAAGAGTGCCTGGAATATAGTGGGCACTTGAGGAATGTTGGTTGGATTGTATAATGAGATTAAAAGACATAATTGGCACCTTCATACATCTGAAAGGTCTGTCATGGGGAAGAAACAAACCCTGACTTTATTCTTATTCCTAACCTTAACCCTTTATAACTCCATCTCAATCCTGAACTTTATCCCTGACCCCAATCACAGTGTTCAGGAAGGTTAGGGGTTTTTTTTTTACTAGAAGAGGTAGAATGATATGAGAGAATCCCTCAGACTGGCTCATTAAAACACTACATTCTAGTCCAGGCTCTATCACTCAATTGTGTGTCTTTGGGCAAGCCACTTTTCCTTCTTCAGTTTTGGTCTCTTCATCCCTAAAGTGAGGGGTTAGACTAGGTGGTTTCTAAGCACCCTTATGACCCAAGATTCTATAAGTATAGAGATCAGTGTAATTCTAACAATATAGAAACCAACAAAGTGATTCATTCTCCCTTATTTCTAAATCTGTTCCCAATTCTGTCCCTGTCCTCTGCCTTAACCTGACTTTGACCCATTCTGAATCTTGAACCCTGACCTTGTCCATCAGTTCAATAGCCTAAGAGGACAGGAGAGAAAGAGTGTGAGGACTGATCCTCTCCCTTCTTTCTGAGACTCTCAGAACAATATCGGTTTACAAAGTGCTTTCTTTACAGCAGGTTTGTGGTATGGATAATATGTCTTGATGGAGAGAGTCCCTGTGAGGAAACTCCCTCTCCCAAAGCAGTTTAGCAACTGTTCAACAATTTATAGCCATAAAGAGTTCCCTAGGGCACTGAGAAATCCAACACCTTGCTCCCAGTAACACAGTCAATATGCGTCAAACCCTTGCACACAGGTCATCCTGACTCTAAAGCTGGCCCTCCATCTACTATTTTATACAATGTAGGCAGACAGTGTAATGCAATGGAAAGGATGCTAAATTTGGAGTCAGAAGACCTGAGTTCAAATTCTGACTCTGCTCTGCACTTACTACCTACATGACCCTGAACAAATTACTTTACCTTTCTGGACCTCAGTTTCCTCATCTGTAAAATGAAGGGGTTGGACTAGATGGTCCCCAAGATCCCCTCCTAGTTGAAGTCTATAATTCTAGTAGTATCATTTCAAACAGGGAAACTGAGCCTCAAAAAGGTAAAGTCACTTGCTGAAGGCTACAGGGCTAATATCATGACTTGAATACATATCTTCTTACTTTAAGTCAAGGCTAGAAGAAAAATAGCTTCCATTTAATTTTCTTTACAGCACTGCTGTAATGTGAGCAGTACCGATATTATTACTGAAGAGGAAACAGCCTCAGAGAAGTAAGAGTACTTAGCCAGGTTTACACGATCAAGTCAATAAACATTTTCTTTCTTTTTTCTTTTTTTTAATAACATTTTCTTTTTCTGATTACATGTAAAGATAATTTTCAACATTCATTTTTTGAAAGATTTTGAGTTCCAAATTTCTCTCCCTCCTCTCTCCCTTCCCCAAGACGGCAAGCAATCTGATATAGATTATACATGTGCAAGAATGTGAACCATATTTCCACATTAGTCATGTTGTGAAAGAAGAAACAGAACAAGAGAGAAAACCACCCAAAAAAGTGAAAATAGTATGCTTTGATCTTCATTCAGACTCCATCAGTTCTTTCTTTAGATGTGGATAGCATTTTCCATCATCAGTCATTTGGAATTGTCTTAGATTGTCGTATTGCTGAGAAGAGCTAAGTCTATCACAGGTGATCACCACACAACGTTGCTGTTACTGTGTATAGTGTTCTCCTGGTTCTGCTCACTTCACTCAGCATCTGTTCATGTATGTCTTTCCATGTTTTTCTGAAGTCTGCCTGCTCATCATTTCTTATGGAACAATAGTATTCTATTACATTCATAGACCACAACTTGTTCAGCCATTCCCCAGTTGATGGGCATCCCCTCAATTTCCAGTTCTTTGCCACCACAAAAAGAGTGGCTATAAATATTTTTGTACATGTGGGTCCTTTTCCCCTTTTTATGATCTCTTTGGGATACAGACCTAGTGGTGGTTTAATAAGCATTTATTAAGCACTTGCTATGTGCCAAGCATTGTGCTAAACACTGGGGATACAAAGAAAGGCAAAAGCCAATCCTTCCCCTCAAGGAGTTCTCAGTCTAATTGGGGAGACATGTAAACATGCAAACAACCACACAAACAAGATATATACACAAGATATATTGGAGATAATTAACAGAGGAAAATAACTAATATTAAGAGGGACCTGGAAAAATTTCTTGCAGAAGGTGGGATTTTAGCTGGGATCTGAAGCAAGTCAGAAGGCAGAAATGAGGAGGAGAGAATTCCAGGCACGGGGGATAGCCAAGAAAATATGTCATCTACACCAGGTTTGGGGAACCTGGGGCCTTGAAGCCACGTGTGGCCCTCTAGGTCCTCAAGTGTGGCCCTTTCACTAATCTGCACTTGAGGGCCTAGAGGGCCACATGTGGCCTCTAGGCCCCAGGTTCCCCACCCCTGGTCTACACTCTAAGTAGTAGAAAGCCTACCTTATTTGGCGTCAGAGGATCTCAGTTCAAGTCCAGACTCTGATGTGGGACTTTAGGCAAGATTCTTTACCCACTCAGTCACCTCATTTGTAATTAAGGGAATTCAAATACATGATCCCTCCAGGATCCCTCCAGAAGTAAGTTCTATGATCTGTAGTATGAAATCAGCAGGTGAGAAAAGCTTTGATTTTAGGTGGAAAGTATAGCTTTGAATGCTAATTCTATAGCTTTGCTGCCTGTATGACCTTGGGCAAATCCTTTAACCTTTATGGGCCTCAGTTTACTCCTTCTGTAGAATAAAGAAGTTGGACTGGCTGTTCTCTAAGACTCCTTCCAGTTTCCAGGTCTACGATCCTATTTTTTCCTCTAACCTCCCCTCCAGCTCTAGTAATCCATATTGATGCTCGTATTTTGACTCTGAAGTAGGAGCACAGGCCCTTTGACCTGGCCCCGCCCTGGGCAAGCTGTCACGAAGAAGGAGCCCAGCCGCGCCCCGCCCCTCTCACCACCCCTTCCCCTCCCGCTCCGAAGCAGGGCTTGCTCGGGCCGCCAGGGGGGAGCCGAGAGCTCATAGCTGCCGCAGCGGCCGAGAAAGGAGCTGGGAACTGGGAGCAGACACTGGGGAGGAAGAATCCGGAGACAAACAGAACCTGGGAGAGCGCACCGAAGGCCGAGGACAAGCTGTCACCTCCGAATCGGGCCGCGCTACGCTCCATGGCTCAGCTCTCCTGCAATTCCAGAGAGATCTGAGTCACCCCCGCCCCGGCTCCGGCCCTTCCTGCAGAGACATCGCCGCCTCTCCATCCACCAACCACCGCCGCATCCCTCCCTCTGTCTACATCCATCCATCCATCCACCCATCCATCCCCAGCCCGGTCGGCCGGGCCCAGGTGAGGCAGCCATGCGCCCAGAGAAGGGCTAGAGAAAAGGCTGCGGGGGGTGGGGGGTGCCAGGGCTGCTGGGGAGCTGGAGAGAGTTGGCGAAGAAAAGGTGCCCTGGGGCTTGGGAGGAGGGAGAGCACAGGGCGGCGGGGCCGAGGGGGGGGGCAGTCTCTTGTAAAAGGAAGGGACTTGGGGGTAAAGGAAGACACTGGAGCTGCTGGGGCGGGATGGGGGGAGAAGTATAGGTCACCCTGGGGCTGGCTCTAGTCTGCAGGTCGGGATGAGGACAAGGTATCGCGGGGTGCAAGGGAATTGGGGGTTAGGGAAAGGTGTTGGACCAGACAGGGCCTGGGGTCTGGAGATGGAAGAAGAATGGCCCCAGGGCCCTAGATCTGGGGACGGGATTGAGCTCTCTAGGGGAGGTGGAGAGGAGGAAACATAGGGTACAGGGGCTTTGGGGAAAAGTGGGAAATAGGGGAAGCTTGAAAAGCATCTCAGTAGAAGTAAAGCCTGCAGCCCCCAACCTCATTTCTCCTTTCGGATTTTCTAACCCCCACTTCATGGCATGGGTGCGTGTGTGCCTGCGCGTGTGACTGTGTGTCCCTATGTGACTGAGCATGCGTCAGTGCACGTCTATGGGTCAATGTGTGTGGCCCCCCAGTTGGTGCTGTGGCTCTGACTCCACTAAAGCCCCCATAAAGGAGTCCTCAGCCCCTCCCAAATTTTCTGGGCTTCAAGGACACTGAGACTTTGGTCCACAGTTAATGGGAAGGGATAGGGGCCTCCCCAGGGAACTGGACTGAAGAAAGTAGGGGCCTCAGAGGGGAGGCATTGTGAAGGGAAGCAAGGGGGAAAAGGAATGGCTTTCCCTCTCCCACTTTTGGGATTTCCCCCCAGGATACCTCATTCTGGGGTCAACAGGTCATCTTTGTCCTGCCCCAACAGATTCCAGCAAGATGGACATGTTCATGAAGGGCCTGTCCATGGCCAAGGAGGGCGTGGTAGCTGCTGCAGAGAAGACCAAACAGGGGGTCACAGAGGCTGCAGAAAAGACCAAGGAGGGTGTCCTCTATGTTGGTGAGAGTTGCCTCCTTGCACCCAGGCAGACCTAGTCTGACCTAGGCAGACTAACCAGGCTTTACCCAGGAGACCATCTCAACAGAGCGGCAAGGATTGTAGTATGAAAGTCATGGGTGGAGGATGGGTCAGTGAGAGGGGTCAAGAGAGAGTGAGATGAAGAGTCAAGAGGGAATGAACAAGAGTCAATGGGTTGACAATTAGAGATCAGAACAATGAGTCAACAGAAGGAATCACTATGGGAGGGATCAGGGTTCAGGTGTTGGAGTGGGGAGAGTGTTAGAAGCAGTCAGAGGTGGTGTGGAATCTTGGAATGAGCTCTGGGCATGGAGACAGAAGAACTTAGTTGTGTGCCTTTAAATCACATTCTAGGATTATCAGGAATTGTCTCTGAGCTTCCTTTTCCTCATCTTTAAAATAGGGGTAATAATATGTGCATTACCGACCTCACAGAGGTGTTGGAGGGATTTTGTAAGTGTTGTGTTTTGCAAACCTTTTAGAAATGTGCCTCATCATTGTGATGATGAGGGGTTAGTGGTGTTAGCCAGGGGTCTGGTAGGGATTCAGTAGGTGATATTGTGTATTTTTGTCTCATCCGCCTCCTGATCACTTCTCCGTCTACCCCTTCATGCTGCTCTCTGGTTGCTGGGGAATCTCCCCATTTCATATCATCATGCTCCTTAGTCAGCATGATGCTGGTACCAGACGTAAGACTCTGAAAAAGGCCACTTGGATTTCAAGATTTAAGAGAGACTAAGAGGAATCTCTAATGGGAAGGGAGTGGGGCAATGAAAATATCGGCCAAGAGAAAGGGGGTCTGTGAAGCTTGAACTTAGAGGGGCTGGGTTTGAGGCTTAACTCTTCCATTTTGTAGCTGTGTGACCTTGAGAAAGTCATTTTCCTTCTCTGTGCCTCAGTTCCTCATTTGTACAATGAAGAAATTGCATTAGATAATCTTTAAGGTCCCATATAAGTCCAATTCAGTAAATCTAAAGTGCCGCTCTCAGAGTCTAGCACAGTGCCTGGCACATAATAGACACTTATTAAATGATTGTTGATTCATGCCTGGGTGAGCAATGTTCCTTCTATCATTTCTTTTCCAGCCCTTAAGCTAAAACCTAAAACCTCCCTTTCTGTCTCTGAAGATACAGAATCTTTTCCTGCTTGGTACCTAACTCCCCCTTTGTTGTCTAATGAAAACTGCTGTCTTTCATAATTCTCTGTCAGACTGGGCAACAACTCACATATTTCTTGTGTATTCATTATGTATCTCTTTCTCAGGCTCTTTCCAAAGGCTGGTTTTCCTGTTCCTGTACAGTTTGCATTACCTTGTTCCTGCCTGCCCTTACCTCTTTCTAACTCTCCCTGAAGTAGTCTCTGCCCTCCTCTCTTGAGTTAAGGACCCTTTTCCCCCACAGCTTGGACCATGCCATTCCTTTGATAAGATCTCCTTTCCAAGAGCTATTTACAAAAGCCCCCTTAAAACTCCAAAATACTTAATATGCTAATTAGTGATGCCCAGAGCCTCAGGTCTTATTCACTTGTGGGAAGGGAAATTGTGAGTGAAATGAGGTTCCATGGGAGTTGTTGGTGGCTAGAGAGACCTTCTCTGTCTCAGGGCCACCAGGCGAGAGCAGCAGGGAGGGCGAGGACGAGACTGGTCTTATCATGGCTGTGGCTATCTGTGCCTAGTCCATCTAGTTGCTTTCTCCTGAAGAAAGGCCCACCTGGCCTTTGGCATCCAGGGCCTGCCCTGGTCTTGAGGAAGCTCTCCTAGGTCCAACTCAAGAACCCCAGACTCCTCTCTCTCTTTCCTTTCTCTCTCTCTCTCTCTCTCTCTCTCTCTCTCTCTCTCTCTCTCTCACACACACACACACACACACACACACACACACACACACACAAACACCCCTGAAGGGGAGGGCTCCCTGGGCACATTTGGGGGCCAGATTGGTCTGGTAGGTAGGGGACAGTTAGTTACTGTTTGAATTTTCCGTTGGCCTCTCCTAATCATAAGATGACATAAGGACCTTAGAAATCAAATAATTCAAGTCCTTTATGGTACAAAGGGACAAAATGAGACCAGAGAAAAGAAGTGACTCTAAGGGACTGCACTTGAGCTCAGGTTTTCTGACTCTAGGGCCAGTATTCTCTTTTCATTCCATTGTGAGAGGGGGCACTCTCTGACCCGAGACTTTTCTCTTTCTCTAGGAAACAAGACCCGGGAGGGGGTGGTACAAGGCGTCACATCAGGTACCAGCCCCCTCCTCCTTCCCCTGCCCTTGCCCCGGGTGGTGCCCAGAGAAGCCTGGGCTGTGCCCTAGGACAGCACGATATCCTGGGAGGCGGGAGGGTCACTGAACGCTCTGTCCTGCAGAATGGTAGCCCTGGGTCCGCTGTTTGAGTGGGAGCGGGGAGGGACCTGTGCTCCCGGCCCTGGCCACAGGGAGGCGATGCACTGATCCCTCTGTGGCCGCTTTCCAGTGGCCGAGAAGACCAAGGAGCAAGCGTCCCAGCTAGGAGGCGCGGTGTTCTCTGGGGCTGGGAATATCGCGGCTGCCACGGGCCTGGTGAAGAAGGAGGAGTTCCCCACCGATCTGAAGGTGAGCTCCCCCAGCAGGTGGGCCGAGGAGCTGCGAGGGATTTGGGAGAGCCCGTCCCCGCCCAGGCCGACCCGGCCCCACCCGGCCCCACCCGGCCCCACCCCACTTCAGACACACCTTGGCAGCTTCTAGTGGCCTCCGCGTTTGCATGGGAGCATGTCGGTACTGTTGCATGTTTGTATGCAAACATGTATCTCCATATAAATGTGACTTGTGTTTATACATGCGTTTGCACAGATGTGATCTTAGGTGAGTGGGGTCAAGGTCTAATCCCGTGAGTTTCTTATGCTCTCTCCCAAAAGGGTACAAATCACATGTAATTGGAGAAAATATTATTCGCCAGTCTGCTGCATGTGCTACATGTGTGCGTGGTCCTTGGGTACCCCTCTGTGCATTCCACAGGTGTCCCCTTGGGTGTGTATAGGTACCCTTAAAAGCATGAGCAAAGCACACGTGCTGCAATTGCTCTGTGTCCATAGAATTTGTCACCTAGGTATATAAAGCATAGGAATATTAAAGCCCTCAGGTGTGCTTGCTATACATGTGACTACATACATGCCTGTGTGCCATAGGTATTAGTCTTGTCCGTTCAGGTTGCATTATATACCTCCAGGATATCTGTGGGCTCCTCAGTGCATCTTCATGCACTTGAGCCACATATGTGCCCCTGTGGGGAAGCAATGGTCAGCAGACCCACTTTTGTCTGTTGGTATTTGCCTGGGTCTGGGTGGCAGCTGGGAAGGGGGAGGGGGAAGAGTCTTGGATCTCACCATTCAGCGACTGCCTCCCAGCTTATCCCAGAATAGCAGCAGCTGAAGGAACCAGGCCACAGGGGGGATGTGTGGGGGGAGCAGTGCAAACCAGGGGGCTCATGGCAGGGCGGATGAAGGAACCATCTCTAGGAGGAGATGCCCCCTACCCTACACCCATCTCTTTTCTCCCCCTTGTGGGTTTGGGTTAGGAGAGAGAGTTGTACAGGGGAAGAAGTGAGAGAAATACCCAGTCTGGTCCTTGCATTTCTTACATTTCCTACTGTCTTTCTTAGATCAGTCTGTCTGTCTTGAGAGGGTACTGAAGACTAAGGATTCTCTCTCAGTACTCACCTGTTTCTTCTTCTAGCCAGAAGAAGTGGGCCAGGAGGTTGGGGAAGAGCCAATGGCTGAGCCACTGCTGGATACTGAAGGAGAGAGTTATGAAGATCCCCCCCAGGTAAGCTCAGCCCTGGACATAGGCACTGAAGTCAATCCAGCAGAATAACAAGCCTTTGGATTCTCAGTGCCAGGCCTCCCAGACTCAGACCTCTTCTCTTGCCCTATCCTTGGAAGCCCAGGCTAAAGAGGAGAATGGAGTTCTTGGCAGACCTGAGGCCTCCAGGGCTTTCTCCTCTTCCAGGAAAGGACATGGGGGATGTGGGACCCTGCTGACCCGAATTTGTGCCTCAGCTTTCTACTTATGGGGAGGGATCATAGAATCACAGAAGGTCCAACCTGGAAGGGGCTGAAGAACACAGAACACAGGATGCTAGAGTGAAAAGGGACTTTAGATGTTGTCTATCCCAGGGGTTTCTGAACTTTAAAAAATTTCGATAATTGTTTATCAGTATGCTTGTTTTCCTTTGTAATCCTATATATTTTATTCTATGCATTTAAAAGCATTATTCTGAGAAGGGGTTTCTGGGCTTCCCCCAGACTGCCAAAGACACAGAGAAAATTAAAAACCCCAGATCTAGTCTGAGCTCCTTCTTATAGAGGAGAATATTAAAAGCCCTAGGAGGGCTTGGCCAAGATCGATAAAAGTGGCTGTGCTAAGACTAAAACTCAGCTTATTTGACTCCCCTATGGCCAGGGGAGGTTTCCTTGGGGGAGAGAAGTTCTGAACAGGGGGCAAAGGATGGGGTCTTCCAATGCTATGGCTGTGGGTCTAAAATGTATTTTGGTTCCTTTCCATGTCTTTCCCCACCCCAACTTCCCCCACAGGAGGAGTACCAGGAATATGAACCGGAAGCATAATGGGCCGGGCTCCGGCCCTCCCACCAGCAGCACAATAACCGGCCCCCTAACCCCCAGAGCCAGGGCTAACCCCTACTTCCATTCCCCTCAACATAAGATCTTCCTGACTCAAGCTCTTCTCCCCTTCCCAGAAGTCTGTGTTTGGTGTCTGTCCTTCCCTCCCTCCTGGGGGCAGTGGGCAGGGTGGAGAGCCTGGGAGCCTCCCAGTTCTCCTCCCCCAGCCACCCCCTCTCCCAGAGTGGGATACAGCATGGCCCATATGTTTTTAAACAAAGTTAGGCAAAATCAATCCTGGCCTAGGCTAAGACTGAGGTACTTCCTGCCTGGCTGGGGGCTCCCTGGGTAAGCCTGGGTCCCCAATACTTCCTCCCTACAATTGGGCCCCTGAGGCTCCCCAGGGTAGCCTAGACCCCCTCCAGGACCTAAGAACTTGTGTTTTTAACCCAAAGCAGGAGCCAGGCCATGTATTTCCATCCCCTACCTCCAATTCCTCTGTCCCCTGCCCTCCCTTTGAAAATTTCACTGGAGTCACCCCCAACCCGACCCGGCCCGGGCGGTGTGTGTTGTGACTGTGGCATGGAGACATCCTTCCCTTCCTCTGTGTGTGTCATGGGGCTGCTCCCCATCCTGGGACTCCCCAGTGTGTCCATGAATAAAGCCAAGTGTCTGTATTCATCCCTGTGCTGGCCTCAGCCCCTTCCGGAACACCTGCAGCCCCACTTTGGTCAAGTCTGGGTTTTTGGCTCCTGACCTGGGTCCCTGGATATAACTCTGGAACCTGATCTTGATCCTGTTCCAAATCCCTAGTCCTTGTTTAGGACTCTGGTTCTGGCCTGGTAAGCTGTTCCTGGTCTCAGTCCATGTTCCTTGGACCCTGGATACACATGCGACTCCTCTGAAGCGCTAAGACACGAGTCTGGGTGACTTCCTTTCTATGCATAGACTGAGTTTTTTTCACCTGTCTACCTCTCCCCGCAAACCCCACCCCGGCCCCAGCAATGGAGTCCTTCCCCCCTGTCCCCCACCCAGCCACCCGCACTCCTGCCTTTGTCTCCTCTCTCTTTTTTTGATGCTCCCTGCCAAGCCCTGCTACTTCAAAGGGCCGTGAATCTTGTCTTCCCTGAGTTAGCTCCTGTGATTCCGAGGTCCTAGCTACGTGCTTCGATTTCCACCGTGTTCCAGTCAGAGCAAGGTTTTTGGGGATCGAGACACTCCTGCCCCGTTTTCCCCTCAGGCATCAGGCAAATGACCTATTTTTCTATGTGGTAGGCCCCCCCAAAAGCTGGATTGGAGGGATCATGGAAGGCATCATACTGAGGTGGTAGGAGGGGGTTTAATGGAGAGGCATGCGCTGTTCTAAGATTCCAGATGCCACCTGCTGGTGAACAGCGCTAAGGGCCTGCTGGGAACCGCAGCTGGGTGGCGGGGAACCCGCACCGCCCCTTCCCTCCTCTTCAGAAGATCTTAGAGCCCTTATCCAAGCGTCTGGGTCCAAGGCCCTACATCCTCCCTCTCCGCCTCCGCTGGTGCGATCTGACAAATCTGGAGAGGCTAAGACCACCGGAAGAGATGAGGCAGCCCTTCTGGGGGGTCTATGGGACGCTGGGGAGTGGGACGGACCCCGGCAGGAGCCTACTGCATTGGAGGCACATAAGACGCAGAGTACACCTCCGCCACCGGAATACACAGACACCCTCCTCCCCCCATACTCACACACAGACACACAACACCCCCCACATTCCTGCACTAGCACACCATACCCCCCCACACACACACACTCACGAGTTCTCCTCCACAAAAAAACACTGTACGCTTCCGCCCCCACTGCACAACAGATTTTCTCCCCGCCTCTATTCACATACAGACCCCCACACAATATAATTCGTGCATGATTGCTTCTCACGTCCTCATCCCCACTTCAACTACCCCAACATACACAGACGGACATTCACTCATGTATATAGCCTCTGACCCCACGTCCTCCAGTTCACACACAGAAACACAAGAGCCACCCCCTCCGTTCACACACGAACACCCATTCCTCAGAAACTCGCGAAAGCAGGCCCAGACGTGCGGCTCATTGGCACAGACATACAGACGCACACCCCGCCCCCACACTCATGCTGTGTCCAAAGATGCTGTGAAACCCCGCCCTGCTCGGATGCAGTTGTCTTGGTAACCGAGGCAGGGGCGGGAGCGGGTGCCGCTCCACCTTGCCTGAAGCTCCCGCGAGTACACACACACACACACACACACACACACACTCTTAATGATGCCAGCGAACACTCGACTGGACTTGGGTTCTGAGCTGAGCTGTTCCCAGAGCCAAAAAGCATGGGGGCAGGGAACAAAGGGATGGACACCCCATCCTTTGAGTCCTCTGAGAAGGAACTGTATCCACAGAGTACCCTTTTGACTAGAGGCCTCAAACTACCAGCAGAGAATTGAATGCTTATGGGAACTTTAAGACTAATATTCACAAGAGTGGACTAAGGTCCCTGGCTTACCCAAGAGGGATGAGGGCAGAATTTCAGGTACTTCCTGCCATACCTCCTTCCAAAGGTGAAGTGCCTCAGTGTCCAAGATGAAGTGTTTCTGTATGGATGTGCTGATGGGAGCTGAGCCCTTGTTGTGGAAGCTCAGGGTCTGACTTCAACAACCCCTAAACCATCTCATTTCTCAAATGAAGAAAGGAAGTCTCAGAACGGTAGTAACTTCCCCAAAGTCACACATAAGCTTCTTGAGGGCAAGGACTGGTATTTGTGTTTGTATGCTCACCCTCTAGCACAATGCCTGACATAGAGTAGGTGCTTAATAAATGTTTGTTGATTGATTTGGAGATCTACCTTAGTCTCCTGACTTCTATTACTCTTTTTACTAATGCATTATATATGAATAACGAACCTTATGATTACTACCTTGAGGTAGAGATAAGTATTTATATAGTGTGTATTATGTCACCAGAAACTTTGGGTTATCCAGTCTATGAGTTATTTGTTAATTTTAAAAAATAACAGTTCACCCTTATAAAGTATTTTGCTGTTGCCAAATACCTTCATCACACCAACATTATAAGTACTCTAAGTATTATTATCAGTATCATTCCATTTTATAAAATGGAAACCAAGTCTCATAGAAATTAATTCATTTGCCCCAGCTCACATAGCTTCTTAATGTCAGTGCTAAGACTTGAACCCACATCTCTAGGCCCCGTAGTGTTTGGAGTTGGAATACATGGTTTTATCCCTACCGCAACTCAAAACTCTGTAAGATCAAATGATCAAATACATTCCCTTCCCAGTAGCAGAGATTACAGTCATATGCCACTACATTCAGTCAACCAGCCACTCCTGCTCCTTTGCTAGATTCTCACCAATGTTTCACTTCCTAACTATGAACCCCCAAGGTTCTGTCCTAGCCCTCTTCTCTCTTTAAACCCTTTCTGTCAGTGATATCATCCACTCTCCATGGACTTGATTATCACCTCTAATCAGAGGACTCCCAGATTTATATACCCAGACTCAGTTTCTCTCATGAATTTCTAATGAGATATTTCAAATTGTTTTCCATTTTTTTTCATTCCTTTGGTTCTGTTTTATAATATCTTGATTTCTCATAAAGTCACTAGCTTCCACTTGCTCAGTCTAATTTTTAAGGTAGTATTTTCTTCAATGGTCTTTTGGACCTCCTTTTCCATTTGGCTAATTCTGCCTTTCAAGGCATTCTTCTCCTCATTGGCTTTTTGGAGCTCTTTTGCCATTTGAGTTAGTCTATTTTTTAAGGTGTTGTTTTCTCCAGTATTTTTTGGGTCTCCTTAAGCAAGTCATTGACTTGTTTTTCATGGTTTTCTTGCATCACTCTCATTTCTCTTCCCAATTTTTCCTCTACTTCTCTAACTTGTTTTTCCAAATCCTTTTTGAGCTCTTCCGTGGCCTAAGACTAGTTCATGTTTTTCTTGGAGGCTTTTGATGTAGGCTCTTTGACTTTGTTGATTTCTGGTTGCATGTTTTGGTCTTCTTTGTCACCAAAGAAAGATTCCAAAGTCTGAGTCTGAATCTGGGTCCATTTTCCCTGCCTGGCCATGTTCCCAGCCAACTTACTTGACCTTTGAGTTTTTCGTCAGGATATGACTGCTTGTAGAGTATTAAGTACTTTGTCCCAAGTTGAGGGGCTGCGCTGTTGTTTTCAGAGCTATTTCTACACAGCAAGCTCTGCCACACCAGCATTCCTCCTCCGCCAAGAACTGCCAACCTGGACTGGACTCAGATCTAAGCTGGCTCTGCACTCCCACTCAGGCCTGCCACATAATTCCTCCCACCAGGTGGGCCTGGGGCTGGAAGCAACTGCAGCTGTAGCTCTGGAAGCAGCCTCAGAGCTGCATCACCTCCACTGCCCCTGGGGCAGTGGCTGAACTGCAAACTCCTTTCACTCTGTCCCGCACAGCTTTTCCCACTAACCTTCTCTGTTGTCTTTGGTGTTTGTGGGTTGAGAAGTCTGGTAACTGCCACAGCTCACTGATTCAAGCACTAGGGCCTGTTCCACCCGGCTCCTGCTCTGATTGGTCCAGGCGCAGCTCATGCTGGGCTCTGCTCCACTCTGCTCCCAGTTCTGTGCGGTAGACTTTACCCAGAGACCATCCAGGCTGTCCTGGGCTGAAGCCCTGCTTCTCTCTGCTATTCTGTGGGTTCTACAGTTCTAGAATTTGTTCAGAGCCATTTTTATAGGTGTTTGGAGGGACCTGGGGAGCTCACTCAAGTCCCTGCTTTCTAGATGACATCTTGGCTCCGCCCCCCCCCCATGAATTTCTATACCATATCACCATGGAGGCAGCTTGGTAGCTCAGTGGTTAGAGAGCTGGGCCTGGTGTCAGAAAAACCTAAGTTTAAATCCAGCCTCAGACACTCACTAGCTGTGTGACCCTGGGCATGTAACAACCTCCATTTGCCTTAAATCCACTAGAGAAGGAAATGGCAAACCACTCCAGTATCTTTGCCAAGAAAACCCCATATGGAGTCATGAAGAGTTGGACACCACTGAACAACAAAAAAACAGTGATGTCATCCATTTTCCATGAGTTTGATTATCATCTCTAAGCAGATGCATCCCAGATTTATACCCAGACTCAGTCTCTCCCATGAGTTCCAGTATCACACCTAATGAACATTTCAAACTGGATGTCTCACAGGCATCTCAAACTCAACATATTCTCCCTCAAGCTTCATCCTCCATATCCAAGCAGTTGCCAATTCTCTGTTCTATGTATAAAACATCCTTCAAATATATTCCCTTCTCTGAACTCACATGGCCACCACTAAACTCAAGCTCTCATCACCTCTTGCCTAGACTGTTACAATAGTATCTTAACTGGCTTGCCTGCCTCCAGGGTATCTCTATCTCTTGGCAATGATACTGGAGTGGTTTGCCATCTTCTTCTCCAGCTCTTTTTAAAGAAGAGGTAACAGAGGCAAACAGGGTTAAGTGATTTACCCTGGGTCACACAGGTAGGAAGTGTCTGAGGCTGGATTTGAACTCAGGAAGATGAGTCCTCCTGACTTTAGGCTTGGCATTCTATCCACTGTACCAACTATTACCTACTAGCTATTCCTGTTACGTGACATTCCCTTTCCTATCTCTGTGCTTTTGCAAGGCTATCCCCCATGTCTGCCTGCCATGTTTTCCATCCTTCCCTCTGCCTCTTGCCATCATCTCTATAAAGACTTTTCTCATCCACTCATGTTTTTAATAGAATCCCCACTAATTATTTCACATATATATCTTGTATTTACTTATATGTGTACATATTGGTTCCCTCCAAAAATATGTAATTCCCTTGAGGGCAAGGAATATTTCATTTTTGTCTCTATGTTCCCAATGCCTAACGCAGTGACTGACATGTGGTAGGTGTTTAATAAATGCTTGTTGAATGAATGAGTGAGTGAGTGAATGAATCTGAATCTCCCAGTAAAATGTAAAGGTTTTGGATTTTGCATCAGTCTGTGGCAGAGGTTCAGGGGCTAAATCTGAGGTTGGGGTTAGGGTTAAATCTGAGGTTAGGCTAGGGCCTTTCTGGGAAAGCATTTTTCTTTGTGTGGAGCTAACCTAGCTCAGTACATCTGATTTCAACTCCTTTGGCCCTGTCCTATTTTCACTTATTGGGCTGTCTGGGCTATGTGTATGGTTGGGGCAGAGTGGTGTTGAAGAAGTCTTTTTAAAAAAGGCTAAAGAGATTCCTGTAGTGACTGGAGGCAGGTGGAGCTAATATAGCAAAGATCCCTATAGAATTCAGGAGTTGAACATTTTGGAATGTAGGAGTGATACATATTCAGTAGCTGCCCTCCAGCTGAAAGGCCTCCCAATGTTTCCAGGCCGGGGAGGAGCACAGAAGCTAGTCCAGTCCCTGGTAAGGGTGGCATCAGTATCCTCGGCTTTCCAACCGTCACAGTCATCATCTTCAACCCTGCTTGTTCTCATTGGGCATGTGAAGGAACCTATAGGATTCAGAGCTAGAAAGGACTCATTTTACAAAGGAAGAAACTGAGGCCCAAAGACTTGGCTGAAGTCATAAATGGTGGTAGGTAGCAGATGGGATTCAAACCCACATCTTTTGACTATAAAACCAGTACACAACACCAACTGCATCTCAGCCCTCCCTTAGGACTTGTTGGGTGAGGGATGAGAGAACCTTCCCAGGCTCCCATCCCCCACCCCCACCAATCAAGCTGTCCTGAGTCACCAGCCCCAAAAGAACCGAAGGCTAGCCCAGAGACCAGCTGCAGCCGATCCGTAACCATGACTTTATTTTTGTTTTCTCCCTCCCTATTTATAGCTTCTTCCCCTCCCCAACTTTGCAGGAAGAAATCATCTCCTACATCCCAGTTGCTTAGGAACAAGAGCTGGGCAAGTGGGGTTGGGTGAGGGGAGGGGGGAGCTTGTGCTTGGATCAAGAACGCATGCCATGCACATACACATTTTTACACACACTTGGACCAAGGGAGACAGAAGGAAGGATTGTCCTTCCTCTTCATCCAACCCCGCTGGGAACTCTACATCAGTGTCCCCAGCCCCCGACTCCAAATTAGTTTAGCCAGGGCTTTTTCCAGGTAAACTTATGCCCGGGCTGAAAGCAAAAGAACGGGAAGTATGGTGTACTGGAAAGAGTGTGACTCTAATATACTGTTGGCAAAGATGTGAATTGGCACAACATTCTCGGATTTGTTATCCTTTTCTAAAACAAAAAGGTGGTTAGAATGTCTGTGTCATCCTAGGCCTATATCCCAGATGTGGGATTAGTGGGGGATGGGGGAATTGGGGGGCGGGGAGGAGTAGCATCAAAGATAGCGAGAAAAATCTCGTATACACCAAAATATTCATAGCAACACTTTTTGCGGTGGCCAAGAACTGGAAACAAAGTAAGCATCCATCGACTGGGGAATGACTAAACAAACTGTGGTACATGAATGCAAAGGCATAGTACCACACTATAAGAAGTAGTAAATATGAGGAATTCAGAGAAATATGGGAAGGCATATAAACTGATGCAGAGAGAAATAAGCAGGACCAGGAAAACAATATGCACAGTGACAACACAATCTTAACCAAAAAAGAACCACAAAATAATACTGAAAGCTATGTAATTATAGTGACCACATTTGGCATCAGAGATGAGATGAGAAATTGCACCTGCCACCCTCCATTGAAAGGCAGTAGAAGATGGTTGTGGGTTATTGCATATGCTTTGATACGCAATCATTATGTTGCTTGTGTTTGATACTTTTTATTCTTTTTAAACCTTTGTATAAAGGAAAACTTGCTAAGTAGGTGATGATGGAGGGAGATGCTTATAAATTAAGCTGATGTAAAAACACTCAATCCTCTAAAAATGAGAAACAGGGCTGGACTTGAAGATGGGAGAGATCTGGGTTCAAATCCTGAATCTAACCATTATTGCATCATCAGATGTCTCTGAGCTTCACTTTACTCCTTTGATAAAATGGTATAATAATAGCACCTATGTCAAAGAGTTGTGAAGAACAAATAAGATAATGAATGTTGTTAAGTGCTTTGTAAAACCCTAAAGCACTATCTAAAAATAAGCTCTAATTATATCTGACCCTACCCAGGGCTAACACCAGTCAGATCTCAGTTCATTGTATTACAGAACAACAAACTGGAAAAGTAGCTTAGAGATATCTAGTCCAACTATCATGTTGTTGTTGTTGTTCAAAAAAAAGAAAAGAAAAGAAACTGAAGAGGGAGGGAAAATTGAGTCTTACTGGTAGTGTCAGAGCCAGGCCTTGAATTGAGGTTTTTCTCACTCCAGATCCAATGCTCTTTTCATCCTTCCATGCCATCAAGTGGGACTAAAGGAGGAGGAAAACTGAACACACATCCTGTATGTCTAAGATGACCCATTTTGCTGTTTCAATCATATCTGTGAAGTCCTATGCCGTGCAAATTCATCTGAACTTGCATCTCTGCTAGGTGAACTAATGAGACCAGTCATCCACTCCTCTACTCAGCATTTATTTATTTACAAATTTCCTCCTCCTCCCAAAATGACTCTTTGGGGTTTACAAAGAATGATCACAGATGTGTTCATTTGATCCCCACAACAACCTTTGGAGGGAATCAAGACAAAAGTTGTTATTCCTTTTTGAGTGAGGAAGAGGCCAGGAAAAGGAAGAAAGGTCATGAAGCTGCTCAAGGGCAAAATCAGGACCTAAATCTAGGTCACTTGACTGCCTTTCCAGGGTAGTTCCTTGTCCCTACTGTGTGCCCAGTCCTGAGAAAGAATCATAGGATGATATTTTAGAACTGAGCAGGACCTTGCGGGAACATTTAGTTCAACCTCTTAATTTTATAAACGAGAAAAGTGGGACTCAGAGTGAAGTAACTTGTCCTTCGACAGGCAGATAAGGGACAGAGTAGAGATTTGAGCTCAGGTCTTCTGATTCCAAATCCATTGGTCTTTCCTCTGCAACAGGCTTCCACCAACAAGCAGTCCTGGAGGTTTTAATTGACAGCTCCTCATAAATAATAGAATGTAAAGCTGAAGTGGACCTTAGAAATAATCTAATCTACCTGCCTAGATTGAGAGATTTACCTAGTAAATGAAAGAACTAGGATTTAAACCCAGGTCATCTGACTTCAAATACCACATTCTTTGCATTGTACAATGCTGCTTCTCCTCTTAGGTAACAGATTTTATCCCAGAAGTATGGAGAATACGGAGAAAAGACATTATGGAGTTAAGAGTGCAGTGAAAGAGGGTTCCTTTCTCCACCTTCTGGGAGAGACCGGAGATCGTAGGAAAAAAAACACTCTGGAGAGACATTAGTTATCTTAGCTGTCTTCAAATATCTGAAGGACTCTTATGCAGAAGAGAGATTAAGCTTGCACTATTTGATCCCAGAAGCCAAAAAGAAGAAGCAATTGGGGGAGTTGTACAGCAGCAGAATTTGGCTCCATAGAAGGAAAATGTTTCTAACAACTACAGTTGTCTAAAAGCTAAATGGCCACCCTCATAAGTTAGTTTGCTCCCCAGGAATGAAGGTTGCTAAGCAAAACCTTGATGATTCCCTGTAAGAGATAGTGTGGAAGAGTCATAAGCAGGAGTTGGGAACCCTCTAGTCTCTTCTAGCTTGGAGATGGTAGAATTCTGACATTCGCTGGGGGCTGTCCATAGTGCTGAACCTAAGAAATTATTCTTCCTTGAATTTCTGGAAGCAAATTGCCCACACCACATCCCCTTTCACAGGTATGATACCTCTGCCCAACCAGAATCATAGGATTTAGAGCTGAAAAAGATAGAGAACATTAAACCCAGTCCCTTAATTTTAAAGATAAGGAATCTCGAGATAACAGAGGTAAAAATAACTTTCTCGATATCAAACAGATATTAAGTAGGAGAGCTGGGATTTGAATCCAGCTTTGACTCCAAATCCAGTGCACTATGAACTCTGAAAAAGTACCAAAGTGTGATGTAGTAGAAAGACACTGCATCTGACATCAGGCGACCTGGGTTCTTCCATTTGTTATATCTCTGATCTGAGTAGTTTCTTCATCTCTTGGGGCCTCAGTTTCCTGATTTAACAAATAAAAATGATAACATATGCACCCTCAGTCTCACAGTGTTGCTGTGAGGAAAGAGCTTTTTAAACCTTAAGGTGCTATAGAAATGAGAGCTATTATTATCTGGACACCAGCTGCTTGTCATCCACACTGGTGAGTTTTCTTCTTAGTGATGACTCTGGGCATGTGCAATATGAGTAACTTCTTGGCGGAGCCTCAGACTTTGTCCCCAAAGTGTCTGAGACCAGCCCTTCACTTCCCAGTTTTTCTCCCAGCTGGGACTCTGGTTTCCAATTCAGGGAAGATGTGTCTTTTCCACTCTGTCCCCAGGAGAGTGGCATTCCCCCATCGGGCCCCACTGTCTGTGTTTGTGTGTGGGGCCAGAGGGATTTAGAGGCCAGTGATGAGAAATGGTCTGAGACTAGTCATGATGTGTGGCCCCTGTATCCAATAAGAGAGAGATCCACCTAGGAGACAACAAAATAAAATGGGGACCCCTATCTTAAGACACTAGAATTCCATTCTCTCTCTCTCTCTCTCTCTCTCTCTCTCTCTCTCTCTCTCTCACACACACACACACACACACACACACACACACACACACACATCGCTTTGCATAAATCTGTATTTATTTGCATGAAATTAGTGCCAAATGTGTAAAATGAAATCAGTTCCTTCCATTGGATGCAGCCAAAATTCAGAGGATAGAGCTCTAGGCTGAGAATCAGGAGGCCTATGTTAGGTTTTGAGTCTTTACTGACCCACTGTGTGAAGTATAGAATGTAAGTTCCTCGAGAATGGGGACTTTTTTCTTATAATTTATTTTTATCTCTCCAAATGCCAAGCACAGTGCCTTATACATAGTAGGGCTTAGTAAATGGTTTTTGGATTGGATTGAATTGAAAGTGACTTCTCTGAGCCTTTGTCATCTGTAAAAGAAGGCTAATATAGACACACAGACACCAAAGAGACACATGGGCATAAACAAGTTCATACAGAAACAGAGACAAAGGCACAGATGCACAAGCTCTTCCTTTGGGTTAACTATGAAATAAATAGCCTGTCAAACCACAACCACTCCCACCCCCATCACCACTGCCCTGTGGGGAGCTGTCTAAGCATCTGATCAGGAGCTATGCTGGTTGGGGGTGGAGAGGAATTGGAAAAAGCCCTTCTCAACCTGAACCTCCCTTCTTACAGTAAGAGCTTGGGCCTGGGGGAGGTCCTTCCAACCTCCCATCTTCTTATCTCTTTCTTATGCCTTTCTTCCCCTCCCCCCAGCCAAGTTCTCCTCACTCTTGACAACCCTCTGCCCCAGCAGCTGGAAGGAGGTGGAACCACTCTTTGGAGGAATGGTGGCCAGATTAGCAACTGCTCAGAAATATGATTCATGTGTGAGTCATAGCCTAAACTCACTCACCCAAGGCCTGGCCCACCCCATCCCACTCCATCCAGGGGCCAGTTTAGGGCTGGCTGCTTCTCTTATGCCTGTGTATCTGTATGTATGTTCACCTGTATATGAGTAGCCACAAGGGAATTAAGGAGCTGTCAGAGCTGACAGTGCTTTTATATGCCTTATCCCTTATCTTTGTCCTGATTTCTATTGCACAAGATCCTCATCCTTCCATTAGTTCTTTAGCTGTGCCTGTCTTTGTGTATGTCTCTTTCTGGGTCTGTGTATGTTATTTATGTGCTTGTGTGTCTTTTTGTGTTCATTGACCTCTACTTGTATCTCCATTTATAAATATATGCATGTGTATATTTGTGCATCAGTATGCATGAGTGTATATAGCCACTCATGTGCCTGAGTCTCTGTATTTTTTTTTCTGAATTTAGGTATCTGTACGTATCTACATGAGAATGTATTTATGTGTGTGCATAAGTATGTTATTCATAGGTGTGTTATCTGTGTGTGCACTTGTCATTCAGGTGCATGTTCACTTTTGCCTATTCACATTAAGGAAGAGCAAAAGAATGAGCTCCACTGGGGGCCCTGCCCTACCTCAGCTAACTAGCTGAGGTTATGTATCTTGTATATTGGTGGGGGTCAAAATAAGGAAGGTGTATGTGAGAGAAAAAGAGGAGAGAGAGTGAGTCAGTCAGACAGACGGTCAGAGGAAAGAGTGAGAACAGGAGAGGCAGAGATTTCATGTATCTGTGTGTGTGTG
>CM053625.1:65813018-65840948 GCA_028646595.1 Phalanger gymnotis | reverse complement strand
GGGCACTGAAGGAAGCAGCGCAGCGGCGACCACGGGCGCAGGGCGCAGGGCACTGGGCACGGGTGAGACGGGCGCTGCTCCCGGACCCCAGTGAAGGCGGCCTGAGGAGGAGGAAGGGCTGCTCCAAGGGGGCACAGGTAACCCTATCCCAGCCCCTGCCCTAACTCACTCTGCCGCTACACCCTCCCCCCGTCTGTCCCTTGCCCCCATCCCCTATCCGGGTCCCCTCACAGACTGGACAGGTGGGCCGAGCCAGAGTGGAGGGTGAGGGCTCTGCTCTTGACCCACCCAGGCCTCCAAAGGTTCAGTTACACCCCTCCAAGATTCAATTCTCCCCAGCTCAGTCTCTCCCCCCAACCCCCACCCCCGCAACATTCAGCCCCCCCACCCCCTGCCAATGGCCGTAGCCTCAGGCTATCTCCCCCAGAGTCCTGTCTTCCTCAGTTTCAAGATTCAGTGCCCCGATTGACTCCTGTTTATTATGGAAGGGTGGGGAGGCATGTGCCCTGGTTGAGTCTTTGGTGCCCCCTCCCCCTGACACTCTCCCTCTTCCCCCTCCCCACCTTGAAAGTTGGGAGGGCCCTTGGTCCAGCCTCAGCTGCCTGCCTTCCGATGATAGGGAGGTGGGGGTAAGAACCCGTTTCTTCTCCTTCCCCTCTCCCACCCCCCCATCCCCGTTCCTTGTGTGTGAAGCAGAAGCTAGGGCCCTAGGCTGGAGATCTGTGCCATGTGCGTGCTTGTGTGCAGGCACATATATGTGCCTGCGTTGGGCTCAGCCTTACGCGTTTTACACATGTGCACACGTGTGTAAACTCGAGAACTGCGGAAAGGAAGGGATTCCAGGCCTGGGAGGGGGCAATTTTGGTGGATGCAACCTACCAGACCTTCTTCTGGCCAAACCTCTACCCCAAGCTGGGACTGCTTCTGCCCCAGAGCCCAGAGCATCGCTGCTCTCTTTGTCTCCCCCCACCCCAATCCAGTACCAGGGATGGCGCACACACGTATGGCAACTACCCCCCTAATCCTTCCCTCTTTGTTTTCCATACACTTATCTCAGAGTGTTGCTCTGGGTAAGGGGTGCGTAGGAAAGGAGGGCAGGGGGCTGGTCCCAAACTTGTCAGTACCTTAGGGGGCGGACAGGGGAAGGAAATTTGCCCCTTCTCACTCTGTAAACGTTTGGGGAGTGTGGGGATTCATCTGTACACTCTCACACACCAGCTCTTGCTCTCCAATACTTATGCTCATACACATCCACATTGTCATAGGTTTACACATGTAGCTGTATGTTATGGAACACACATTCTCAACTACATTCACACTCTAATAGGTTCACACTCTTGTATATTTTTTAAGCAGGGTTTACTCACACCCATATGCTCACACTTAGAGGCTCACATTCTCCTATATACAAGCAGACAATCATTAAAAAAAACTCTCCAACCCCATCAGGGGCATGTATACACACTCTCAAAGAGGATATTTCCCATACTATTCTGGTACACAGGGTTACACACACACACACCCCAAATCAACTTCCACCCCTCCCATGCTCACTCGCACCCACAATTACAAATACCATGACAATCTTACTCATTTTCACACATTTCTGCCCCTCATACAGTGGTCATATTGTCACATGCATTCATACATCCTTTCCTATTGATGTTTCTGTTGCTCCTTTTGACACTCTTAGTTACACCATGACACAAACACACAGTAACACATGTGCTTCCACCCTTCGTGCTGTCACACACTATCACACCTCTCTGCTTCCTGGTCTTCATAGATGGCTACAGACAGCCATCATATAACCTGTCACATATACCCATCTACCCCCTCACAGATAGTTAAATTCAATGTCACATACACACAGGCTATCATATGTGCACTTTTCCCCCTCACTATGATTCACACTTACATACACAATTACCAACTATCACATACATTGCCATATACTTTCACAGTATACTCCAGGCTCAAGTACACAGGTGGACATGTGCTTCCACACATATTCATCCACTCATAATAGGCACAAAATTACACAAACCATAATATGGAGGCACACACACATACACTAAGCTTCACCCACCCACTCATATATATTGTCATATATTCCAGCTCATACCCACAAGATACAATATTTGGTCCACATTCCCTGCTAGAGCCCTCCAGAGTTTACACTCAGGAGGTCACTAAGCTTCCTAAAGGAGACTTGATGTCTTTGCTCTGAGCCTTCCCTAAAGATCTCTAGGCCCTGCCCCCCACCTACCACATATTGGGGAGTCAAGAAAAACTCATGGATGATGCCCTCTACTCCGGTCTTTGTTACCAGCAGAATTAGGTTCCCAAGAGAGGACAGGTTTGGGCTCCTATGCCTACCCTACGCCTGGTACGGCTGGGAAGCCAACTAGATCTCCCTCTTTAGAGACTGTGGTAGAGAAAGGGGGGGTGGGTATAGAATCTTAGAGACAAAAGATAAATGTAATAATAAGCGTTTATATTTCTACAACGCTTTAAGATTTCCAGGGTGTTTCTTCTGTAGCACCTCAGGGAGGCCAGAAGTACCAGCATTAACTATATTTAATGGATGAGGAAGCTGAGGGTCCCTGAAGGTGGAGTGATTAGCCAAGGGTCACCCAGCTGAGGAACAAAGGGAGCCCTAAGCTTTCTGGAAGCTAATAGGTACTCGAGCCTTTAAGGAAATGGATCCCAAAGACTTACCTTATAGTATCTCGATGTCAAATACTGCTGTGAAGAGAAGAGTGAGAGAAGGGTTGGGAATAGTTGAATCATAGACTTACACAATCTCAGAGCTGGAAGGGACTTCAAAAGACATATATGTGTAACATGTATTTCTACAACACCCCTGACGAGTGGTTGTCCAGCCTCCCCTTAAAGATCTACAACGTTGGGCAAGACTCTCTACCTTGAGAGAAAAGCCTGTTTCTTTGGGAGACCTCTAATTGTTAGGAACTTTTCCCTCACACCAAGTCAAACTCAGCCTCTCTTCATTGTGCCTCAACTTCCCCTCTGACGCAAAGCAGAATAAGTCATTCTTTTTCTGCATGACAGCCCCTCAGAGAGAAGGCAGTGTGGTGCAATAGAAAGAAGGCTAAATTTACAGTCATAAGACATGGTTTTGAATCTGATTCCTGCTTTGTGACCTTTGGAAAATCCTTTCACCTCTCTAGATCTCATCCATCAAATGAGTGAGTTGGACTAGATGAGCTCTAAGGTCTAAATCTATCATTCTATGATTCTAAGTCATGAATATGACTAAAATAAATTAGAAGATGATCCTTCTCTTCATCAGGCTAAGCATCTTCATTTCCTTCTATCATTGCCTTGTATGACAAGTCTCACTGTACTGTAGGTATCTCACCTTACTGGTCGTCTTGCCCAGAATAAACTCCAGGTGTTTGGGGACTGTCTTTGAGAGGTTGACTGGAACTAGGGACTGGCAAAAGAAGGAAGGAAAAAGTAGATAGATGGGAGAGAATGATAGCATAAATCTATGTCAATGCCAGCTGAAAATTTGCCTGAACTCCAAATGTCGTGTTTTGGGTATATTTGTTCATATTGTTTTGGTTTCTTCGATTCAGTGAACATTTAATAAGTACCTATAATGTATAGATCCCTATGCCAGACATTGGGAGAGGAACAAAGTTATTTAAGGCACAATTTCCTTGATGGAGGGCCAACCAGATCTTCAAAGATGAGGAACTCATTCCCCCGCAAGGCAGTCCATTCCTCTTTTAGATGACTCGGAATTTTTGTCCTTATGTCAAACTTAAATTTGCCTATCTACAACCTCCAGACATTGCTCCTAGTTCTGTCCCCTGGAACTAAGCAGAGAATATCAAATCCTTATTTCCTGTGAAGCTTTTCAAATATTTTTATACAGCTATTCCCTGCAAAGTTTTTTTGTGTCCAGGCTGAAGATACAGTTCATTCAGCTGATCTTCACAGGCGTGTGTTTGAGTCTCCTCACTATTCCAATCATCCTCCTCTTGTCCTTAATAAAATGTGATCTGACCTGGGCAGATGACAGGAGGACTATTATTTCCTTTGTTCTGGACATTTTGCCTCTGTTAATGCAGTCTAAAAACTGCAATCCCTTTTTTGACTACCACATCGTACTATTGACTTATATCGAGCTTGCAGTGCACTAATTACCTCCCCCTCCCCCCAGACCTTTTAGAGAACTGACCTATCATAGTCTATTCTGGTTCATAGGTATCTTCAAATGAGAGAAATTCCTTGCTTGACTAGTATGAGGTAAAGGAGTAGGCTATATCACTAAGTGGGGCTCAATGATGGATTATATTGAATAATATCTGACATCTATAAAGTACTTTGAAATTTACAAAGCTCTTCACATCCATTACCTCATCCAGTCTCCATCATTTCCTAGCTTTATAACCAAACCTCTTTCTGAACCTCAAAGTTCTTATCTGTAAAATGAGAATATTTGCACTATTTCAAAGAGTTTTCTGAAGAAAATTCTTTGTAAGCCTTAAACCATGATATAAATATGTGTTATCATTATTCTGCCATTGTCCTGTGAGGAGTTCAAGGCAGAGATTATTGTTTCTATTTTATAGATGAAGAAATAGCTGACTCAGAATTGTGAGGAGACTTCCTGAGAGTCACACAAGTAGTGAGTAGTTTGACCAGGATTCAAATCCAGGTTCTCTAAGTATAAGGCTGATGTTCTTTCTACTACACCATACTTCCTTTACAACCAAACACCACTTACTTCACCTCTACAAGTATCAGTTTCCTCATCTGTAAAATGAAGGGGTTAAATGAGAATGATCTTTGAGGCCTCTGTCCAGATCTAAATTTTCTAATTTTGTGATATCCTTTCTCCCAAAAGTCAGAGTGCAAGAAGCTGCTGATCAGGGTTGAATTTAGACCAGAATGAGGCATAAAGGATGCGAAGGTTCTTTCCTGGAGAACTTCATCCTTCCATAGGCCTAGTGTGGAGTTGGGATTAAGGAGGCCCAGGGTGGTCTGGACACGGAGGGACCTGCCCCAAATCATCTAGTTAGTTATGGTCAAATTGGAGCAAAGATTCACGCAGAAGTTTCTAGAAGGTTAGAGTTGAAGTGGACCATAGAGATCATATAGTCTTATCCCTTCTTTTTACAAATGAAGAAAGTCTGTTGCCTTTAGGCTGGGCTCTACCTTTTAAATTATGTTTCCTGGGGGTACAAGAATTCATGTGATTTTTTGGGGTGAAAGGGAAAAGAGGAAATTAGGCCACTGGAGAAGCCTGAAGATGGTCAGGGCTCTGAGACTTCATTGGTTGAATCACATAGACCTATTTGAACACTCTCTAGGCAGAAGGCCAGCAAAGAAAAAGATTCTTGAAGTCAGGAAGATCCATGTTCAAATCTTGACTCTGAAAAATGGGCTGATCCAAAAGTCACAGTACAGTTTAAAACTGCTAAAGCTTTAAGTTGCACTAAGATTTTTGGGACATCCTGTATCTTGGGTGTGTAACTCTGGTAAAGTCACATGACCTCTCCTTGGTCCAGGCAACTCTGCAAGGTTCTAATTTCTGGAGCAAGTGACAATATGCACTGGTAGAGGGAATTGGGTCATTGGAAGTTCCCTAAACCAATGAAAGCACAGATCTAGTCTCAACTTCACCCAACCCTCCCCCAAAACAGCAAAACCATGATTCTAGGTTTTAGTACCTTGGTCAAGTCCTAGGTTGAGGATTTACACATGCTAGAGTCATGTTTTTATCCTGTTTATTTCTTTCTAGGTGACGTTAGAAAAGTCCCTTCCCTTCTCTGGGCCTCAATTCTTCCATCTGTGAAATGGGGGTGGGGAGGAGGGAGTGGACTCCATAATCCCTAACGTCTTTCCCAGTTCTGATGTTCTAAACATCCATGTTATAATTGAATGGAATCAGATCTTGAAATAAGAAATTTAGGCCTCCAAAAGTTAGCTTGTGAACCTGGGCGAATCATTGAACTCCTGAGCCTCAGTTTCCTTCTCTGTAAAATGGAGATGATCATACTTGCACTCTACCTCATTGGCTTGTGATGAGGAAAGTGCTTCATAAGCCTCAGAGCCTATAAGCTGTGATTATTACTTCTAATTAAGTCCTACTCCAGTGCCTCTTAGTGGTGTACCTGTGACCATGGATTCTTGAAGGCTAAGCCAGTGGAGCACAAATTCTGACAGGGCTCACCAAGATGGGAGAATGTCAGGTATTGGTGATATGTCTGTTGGTCTGTCTAGACCAACCTAGTTCCATATGAAGTGGACTGTCAACAGGTTGTCTGCATAGTGGTTTTTTTTTGTCACAGCAACTCTCAAAGGCCATCTAAGTCATGGAGAGGTCATGATCTATACTGATGAAGGAAATACCCATATTGATGGAATCACAAGTCCTTGAAGGGTTGACATATTAATGTAAGAAGGTTTTGAAAGGGTAGCTAGGTTGCTCAATGAATAGAATGCTGGGCCTGGAGTCAGTAAGATTCATTTTTCCTGAGTTCAAATCCAGCCTCAGACACTTGTGGTGGAGAAAGAAATGGCAAACCAATCCATTATCTTTGCCAAGAAAACCCCAAATGGGGAGGCGGAGCCAAGATGGTGGAGTAAAGACAAGGACTCGCCTGACCTCTCTACCAAACCCCTCCAAATACCTTTCAATAATGACTGTAAGCAAATTCTAGAGCAGCAGAACCCATGAAAAGACAGAGTGAAACAATTTTCCAGACTAAGACAAATTAGAAGGTTAGCAAGAAAGGTCTGTTGCACTAGTATAAGAGAGGAACACAGTCTGGCAATGCAGACCAGGACCCAGCAAACCAGGAGCAGGCCTCTGGGTGACTGAATCAGTGGCAGCAGAGGCAGTTACCAGACCTCTCAGCCCACAGACAGTAAGGGGATCACACAATAGGTCAGAAGGAGATTTACAGGGGTCCCTTTGCTGGCACCGGGGGCAGGACTCTGTTGCATTGTCTATACTTGGATCTGGGTAGAAGTCCTAGGTCTTAGTCCTAGTGTGAGGAGGAGCATTAGCGCAGCAGAGCTTTCAGCTAGCTGCAGGGGGGCAGGGGCCCTGGTCACAGTTCCAGGGTTGAAAAGAGTGCTTGTGGTCACTCACAAACCAGTGCACAGTACAGGAGAGAGTAGTAACCACACCTCTCCCTAGATCAGAGGTAGGGAACCTGCAGCCTTGAAGCCACTTATGGCTCTCTAGGTCCTCAAGTGTACCCCTTTGAATGAATCCAAACTTCACAAAATAAATCCTTTTATTAAGGGGATTTGTTCTGTGAAATTTGGATTCAGTCAAAGGACCACACTTCAGCATCTAGAGGGTCATATGTAGCCTCAAGGCCACAGGTTCCCCACCCCTGACCTAGATCATACCACCTTGGAAGAGGCAAAAACTAACAGGTCCCCAGAATGACCTCTGAAAACAGCTGCACAAAAAACCTAAAGCTTGGGACAGTGCCCCCTCCACTTGGGACGCAGAGCCCTACTTTAGCATAGAATTAAAAGTCAAGAAATAGGCTGGAAAATGAGCAAACAATAGGAAAAAATTCTGACCATACGAAGTTTCCATGGTGACAAAAAAGATCAAAGCACACTCAGAAGAAGACACAAAGTCAAAATTCTTGCATCCAAAGCCTCAAAAAAATATGAATAGGTCTCAGGCCATGGAAGAACTCAAAAAAGATTTTAAAAATCAAGCAAGAGAAGTAGAGGAAAAATTGGAAAGAGAAAAGAGAGTGATCCAAGAAAATCTTGAAAAAAGAGTCAACAGCTTGGTAAAGGAGACACAAAAAATACTGAAGAGAATAACATTTAAAAAAAGAACAGGCCAAATGGTAAAAGAGGCACAAAAATCCAATGAAAAGAAGAATTCTTTGAAAAGCAGAATTGCCCAAATGAAAAAAGACATACAAAAATTCACCAAAGAGAAGAACTCCTTAAAAAGTAGAATTGGACACATGGAAAAGGAGGAACAAAAGCCCAGCGGAGAAAATAATTCCTTACAAGTTAGAATTGGGCAAATGGAAGCTAATGATTTTATGATACATCAAGAAACAATCAAAAAAAACCCAAAAGAATGAAAAAATAGAAGAAAATGTGAATATCGCATTGGAAAAACAATTGACCTGGAAAATAGATGCAGGAGAGATAATTTAAGAATTACTGGACTATCTGAAAGTCATGATAAAAAAGAGCTTAGACATCGTCTTTCAAGAAATTATTGAAGAAAACTGCCCTGATGTCCTAGAATCAGAGGGCAAAATAGAAATTGAAAGGATCCACCAATCACCTCCTGAAAGAGATCCCAAAATGAAAACTCCCAGGAATATTATAGCCAAATTCCAGATCTCCCAGCTCAAGGAGAAAATACAGCAAGCAGGCAAAAAGAAACAATTCAAGTACTGTGGAGCCACAGTCAAGATAACATAAGATTTAGCAGCTTCTGCATTAAAAGATTGGAGGGCTTGGAATATGAAATTCCAGAGGGCAAAAGAGATAGGATTACAACCAAGAATCACCTACCCAGCAAAACTGAGTGTAATCCTTCTGGTGGGGGTGGGGGGAAATGGACATTCAATGAAACAGAGGACTTTCAAGCATTCCTGATGAAAAGACCAGAGCTGAATAGAAAATTTGATTTTCAAATACAAGATGCAAAAGAAGCATGAAAAGGTAAACAGGAAAGAGAAATCATAAGAGATTTGATAAGGTTAAACTGTTTATATTCTTACATGGGAAAATGATATTTATAACTTCTAAAACTTTCTCATTATTAGGGCAATTAGAAGGAGTATACATAGACAGAAAGCAAAGATGTGAATTTAAGGTGATGGTATGATTATCTAAAAAAAATTAAATTAAGGGATGAGAAAGAAGAATGCACCAGAAGGGGAATGCACTGGAAGAGGTAGAATGAGATAAATTGACATAAAAGAGGCCTGAAAGAGATTTTGCAATGGAGGGAGAAATAGGGGGAAGCAGGGAAGAGAGCGCATGAAACTTACTCTCATTGGAATTGACTCAAAAAAGAAATAATATACACACTCAGTTGGGTATAGAAATCTATCTTACCAGATAAGACAAGGTGTGGGAGGAGCTGATAGAAGAGAGGAAAGTTTGGGGTGGTAAAATTCAGAAGCAAAACACTTTTGAGAATGGACAAGGTAAAAAAAGAGAGAGTAGGCTAAACAGGGGGGAAATAGGATACATAGTAATCATTACTGTGAAAAAAATTTTTACAGTGAATTTCTCTGATAAAGACTTCATTTCTCAAACATAGAAAATGGAGTCTTATTTATAGAAAATGAGCCATTTTTCAATTGATAAATGTTCAAAGGCTATGAACAGGCAGTTTTCAGACAAAGTAATCAAAGCTATCTATAGTCATATGAAAAAAAATGCTCTAAATCACTATTGATGAGGGCAAATTAAAACAACTCTGAGCTACTACCTCACACCTGTCAGATTGGCTAACATGACAGAAAAGGAAAATGACAAATGCTGGAAGGGATGTTGGAGAATTAAAACACTAATGTACTATTGGTGAAGTTGTAGACTGATTCAACCATTCTGGAGAGCAATTTAAACTGTGCCCAAAGGCTATAAAACCATACATACTCTTTGAGCAATACCATTACTAGGTCTATATCCCAAAGAGATAAAAAAAAAAAAAGGAAAAGGATCTATGGGTACAAAAATATTTATAGCAGCTCTTTTGGCAAAGAACTGGAAATTGAGGGGATGTCCATCAATTGGAGAATGGCTGAACAAGTTGTTGTATATAATTGTGATGAAATACTATTGTGCTTTAAGAAATGATAAGCAGGATACTTTCAGGAAAAACCTGGAAAGACTTACACAAACTGATGCCAAGTGAAATTAGCAGAACCAGAAGAACATTGTAAACAGTAATAGCAATATTGTATGATGATCTACTATGAATAACTTAGCTATTTTCAGCAGTACAGTGATCCAAGACAATTCTGTAGGATTTATAATGAAAGGTGCTGTCCATCTCCAGAAAAAGAACTGGTAGATCCTGAATGCTGATCAAAGATACTTTTTTCTTTACTTTATTTTTCTTGGGTTTTCTTGTCTATATTTTCTTTCACAGAATGACTTACGTGGATGATACTTGCATGACTACACATGTATAACCTATGTTAAATTGCTTGCCTTCTCAGTGTGGGGGGCAGGAAGGAAAGGAGAGAGGGAGAGAATTTGAAACTCGAAATTTTGAAATTTAAATTTGGAGCTCAAAATTTAAAATTTTTAAATTTGGAACTAAAATTTTTTAAAAGAATGTTAAAATTGTTTTTTTATATAATTGGGAACAAATAAAATATTAAATAAGATTTTTAAAAAAGAAAGAAAACCCTAAATGGGGTCACAAAGAGATATGACTGAAAATGACTAAATAAGAACAAAGCACTAAATGGATTATTATAACATAAGCTGTGATAATGTTCTAAAGTTCCTTGTAGGTTTGACATTTTATGTTCAAAGCTCTCTTCCAGCTCTAACATTCTGTGTCCTAAGGTCCTATTCAGCTCAGTCATTCTATGTTCTATTTTCTAAGGTCTTTCCTCCTTCTGATTCAATTCAGTTTGATAGCACTACATGAAGACAATAGGCTAAGCAAAAAGACAAAAAGGAAACAGTATAACATTTTATGTTCTAGTCTTTAACCTTCCTTCCAGCTCTGGCATTCTATGGTCAAAATTCCAAGGTCCTTCCCAACTTCGACATTAGGTGTTTAAGGTCCGAGACTCCCTCCAGCTGTGACGCTCCATATCGTAAGGTCCCTCCCCGCTTTGCCAGCTCTGATATTCTGTGTTCTTTGATTCAAAGTCCCTTCTAGCTCTGACTCTCCATGTTCTAAGTTTTCTCCCCACTCTGACACTCTGTATAATTGTAATTCACAAGCTTTTAATAAACAGGGAGGGTTCCTGGAGATTCCCTTTGCCTTTCTATGACTGGAGATAAACACCCTGACTATTCCAAAACCTGCCAGCAACAGCTACAGAGCCTGCTAGGTCACATCCATATTTCTACATGACTAGGTTCATTTAATTTCCTGGGTCCAGCCATTTTTCATACCTAAGAGGTTTCCCACCCTATCATTTAGCAACTATCACCACCCATTCACTGAGAGAGGTGTCTATCTTTCTCTCCCTTTCTGGAGCTCTGTCTCACACACCATACACACACATATACATGCACACACATGCGCATACATACTTGCATACATATACTTGTCTGAGGTCATGAGCCCTTGTGTGTCTTGGGAGGATATTTATTTAAAGGTTTTGGGGTTTTTCGAGCAGCTACATGTTGGTCATCCTAGCTAATCATGGAGAGCCTCATCCCTAGAAGGGAAGCCACAGGGGATGTATTTTTGGCCACAGCAACCGGTGAAAGCATTCACTCAGGCATGCAGGAGATGCAATCTGCATCAGTAAAGGGAATAGCCACATCAAAGATATTGCAGGCTCTTAATGTAGTTCTTAGAGGCAGAGGGAGATGTAGTACAAGGAGTGCTAACCTCAGAGCTGTGCTACAATCCCAGTTCCAACAATTACTAGCCATGTGACTCCAGGCAGGTTGCTTGACTGCTAAGCTTCAGTTTTCTCATCTGTAAAGTAGTACTATAATACTTACACTGCCTATTTCAATCACCACTTGGGAGGAAAGTGCTTCGCAAACTATGAAGGGCTGTATATGTTGGAGTTATTACTCAGATCATGTCAATAATAATTTGTGAAGTATCGATTATGTGCAAGAATAGGATACTTAGCACAAGTTACTAGGTGCTAGGAGGAGACTCTAAGTACTAGAAACTGAAGATATGAAAACAAAAATTAATTGTACCTGTCCTCAGGAAACTTACATTCTATTGGAGGTATATTAAATGTGTGTAAGAAAATATAAAGTATATACACAGTAATACAATGTGAGGGGGCAGGGAGAGAGAAGGTAGCTGAGCTGGGCTATGTAGAAAACTAGGGATTCTGACAGGCAGAGGTGAAAGAGGGCAGATATGAAGGATCGTATGTTCAAATGTACAGAGGAGGGAGATTGTACATCATGTATGGGGAGCAGGCTAGTTTAACTAGAATGGAAAGTGTGGGAAGGGGAGTAATATGAAATAAAATGGGACAGGTGGGTGAGTGTCACTCACACTGGGGGACGAGAGGCTATAAAAGGCTAGGATGAAAATTTGACAGCTGCAATAGGAACTGAAGATTTTTGAGGATGAGAATCTATGTTTTAGGAATATCTATCAGCAATAGTAGAGGATCAGATTGAGGAAGGAAGAGACTAGAGACATAGAGACAAATAATTACTAGGGCAAGAATTAACTAATCAATACAATTAAAAGAAACAAGGCTTCTTTGAGCATAGAAAGTACTCTTGTAAGGTCTCACTTTACAGGTCCATATCTATCAGAGTGTCCTCTTCCTGCTCCACCCCTCCACTTCCACCAAGCAGTTGGCACCATGTGGTATCGATGCCACCCTCGTTCAGTAGAGGCCTCAGTAGAGCCCTAGTTGAGTCTCTTCCCCTCAAAACTCCCATTCCAAAATAGAAAATCATTGTCCTAAGTATGATATTAGCATCTCCCAACTTCTGGCTCCCTCTGCTTTGACCCATTGGTCTGTTTATAGGAAATATACCTGTGTACTACAGTACACAGAACGTACCACATAAATGTTAGCTATTGTTTATTCAGGAAAAACTTCCTAACATCTGACACATCTGACCCAGAAGTTTCCCATTCTTGGACTTTAGTGATGGGACTACATAGTCTCCCAGTGATTACTACCTCAGTACCATGAATGACCTGTTAGTTCACTGGTGTTGGTCCTCCTCATCCAAAAGCAGATCTCAACTGGCCTTTTTGTAGAGTCCCTCAGGCCAACCCTCTGGAGACGAGCCTCTCTCCATTTAGCTAAACCTTAGACAACAGATACACAGATCTTACTCCAGACATCTTTCCACCTCAGTAAGACTTGCACTTTGCAATCAGAGCCTTTAAGAACCTTGATCATGCCAAGAAGATTAGTCAATCACTTAATCAGCAATATTTACTAAGTGCCTACTCTGTGCCAGGCACTGTGTTAGGAGCAGTCCTGTGCTCAAGGACCTTTTATTCTATTGCAAAGGCAGCATGTACATTAATAAATGGGCAGCAGGAGAGGCTTCATGGGAATAGAGTGGGGAAGAACTTGAGAGTTCTGAAGAAAATGAAGTATTCTAAGAGCTAAAGGTGAAGGAGGGAAAGTATTGCTGCGTCAGCTGGCTAGTCCAAAGGTGAGACAGGGGGTGTTGTCTTGGAGGAAGGAGAAGAGGGCCAGTTTATCTGGACCTTAGAATGTTGGAGGAGGGATAATGTTTAATGAAGTTGGAAAGGTGAGTTGGAGCCAAGTTGTGAAGGTCTTTAAAAACCAGAGTTTATGTTTGATCCTAGAAGCAACAGGGAGCCATTGGAGTTTATTGAGAAGAGAAACAACATGATCAGACCTGCAGTGATACAACACAAGGGGTCCTTTAGTAGAGGATGTGATCACTCACAGCTTCATTAACTGCATCAGAGCTCACAGACTGGCCACAGAGACCAGACTAATCCCCCTGAAACTTAGCACTTTGATTTAAAATATCTGAGCAAGAGAGGGTCATGCATGGCTCACACATGGGGCACCTCAGCCCATCTTTGCATCATCTCTTGAGCTCAGTCTGATGTTTCCTGTATATATGTCAGCTTCAATAAAGGTTTAGGATTATAGGATTTAGGAAGGGACCTTTGGGATCATCTACTCCCAAGACAATAACTATAGCTTTGAGTAAGGGCTTTGTGCCAGGGAACCAAAATTTAGAGTGCTGACAACCCTCCTGAGCTTAGAACCTAGTGAAAAATAATAGTTAAAAAGGAAGTTGGCGGATAGTGCTCGCTTTCCCAGACTCTCATCCTACATCCTCCTGTCACCTTCTGCCCTCAGTCATTGTCTTTTCCCACCCCCAAACCCGCAGGGCCCAGTGCCCTGAGGTAGGAGATCTATCTTCCCCTGCCCCTACAACTTAATTTGACTTAAAAGTTGATATGAAGGTAACTTTCTTACTGCGTGCCCTCAAGGTACTAGAATTGCTTATTAGGGCTCCAGCTAGTCCAATCTTCTCCTCTTATAGATGAGAAAACTTAGATCCAAAAGGGTTAAGTGATTTGCCCAGTATTACAGTGACAGAGCCAGTCCCTTAAAGCCAGTGTATTCCACTATATCACATTTCCTCTTCCATTGAATGAATTGGGTTAAGATAGATTAACATAATAATAATACTAGCTAGCATTTATATAGTGCTTTGAGGTATACAGAGCGCTTTATAAATAGTATCTTGTTTGGTCTTTACAACAACCTTAGGAGGTAGGTGCTATTATTATCCCCATGTTACAGATGAGGAAACTGAGGCAGACAGCAGCTAGGTTACTTGACCAGGATCACACAGCTAAGAAGGATCTGAGGCTGAGTTTGAACTCAGGTATATACCTAGATAGGACACAAAGAGGCAGCAAAGTGGATATGTATATATATATATACATATATATATATGTACACACACACACACACACACATGCACACACACATATATACAACTCCATATACACACACGTACACACACACACATATATACAACTCCATACACACACACGCACACACACACACACCAAGGGAAAGAATGTGAACGTAGGGTGATAAGACCTGGTTTGCCCACAATTTACCACCTGTGTGAGCTTAGACAAGGTCTTTCCCCCTCTCTGAACCTTATTTTCTGCATTTGTTCATTGAGAAGGTTGAACTAGGCCAGAGATTAATGTCTTTAAATATATACAATACATAAGGATTCACAGGAAACCAATTACATGAAACACAGTTATCAAAATATTTATTGAAGATCATGGACCCCAGGTTAAGAAGTCCTGGATGACATGATCTCTCAGATTCTTTCTAGTTCAAAACCCTATGATTCTATGATCCACAGAATGGGAGCAATTATACTTTTGCACTATCTCCCTCACAGGACTCATGAAATGTCTATAAAGTGCTATGGAAATGTGACCTGTTATTATAGGTAATATAGCTCGCCAGATTGAAGTTAGTAGTCAGCATCTACTGCATATATATATGACTGTTAAGCGCTTTATAAATATTATCTTATTTGATCCTCACAACAACACTGGGAACTAGATATGGCCATTATGGCCATTTTACACCTAAGGAAATTGAGACAAATAGAGGTTAAGTGACTTGCCCAAGGTCACACAGCTAGTCAATGTCTGAGGTCATATTTGACCTTGGATCTTCCCACCTCCAAGTCCAGCACTCTACTTACTGCACCACCTAGCTGCCATTATTTTATTTGCTGTTTGGTCATTTCAGTCATGGCCCTCCCTTTGTGGCTTTGTCCTAAATCCCATTTGAGGTTTTCTTAATGGTTTTCCATTTCCTTCCCCAGCTCATTTGACAGATGAGGAAAATGAGGCAAGTGACTTGCCCAGGGTCACACAGCTCGTAAGTGTCTGAGGCCAAATTCGAACTCATAAGGATGTCTTTCTGATTCTAAGTCAGTGCTCAATCAACTGTGCCACCTAGCTGCCCCACCATTACTTTACAGTCAAAGTCAGAATTATATATATGTGTGTGTGTGTGTGTGTGTGTGTTTATGTATATCTAATATATATGTTATATATTTTATGTATTATATTATATATCAGATATATTATAATTATATATAATTAATTAATTATAGTCATAGTCAAAAATTAAGTGGTATGGGATTGAGCTAGGTGGGAGGTCAGAAAAGGAATAAATTTGTGTGGGCTGGAGGTTGGGAAGCCTTGAAGGAAGAGGTAGGATTTGGATGATTCTTTCACTACTCAGGGTTCAAGTCTGAATAGCCTCCTCTGCCTTCTGTTTCAGAACCATTGGACAGCCATTGAATAGACTATGGCCAAGAGCTTATGGGAAGATGGGCAGCACTAAAAAGCCAGCCAGCCTGCAGTTGTTGCATCAAGAACCTGGGCCCCACCTGCCACAGGTAGCCCAGTCTGCCTCTCTTTGTGATCAGGTTAGAAGCTGCCAAACAGAGGACCTGGCCATGAGGAACTGTTGTGTGAGTGAGCTGGGCCTCCCTAGTGAAACAGCCAGCTCTGAGCCCCAAGGTCAGCCCAAGAAGGAAGCCTCAGAGGTGAGTCTGGTACCTAGCCACCCCTCTGGGCCTGCAGAATTGGCATCTGGATCAGAGAAACAATTACCACTGAGTCCAAAAGAACTGGGTCCTAGTGGGAGCTCCCTGGCTCGCTCCTCTGATTCCAAGTGCTCTGGCCCCTCTCCAACTTGGGCCACCAGGGAAAAGGAGGAGTCAGGGAAAGAGGCCACTTTGGGGCTACCAGAAAAGCCCCCCCAAGAAGAAGCTATAACAGAGACTTCAGGCCTGCTGCCAGCTTCAGCCTCAGGGAAGCCAGATCCTGTGTCCTGTGAGAAAAAGGATCCTACACCCTTGGGGAAAATAAATTCTGTGATTTTAGAGAACATGGATCCCATGTCCTCAGAAAAAAATGATTCCACCTCCATGGGAATAAAGAATCCCTTGTCCTCAGAAAGATCAGACCCTGTGTCACTGAGGAAGGATGGTCCTGTGTCATTAGAGAAGGCAGATCCTGTATCCTCAGGGAAAATGGATCTCTTGACCCAGGGGAAAGCAAATCCTGTGTCCATGGGAAGGATGGATCCCATTTCCTTAGGGAAAACAGATCCTTCATCCTCAGAGAAGGCAAACTCTACACCTTCTGGGAAGCCAGATCCCACTTTCTTAGGGAAAGTCGATTCTCAGTCCTTGGGGAAGGAAGTTGTCATTGCCTCAGGAAAGACAGATTCTTTGTCTTCAGGGAAAGTAGATTCTGTGGCCTCAGGGAAGGCAAATTCCATGTCCCTGGGGAAAGTGGACACTGGGCCCTTGGGGAAGGAAGATGTCATTGCCCCAGGAAAGGCTGATCCTATGTCTGCAGGGAAAGTACATCCTGTGTCCTTAGGGAAGGCAGAATCCATATCTCTGGGGAAAGCTGATCCTGCTCCTTTGGGGAAGGCAGATCCCATGTACTCTGTGGAGGTGGATCTCACATCCTTAGGAAAAGTTGATCTAGCATCCTTGGGAAAGACAGCTTCCATTTCTCCAGAAAAAGTGGATTCTGTGCCCTTGAGAAATGTGGATCCCATCTCCTCAGGCAAGATAGATCCTATTTCCTCACAGAAAGCAAAACCTATTTCCTCAGGAAAGATAGAGCCTATGCTTTCAGGAAAGATAGATCCCATCCCTTTGGGGAAGACAGATCCCATGTCCTTGAGAAAGGAAGATCCCATGTCTTTAGGGAATACAGATTCTGTCCCCTTGGGGAAGCTGGATCATGTTTCCTTGGACAAGGTGGAGCATATGTCCTTGGGGAAGACAGATTCTGTCTCCTTAGGGAAAGTGGATCGTGTTCCCTCAGACAAGGTAGAGCCAATGTCCTTGGGGAAGATAGATCCAGTATCCTCAGGGAAAACAGATTCTAGACCCTTGGAAAAGGTTGATCCTATACCCTTGGAGAAGGCAGAACTCACATCCTCAAGGAAGGGAGACTCTGTGTCTTTAGAGAAGTTGGATCCCCTGACCTTGAAGAAGGTGGATCCCAAATCTTTGGGGAAGGTAAATCCCACATCCATGGAGGAACTGGATACTATGTCTTTGGGAAAAGCAGACCCTGTGTCCTCTAAGAAGTCTCCAGCTTCAAAAGAATGTCTCCCAGAAAATTCAAGTCAGAGCTCAGCCTGCCCTAAACCAGTGACAATGCCTTCCACTGACTCTCAGAAAGTGAATAAAGAAATGGCTATTTGTGGAGCACCCCAGGACACCCAACCTGACTTCAGCCATAAGGCAGCAGCAGTTCTCACCAGTGGACCTGGAACCCCCTCAGTGCAGGTCCCTGGGACCCAAGCAACCACAGAGGAATCTCAAAAAACTGTGTCTCCATCCCCAAGGCAAGTAGGGTCATCAGAGTACTCTCCACAATCAGCCCTACAGAAGATAAACCCAGCTGACCCTGCCAGGGCAGGAGCAGATGAAATCCCACTGACCCCAGAAGGGATCCAGGAGCTGCCTGGAGCCCCACAGAAAGGAACAAGCCCAACTCCAGTCAGGGCAGTCAGGACTAGGGATAATTTCACCAAGGTACCATCCTGGGATGTGAGCGCTCCACAACAGGATGCTGGCACCCAGGCAGACACACGTTCTGTCTGCGTATCTGTGGCGGTGAGCCCCATGACTCCCCAGGATGGCTCAGGCCCCACAACCTTCAGCTTCCAACCCACTGCTCAGAATGCTCCAGCTTCCAGGAGTCCTGGCCTACTGCTATCCAAGAAGGATGTGGAGATGCAGGTGTCCATGAGTGTGGAGACCCGGTCAGTAGCCACTGGCCCCATGACCCCAGTGACTACATCACCCCAGGCCTCATATCCAGAAGTACAGGTGCGAGCAGCTGAGGAAGCCCCTGAGCCCATACGGGAGGTCAGCTGGGATGAGAAGGGCATGACATGGGAGGTGTATGGGGCCTCCATGGAGGTAGAGGTGCTAGGCATGGCCATTCAGAAGCATCTGGAAAAGCAGATCGAGGAGCATGGGCGGCAAGGGGGACCATCTGGTCCACAGCCACCTAGCACTCGGGCTGGCTCTCTCAGAGGTGGCCCCCAGACTGGGGAAGCCAAACGCCCCCCCAGCTTGTTCAGGGCCCTGTTGCAGAGTATGCGGAGGCCCCGGTGCTGCTCCCGGGCTGGCCCCACAGCTGAGTGAGCCACCCTTCACCCTACCCTGGCCCTGGGTCCTCCCCACTCCTTTTTATAAATCTACACCAGTGTCTTGTGGTTTCTCAGGCAACATCTCACCTCCCATATCCTCCTTCCAGATTCTCACCTCCTGCTGAAGCCTCTGAGGAGTGAATCACTCACTTTCATAGAACCACACTTGGGGTCAGAGGCAGATTGATCCCAAAGCACCCAAGCTAGGTCCTCTGGCCAGCCTATAGTCATCCCTGCCCACTGTGCCTGGGTCTCTCCCTTTTGCCTCCCTCAGTCCTGGAGGAATGGGTTCATCAAGGAACTCAACATAGCCCAGGGCCACTGGGAACCTGCTCAACCCCACCCCCCAGCCTGGGCCCCACTGCCCTTTTGAAGGCACAAACCCCAGCACCTGTACTTGGTGTGTCTCTGATCCTAAAGTCCAAATAGCCCTCCCCATCTCACCCCAACCCCATGCCTTGAAGGTGGCCTTGGATCCAGTCAGTCCTGTGGATACCCAGGTTGCCCCCTCCCCAAACCTCCTTAACTGAGCCCCTGAGGTAGGGAGGGGAGAGGAGAGGCTGCGGTTGCTCCCCTGGGACCACAAAACCCTGATGATAGCTGACATTCATACTCTTGTGCTCTAAAATTGGCAAAGTATTTTCCATCTGTTATCGCCCTTGGCCCTCACAATGGCCCCATGAGGTAGGAGGGACCACAGGTATTATCATCTCCATTTTACATATGAGTGAACAAGTTCAGAGAGCCAAGTAACTTGCTCTCAGTCTCACAGCTAGGAAGTGTCTAAGGCAGGATTTGAATTCAGGTTTCTCCTGACCCCAAGCCCAGTACCACACTGCCTCTCCCACAGGGCCCTAGATAGGGCAATGCATGAGAAATGTGGACAATTTGGTAGCAAGGTCTGTATACACGTGGAGCTCTGAGGCAAGACCTCAAGTGAGCATGTAAGGTCTCAAGTGTATGAGGCTCTAAGTGTGCAAGCCCCAAGTGCACTGCCTCAAAGTTACCAGTATTTCTCAAATGGCCAATGTGTCCCCATTTCTGAATCACTCAGCAGCCAGGCCATGTCTGGCTTATTCAGGGAATGGGATGTAGAAGCTGATGGCAGGACCCTTGAAGGGAAGGTAGGGTCCAAAATGACCCCTTACCTCTTCTTAGTCTATGCTACAAAAATTGAGCTGGAGGGCACCAGATGTTTCTTCTAACCTCCATCTCCTCCTGGTTAGAGAGGCAGGGAAACTCCCCAAGACTTCCCCTCATTTCCCCAATTAAAACATTTCTAAATGCCTAGGACATCTAAAGGGAACTGCTATTAAGACAGTTTGATTACCTCCTGGTTGCTGAGCCCAAGGCAACTGAGGAGGAGTCTCACAGACCATGTCAGAGCTCATAGATAGTCAGGGGTTTATAGACAGGTGCCAGGGGTTATAAACTGGATAAGGGGTCACAGGTCAGAGGTCACAGACAGTGAGAGGAGTATGTTAAGTATGTTAAAAGCTTATAAAGGGTCATAGATGAATTATGAGCTTTTAGACACTCTAGAGCTACAAACAGGTTGGGGTTTACAGACAGGAGAGGGTTCATGGATCAAGGAATGAAACTGGTCAGGGGTCAGAGTAAGATAACAAATTAGTCAGGGAATAAACAGGTCAGGATGCAAACCCTGACAGGCTAGGGGAGATTACAGATAAAAGCCCTAAGCTCTGAGCAAAGGCAGCTATTCCTTTAAAGCCCTCCCACTGCCCCTTCCCCCCCACCCCCATAAAACCACTACCTGCCTTGGGTTCTCCTAGCTTCTTTCCTTTTCCCTGCTTGTCATCTCCTGTCTACTGGGTGTGGTGTGAGTTTGCCCTACCATCTGTAGTGACCAAACTGTAACTCCTCATTCCAGTGCCTGACAACTGTCCTACCCCAGCTCCCCCTGCCCATTGTTTTGGGGTATAATTTGTCAATCTGTACATTGGTAATAAAACATTTCCCCAAACCTAAGGCCTGATTGATTGAATTGGGGGTGGAGGTTGAGGGGAAGAGGAAGGAAGAGAATACAAGAGAATTAATTTATTATAGACACAGGCTGAGGCCAGCCACCAAGCCTGAGGCACATGCAGGTGAGATGAATGAGAGACATAGCAGGGAAGAGCTGAGTCTCATCCCAAAAGCAGCCTGGTCAGGACTCACAGATGTAGGTCATCAACAGGTCAGGGCTCATGATGTGTGTTATGGAAGAAGGAGTGAGAGAGGGGTGACCTCTGGAGTGGGGTGGGAGAGTGGCATGTAGTGTAGTCAGGATCAGAGGTCGGTGGTATCCAGACCCATGTTGACTTCACCCAATTTCAGCACCGGCTTGTCCTTTTGATTTTTGTCCTTTCCTTCCTTCAGCACCATGGTCAGCAGCTCAGAGTCTGTCCACTCTGGTTTCTCCTAGGGAGGTAGAAGCCAATTTTCAATGAAGAGTGAGGAAAGGTTCCCACTCCCCCGACCTGCCCACTGAGGGGATAGGCTGGAATCTCCATGGTGTAGCAGGACTGGGGGATGGGGAGGAGGACATTCAAACCCACAAAACCTAGTCCCCTGCTCAGGCAGTGCTTTAGGACCAGGAAGGACAGATCTGAAGATTCCAGTGATGAATGGGAATGGTTCACATGGAAAGGGATAGGGAACCCCCTGGAAACCAAGAAATGAGCGCCCGTGAATTGCTACACATCCTGGTTCACCCCCAAGGACCAAGGCTTGTGAGAATGGCTTTTCCCAACATCATTTCTGGTCTGAAACTCCTACCCCTAGCCCAGGGTGCTCAGTCAGGAACTCAATCAGCAAATGATTCTTGCATCAGGTCATGCACAAGACCCTGTGTTCTATGCTAAGTAGGAGCCAAGAGGAGATGGGGGTGAGGAGGATGAAGAATAATGAAGATAATAAAGAAGAGAGTGATGCCTTCCCTTAGAGAGCTCACAGTCTAGTAGAGGGGATGTGTCATGGAGTACAAGTAGCTATGTTACAGGGTAGGAAGGAATAAATATATAAAGAAGTGTAAACATAAGGTCAAAGGTAGATAGGGCTATCAAGGAAGGGTTACTGAAGGAGGAAGCATTTAAGCTATGCCTTGGAGGATAAGAACAGGAAGATTTCAGCAGACCCAAATGGGGCACTGTAGGCAGGAAAGGCAGGAAGGGATGGGGAAGAATATGTAAAGGTGCACCTTGCTCTAAGCAAAAAGAAAAATACAGTATTTACTTATGTGAATCAAGTGTTTGTAACTCAAATCCCATTTTAAATGTACAAGATGAGCTTGCTACTTAAAGGAAGACTGTGGTGAGCTCTTCTGAAAAGTAAAATCTTCTGTTTTGTCAATTCTCTGTTTTGAGAATAAAAATATTCTTAAAATGAAACTTGTATGAGTCCATGGTTTTTTCATCTGAAAATTTGAGGACTACCCTTGAAGTGGTTGGGATGACCTGAGGTACTGCCACCCTGCTTGGGAGCAACACCATAGTGGTTCAGTCCCTCTCCTGGAGCTTTTCAATGTCTCAGGGCCCCTGGCCTTCTAGGAAAGACACCTTACTTGCATATGTGCTTTCTCTCTCTCTCTCTCTCTCTCTCTCTCTCTCTCTCTCTCTCTCTCTCTCTCTCTCTCTCTCTCTCTCTTTCTCTCTTTCTCCTCCCTCCCCCCAGTCCAACAAAAACCATCACACATCCATCAGACATCATACTCATCCTACAGGCATCACCACATACACCCACATTATCACACATAACACACAATTGCTACACATGCAATACACCATAGCATACAAACATGTCCTCACATACATATGCACAGACATAGAATGACCCCCCTTCTATTCTCTCTCTCTCTCTCTCTCTCTCTCTCTCTCTCTCTCTCTCTCTCTCTCTCTCTCTTTTTCCTTCCCTCCCTCTCTCGGTCCCTCTTCCTTTCATCCTCCCTCCCCCTTCTCTCTCTCTTTCTCCCCAGACTACTGTTGGATTCTTTCCTGACTGAGACTTTTCCATTTCCTGATAAACAGTGGAACATTTGAAGGCCCCATGAGGAGCCCAAAGGCTAAAACCCTGCACAGAATTCCCTTGGCTTCTCCCCAGCTGCAACCCTCCCCATCCTGAACAGAGATTGTCAGAGCTGGAAGGAACTTTAGAGACCACCCAACCCAAAACCATCATTCAACAGAGAAGTAAACTGAGGCCCAGAGCAGGTAAGAGACTTGCTGAAGGGATTCTCCACCTCCAATGCCACAGAGATCCTGAGGGGTCCCCTCCCCAGCCCAACCCAGTCCAGTTCCCTGGAGGAGGAGCTCTGGGCCTGAGGAAAAAGGTCCATAGGGAGATGCTAGGGAGTCTGGTGAAGTGCAATGGAAAGAGCCCTGGCCTGGGACTAGAGTTTCCATGGGGATCATAAAATCTAGAACAGGAAGAGACCTGAAGAAAGCTCCTCTTTTATTTTATAGAGTAGGAAACTAAGGCCCAGAGAGGACTGGTAACTTGGCACAAGCCACACAGCTGGGCTAAGCAGCAGAGTCAGAATTTCACCTCAGGTCTTTGGATTTCAAATGCAGGATATTAAGCCAGAGAATTTCAGCTGGGAAGCCCATTGCCCAGGCAAAGCCCACCTGGGAGCAGAAACTTGGGCTGCGGAAACATCTTTGAAATTTTTTCCCTTCCTTTGTTTCTTAGTCAAAGTTCTCTTTGAAAATATCACTCTTGTCTCAGCTACTCTAAAGGACTTAAAGTTAAAAGATCTAGTTTCCAATCCATTTCTCCATTTGTAAAATAGGAGTGGAGATTTTTAGTTTATTCCAACTATACCTCTTAGGAGTTCTGTGGGACAAGTTCTTTACAAATACTGAAGCTCTACATAAATGTGAGTTATTAAGGGTGATGGCAGGAAAAGGGTTTGTCTGCCTCTGGGCCAGGTGGAAAAACAGAGGTGTAGAGGATGAGCTGACTACACGCTGATTTTTTTGTTGACAAGTATGGGGTAGCTGAGAATACAAGAAGAATTGTGGTGTTATCTTGGAGGCCTGAGAAGTTGGACCTGTAACAGGCTCACAGAAGGTCGAGAACTTGAAGAGTCCTTAGAACGTAAATGATCAAGGTAGGAGAACCTTAGAATAGATTGTCACACCTGGAAGGGTCTTTGCAAAGAACACAGAATATCAATTCTGGGGACAATTATATTGGAGCATAAAAACCAGAATGTCAAAGTTGGAAGGGACCTTTAGTCCAAACCTTCACTTGACAGATGAGAAAACTGAGACACTATCTTGTAGGGCTGTCATTTGTGCATGGGGGCTTAACCCTTTCCTGGATCACAGGGAGAATTGTGAATCATTCCTCTCTATTTCCCCAGGGATAAGCACAAGGTCTTTCTCATAGTAGACATTTAATAAATGCTTGTTGAATTGAATTGAATAATGATGGTGATGGTGATCATTAAGAGGGATGATGGTGAAGAAGGTTTTGACCACAATAGTTTTAATGACTGCCTATAGAAGTGCCAGCTGGACCCCTGAAGAATTAGTCACTGGGCCAGTCCTGAGTGAAGAAAAGTTTTGTGATTTTCCTCCCTGAGCTCCTATCAGACCATGACTACCTGGAATTCCAAGGACTAGGAATGTTCTCACCTCCCTCCCTTTCTCACCTTGTGCTTCTTCCCAAGGTCCATGTCATCCATATCCACCTTGTTCTCATCCAGGGAGTTGATGCTGGAAGAGAAGGCTGAGCTCAATGGGAGGCAGAGCAAGACCCTCAGCCTGGTGTGAAGGGATTCTCCCCGATGAACAGGACCCCAGGGATCTCTCAGGGTTGATATCTCCTTAAGCCCAAACCTTTACAGGGAAGATTGGCTGTATAGATCACTTAAGAGTCCCTCAGGAGGATTGGGTCAGGCATAAAGTGATCTGCTTAGGCAAGAAGGACAAGAGGAGGTGCTGCTCACCTGGCAACATCATCTTCGTTATGTGAGGAAAGAGATTCAAAGCCCAGATCCATCGAAGAGAGATTGAGTATGGGGTTGGCTCTGGAGGAATCAGAGAATCTGAGAGCTTGGAAGGACCTCTGGGGCTAACTACCCAAGGTCTTTTCCAGTGTTAAATCTAGTGTTAAATCCAGTGTTAAATCAGCCTCCCCCAGTGCAAGAATCTCCTCAACAGATAGCTATCCAGCCTCTCTGCTTAAGCCTCTCCTGCAACAGGCAACTTACTACCTCATGAGTGAAATCCTCACATGACAATGGTCATAGAACCATTGAGTCTTAGAACTGGAAGAAAACTAATACATTTCTCCATCACCATTTCATAGCACAGAACAGTGGAAAGAACACTTAGCTCTGGAGTCAGATCCAGTGCAAATCCAGGTTGGACTAGATGGTATTAAGGTCCCTTTCAGAGAGAGAGAGAGAGTATCATTATCCAGAGCCTCACAGCTAAATAAGTGCCTGGGAACTTGGGTCTTCCTGACTCCAAGTCTAACATTCTATCCACCGAGCCACCTAGTCACCAATCCTTATTAACCCTTTTCCAGTCACTTTTCCAGGGCCAGGAGAGGAAACAATTTAAGCCAGGAGTGGGGAACCTGCAGCCCGAAGGCCACATGTGGCCCTCTAGGTCCTCAAGTGTGGCCCTTTGACTGAATCCAAATTTCTCAGAACAAATCCTTTTATTAATGGGTTTAATTTTTTATCAATGGGATTTGCTCTGTGAAGTTTGGATTCTGATAAAGGGTTGCACTTGAGGACCTAGAGAGCCACATGTGCCCTTGAGGCCTCAAGTTCCCCATGCCTGCTTTAAGCAGTCTCCACCCCTACTCTCAATTCTATCACTACCATCACCCACCCAGTCCAAGGATGCTGCTCACTTCTCTGAATTAAACAGGTTTGTCCCAGGGATTACAAGGCCCTGCAGGTTAGATCCAGGGACTGTCTTCTTGGCCTCTTTAGCAGCCTTCACAGCTCTAAGTTTCCTTTGGTAGCTGAGGATGAGGAAAGAAGGAAGCCAGGTCACAGGAGGAGGTGTGGTGGTGGGGAAAGGAGGCAAGGTATCTGTTTTCAGACATGAGAAACAGGGGCAACCCAGGGTTCCCAAGGCTGCCAGCCCCAGGGCTCCCAAGGCTGCCAGGCTCCCAAAGCTACCACCCCCAGGGTACCTCTTCCTGGTGCACACCAATGAGGTGGTCATGATGATGATAAGAAGTATCAAGGCACCCCCTAGCCCAGCAATGATGCTGAGGTACTCCTTGTCCTTGTCCTGCTGTATCTCCTCCCCAGAGCCCTGGAAGGTCAGAAGGACTTTGTTATCCCCATCCCCCATTCCCCATCTCCCTCCAACTCTCATCCCGTCCACTATGCCTTCTCTCTCACTAACTCCAATCCTTGAAAATCCTCCTCTACTCCACAATTCCCATCTCTTACCCCTTGCTCTCCCTCCAGCTCCTCCTTCCAACCCCTCCCTCCTTTCTCCCTGACTAAAGGTACTCACAATCACTACCAGCCCAAGTTGTAGCAGTGTGGCTAACACCTCCTGGTCCTCCCGGATGTATCTGGCCAAGAGAAGACCATTAGGCTCCTGCTCAAGGGACTAGACACTCCGTTTTTCCCTAAGGCAGCAAGCTGGATCTCATCCTGCAAGCCTGTGGCCTCTCCCCTCCACAAATACACCATCACCCACGGCCCTCAGTCACCCATGCAACTCACAGGTTGAGATCATTGAGGGTCAATGCTGTTCCATTGCTGTACACAAAGTAGGCATCCATATAAGTTAAGCCCCTACCTCTGAGAGAACCACAGACAGAAGGAGGTTAAAACACAGGGAGGGTGTCAGAGCATTCTAGAATCTAAGGGTGGGAAGGGAACTCGGAGGTCATAGGGCTCTGCTAGAAAAATTTCAGTGAAAGAAAGTTCACTCCCTTCCAAGTTAGCCCATTCCTATATTCTTTGTGAGGAAGTTCTTCCTTCTCTCTAGCTTTAAACTACTCTCTTCTACCCATTGTTCCTGGCTCTAGCTTGAGGGGCCAACAAGACTAACTGAATCTTTTTCCCTCGCTGCAGCTCTTCACAGCTGTCACACTCCACCGCACCCCATTCCAGTCTTCTCCAAATATAACCTCCCCAGTTCCTTCAACCAATGCTTGCCTGGTCTCTATACCTCTCATCATTCTGATTGTACATGCTCCAATTTGTCAATGTCCTTCCTAAAATGAAAAGTCCAGAACTGAATACAATCTAGATGTGTTCTGGCCAAGGCAGAGACCATCAGGACTACAGCCTCTCTCATTCTGGACAGGACAGCTCTGTTAATCTATCCTAAGATCAAATCCATTTTTTTATCCTTTTGCATATCATATTACACTGTGGACTCATGGTACTTGAAGTCCAGTAAGACTCTCCTCCCAACCTGGTCTTTTTCATATAGATGGTTACCAAATCATGCCTCCTTGTTCTGCCTTATGCTAGTTATTTATGCCTATGCTTTATCTCTACTCCTGGACTATGGGCATCTTGAGGGCAGGGACTGTTTAACAATATCATTAGTAAGTACTGACTCTTGGCACCAAGGCTAGATTAGGACCCTAGCAAGGCATCTAAAGACTCTTGAGGATCTTCGGGGAACGGAACAGCTGATTAAGTGCCTAAGATAATTATTGGAATCACAGAGGATCCTGAAGATCTAAGTCCAGTCTGGGTTGGGGGTTCTTGGGGAAGGAGGAGTGCTAGTGAGGCAGAGCTGGCACATCCCCCCAAGCTTAGAACATAGAACTCTTTACAAGCAGTCATACCTCGCTGAAAAACTCAAGGGTCAAGTAAGTTGGCTGGGAACATGGCCTGGCAGCGAAAACGCACCCAGATTCAGACTCAGACTTTGGAATCTTTCTTTGGTGACAAAGAAGACCAAAACATACAGCCAGAAGAAGTCGACAAAGTCAAAGAGCCTACAACAAAAGCCTCCAAGAAAAACATGAACTGGTCTCAGGCCATGGAAGAGCTCAAAAAGGATTTAGAAAAGCAAGTTAGAGA
>CM053625.1:65750730-65812518 GCA_028646595.1 Phalanger gymnotis | reverse complement strand
ACCTCAGTATTAGGGTAGCTGAAGGGAATATGCATATATATATATATATGTATGTGTATATGTGAGTGTGTATGTATGTATATATGTATGTGTATATATATACAGAGAGAGAGAGTGGGCACAGGGTGAGTTGAAGATGAAGGGAAGATATCTAAAAGAAATAAAATCAAATTAAGGGATGAGAGAGGAATATATTGAGAGGCAGAGAAAGGGAGAGTTAGAATGGGCTAAATTATCTGACATTAAAGTGGCAAGAAAAAGCAGTTCTGTAGGAAGAGAAGAGAAGGCAGGTGAGGGGGAATGAGTGAATCTTGCTCTCATCAGATTTGACCTGAGGAGGGTATACCATACATAATCAATTGGGTATCTTACCCCACAGGAAAGAAGGAGGAAGAAGATAAAAAAGGTGGGGTGATGATAGAAGGGAGGGTAGATGGGGGTGGAGGCAATCAAAAACAAACACTTTCAAAAAGGGACAGGGTCCAGGAAGAAAATTCAATAAAGTGGGATACGTTAGGAAGGAGCAAAATATAATTAGTCTTTCACAACATCAGTATTGTGGAAGGGTTATACATAATGATACGCATGTGGCCTATGTTGAATTGCTTGACTTCTTAGGGAGGGTGGGTGGGAAGGGAAGAGTGGAGAGAATTTGGAACTCAAAGTTTTAAAAACAGATGTTCAAAAACAAAACAAAAAAAAGGTTTTTGCATGCAACTAGAAAATAAGATACACAGGCAATGGGGCATAGAAATTTATCTTGCCCTACAAGAAAGGAAGGGAAAAGGGGATGGGAGGGGAGTGGGGTGACAGAAGGGAGGGCTGACTGGGGAACAGGGCAACCAGAATATATACCATCTTGGAGTGGGGGGAGGGTAGAAATGGGGAGAAAATTTGTAATTCAAACTCTTGTGAAAATCAATGCTGAAAACTAAATATATTAAATAATTTTTTTAAAAAAAGGAATCTCAGAGGATCCAGGAGGTAGCATATGAGATCCAGGACTTCTCTCCTTCAGGTGGAAGAACTGGTCTCAGGAAGGTAACTGTCTCTTTGGGGGATTCTTTAAGCAGAGTCCTATAATACCCATGGCCTTTGGGAAAGGAAGAGAAACTGATGCTGGCAGGGAAGAGGGCCTTGGTTATCCCATGGTTCATGGGAAAAAGAATTCTGGATTTTAGTGGATTCCAAGTTCAAGGCAAGCCACCAGTGTGAAGTGGTAGCCAGGAAACCTTCCTTTTTTTCTCAAGTTTTCCTAGAGAACTATGCCTGGATCTCTCCTTTGCCCCCTAGAGGCAGCTACATGGTGTAGTGGATAGCACATTGAGTCTGGAGTCAGGATAAATCTGGGCCAAATCAAACCTCAGACGCTGGCTGTGTGACCCTGGGCAAGTCACTTAACCTATCTGCTCCATTTTCTTCATATGCAAAATGGGGACAATGATGGTGCTTCCCTGGGCTGTTGTGTGGATCAAATGAGATAATATGTGTAAAGTACTTAGCCTAGTGCCTAGTACATAGAAGGTGATTAATTAAGTACCTTATTTAAATGCTTGTGTCCTTCCTTCCTTCCTTCCCTACCCTACCCTACCTTTTATCATAGTTGTCTTTGCACATGACCATCTAGTGGAATGTAAGTTTCTGGAGCTCATTCCGTCAGTAGCTTGTTCAACAAACCGAATTTGTTTGCTGAATGGATGTATTTTACACTACTTTAATAAAGAGATTTTGTCCAGCAGGTGGGAAGTGAGAGCCTTGCTATTCTCTGACCTTCATCAGGCTACTTCTGGAGCATCCTAGCTAAAGTGCTGAGCATTACACTTGAGGAAGGCCATTGACAAGCTGGAAGGGGTGCAGAGGATGGCCATCATCATGGGGATGGGGCTAGAGACCATCTCACATACATGGATTAGCTGAAGGGACTAGAAATGTTGAGCTTATAGAAGAGGAAACCTCAAGGGAACCTGGGAGTGGGTGATATAGAATTGTGGGAGGGATTGCCCACATTGATGAAGTCATAGCTCCATTGGCGATCTGGGAATGGAAAAACTGTCTTTGAATGGTATTCGAATGTCTGACATGGGAAAGATAAAATTTGTTCTCCTACTGAGGCAGAAGGAGCAGGCGCCAAACAATGTAGGGAAGCGGCTCAGTGGCTGATGTCAGCTCAGTTTTCAGTAAAACTTCCTTATGATTAGGACTAAAACAAGAACATGTGACCTCTGGAATTAGCCATTTCCCTTTTCTGAAGATCTTCAAATGGACTGTGGATGTCCACTTGTTAAGAATACAGAGGGCATTCCTTTCAAGGCATGGGCTAGACCAAATAAACTCCCAGTTCTGAGGTTCTATGATACTTTGATGACACAGTCAATAGAGCACAGGGTCTGGAGTCAAGAAGACCTGAGTTCAAATCCAGACTCAGACATTTACTAGCTGTATGACCCTGGGCAAGTCACTTAACCCTGTTTGTCTCAGTTTCCTCATCTGTAAAATGGGCTGGAGAAGGAAATGGCAAACCACTCCAGTATCTTTGCCAAAAAAACTCCAAAAGAGGTTCACAAAGAGTCAGATACAACTGAAAAGTGACTAAACAACAACAAAAAACAAACGTGATATTTTGAAATAAAAGACCATGGGATTGCTAGATGGCACAGCAGATAGCTCACCTGATGTGGAATCAGGAAGACCCGAGGTCAGAACTAGCCCCTGACACTAGTAGTTGTGTGGTCCTGAGCAAGTCATGTAACTTCTGTTTGCCTCAGTTTCTTCAGTTGTAAAATATGGATAATAATAGCACCTATCTTGCAGAGTTATGGTAAGGACCCAATGAGATAATAGTTGTAATAACTGTAAAGTGCTTAGCACAGTGCCTGACATACAGTAAGTGCTACATAAATGTTACCTCTTGTTATTACAGTTATTAATGGGATTTAGAGCTAGAATGGGCCTTGAAGGCTAGCTTCAGATCCAGGATCCCATTATTCTAGTCCAATGCCCTCATTGTATTGGAAAAGAAATGGGGGCCCAGAGATATGAAATAATTTAGCCAAGGCCACACGCAGGTAGTAAGTGATCGAGCTATGATTTGTATCTAGACCTTCTGACTCCTGATCTAGTGTCTTACACGTTGGAAGCTACAGCGAGAGACATCTAGGCTCAATACAAGGAAGAACTTCCATCCCAAAGTGGAATGGGTGCCTTCACAAGGAAGTGAGTTCTCCATCCCTGGAAATCTTTAAGCAGAGAGTAGCTGATCACTTTTCCGGAATGCTGTGGAAGGGAATTTTTGCTCAAGTCCAGATTGGACAAGGTACCCTTCTGGGGTGCCTCCAGGGTTGAGATGTTGTGACTCTGCATCCCTTATGTCTAGAGAAAAGGGCTCTTGGGAAACTCCTGAAGCTAAAGCTGCAGTGGCTGGCCCAGGCTACAATGGCTGGCTTGGAAGCAAGCGGAAACCCAAATTACAGGGAATGAATCCTCCCCTCCCAGTGAATTACTGTGAAAGGTGGGAAGGGCCAAACTTCCTCATGGTCAGAGACCCTGAGGAAGCCCTGAGAAGAAGGAAAGCAGTGGCTGGCATTGTTATTGAATATCTTGGTCTTAGGACGAGGATCACTATCTGCTCCTCCCCACCCTGACTCCCGTCTCTATCCAGCATCTATGACCTCTGGGTGCCCGCCTTCCTCGTATGCCTTTCCCATACCCTATCCCATATGAAGCACCACCCCCTGTTCTGTGCTTGAAGCATCTACCTGGAGGTTGTGCCTTCAATCTCCTTAATGCTCACGATGTAGACTGTGGTCTTTGTTGCTGCCATCAGGGCACTACAAGCCAAGCAGAGACCAATGGAGAGACAAAAGGAGCTTGTGCCCCTTCTATCCCTCCGGGGCTAGCCCTGGTCCCAGCTCACAACCTGGGAGCCACCTTAACTGGGCCCTGAATGGCCTGAGTCACCTCCTGATCCTGGCAGTACCAGGCTCAGGGATAGGCACAGAGATACAGACAGGGTCAAGACTGAGGATAGACACTGAAGCGAGGGCCCAACTGAAGCAGGGAATCAACCGAGATGGGGCAGGGAAGGAGGCACAGAAGTAAAGAGAAGGACGGGGATAGGGATTGGCTTTGAGGCCTGCTCAGGGTTGGACACACAGGGGCAAGGTCTTGTTCCCCTCGCTGGTGCCCTTTCCTCCCAAGGGTCCCTGAGATTGAAGGCTGGCCCCAGACCGTACGCTCTGATCACGTTAGCATTGCTTCCCACTTCTGCTGCTTCCGATGAGAACTCAAGCCGCAGACGATGGGTCTCGTCCACAGTGAAGAGCTAATGGAGGTCAGGAAAGAGAAGACCATGGGACTGAAGGCTTGTGGGGGCTGACCACTTAAAGGGATGGTGCCTGGGGTGGGGCTAAAGAGCTAGCAGGCCAAAGGTTTTGGAAGGGAAGTAAGGCCAGGGAGACTGAGGGCTCATACTCACATTCAAGGAGGTGTTGGTTGCCAGAGGGGAGTCCTCACTAGGGTTATCTTGAACTCTGATTGTTAGCTGGTAGGTTCCCTGGAGGTAACTGTCAAGGGATGTCACCACCCTGGGGAAAGTACCCGCTCAGGATTAGGGCCAAGTGTTCCCCTCCACCATGCTCAGAAAATCCGCCCTTCACAATTAGTCCTCTCCTCCTCCTCTGTCCTCTGCCCACCTAGAATGATAGTCTCTTAAAGCTAGAGGGGACCTCCAAAGTGGCCTAATCCAGTGTCCCACCCAATGCAGGAAAACCCTTTATGGCATCCTCAATGCCTAGCTTCTGTTTGGATGTTTGCAGGGATCGACCTCACTAACTACCAAAGCAACCCAGAACCAAAGAATGTCAGACTTGGAAGAGACCACAGGGGCAATCTAGGCCAACCCATATCTGTATGGGAATTCCCTCTAAAATATTCCCTTAAAAGTGGTCACCCAGTCTTCACCTGAAGACCTCTTCAGTAACCAATTACCAACCCTCCATTCCACTGTTGGAAAGCTCTGATAATCCCTCCCCCACAACAAAGCCACTTAACCCTCCTCAGTTCCCAACTCTGAAGCCCTCTTCCCCAGGTTACTCTATGCTGCCTGTGTATATATCGCCCTCAGATGAAGACTTGATCCGGAATAGGCCTTCAAAGGACATTCTAGAACCATCCTTGGAGATGAATTCCACCCAGTCAATGAAGAAGGAAAGGACTGCATTGACTCCATCATCCTCATCTGTGGCCTGTGAAAAAGAGTAACACAGGGTAGTGTAGTCTGGGGCCTTCTAGTCTGAGACCTGGAAACAGTAGGGATGGGGAGCACAGCACCCACATAATCAGAGTGTCATGGTTCCCCTAGAACTGAAGGAGAACCTAAAGATCATCAAATCCAATCCTTTTTTTTTACAATGGAAATGACTTGTCTAAAGCCACACAGAGAATCAATGGAAGAGGGGAGCTAAAACCCAATCTTTTGACTCATAGACCAAAATTTTTTTCCAATGCATCCATCATGTCATTTTCAAGAGACTTAAATGGCTGAGCCCTAAGGTCCCAAGGAGTGGCCTCTTACCTTCACAGAAGCCACCTGTTGATTCGGAGTGAGAATTTCTGGTACGACCACTACAGAGAGGAGACAGGATGAATAGACTCAGCAGATGCCAGGACATGGGGGTGAGATGCAAGGTGCATCCTATTAGGAGAGCAAGGGGATGGTGGTGGGAGGATAGTGGTATGGAGAGAGGATGGACTTGCGATTTCATTAATATGGGGAACTCTAGGTTAAGGCAACTCCCTCCATCAATGCAGCTTCCTACCTTCTCTACAATTTAGAGTTTCCTAGAGAACTGAGAGGTTAAGTGTCTTCTCCAGGGTCACAAAGCCAGTGTATGTCAGAAGTAGGCCTTAAATACAGGCCATCCTGACTTACAAGGCTGGGCTGAGGGGGAAGGAAGGTCCCCAAATTTGCCTCCTCATCACAGTTTCTTGGTCTTGGACTAATCAGGTTGAGGCCACTCCAGGGAACAGCAAAAGGACCCAGATATAGAGAGACCCACAGCACAGAGAGGAAGTGGCTATTCCTCACCAAATGTCTCATCCAAAGGCAGGAATTGGGGTGGATTGTCATTCACATCCAAGATAGTGATGGGAAGAGTCTCTGCAAAAGCAAAAGACAGAGACTCAGTCCTGTAGAAAGAGGCTAAAACTGGTATCTCAAAGCTCTTTCCTCTCTCCACTCCAGAGTTACTTCACCTTTAGCTTCCCCCATTCACCTTTCTCCCTGTGCCTGCCTGAGCAGAGCCCTTACCATTAGGGCTGCTGGCAGGAAAACCCTCAGCTGTATGGAGATCCCAGGCCTGGAGGAGTAGGCTGACAAGGTCACAGACTTCATAATCGATGGCCAAGCCGTCATTGATATAGACACTACCATTGGGGACCAACCTGAACCAGTCTTGGCACACAGTACCCACGTTAACCCCCTTCTTGAAGCAGCCTGTGTCCTGAAGACGGATTTCCAATAAGGCATCTGTGTCAGGATCTTGAGCCTCCACGTGTGCCACAAGCTCATCGTCATTGCCTCGGTGTTCAAACACACTGACTTCCTCCAAAGAGGATGCCAGGATGCTTGGGGCCTCGTCGTTCACATCATCCGTGATCACTAGCACTGTGGCAGACCCTGTCCCTTCAGACTCAACTGGATTCTGTGCCAACACAGTCAATGTGAAGTTACTGGGTGGTGTCTCATAGTCTAGGCTCACATCTGAGACCAGGGACAAATCCGCCTGATTCCAGCCTGAGCCCAGGAATGTGGAACGGATCACAAAGTTGCTGGCTCCATCCCCGGTCAGAGTGAAGGTGACACGGTTATTGACTTCTGTCTGGTCGGCATCCCAGGCCTCCAGGAAGCCCAAATATGCACCTGTCAGGCCCAAAGAGGAAACTGAGCTTCCACCTCTCTCCAAAGACCTTCAGCTACCTACCTGGTCACTGGGACACACACCCTGATTTGGGATCCACTTCTTTGGGATAGATTTCATTGGAAGCCACTGGGAGGCGCTTCCTGAACCCAAACCTGAGGCACTAGGAGATGATCCCTGGCCCAAGAATTAAGTCATTTTTTCCCCCAACCCACCCACCCATTCTTGGGAATTTCAAGGCAATTCAACTCTCATGAGAGACATTTAAGATTTAAAAAGTGAATTACATAATGCAGTTGTTACCATCCTCATTTCACAGATAAGAGAACCTAAGCTCAGAGAGAGAGAGTAATTTCCTCAAGATCGATCACACAGGTAATAAATAGCAGAATAGATACTTAAGCCCTGTCCTCCCTCTGACACGTACTGACTGTGACTCGGCAAATCACTTTTGGATCCCAAGCACAAACGCTCTAAATCCAGAGTCTCTTTCCACTATGCTACACTGCCTATGCCACCCCTCCCCCCATCCCTCTCCTACACACAAACCTACATGCCCCTTATTCTGGAAAGGCGGGGAGGGTAACACTCACCCTTCTCTCTTTCTTTTACATGGAATTCATAAGTGGTTTGAATGAACACAGGCATGTTGTCATTGATGTCCTGTAGACAGAGGATGTTTTGGAGGGTAACTGGCAGATAAAGGTTAAATTTAACAAAGGAGAAACATATTGAAGAGGTTGTGGACCAAATGTGGGTCGTGCACTAATTATGAGGTAAGGTTGGGATACAACCTCCCCCATTTCCGACAGACCCTTTTCCCCTTGGCTCTCGGTCAATGATTTAAAATTCCCACCAACTGTATGTATTCCATACTTCTAAGAAAACCGAAAAGGAACCAGGATCAGAGATACGAAGTTAGAAAGGATCTCAGAACTGGGGAAAGGAAGAGAAGAATATGTACCCCCTCAGTGGCCACTTTTTTATTCCCCAACCTTCCCCCTGAGACTTCTATGATGCCTTTAATACAGCTCTTAGTATTGGAAATTTGAAAATAGAATGGTAAGGCTAGAAGAGACTTTAAAAAATCATCTAGCCCCACATTCTCATTTGATAGATGACCTAGAGAAATTAAGGACTAGATCTAGATGTTCTAGAAAAATCTGTGATCTAGAAAAAATGAGTGGCTTATCTAGGAGCACACATGTAGCAGATAGGGTATATCATAGTTGACCATGATTACATCTTACTTCTCTTCTATACCATAAGCTCTGTGAGGGGAGGAACCATGTATGATCTGCACACAGTGAGCATTGAGGTATCCACTAAGTGAATTGGCATCTTCTATCCTGAGGTTCCTCCTTTTGAACATTCTCTCCTCCTATGGCTTCTAAGACACTGCTTTCTCTCAGTTCTCCTCCTACCTCTATGACCACTCCTTCTTAGAATCTTTTACTGCCCCATCATCCATCATCTGCTCCCCAAATGTGGGTGTCCCCCAAGGCTCTATTGTGGGCTCTTTTCTCATTCTGTGTTTTCTTTTGATCTTCTCATCTGTTCCCATATGTCCACTAATCATCTCCTCAGGTGCCTCCCAAATCTCTATCTTCAACCACACTCTCTTTTAAACTCTCATCTCATATCATCAGCTGTCTGCTAGATATTTTCTATAGGATATCTTGTAAATGTCTCAAACTCAACATATTCAAAATGGAACTGATTGTCTTCTCCTAAAACCCACCCCTCTTCCTAATTTCCCAATTTCTGTTGAGAATATAAATATCTTCCCACTAAATGTATTTTGCATGACTACACATGTATGTCAAATTGTTTGCCTTCTCAATGAGGGAAGGGAGGGGAGGGGAGGGGCGGAGAAAATTTGGAACTCAAAATTTGAAAAAAGAATGCTTTTTTCATGTCATTGGGGGAAAATAACATTTTTAAAAATAAATATCTTCCCACTAACCCAGAAATAGTGATAACTGTCATTTACAAAGCACTCTATGGTCACTGTATAAATGCTCTTTCATTGGATTCTCACAACAATTCTGTGAGGAAGATGCCAGTCTTATCTCCGTTTTATAGAATTAGAAACTGAGGCTGAGAGAGGGATTAAGTGACTTGCCCATTCTCATACAACTAATAAGTGTCTGAGATGGGATTTGAATTCAGTTCTTCTTGGCTCTAAGTCCAATGCTCTCACCTACTGCACCGCCAAACTCCCTCCTCAGTACATCTCATATCTCCTTCTCTTCTGTCTCACATGGACACTGACACACTTCAGGCCTTTGTCATACTGATTATTATATTAGCCTCCTGTCCCCCAGCTTCCAGTGTCTTCTCTGTCTAATCCATCCTCCACATAGTTGCCAAAATAATCTTCTTAAAGTGCCAATCTGACCAGGTCACTTCCCTTGGTCAAAAACCTTCAAGTGGCTTCCTATTTACCTTTTGAATACAATGCAAACTTCTTCAGGGAAGCATCTAAAGTCGTCTACAGTCTGCATATAGCCTCCTTTCCCTCCCCTGTATGCACAGTATGTTCCTCCCAAATTGGAATGCTGATTGTTCTCCAAACCCAACATGAGACCTTCTCCCTCCATCTCCATACATTCACACAGGCTGCAATGTTCTCCCTACTCATCTCTGCCCTTCAGAATCTTAGAGCTTCCTTGGAGGCTCAGCTGAGATGCCACTTCTCCTGTGAAGCCTTCCCTGACACCCACCCACTCACACAGCTGTCAGTGTTCTCTTGCTTTTAAAATTACCTTTGTAATCCCGTGTATGCCCATGTATACTGATCAGCATGCATTTTGCTTTCCCTCAGCAAAACGCAAGCCCTTTGAGGGCAAGGCATGGCTTTATTATGGTCTGTGTGTTCCTAGTGTCTAGCACGGGATATTATATATGCTAAGTGATTAATAAATTAATAAAAGCACTTAATAAATAAAATTAATAAATGGGTTGGGTTTATTCAGTTGTTGCTCAATTAAATGGATGTGTAAGCCCAGTCCCAAAGCCCACTGGTATGGGACTCTCTCCTCATTGGTAGAGATGAATATACCCTGTCCTGCATGAGGATTGTGGCAGAGTTGGCAAGAGCTCAATGGCTTTTGGGAAGGGGGCTACAGAAGAAACTGAGAGTGGGCAAGGGGCAACCAAGATGTCTTTTCCTGACCCATAACTCATAGCCTCTAAAAAACAGGACCTTCTACATCTAGGACACTTTAAGGCCAAAGCAATTAAGATCTCTCCCCCACCCCCTCCCTGGAACCTCTAAATTACAGGGAGAGAATGGAAGGCAGTGAGTCAAAGGAAGGCTATAGGAGCCTAAAACCAGTGGGAGGAGGGATGGTTCTTCCCCCTACCCTGTTACCTCTACGTTGATGGTAACATTGACTGTAGTGCTGAGCGAGGGAACTCCTAGATCATGGACAAGCACTGTCAGCACGATCTTTCCTGACAGGTTGGGGTCAATGGCTTCACGGTCCAGGGGTCCCTGGTTCGTCAATAATCCAGTGACGGGGTCCAAGGTGAAGTTGTTACTATAGGGCCCAGGCAGGAGTTTAAAGCGGATCTCACTGTTATTAGTGTTAGGTTCATCATTATCATAGGCCTTCAAGGTGAGGGAAGAGGAAAGGAAGAAAGCAGAAGTCACTACCTAGAACCATTGCTGTGCCTGATTCTACTCTACACCACCCACCAGGTAACTGTCTCATGTGAATGACAGCACCTCACAGCCCATTCAGCAATAAGGCAAACACTGGTCAGTGGTCAGAATCCTGGCTCAGCAGCTAAATGGCAATGGACAAGTTTCTTGGACTTACCATACCTCAGTTTAATAGCTTATATTTATGTAGCGTTTAAAAGTTTACATAGTACTTTATAAATATTAACTTATTTGATAATCACAATAACCCTAGGAGGCAAGTTTTATTATTACCCCATGTTACAGATGAGGAAACTGAGGCAGATAGAAGTTAAGTGACTTCTCCAGGGTCACATAGCCAGAAAGTGTCAGTGGACAAATTTGAACTCAGACCTTCTGACTCCCAGGTCCAATGATCTACCTACTGAATCACCAAGCTACATAACCTCGGTTTTCCCTTCTGTAAAGAGCTTGAGGGAATTCAGAGAATTTCATGGTTCCTCCAAATGTCTAATCTAAATTCTTCTCAATGTGATTAAGGCCCAGTGCCTGGGTCTCACTTCCTTCTCCCAAGCAATGGATCTTTATCTGCCCCAGTATCCATCACTGAGCCTATTCCAATTCTCCACTCCCAGCCCTCACCTGGATGGTCACTGAGACGTCGTCGGTCACCTCTTTGACAAAGATATTGTAGGAACCAGTAACCACAGGGGCTTGGTCATTGATGTCCAGCAGGATGATCTGCAGGAGGGTGGAGCCTGTCAGGTTACCTCCATCCATGGCCAGCAATGTGAGGTAGTAGACAGATTGAAGTTCCCGGTCCAGTAGGCTGCCATTCTTCACTGTTATCTCTCCAGAGCTGGAGTTCACCTGAAAGATATCCGCACTATGGCGGCCAGATTAGAGGGGAAGGAGGAAGACTGCTGGGAGTGAGGAAAACCTACCTATACTCACTCAATAGGGATGTTATTGGCTTGAAGGACCAGACTCCACTCAACCCCTGAGCCCACTAACTCCATGAAGCTGGGCAGGTACATACCTGTTCCCTGAGACAAGTTGGTAAGTGATGCGTCCTCGCCAGTCAGTATCAGGGTCTGTGGCCTAGATGAATATATCCCAAGGGTCCTATAAATTAGCCAAATCTCCCACACCTTATTGCCCAATGACTCCCATCCTCTACTCCTGGAGAGCTAGGGTATGTCCAGGAAAGGGCAAAAAGATTGGAGATCATATCATGTATTGGTTAGCTGAAGGAACTCAGATGTGTAGCCTCGAGAAGAGAAGACTTGGAACAAGAGGGACATAAATGTGGTCTTCAAATATCTGAAAATCTGTACTCATTTTGCCTGGCACCAGAGACCAGAGGCAGATTTCTCTTCTTGAGAAGAAAATATTTCCTAAGCACTAGAGCTGTCCCAAAGTAGAGTGGACTGCTTCAAGAGATAGTGATTTTCCTATCATTGGAGGTCTTCAAGTGATGGCTGCATGACCATTTATTAGAGATGTTACATTGGCATTTGGGCTCAGATTTGGCCTTGTCTACATGTCCTCTGAGAGCCTCTCAAATCTGATATTCAGAGATTCTGAGTCTGTGATTCTATCATCCTTTCTGAGTCTACCTGTCTGTCTTTTCCTGTCTTTATCTCCCTGCTGCTTTTCTGTCTGTTACTCTCATTCATTTATTCACACACATACACACACACACACACACACTTGCACATTCTTTCTCCTGGATTTTGCTGACTCTCACTATACCTTGCTCCATGTTTCTAAAGCATAGACACTCTGAGAAACACTAATTCTCTCCATAACTGGGAATGCTAGCCCGGGCCAGCCCTAGGGGTCAGGGGAGTCCTTTCCCCATGTCTACCCTCCACCCCAGGGAGCCCCTGGTTCTCCTTTTCCATCTCTCACCTTGATGTCATTGGTAACCACCGTGCCATCTGGACAGTGCTCATATACATATAGAATGTACTGGCTCTCGCTGAATTCAGGCGCATGGTCATTAATATCCTCCACATAGATGGTTATCTTGGCAGTGGAGGCCATGTGGCTATTGGAGTCATTGGCTGTGATCTGCCTCAAGGGAGATAAGTATTAAGAAATTAGCATAATGAAGGAGAAAGATCACCACATTTGCAGCCAGAAAGACCAGAATCCTAATCCAGATTCTGCTATTCACCGTGAGACCTTGAGAGGGTCACTCCCCCTTTCTTTGCATCAATTGTCCTCTTTGTAGAAAGAGGGGTGGACTAAGTGATCTCTAAGTTCTTCAGTTCTAAAACCCATAGTTCTATGGTGCTAGGTGCCCCTCTGCCCACTAAGCAATCCCACCATCTCTCACCTCTATCTCCATTGTCTGCTTCACCTCAAAATCCACAAGGTTAGACTGCCAGACCAACACTTGTACCTCTCCTGTGTTCACCACCTTTTCAGGGGACACAGTAAAAGCCAAGTGATCAGGGCCAGACAGGGACAGCAGGAAAGTACCATTGAGACCCTGGAAACAAGAAAGATATAGGTTCTGTTAGGGTTCCCTTCCTGCATCCAGTCTATCCTTATTTAACAACAATAGTTATGAATCTCACTTCTACCCAATTCAATTAAATGAACATTTATTTACATTAATACACTCCCATTCACCCCCATATCCTAGCCACCACCATTCACCATTATCTACAAACATTCCATTCAACTCCCACCCAACACCATTTATCATTATCTATATTCATCCACTCTCATTTACCCCCCATAAAACCTCCATCTATTTCCACCCATCGCCATCTACCTCACCAGGGAGCCTCCAGCTGGTTCCCAAAGATCCTACCCCTCCCCTAACTTGCTGTATGGTCTCACATAAAGGGCATGGTTAGCAGTCAAGGGAGGGGTACAGAGCTCCAGGAAAGAGAACTCAAAGAGGAAACAGATGGAAGCATTAGTGCAGTTGGGCCGGCAGCATAGGGACAGTGCCTACCTTGTCTGGATCATAAGCCACCATGGATAGGTCACTAACAGGCACTCGGGCAGAGGAGTGTTCAGCCACATAGCCACTAAAAGTGGATACCACCTTATCATCAGAGAAATCACAGTCAGGCAAGGTGCAGTTGTAGAACTGAGGGGTGTGATCATTCACATCCGTCACCCTTATGGTGACCCAGGTCCTGGCCTTAGCCTCTTGCCCATAGATGTTGAGATGGATCTCTGTGGCCTGAAGATAAAACGTGGGGAGAGGCTTAGAGAGGACAGAGGAAGCAAAGGGGACCACAAGATGGCACTCCCCCACCCACTTGCTGAGGTACAGAGAGATTTGTGTCAGTGAAATAAGGTTCCCATACCAGTGAAATCACAACTCATAGATTCAGAGCTGCAAGAGACACTAGAAGCCGTCTAGTCCAGCTCCCTCATTTCACAAATAAGGAAACCAGAAGTCGTGCCTTTCTCAGTATCACACAGCTACTAAGTGACTGGGGGCGAAATATGAATCCAGGTCTTGCTGGCTCCAGCATGCAATCCACTAGGCAGTATTGGGTCTTTTGATGTACTAAAGAATATTGTCATTATCAGCTCCACATGAGAACTACGGGCTGCTGTGGGGAGAATTCTGGAAAGTGATGCAGAGTAAAGTACGAAGACCGAGGAAAGCAATATAATCAATGAGGCAACAACATAGTCAGAAAGGACGTCAACAACAAAGCCCCAATGTCATGTGACTACAATGAGCAAGCCTGTCTCCCAAGAAGAAACAAGAAAATGAACTTCCCTTCTTTGCAGAGGTGGGGGACAAGAGGTGCGTAGTTGGGCATATATTGTCAGACTCAGTTGAACTGCCCTTTGTTTTCTTATTTTTCTTTTTGTTACAAGTTATGATTTCATGGGAAGGGGAGGAAGGAGGGATATGTTCAGAAATGAAGGTGATATAAAAACAAAAGATATCAATCATTTTTTAAAGTAAAGAAAGCAATTAAGAGAGTGGTTTGTCATGTTAATAAATAATTTAGGGTAGGATCAAAAAGTTTAGAGCTGCATAGTGAAGGACACCGACTTCGAAGCCAAAGGACCTAGAACTCACATCCCACCTCTGCTAATTACTTATTCTCTGTGGCACCCTGGTCAATCACTTTCCCCTCTCTGGGCTTTAATTCCTCACATATAAAATGAGAGCTTTAAATGAGATGGTCACTAACATTCTAGCTCTGACCTTCAACGTTCCAATTTCTCCCAGAGCTCTAATTTTCTGTTCTGTGTTCTAAGGTCCCTCTCTTTCTAACACCCTATGTTACAAGGTTTTTTCTGGCTCAAAATCTTATGATCCTATGAGCTGGAGGGTGTGGGAGTCCATGAGAAAAGGGACTCATCCAGATTCCTTCCTGACTAGCATTTCAACTCTTTTTCCTACTATCCTGCTTGCCTTCATAACCTCTTCTGCATTGCTGACCTCGTCATGACACTTATTTCTTCCAAAATTATCATTGACCTCTGATTTCTTTTGGAATAGAGTTCTAATTCCTCAACATGGCCTTCGAAGTATTCCATTATCTAGTACCATCTTGCCTCTAGCTTTATCTCATATTACTCCCCTCCATGAACTATATTCTACAGTTAGTAAGTCAATAAGCATTTATTAAGCACCTACTTTGTACAACGTACTATACTAAGCACTGGAATACAAATAAAGGTTAAAAAAACCCAAACAGTCCATGCTTTCCAGAAGCTCCTAGGCTGATGGGGGAGACAACACACGAAGAACTATATACAAACTAGATATAGACAAAATTAATAAGAGATAATCCACAAGGGCTGGGGTGGGTGGGAGTGGAGGGTGGAGAAAGTGGTACTAGTATTAAGAGGGAGCAAGAAATGCTGCAGGAAGAAAGTGAGATTTTAGATAAGATTTGTAAAAAAAATCAGAGTAGCCAGGAGATGGGGATGAAAAGAGAATTCCAGGCATAGGGAATAGCCAGCCAGTAAAAATGCTCAGAGTCTGGAGCCGGAGGTCTTATTCAAGGAAAAGCAAGGAGGCCAGTGAGTTTCTTCAGCAGACTAGACAACTCTCTGCCCCTGGAATATTCCCTGTGTTCTAAGGCTTTTATGATACAGCATGAAAAGAGCACTGGCTTTGTCATCAAAGAAGCTAGGTTTATACAAAAATACTTATATCAGCTATTTTTGTGGTGGCCAAGAACTGGAAATTGAGGGGATGCCCATCAGTCAGGGAATGGCTGAACAAATTGTGGTATATGAATGTAATGGAATACTATTGTGCTATAAGAAATGATAAACAGGAGAGCTTCAGAAAAACCTAGAACAACTTATGTGAACTGATGCTGACTGAAGTTAGCAGAACCAAGAGAACATTGTACACAGTAACAGCTGCAGTGTGCAATGACTGACTTTGATAGGCTTATCCCTTCTCATCAATGTTCAAAGACAGCTCCAAAAGACTCATGATGGAAAATGCCATCCACATCCAGAGAAAGAACTATGGAGTCTGAATGTGAATCAAAGCAGACCATTTTCTTTTTTCGTTTTTGTTTTGTTTTATGTTTTTCTTTCTCATGGTTACTGCCATTCATTCTAATTCTTCTATACAACACGACTAATGTGAAAATATGCTTAATAGGAATGTATATGTAGAGCCTATATCAGATTGCCGGCCGTCTTAGGGAGGGGGAAGGGAGAGAGAGGGAGAAAATTTAAAACTTATGGAAATGAATATTAAATACTAAAAATAAACAAATTAACTTAATTTAAAAAATGACACAAAAACAAAAAAAGAAGCTAGATTTAATCACAGCTCTGCCATTTGCTACTTGTATAACACTAGGCAAGTCACTCAACTTCTTTGAGGCTCATTTTCTTCAACTATAAAACGAGAGGTTTGGACCAGATGGCCTCCAATGTCCTTTCCAGCTCTACATCTATGACCTTTTCTTGTTTCCTCTTGACTCCATGCCTTTGTTTGTGCCATTCTCTGTGCCTAGGAGGCCCTCCATCCCCCTTCCTCATCTGTTGAATTCTTATTTGTTCTAGTACACTTACCATGTGATATTCTACATTACAGTTACCTATTTGTGTTCCACCTCCCTGCTTCAAGAGGACAGGGACCCCAAACAAAGATGGAAAGGGTCACAGAAAATAAAAATAGACAATTTTATTATCTAAAATTTAAAATGGTTTGCAAATACAAAACCGATACAGTTAAAATTAGAAGGAAAACAGGTAACTGGAGGAAAAAATCTTTGCAGCAGGTTACTCCAATAAGGGTCTCATTTCCAAGAATTTCCAAGAATTGATTCAAATTTATAAAAAGAAAAGTTATTTCCCTGTTGATAAGTAGTCAAAGGACATGAATAGACAGTTTTCCAAGGAAGAAATTCAGGCTACTAACAGCCATGTGAAAAAATGTTCCATATCACTAATAAATTTTTAAAATGCAAATTAAACAGATCTGAGTTTCTGCCTCGCATCCATAAGACTGGCAGAGTTGACTCCCCTCCCTGAATAAAGGAAAATGGCAAGTGGTAGAGGGACTGCAAAAAAGCAGACACTTCAATTCACTGTTGGCAGAGCTGCAAGTTGATCCGACCATTCTGAAAAGCAATTTGCCCAGAAAATTAGTAAACTCTGCATACCCTTTGACCCAACAAAACCTCTACGAGGCCTATACTCAAAAGAAAACAAAGAGGTAAGACTTAAGCATACAAAAGTATTTATAGTAGCTCTTTTTGAAGTGGTGATGCAAATCAATTGAGGAATAGATAAATAAATTATGGCATATGGGACTAACGGAATATTATTGTGCTATAAGAAATGATGAAAGTGATGGTTCCAGAGAGACCTGGAAAGACTTGTATGAACTGATGCAGAATGAAGTAAACAGAACCAGAAGAGTTTATACAATAACTATGTTGTAAAGATGAACAACTTGGAAAGACTTAATTAAGAACAATGACCATTCCCAATTCCAGAAGACCAATGATGAAGCTTGCTACACTTCTCTGACAGAGAGATAGTGGACTCAGGGTGCAGATCGAAATATAATGTATTTTTTGGACATGGCCAGTACGGTAATTTGTTTTGTTTAATTATAAATATTTGTCACAAGGATTTTGTTTTCCTCTTCTCTTTTTCTAATAGGGAGGGGGGAAGATAGGAGGGAGATAAAATAGCTTTTTGTTCATTAGGAAAAAATAATTTTAAAAAAATCACTGGGACCGTGTCTCATCTAAATCATCCCTTGCCCCCAGCACAGGGGTCCACACAAAGCAGTTGCTTATTAAATGTTTGTTTATTTGAATTGTTGATTATGATGTTTGGGGAGAATGTCATTGGGATTTCCTTTTAACTACCCCTCTATGGACACACACTCTTAATAAATGTTGAATGAATGAGTGAGTGAAAGTATCTGTCTCCAACTCTACAGAAGTCAATATCTAGCCTGATCTGAACAGCCCTTTCCTTCCTCTTCACCCAGGTACAAAAGGTAGGCTTTGCAAATGGGCTTTATACTACAGAAAGCCTAGAGATCACAGAAGTGTTGAATTACACAGCCCCAGGACCTTATCCCAGGATTCCTCAATTTGGCCAGCCTACTGTTTGGGCTCTGGAGACCTGCCCGTATCTAATAGGTCTGAAGGCTGGCCTGGATGTGTAACACTGCCCTCTAGTGCCACCCGTTCCAACTTCTTCCTATCCAAAGAGGAGAAGGGGATAGAAGGAAGTGAGGTTGGAGCTGACCCCTTCCACCCAAGCATGGGGCCAGTCTTCCATGTTTGCAAATCTATCACTACCTCAGAGACCCATAGCTCAAATCCAACTCCCAAAGAAATAACCTCCAAGCATCCCACAAGTGGACAGTATTCTTTTTACAAAATTTCCCTGGAGATAGTGAATTTGACCCTCTTTCCCAGAACCTTGGACTCCACTCCTGGGACCCTAGCTCTGATAGATAAAGTTTTTGCTTTATCTTGCCCAGAACATCTATTTCCATGCTAGGCCACCAGGTGTGTACCCCCCACCGTCACCCCCAATCCCTTCCAGCTTCCCTAATTAGAATGCCAACTTGTTGAGGATCAGGACTGTCTTGCTTGCTTTTATTATTATTCTCAATTCTTAGAAGAGTACCTAGCATATAGTAAGCACTTAATAAATGCTCTATGTATTTATCTCTCTATCTCCCTGTCTACAATAATACCCACAGACAATGCCCACTTCTTCACTGACACAGAGAGATGTGGAGGGAGATAAGGGAAAAGGAGAGAAGGAGAGAAAAAGATTTCAGTAGCCAGCAAAATAGACAACTCTAGTTGAGACTGGGTGGGGTCTGTGTCCCTTCTTAATCTGTGAGCTCACCGTGACCTCCAAGAGCACCTCTTCATCCTCATCTAGCAGTAGTTCCCGATCCAAAGGGTGGCTCACTTCGATGACCCCATCCTCTTCACTGATGTTGAACCAAGGCCTTGTAGAATCTGAGCAGGAAGGCTGGGGTGAGGGGGCGGGGGCTGGCAGGCCAAGGGCCCGATCTCCATCCCCAAACCAAGCAGATTTCCCAAGGGAGAGGGACTATGGGCATGCATCCTGGAGCCAAGTGCAGGATCCTGGGCATGTAGGGAAGACGCCCTGCTGTTTACTAGCCCTCTGTCATTTCTCTTCCCATTTCTTTCCTCTAAATCTCAGTGATCCTGAGTCTGGGATCCCAAGAAGGTGTCCTCAACATTATCACTTTTTCATTCCACTCCCTTCCAGCTCTAGTCTATGAAGGAAGAGTGGGGAAGGGGAAGGAAAGGGAAGAGAGGAGGAAGAAATACAAAGGGGAAGGCGTAAAGAGGAGGGAAGAAAAGGAAGACCAAGCAGGCCTACTGTCTTCTCACTAGAGATGGAGAATTTGACTGGATCATTGATGCCTTTGTCTCCATCCACGGTCTTCAAGGTCAATACTGAGGTGCCCTGGAAGGAGAGGTCACCAGCATAATCAGAAGGGAGATCCCAAAGAAGACTTAGACTACCCCATTCCAAGGTCCCTCCACCCACCCACTCCCAGCCCCTGCCTCACCATGACTGCATCTTCTCCTACTGAAGCTGTGTAAGGCTCCTGGAGAAACTGTGGATCCAGATCTGGAAGGTCAATCACTGTGACCATTAGGAAGACCACTTGGGAACACAGTGGTTTCTCCTCATCTTGGTCCTGCAGAGAGTGGCGGCACAGGCCTGTCTGTGAGACCTCCTTAATTCTACCCCCTCCCCTTCCTCCTCTGTCCCTAGCTTTCCAGCAAGAAGACTCTAATCAGGCTCCTTCCTTCTCAACAGGAAATACTCTCTCTCCCCTAGGAAGTCCTCACTCCACCCCCAAAAAACTTTCCCTTCCCCCAGACCAGAGTCTGCTCTCACACAGGACTGCAGTTTCAGTTGGTAGAATGTGCTTTTGTTGTTGTAGCTGAGAGGACCTTCAAGGATGATAGTTCCATTGGGCAGGATGGAGAAGAGATTCTGGTTTTCTGCGGTGTTGGGGAGGACCTGACACAGGGGTAAGAATAGAAATCAAACAAGAGAGCTGAGCCCAGTTACCATGGGGCAAGGGCAGGCCGCTGCTCTGGGCCCTGAAGGAGAGTAGGTCTAGGCCCAGCTGAGGCATCTCTGAGGCTGCTCAAGGATCCTGGCCTCGCTTTCCTTCTTTTGCTAGAAGCTCATTATCTCTAGTTCTGCTCCCACCCAACACACTGCCCTCCATCTCTCTCATCCAGGTCTTAGAAACCTCTGAAGTTGAGCAGAGAGCCATAGTCAATTCTTCCCTCCTCCAACTGGCAACCACTCTCACTATCCCCACCCCATGAACTCGAATTATTAGGGGATCAATAGAAAATGTTGAAGGCCCATATGCCCCAGCTGGAACTGAGACAAGAACATAAGAGTCCTGATCAGAGTCATAACTAACCAGACAATCTAACTGAGTCTTGGACCTGGGGAACTAATGTTGGGAGAGATGGGGGGGGGGTTCCCCCAGCATTGATCGTTTCCCCAGATTTTACTTCAGCACCTCTGTTTGTCTGAACTGACCCAGCTTGTAACTGTCTCAGTCCAATTTCAGTGGGGCCTATCCCCACAATCATGGTGGGGGATGGGGCAAGGACACACTTGAAATTGGATTGCCCTCTGCCCTACCCCCATCTCCACCACCCTTCAGTACTGAATTTGTCACACACACAAACACACACACACACACACACACACACACACACATACACACACACACACAAATTCCTATGGCTCTGGTCCTAGTACCTAGTTTAGTCTCTCTACTCCGAACCTAGGCTGGGAATAGGTACGTTTGAGCACTACTTCAGGTTCTGCCAATGACTTGCCATGTGACCAGCCAGTCCCTTCCCATTCTTTGCCTCATTTTCTTCATCTGTAGAATAAAGAAGTCCAAGGTCTCTAGGGTCCTTTCTGGCTCTAAACCCTCTGTCTTATATTCAAATCTAAACTCGAACCCCGAGCAAGTCACTTAATTAGATTAGCTACTCTCTAAGGTCCTTTCCACTCTGACAGTAGATGATTCTGTGATTTTTTTTGAGGGATCTTCCCCTCAGAGGATAAAGATAGAATTACGGCATGTGAGAGGTATCAGAGTCCTTAGAACAGAGAGCTAGAATGTCAGACTGGGGATGGACCTTAAAGACCATTTAATCCAACTCCCTCATTATACAGATGGAGAAAACGAAGTTCAGAAGAGTCAGCTTGATTAGTCACTGGGAGTGAGCTGGTGCTAGAGCCGGTTTCCCCTGAGCTGTTCTGTTTCACCCACCAGATACTCGTCCTTCTTCCCTGCCCACTCACAGTCCTGAAGCTGTCCAATGTAGCGGGGGAAGGAACATCTCCCAGTGCCTCCTCCCCTTCCACACCCCAGGGTTGGTTCCACCTAGTTGTGTGGGAAGACACTGCCCTCTTGTGGTCATACAAGGAGCAATCCAGCTTTCTGGTTCCTGGGACAGACCCAAGTCTCTGTTTCAGGTAGGGTTCGGAAGATTCCTGTTGTCACATGGATCCATAGCTCATCAATGACCCTCCACCCCAGGTGATCTCAGAACACCTTTGCTCTCTGCCTGACTCACCTCAAGAATGGTGTAGTTCACCACGCCACCTAACCCCGTGTCCGGGTCTACTGCTTTCACTGTGTAAACCTGGGAGCCCACAGGCAGGGTCTATAACACAGGGGAGAGAAGGATCGGGAGTTTTAGGGGTTGTACACACCAGCTCCACTTCTGGATCATCTCAAACCCCCAGTCTGGGGACCTAAGCCACCTTCCTGGCATGGGGGAAGGAGTGGGTGAGGACTCAGGTCTCCTCAGCTTCCCACACCTGGAAGACCTCCCTCTAGAGCATCCTGATGCTCAGTAACTGAATCCAGAAGTTTCTCCTTTCTTGCCTAAGGACTCCAGTTCTTAAATCTTCTATACAGGTCTCTAGGACTGGCATAAGCCCAAAAGGAAGTAGTGGGTGTTAGGGACCAAACTCATGGAGGGAGGGGAGGGTTGAGAGAGATATTTCCTCATTACTGTTACCTTCTCTTCCATTCACCATAGGTTATTTCGAACCTCCTTCTCTCTCCCTCAAGCCTTCAAGCCTCTTTCACTTCTCCTTCTGACACTCATCCCTTTACTCCTAGTAGATGCTCTTGTTTCTTATTTCACCAAAAGCAAATTTATTAGATTTAGATCTCCTCATCTTCTTCTCTGTCTACAAATATATATTCACTTGTTCTCTCCTCCTTCCTTCGAGTCTCCCTCTTCTCTAAGATTAACCTCCCCTCCTGGTCCCCGATCCCATTCTCTCCCACTTCCTCCAGAACCTTAGTCTATTAGTCATTCTTTTCTTTCTACTGCTTCTTCAAGTTCTCCTCATCTGGCTCCTTCCCTTCAGCCCCAAAACATATTCCAGCCACTTTAATCTTAAAAAAAAGAAAAAAGCCTTTCCTGTACCCTACAACCTTCTTAAGCTACTGAACCATCTCCCCCCTCCTCATCATTGACAGTCTCATCATGTACCCTGTCTCACATAATCTCCACCCACTGTCTTCAGCCCCTGAAACCCAGCTTCTAACCTTACCAGTTAACTGAAACTGCTCTCTACAATGTGGCCAGGGACCTCCTAGTCATCATATCCAATCTTCTCAGTCCTCATCTCCAAAGCATCTGACTCACAACCACCCCTTTCTGAATGTTCTCTCTTTCACTGTCTTTTATAATATTGCCCTCTCCCGGTTCTCCTCCCACCTCTCCAGTGGCTCCACCTCTGTCTCTAAAACTAACACTTACTCCTCCTATGTCCTTGGAACAGACCTTTCTAAAGTGTCAGTGTTTAGGCCGGTTCTCTTCTTTCTCCATTCCTTGATCATCTCATGTTCACTTCTGTTTTGACAACTAACTAGTCTTATATATAGGACATATCTCTAGTCCTGACATCTCTCTGCAGATATGTCCTCTATCTCCAACTGCCTGCCACATATCTGAGCCTTGATGTCACCCCTGGAGGTCAATATGTCCAACACTAACCTCATCATTTTCCCTTCAAAATCTGCCCCCTTTCCTGACTTCTCTATTACTGTTTCCACCACCCTCCTCATCACTTGGGCAGGAAAAGTCTTTTCCTTTCCTTTATTCCTTACATGTAATCAGTCTCTGAGTTTTGCAGGCTCTACCTCCACAGTATCTCTCTTCCATCCTATCTTCTCTTACAATCATTGACTCTTACTGGTAGAGTTGGAAAGAGCATCTGAGGACAATGAATCCAAACTTCATATTTTACAGATAGCAAAACTGAGGCCCGCAAATGGAAAATGACTTGCCCAAGGTTCTATTGAGTGAGTGGCAGGGACTAGAACCTAGGCCTAAGTTTTGACCTAATGCACCTGCCTTTACCCCATAATGCTCAATTCAGTCCTTCTCACCTGGACTACTGCAGTAGTCTTCTAAGTGGTACTCCTGCCTATAGACTTTCATCCAATGTGGAATTGAGAGCCCTAACTTGGAATCTAGACTCTGCCACTGACAAATCATATAACTGTAGGCAAGTCACTTCATCTCTCTGACTTGTTTTTCCCATCAGGAAAATGGAAATAATAATACTCACCTATCTCTCATGAAGTACTTTGCACATTTTAAATCACTGTAGAATTATCTTACATGTGATGCCCCAAGGAAGGGACAGAATGGAAAGTCCTAAATGGTAAGGATGATATTTTATTCTGTCTCAACACCACTAGCATCATTACTCTCACTAAGCCCACAAATTGCAAAGACCCAGCGGGGGAGCTCTGCTCTCCGTGGTACTGACTTCAGACCCCTGCCAACTCATCCTGACCCAGAGCCCTTCTCCTTGGTCCTGACCCCTAGATTAATGCCCTCCTTGCTTCTGACCCTGGTCTTCTCTCCTTGGTTCTAATCCCAATCTCAGTTTCCTTGGTCCTAACATCTACACTACAAATATCCCACTGCCCTCCATCCAAGACTCCTGAGCTCGCAGCACACTCTACCTCATTGATACTAGCAGAATAGGGTGTATCCTGGAAGACCGGCTCATTGTCATTCCTGTCAAGCACAACGATTTGCAACTCCTTCTGCACCTTGATGAGGGAAGAGAAGACTGGTATGAGACTGTATAAGCCCTACAGGTAAAGACCATGTCATTTTCGTATCTATAACCCCAGAATATGAACACTTCTACATAGCAGGTACTTAATAAATATAGGATGAATTGAATTTTTTTTAATTTTCCGAGCTGCCTAACAACATCACAGAACTTTCTTAAGCTTCAGCACCGCTAGGCTCCCTACGCACGAGCCACAATTTCATAGGTCTAGCTGAGTGAGGAAGGGACATAGCTGAGCTCACTCCTGACCATGCTGGTTCTGGGAGTAAGAAGAGAAGCAGAAAATGCCAGCTGTTGTCAGAAAAAGCCTGGGATTTTAGGAGAAAGGTCAAGCTGGACAAATGGTCTGGCAATCCCTACAGTTTTGCTTTGACATTCTATGTGGATGTCAAATGACTTCCCATCCTGAGTCTCTTGTCAAGCATCTCATCTTCCTTCTTATCTCAGACTCAGGTGCTTGAATCTCAGTGAACCTCAGACACTCTGGTAGCAAGCCAGTCTGGCTTTTGTTTGATTCTTGCTCGCCTCCCAGCTGGAGATTCCCTTTTCCTTACCCTGAGGTTTGTCTCAGGTTATCCGAGGTGATTACCTGTTGGCCACCCCAAGGGGAAAAATAGAACACTGTGGACCCAGGAGTTGCCTATGTTCTAAACTAGTCCTCTGGAGTTCCTAACCCTAACCCTAACCTCTACCTCAATTTTCAAAGCCCTAGGCATTCCCCCAACATACCTCTGGATTTACACCATCCCACACAGAGATGGTGACGGCAAAAAGGTACATTGTCTGTGGAAAAACAGGAAGAGAGGGGTGATGCAAAGCTGACCCAACCATTGAGCCTGAACCACAGATTTCAGGGGGCTGAACTGTGAAGGGTCACCTATCCAGTGCCCACACTCCTGCCAATGCTACATCCTCAGTTTCTTCCTCCAGCTTAAGCTCTTCAAGTTACCAAATGTGGCCCATTCCCTCCCAAATCTATCCATATTCTCCCAACCTGTGTCTTCTCCCAGAATCCCCCATTCTGTGCCTTTCACCCAGATCTCCCAGTCAATGTCATCTCTCAGATCCCGTGATCTACATCCTCTGCCCAGATCACCCTCTACTCAGATTTGCTGGACCCTATGCCCAAATTTGTCATCTCCCCACCTGCTATATTAACTTCCAGAGTGAGGATTATTCCTATGTTAGAATCATTGATTTAGAGATCATCTAGTCCAATGCCATCATCTTACAAGTAAGGAAACTGAGGTCCAGAGAGATTAAATAACTTACCCAGGGTCACACATCTAATAAGTACCCGAGGTATTTTTACTTTTTACTTCATCTCTGAGTCATTCCCTAACTGACAAATGATCAAAGTTTTCAGATGAAGAATCAATACTATCTATAGTCATATAAAAATGTTCTACATGATTATTGCTTAGAGAAATGCAAATTAAAACAACCCTGAGCTACCACTTCACCAGGCTAATATGACAGAAAAGGAAAAATGATAAATGTTGGGGAGGATATAGGAAAATTGGGACACTAATGCACTGTTGGTGGAGTTGTGAACTGATCCAAGCATTCTGGAGGGCAATCTAGAACTATGCCCAAAGTGCTATAAAACTGTGAATAAACTTTGATCCAGCAATACCACTACTAGGTCTGTATCCCAAAAAGATCAAAGAAAAAGGAAAAGGACCTATATGTATAAAAATATGTATAGCTGCTCTTTTTGTGGTGGCAAAGAACTAGGAATTGAGGGGATGCCCATCTATTGGAGAATGGCTGAACAAATTGTAGTATATGTTTGAAATGGAATAGTATTGTGCTGTAAGAAATGATGAGCAGGATGCTTTCAGAAAAACCTGGGAAGACTTTCATGAACTGAGGCAAAGTGAAGTGAGCACAACCAGGAAAACAAATTACACAGTAACAGCAATCTCGTACAATGGTCTTCTGTGAATGACTTAGCTACTCAGATCAATACAATGACTGAAGACAATTCCAAAGGACTTATGATGACAAATGCTATCCACCTCCAGTAAAAGAACTGATGGTGTCTAAATGCAGACTGAAGAATAATTTTCTCACTTTAGTTTTCTGCTTTCTTTTCAGCAACATGGCAAATATAGAAATATGTTTTGCATGATTTACATTATAATCGATATCATATTTCTTGTCTTCTCAATGGGTGGGGGAGAGGTAGGAGGGAGGGAAAAAATTCAGAACTTAAAATTTGAAAAAGATGAATGTTAAAAATAAACAAGTAATATTTTAAAAAAAGTGACTAAGGCTACATTTGAAGCTAGGTTTTCCTGACTCCAAAAACATGCTGCCTCTCATGGTATAGTGTCCTGCTCCGAGCCAATACAGTCCTTAGACCTTAATGTTTTGTGTGCTGTCTTTCCAAAGGATTCCCTCTACTTCTCCTTCCAGTTTCAGCCAATGATGACCTCCTTCCATCTTATTCCCAAGCTTTTACCTCATAGTCCAAAGGACTGTCCAAGATAGTCTCCCCTGTGTCCTTGTTGACATCAAAGAAATAAGAATAACGACCGCTCATGTCGTAGATCAGAGGGTCATCGTCTGGGTCTGTGGCTATAATCCAGAAAGCTGTAGTCCCTGGGGATGGAGAGAGAAGAGAGACCTGAGATCATATATACACATACACACACACAGAGTTTCCCTCAGAGTTGATCCCTGGGCCTGAGTGGGAGGCAGGGCATGGCCCTAGAAGAGCTTCTGGGAGTACCTGGGTCTTGTCGACATAAATTTGAAGCTTTTTAGGGTTAGAAAGAACCTTGGAGGTCAACAGATTCTAGAATGTTAGAGCTAGGTACAGCTTGAGAATAGGCATGTATGTAAGTGTGTATTGGTTGATGGTTTGATACAATGTTAGAATAAATAATATAGGCTGGTAGAGTCAGAAGGGACTCTAGGACATAGAATGTCAGAGGTGGAAAGTGCTTTATATATCATCTAATGCCCTAGATTTGGGTACAACCTCCTAATTTTACAGCCGAGAAAAATGAGGCCTAAAGAAGAGAAGCAACTTATGACCCAGTGAGTTTATAGCAGCATAGCAAAGTGTGCTTGAGCAGTAGAGGGGTATAGCCAACACTATTGACCATAACAAGAATAACAACAAATATTGAACAGCTATAATCGAACATGGGTCATCTGCTCTTAATTCTGGTTATTTCCCCTGGCCCATCTTGACTCCTTTATGGGCACTGGGAGGACAAGGGCAGAGACCAGCAGTAAAACTCTTCATTAACTCAAGCCCCTAGATATGCCCTTCCGTGGGAGTCCACTTACGAGAAGGTGTCAGGGACAGTCACCTGGAGGGACATCTTTGAAAATGATCTTTAGAAATCCCCAAACTGAAAAACAACACAAAACTGTGACAGCCCAAGAAAGAGCTAGGGAGACAGGTAGTCAGAGGACACAGCCTCAAGCCTAGGATCTTGGGCAAGCCCTTTTCCTCTCTAGGCCTCAATTTCCTGGTGTGTAAGATGAGTTGAGCCAGATAATTTTTCAGGTCTTTTGAAACATACAAGTCTACTGTTTAGTGTCTAAGGAGTAGAGATGATTTGGAGTCATCAGCTCAAACACAAATGGACATGGGCCCATAGTTCTGTCCCTTCTGATAATTTCAGTACTTCCTTGTAGGCCTGCGCCCTTGGCCCAGCCACCCACCTTGACACAACAGGCACTCACCCTCAGGCATGTCCTCAGGCAGACGAACTAAGGTCATGTTATTGCCGAATCTTGGAGCCGAGTTCCCATGCACTGCAAAGGCAATTCTGAGACCTGTGACCTAAGACCTGAGACTTGCTTCCTGAGACCCAACCTCCAACCCCGAGCCCTGAGCCCTCGCTCAGAGCTCTAAGCCTAAGTTTCAGAATGCCCAAGTCTCAGTCCCTTGTCCTGACCCTTATCCTGGTATCCTACCTGCCCCAAATTCTGGGCCCTGACCAGCCCAAGCCCCAACCCCTCATCCTTATCCCCAACCTCCATAAATCCCAAACTTCCGTCCTAACCATAATCCTGAGCTCTCATCAGCCTTGCGCCCTGAATCTTAGCTTCCTCTAACTCATGCCTCTTAAATTCCATCTCCCAACCCTAATCCTAATCCTGACTGGACTCCCATCTTCCCCTAACCCACAACTCCCCAAGTGCCAGCTCCCAGCCATGATCCTCCCAGCCCTAGCTCTGACCCACTCCCTTCCTTGTAGGTACAGACATCACCTTCTCCTATAAGCTCCACAGTCTGGGCATAGGACTGGGCCTACAGCCACTGTTTGAATGTGGAGGCTCTAGAATGAAGTCCAAGACATAAAGGTGGACTCCAGAGACCAGGCTGATGTTAGTGCACCTCCAAGAAGGATGTAGAGGCTTGGGCACTAATTTTCCAGACCTCTCAGCTAAATTTTCCCAGTCAGGCCACTGACTCTCAGGGGCTCCACTGGACCACATAGGGAAAACCAGTGGGAGAACAAAGTCTTTAGACATCACTATGCCACCAGCCACAAAGGATGAGGGAGAAGAGGGGGCAGGAGGGAAATTCCTACCAGAGACCAAGAGACAGGGCAGAAGGACTAGCAGTCTCCAGGCCATCCTGTCCTGGGGCTACCTGTAGAAAAGAAAAGGATTCTATAAAGCCACCCAGATAGAATTTCTTCTTCTGATCCCAACTGGACCACTGAGAACAAAATGTCTTAGGCTTGGTAGGCTCATCCCATCCCTCAAAGACATATTCATTCAACTTTGACCACAGTGTCTCCCACATCCCAGAAGCCTCGTTACCTCCAGGAGGGAGGAGATCTGTACCCAGCTGAAATAACACTGTATCTTTGCTGCATCTTTTCCATGATACCGTTAAATAAAGTTTCTTTTGTTAAATGAGTTCCACTACACAGTCCAGAGGAAATCCTTGCTCGTCTCTTGAATTCAATTAAACATCAATTTAGCATATCCTGGAAATAGGGTGAAGTAAAGATGACAGAATGAGACCAGCATTCTTGTCAAGTTCTCTCAACACATTCCTCTATAACTACTTTGAAAATGCACTTAACTAAATTCTCAGCAGAAAAAATAATGACAAAAAGTCACAGTAAGACATTTTCCCAGTCTGGGGCAGCTTAGAAACACAGAAAGAGAGGTCCACAGGGTGAGGGAGGGGTAGGAGTGCAGCTCAGCAGAAGCAGCACTGGCTATAGGCTTTGGAGGTGGCAGCAGCAATGGGGGAACACCTGGAGCTCCCTGGGATGCTGGGGGAATGAATACCTAGCCAGAAAGAGATTCCGGAGGACCTTGTGCTAGCACTGGGTGTAGGATCAGGCATCATTTGGCAGCCCTGTTGCCTATTACCCAGTTCTAGGTCACAGTTATAGGATAGAGTAGTTGCCTATTTGAAGAAGTAGAGGCCCTATGTTGGTAAGGACCAGAACATAGACCAGGAGGGCAGTGATAACACCTCTCCTTGGATCATATCACTATGAAAGCACCAAAAACTCACAGGCCCCTAGATGTAGCTGTGAAAACAGCAGAAGGACATAAAAGACCAGGCCAGTCATCCTCACCACCACCACCACCATCACCAAAGTTGAACAGAGTCTATAACATAAAGTCTAAAACCAAAAAATAGTTTGGAAAAATAGACACCCCCCCCCAAAAAAGAACTTGGACATGAAAAGCTAATATGGTGATAAGGAAGCTCAAGACATAAACTCGGAAGAAAACAATGACCTGAAAACACCTACCAGCAAAACCTCAAGGAAAAATGTAGATTGGATGCAAACCCAACAAGGATTTCTAGAAGAGCTAAAGAAATATTTTGAAAAGAAGGGGGGGGAGGGATTTTAAAAATCAAATAAGAATGGTAGAAAAAAAATTGGGAAAAGAAACGAGAGCTACACAAAAAAATTATGAAAAGAAAATTAACAGCTTGGAAAAAGAAGCACAAAAATATTGAAAAAATAACTCCTTAAATATTAGAATCAGTCAAGTGGAAGCTAGTGACACCATGAAACATCAAGAAACAATATTTTGAATCATAATGTAATAAAATTACATGCATTAAATGATCTTTGAAGCATAGATTAAAAATTAATTACAAACTAAGTAACCTAATCATAAATAATGAGTGGGTCAGAGAACAAATCACAGAAACAATAATTTCTATTATTGTCATTATAAGATAATGACAATAATAAGACAATATACCAAAATTTGTGAAATTCAGCCAAAGCAGTAGTTAGGGGGAAATTTATATCTCTAAATGTTTATACTAACAAAAGAGAGAAAGAATAGATCAATTAATTGAGCATACAGTGAATTAAGCAAAAACAACAAATTAAAAATCCCCAATTAAATTTCTATTAAATAGAAATCCCAAAAATCAAGGGAGAAATTACTAAAATGAAAAGATTTTTAAAATTGAATAAATAAATAAATAAATAAAAGAGCTGGTTTTGTGAGAAAAATAAAATAGATTAAACCATTAGTTAATTTTATTTCTTACAAAAGAAAGAAGAAAACCAAAGTACCAGTTTCAAAAATGAAAAGGCTGAATGTACCACCAATGAAGACAAAAATAAGCCAATTATTAGGAACTGTTTTGACCAACTATAGTCTAATAAAACTGACAATCTAATTGAAACAGATAAATAATTATAAAATATAAATTGCCCAGGTTAACAGAACAGGAAATAGAACACATAAATAACCCTATCTTAGAAAAAATAAATTAAACAAGCCATAAATGAGCTCTCTATTTTTTTAAAGGATAAGATGGATTTACAAGAGAATTCTACCAAACATTTAAAGATCAATTTATTCCAATACTATATAAGCTGTTTGAAAAAATAGGTAAAGAGGAAGTCTTACCAAATTCCTTCTATAACACAAATATGGTTTCAATACTCAAACAAGGGAGAGCAAAAACAGAATAAAATTTAAGATCAATTTTCTTAATGAATATTGATGCAAAAATTTCAAATAAAATGTTAGCAAAGAGATTACAATAATGTATCACAAAGACTTTACACTATGGCCAGGTTGGATTAATACCAGAAATACTGACCAAGTTCAATGTGTGGAAAACTTTAAGCAAAATTGACTATAACAATAACAAAAACCCAAGGAAAATCATGTGATTATATTAATATGTGCATTAAAAGCTTTTTGACAAAATTCAACACCCATTCCTATTAAAAACACTAGAAAGCACAAGAAATTATAGAACTTTTTAAAAAATCCTAAATAATATATATCTTAAGACCAAGAGCAAGCAGATCTATGGATAGGGGAAGAATTCATTAACAAACAAAAGATAGAGAGGTTCATGGAAGTCTTAAAAAAAAGTTGCACAGACAAAACCAATGAAGTCAAAATTAAAATAAAATTATGGAACTGGGGGGAGAGAAGGGTTTACAGGTCTTCACTGATAAAAGCCTCATTTCTCAAACATATCAGAACTGAGACAAATTTATAAAAAAAAAAAGCCAATCTCCAATTCATAAATGCTTAAAGGATACAAATAGGCAGCTTTGAAAGGAAGAAATCAAAGCTACCAATAGTCATATGAAAAAATTTTCTAAATCACTAATAACTAGAGAAACACAAATTACAACAGCTCTGAGGTACCAACTTACACTCATCAGATTGGCTAAGATGGCAGAAAAGGAAAACGGAAAGTGCTAGAGAGTGGAAAAATAGGCACATAATGCACTGTTGGTGGAGCCGTGAAGTAATCCAACCATTCTGGAGAACAATTTGGAACTGCCCAAAGGGCTATAAAATTGCATAAACTTTGATCTAGCAATACAACTACTAGGTATATACTCTAAGGATATCAAAGGAAAAGGACCTCTATGTACAAAAATATGTATAGCAGTTCTTTTAGTGGTGGCAAAGAATTGGAAACTGAAAGGATACCCATCAACTGGGGAATGGCAGAACAAGTTATGGTATGTGATTGTGATGGGATACTATTGTGCTATAAGAAATGATGAAGGAAATGGTTTTAGAAAAACTTGCAAAGACTTATGTGAACTGATGCAAAGTGAAATGAGCAGAACCAGGAGAATAATCTTCACAGTAACAGCCATATTGTAAAGATAAACAACTGTGAAACAAACACTTAGTAACTCTGATCAATGTAGTGAGCCACCCAAACTCCAAACAACTCTTGATGAAAATGTGATCTACCTCCGGATAGAGAACTTATGGACTTAGAATGTATATTGAAACATAGTTTTTCTTTCTTTATTTTCCTTGCTTTTTTTGGAACATAGATAATGCAGAAATATTTTTGCATGATTTCATGGGTATAACGGGTATAATATCTCTTACCCTCTCAATGGGTAGGGATGGATGTGGATGGAGGGAGATAACTTGTAGCTAAAAATAAAAATAATTTTTTAAAAAAATTAGCATTTATGTGCCAGGTACCCTACTAGGTACCGAGAATGCAAAGACAAAAAAAATGAAACAATCTCTGCCCTCAAGGAGGAATTTCGTGGCACAGTGGATAGAACACTAGACTCAGGAAGACCTAAGTTCAAATCTAATCTCAAATACTTACTAGCTGTGTGACTTTGGACAAGTCATTTAACCTCTGTTTGCCTTAGTTTCTTCAACTGTAAAGTGGAGATCAAAACAGTACCTAACTCCCATGGTTATTGTGAGTATTAAATGAAATAATATTTGTAAAGCACTTAGCAATGCTCCTGGAACATAATAAGTGCTTAATAAATGCTTGTTTCCTTTCCTTCATATAAATATATATGCATATACACACATTTACATATACACATATGTCTATATACATATGTATTAAGTGTATTGTGTGTTCATATATAATATACACATGAGAGAAGGAGGAGGAGGACGAGGAGGAGGAGAAATAAAAGATCACCAAAAATATATTCTTAATACACGGAAAAGAACAGAAGGAATAACAGGAGACAGACAAGCAGGACAATATCATGTTAAACGTTAGAGTTAGTGTTAGCGTTAGGACCTAAACCTGAGATTCATTGGTACAGGGAACTCTCAGATGAGGAAACTCCCTCTAAAAATTTAGGTGAGCACCTTTTCTGCAACTTATAATCTCAGAGAGTTCTACAACACTGAGAGATCAAAATGATTTGCCCTGGATCACATAGCTAGTATGTGTCAGAGATGATTTGAACCCAGGTCTTTCTGGTTCTTAGGCCAACTCTATCCACACACTATACCACACTACCTTTAAAATATTTTAAATGTAATGTACATTATTAAAATATATTTTAAATAATATATTTTAAACAAAAATATATATTTACTGACTCACAGTTTTATAATGTTCTAATTTTCTAACCTTGTATATGGAAGTATTGATGTTCATAAATACTTCTCCAGTTCATAATACAAAATAAAAATGTTTTCGTTTAATGTTACATGGTCTAAGAGTGTGTCATTTTCTTCCAATCCCAAACCTGGACCACTGGACAAACTTGAGTTAGAACTGGCTCATAAGACCCAATGAGAGGTAAAGAGGCCCTGAACCAGCATGGTGGTTATGTGAGTGGAGAGAAGAAAATGTATTCAAGATGTTGTGCAGGACAAATCTACAGGAGTTGACAAAAGAGTGAATAAGAAAGAGAGAAGAGTCAAAGGTGATTCTGAGGTTAGGTCTATGATGACTAGAAGGACAACAGCATTCTCAATAGAAAATAAGGAAATTTGGAAAAGATGAGTTTAGAGGGGAAGAGTTACACTGCGGACATATTGAGATAAAACATCAAGGTGGAGATGTCCAATGGTGAAAGATGCGGGACTGAAGTTCAGAAGAGAGATTAGAACCCATGGCAGATAACTGAACCCATGGAAGCAGATGAAATTCATTCATCCATTCATTTATTCAACAAGCATTTATTAACCTCTCTGCTGACTTGCAATCTCACATCTCCAGCTGCCTTTGAAAGATCTCAAACTGGATGTCCAGTAGATATATTAAATTCAACATTTCTAGGGGCAGCTAGGTGGTGCAGTGGATAGAGCACCAGCCCTGGAGTCAGGAGGACCTGAGTTCAAATCTGGTCTCCTTCTCTGGGCAAGTCACTTAACCCTGATTGCCTGGACAAAAAAAAAAAACAAAAACAAAAACAAACCTAACTCCATAAACAAAAACTCAACACATTTAAAACCAAACTTATTATCTTTCCCCCTAAACCCTCACCTCTTGAAAAAACTTCACTATTACTGTCAAGGATACCACCATCCCCCCAGTCTTCCAGGCTCATCACCTCCTCACTATCTCTTACTCCTCATATCTAATCTGTTGCTAAGGCCTGTTAATTTGACCTTTGCAACATCTCTTGAATATACCCTCTTCTCTCCTCTGATATTGGTCTAGTGCAGGCCCTCATCACCTCAGACCTGGACTATTGCAATAGTTCACTAGCTGGCATGCCTACCACAAGTCTCTTCCCACTCCAGTCCACCCTTTATTCAGCCAACAAAGTGATTTTCCTAAAATGTATGTGACTCTTGTACTCTTCTACTCTCTACTCAGTAAACTCCAGTGGCTCCATATCAGCATCAGGATCAAATACAAAATCCTCCCTTTGCTATTCAAAGCCTTTCATAACCTAGTTCCTCCGGCACACACACCCTTCCAGTCTTCTTGCACCTCACACCCCTCCAGGTACTCTTTGTTGTAGGGCCATTGGCTCCCTAGCTGCTCCACAAACTAGACACTCCATCTCTTAGCTCCAGGCATTTTCTTTGACTATTCCACAAGCCTGGAATTCTCTCCTTCCTTATCTCCACTTCCTGGCTTCCCTGGCTTCCTTTGAGTTCCACCTTCTGCAGGAAGTCTTTACCAATCCTTCTTAATTCTAGTTCCTTCCTTCTGTTAATTATTTCCTATTTATCCTGCTTAATTGTACATAGTTGTTTGCTAATTGTCTCTACCATTAAGTCACAAGTTCCTTGAGAACAGGGACTGTCTTTTAACTTTCTATACATCCAAAGGACTTAGCACAGTACCTGGCCCATAGTAGGCACTTAATAAATGCTTATTGAGTGACCATTACGTACCTATTATGTACTCTTTTAGGCACCATGGATACAAAGACACAACAAAAAAAGTCTGTCTTCAGAGACTGAAGTTGAAATGGTGCTCTCAAGTTTTCAGAACACTTTCCTTATATCTTATTTGATCCTCACAATAATCCTGTGAGATAATTACTACAGATATTATTAATATCCATTTTACTGATGAGGAAAACTGAGACTCCAAGGAGAAAGTATCAGATGAGATTTGGACTCAAGTCTTCTCCACTCCAAGTCCAAAACTGAATTTATGACATCACAATGCCTCTACACCCCCCTCCATCCCTCCCACCCCCAAGGAAGAGAGTATAGATAAAAGAGATGGCCCAGGACAGAGCATGAGGCACACATGTTAAGGAGTCAGGAGACAAATGATGATCCAACAAAGGAGACTGAGAAACAGTAACCAGTTGGGTAGAAGGCCAACCAAGAAAGACAAATCAAGTCATGGAAGCTAAGGGAGTGTTCAACAATGAGATGCTTTCTCAGGTGTCTAAAACAGAGCACATGATTCCTTCCAAGTGTGTGAGGTAAATAAAATGTGAAGACTTCACAGGGAAGATATGTAGAAATATATATCTAATATATATCTATACTAAGAAATGTTTAAAAATCAAGAAATAGGAAGTGGAAAAATTCTGAAGCCATGAGAGTCTGAGGGCTCAGCCTCTGGAAAAGTTTACCCTGAAAGTTTTTGTTCTTTCTTCTGATTCTGGTTTAAAGATTTGCTCAGTAAGGATAGGGTCACTGGGACCTGCTTTCCTTTACTGTAAAAGTACTGTAGAAGAATGGAGAGGGTCTCCTCCTCCCCTTATCCTATTCTCCTTCTGTAGATTTATAGATGTCATCTCAGTTGTAATCATTAACTAAGGGAATGAGAATTGGAGTTTCTGTGCCTCAATTTCCCAGTTCTTTGTCTAACTTTCGTACTCAGATTGTAAGCCCACCTCCCAGCCAATGGTGAGAAGGGTCAGAGGTGGGTGGGAATTCTCTTGTGTTAGGTATAATTATTGGTGCTTTGCCTCTTGTAAAGTGCCTCCTTTGCTGGTTCTGCTCTGTGCTAGCAGAGGACACCCAATTCTCGAGAATGGAATAAGATTTATTTCTGTTCCCGCCCGGAGATGGCTCCTTATTAACTTTTAATTGGTGAGGGTCTTTCATTCCACGCACAAGGAATTCCAAAAAAATTCCAAGAAAGACTTCCTAGGTCAATTGAAAGTATCACTAGCCTTTTTTTTCAGTGTCAAAGAATGAGGGAGACCCCTTTCCTCCTCTGAACCAAAGCTAACCCTTCCAGTTATGCCCCTGGATCCTATACCTTCTTACCTTTACCCAGATGTTAACCCATTTATCATCTGTCTCTCTATAACACCTTCGATCTCTCCCTCTATATTGGCTCCTTCCCTTTTGCCTATGGATACAGTCAGATCTCCCTACCCCACCGCACAAAAAACCAAACTTTTAGTAGACCCTCCTTCACCTTCACTGTCAAAATTCTGAATGGTTATATAGCAAAGCAAAGATGCCTTTCATCACTATGATTTGACTTGATTCCAAAAATGCTAGTGGTAAAAGTGAAAGAAACTAAAGACAAATATTCACAAAAGAGAGACAACATTTGCAGATATGATGGTTTACTTAAAAACCCTAGAGAATCAGCAAACATATTGAGGCAATAGTATCAATAATATATCAGGATACAAAATAAATCCACAAAACCATTGGCATTTCTAAATAGCAATGACAAAAACCAGGAGGAAATGATAAAGGAAATTCTATTAAAAACAAGTATGAATGTATAACATGTCTAGAAGTCAATCTACCAAGTCATACTCAAAACATACATAAATCATCATCAATTAATCAACAAACATTTATTAAGTGCCTACTATGAGTCAGACACTGTGCTTAGTGCTGAGAATACAAAAAGAAGCATAAGATAGTCTCTGCCCTCCAGAAGCTTACAAGGAAGACAATATACAAACACAGACACAGCAAGTTGAATACAGGATAAATAGGAAATAATTAACAGAGGGAAGGCACTAGAATTAAGAGAAGCTGGGGAAGACTTCCAGTAACAGAAGAGATTTTAGTTGGGATTTAAAGGAAGCTAGAGAGGTCAGCAAGTAGGAAGAAGAGTGTTCTATGCATGGGAGACATTCAAAGAAAAAATGCCAAGAGATGGAATATCCTGTTCATGGAATAGTGAATGTCACAGGATCAAAGAGTAATATGTAAAGGAGTAAGGTGTAAGAAGACTGGAAAGGTGGGAAGAGGCTAGTTTGTGAAGGGCTTTGAATGCCAAACAGAGCATTTTGCATTTGATATTGGAGACAATGGCGCACCACTTATTTTATTTTTATTTGGAGTTTTTTGAGTAGGTGGATGATATGGTTGGACCTATGCTTTAGGAAAATTACTTTAGTGGCTTAATAGAGGATGGATTGGATCAGAGAGAGACTTGAGGCAGGCAGACCCACCAGCAGGCTATTAAAATAATTCAAATGTGGGGTAATGAGGACCTGCACTAGAGTGGTGGCAGTGTCAGAGAAGAGAATGGAGGTGGGAGGTATTCAAGAAATGTTGCAAAGGTGAAATCAACGGGCTTTTGCAATAGCTTGGATGTGGGGGGAGGAATATGAGAGAGAGTGAAGACTCCAGGATGGTTCCTAGGTTTTGAGCCTGAGAAATTGTGAGGACGATGTTGCTTTCTAACAGCAATAGGGGAAAGTAGGAGAGGGAGAAAGTTTGGGGGAGAGATAACGAGTTTGGTTTGGAACATATTGTGTTTAAGATGTCTACTGGACATACATTCAGTTTGAGATCTCTGCAAAACAGCTGGAGATGAAAAACTGGAAGTCAGCAGAGTGTTTAGAGCAGGATAAGTAGATTTGACAACCATCAGCATAGAGGTGATAATGAAATCCATAAGAGCTGATGAGACCACCAAGTGAAGTAGTATAAAGGTAGAAGAAAAAGAAGACCCAGGACAGAACCCTGAGGGACATCTAGAGTTAAAGGGCATGAGGTGGAAAAGGAGCCAACAAAGGAGACAGAGAAGGAACAGTCAGAAAGGTAAGAGGAAAACTAGAAGAGTATGCTGTCCTAAATTCCTAGAGAGAAGAGAGTATCAAGGAGGAGAGAATAATCAGCAGTGCCAAAGGTCACAGAGAGGTCAAAGAGTATAAGGACTGAAAAAAGACATTGGATTTGACAACTAAGAGGTCATTGGTAACTTTATAGAGAAAAGTTTTAGTGGAATAATAAGAGGTTAAGAAGAGACCAGGCAGAGAAAAAATGGAGGCATTCATTGTAGAGGGCCTTTTAGAGGAGTTTAACTACAAAGGGAAGACATTAAGGCAATAGTTAGTGGGGATAGAGGGATCAAGTGAGGGTTTTTTCAGGGTAGGGGAGATATGGACATATTTGTAGGCACTAGGAAATGAGCCAGTAGAGAGGGTGATTGAAAATAAATGAAAGAGTGGGGGGCAATCTGTTGGAAGAGATGGGATGGAATGAGATCACTTAAACAAGTAGAGGGGTTAGCCTCGGTAAGGAATAAGAAATTTCACCACATAAGGCAGAGGTAAAGGAGGAAATAGTGGCAGAAGCCATCTACATGATAAGAGATGAGGAAGAAGTGAGATGACTGAGATGGCACAGTAGAAAGAGCTCTAGAACTGGAGTCAGATCAAATCTGGCTAACTACTTCCTACCTATGTGACCCTGGGCAAGTCAATTTGCCTCTATTTATCTCAGTTTCCTCATCTGCAAAATGGGGGTAATAATAGCACCTATTTCCCAGTGCTATTGTGAAAATCCAATGAGACACTAGTCATAAAGCACCTAGCAGAATGCCTGGCAAATAATAAGTGCTATACAAATGTTAGCTCCTATTATCAATATTATTAAGAGGGGAGAAGAGGGAGCTCACAACAAATAGTCTCAATCTTTTTCATAAAATACGAGGCATGGTTCCCAACTGAGTGGGGTGATGGGGAGCCATAAGAGGTTAGGAGGGATGAAAAGGTTTGGAAGTCACTGAGGAGAGTAGAATAGTGAGTTGATAAGGGTGGTTTAGTAGGATTGCCTAGCAGCAATGAGAGCCAAGTTGAGGTTGAGAACTTTTAAAGAAATAAAAAAAGACAAATAATTGTAGGAATAGTCATTGTCTATGTCATGCCAACATAATTAAAATGGCAATACCACCAAAATTAGTTTAAAGATTTAATATTTTGCTATCAAACTAACAAGATGTTACTTTATAGAATTAGCAAAATAACAGCAAAACTTATTTGGAATAACAAAAGGTCTGAATCTATCCTAATCAGTGTGAAATTTGGATTTCGTCAAAGGGCTGCACTTGAGGACCTAGAGGGTTACATGCAGCCTTGAGGCCACATGTTCCCCACCTCTGGTCTAGAATCTCAAGAGAAATAATGGTGGGGGGGGGGGGAACATCAAAGAAAAAAATTAATACTAATACTTTACTCTTCTCCTGGGCATAAATCTACCAGAAATAGTTTTATTTAACTTAACATTAGTCTCCATCTTTTGCACAAGACAATTTCAAATAACATTTTTAGGAATCTTGAACAAGGAAAGGATATCTTAACATATGCTCTTGAGTTAATATCACATAATTGGACCATGAAGTCACAGTCCCATTCCTCCCATACAGCTCTCCTCATTCCTGGAATTAAACAAAAAGACTGCCTTCCATTCCTATCTTAATCCTTTCTCAGTGGAGGAGAGTTTCTGCCAATCACTTCAGGTGAGTAGTAAAGGGGCAAGTGCCCTTAAATGGGTAAAGATGCAAACATGACAGCTAAATTTAGTTATGTAATCTATTTTCCTAAGAGAAATTTTTTATTCTTTTGTCTGGAGCTATCACCAAATTTCCTTTCCTATGGGCTTTTCCAAGGATTTTGGAAAGGGTCTTAAAGAAATATTATTTCTTACTATTTCTAGAGAAACTAAAAATGAGGTTTTTTAAAAAAAAAAATAAACTTCCACAGCGGGAATGAAAAGAGAATAGCACTTCTGGGCTTCAAACTTCATTATAAGCAGTAATTATGAGTTATTTTGTGCTGCTTAAAAAAGAAAAGAGATCTATCGAACAGACTAGATAAACCATAATCAGAGAGAATCACAATCAGTGGTCTGTCATTTGATAAATCCTTGCATCATCTACTTGCAGGTGCAAAATTGACAAAAGCTGGCGGGAAAACTTAGAAGCAGTTGGGGGGGGGGGGATGTCCTAAACTAGCATCTTACATGATATACCACAATAAATTCCAAATATACATGCTCAAATTAAATGTAAAGGGTCTCATAGTTTTTTAAACATTGAAGAAAAACAGGAGATATATTTCACAATTATCAGTAGGGGAAGAATTCTAAACTAAACAAAGGATAAAGCCAAGGAAAAAAATAAAAAAGACAAGTTCCTTTACATAAAACTAAAGAGATTTTGCAGTAACAAAATCAATGCAGCTATAAGAAGAGAAATTATCAATCAGGAAAAATCTTCACATCAAATATCTCTGATAAAAGTCTGATGTCCAAACTATGTAGATATTGGAATAATATAAGACAAAGCCATTGCTAACAGATAAGTAGTCAAAAAAAAATGCAAAAAGCAGACTTCAGAAAAACCTGGAAAGACTTATATGAACTACTGCTGGGTGAAGTGAGCAGAACCAGGAGAACATTGTACACAGTAACAGTCACATTGTGTGATGACTGACTTTGATAGACTTAGCTCTTCTCAGCAGTACAAGTATCTAAGACAACTTCAAAAGACTCATGACGGAAAGCGCTATCCACATCCAGAGAAAGAACTTTACAGTCCGAATGCAGATGGAAGCATACTATTTGTTCTCTTTTTCTTTTGTTGTTTTGTTTTGTTTCTTCTTTTTTGTGGTTCCTCCCACTGGTTCTAATTCTTCTTTACATCATGACTAATGAGAAAATATGTTAAATATGAACATATATGTAGAGCTTACATGAGATTGCATGCCATCTTGGGGAAGGAGAAGGAAGGGGAGAAAATTTAAAACTCAAAATCTTATGGAAGTTAATGTTGAAAACTAAAAATAAATTAATTATTAAAAAACCCAAATAGCCCACATGAAAAAAATACAAAAACAGTTTTCAAAAGAATTTTAAACTATCATGATCACTCGAAAGCATATTTCAAATTATTAATAATAAGAAAAAAGCAAATTATAATAACTGAGGTTTTAACTCACACCTGCACATTAGCAAAGATAACAAAAAATACAATTAATGTTGGAGGGATTATAGGAAAACAGGAAAATTAAAACACAGTAGGTGGGGCTGTAAATTGATTCCATCACTCTGGAAAACAATCTGGAATTTTTTTTAGAAAAATGACTAAGTTGTTTGTAACCTTTAACCCAAAGATCTCCCCAAAGAATTCAAAAACAAAAAGAAAGGTCCTGTGCATACAAAAATATTCATACCAGTATATTTTTGGTAGCCAAGAACTAGAAACAAAGGAATAACTATTGATTGCAGAATGATTGAATAAAATGTGGTACATGAATGCAACACGATATCATGGCACCACAAGAAATGACAAATGTGAAAAATTCTGAGAAACATTAGAAGATTTTTCTTTCATTTAGTCATTCAATAGGCATTTATTAAGGGTCTGCTATGTGGCAAGCACCATGCTAGGCACTGAGAACACAAACATAGAAAGAAAACTCTCTCCATTAGGATGTTCTGATAGGGACCAGTAAAAAAGACAATAGGGTATGAGTGTCAAGTTTTATTTAATGGTGTTGGACTGGCAAGCTTTGAAAAGCTAGCTTGCCATCTTTGGAGTTGGTCCACCTTCAAAGAATATGACCTTCTCCAGTCAAGAGGAGAATCAGCTAGAGAAGAACCCAGGTCTTGAGAGATCACTTTTAGCCTTTTGCATTGGGCTTCTACCAGATGAGCAGAGGAAGGGAGTTTCTTCTTTCCCTCTCCCAACATTGCATCAGAGCTACTCATCCTCTCCAACCATTCTGGAGAGCAATTTCGAACTATGACCAAAGGTTATAAAAATGTGCATACCCTTTGACCCAGCAATATCACTTCTAGGGCTATATCTCAAAGAGATCATACAAGGGGGGAAAGAACCCATATGTACAAAAATATTTATAGCAGCTTTTTGTGGTGGCAAAGAATTGGAAATCAAGGGAATGCCCATCAATTGGGGAACGGCTAAACAAATTGTGGTATATGAATGTGTAATGAAATACTGCAGTGCTATAAGAAATGAGGAGCAGATGGACTTCATAAGAACCTGGAGAAACTTGTATGATCTGATGTTGAATGAAGGGAGCAGAACCAGGAGAACATCGTACACAATCACAGACATGTTGCTTCTGTGATGACTAACTTTGATAGACTTGGCTCTTCTCAGCAATGCAAGGTTCTAAGACAGCTCCAAAAGACTCATGATGGAAAAGGCTATCCACATCCAGAGGAAGAATTACAGAGTCTGAATGCAGATTGAAGCAAACTGTTTGCTCTCTCTCCTTTTTTAAAATTTATTTAATTTTATTTGATTTTTGGTTTTGTTTCATCTTTCTCATGGTTCATTTCATTGTTTATAATTCTTCTTTACAACTTTGATTATTGGGAAAATAAATTGAATGTGAAGATATATGTAGACCTTATATCAGATCACATGTTGTCTTGAGGGGGAAAGGAAAAGAAGAAGGGGAAGAAAATTTGGAGCTCAAAAACCTGTGGAACTGAGTGTTATAAACTAAAAAAAAAATTAACTTTTAAAAATATATAATAAATTTTACATGATATTTTCAAAAAAATATTGGAAATTGAGGGGATGCCCATCAGCTGGTGTATGGCTGAACAAGTTGTGATATACGAATATAATGGAATACTATTGTGCTATAAGAAATGACGAGCAGACAAACTTCAGAAAAACCTGGAAAGACTTACATGAATTGATGGTGAGTGAGGGGAGCAGAACCAGGAGAACATTGTACGGTTACAGACACATTGTTAGATGACTAATTTTGATAGACTTGGCTCTTCTCAGCAATGCAAGGTTCTAAGACAACTCCAAAAGACACATGATGGAAAACGCTATCGGCATCCTGAGAAAGATTTACAGAGTTTGAATACAGATTGAAGCAAACTATGTGCTCTCTCTTTTTTATTGTTTCTTCTTTCTCATGGTTCATTCCATTGGTTATAATTCTTCTTTGCAACATGACTAATGTGAAAATATATTTAATGTGAATGTATGTGTTAGCCTATATCAGATTGCATGCTGTCTTGTAGAGGTGGGGAAGCGGGAGGAGACGGAGGGAGAGAAAATTTGGAACTCAAAAGCTTGTGGAACTGAATGTTGTAAACTAAAAATAAATTAATTTAAAAGAATAAAAAGAACTACTTATCCTCTCAGAGGAGACCCATCCAGTAGGGACTCACAGTCAGTGGAAGCAGTTCCAAGGAAAATGACCCCTAGCAATATAAAAGAAAGCCAATGAAGATTTAACAGAGAATTAGTCCTGTTAGCTGGGAGTTAAGCCATAGAAAAGAGAAAGCCCAGGAGTCTAGCTGAAGAGCCTGCCCAGAAGAGATTGTGCCCAGGGGACATGAGAACATCAAGAGAAGGGAAAAGATATTGGGGTCCTCCAATGCTGGAGGCATCAATTGCCTGATCTGTACATGTATTCCCCAGAAACCTCTTAACCTACGAAGATCATTGCAGCTCTGGAATTCATACCTCAAAGGACCCTTCTGTCTCTCCCTCTGATTGGATGGCTCCTCCCAGAACCTCCACCTAGGGAGATCACCCAGACCAGCCATGTCTTTATTTCTCACCAGGGTACACTTGAGACTTCTCTACTCTGTTCCCCTCCCCCCCACACACACACCAGGCACCTTGATCCTCTCACCTTTTTCTCAATTTTCTTTTATGAATTATCTTCTTTATTAGAAAGTTAGCTCCCTGAGTTCAGAAACTGTCTTTCTTTTTGCTTGTATTTGTATACCAGAATACCATTGCTTAGCACAGTGCCTGGCACAGAGTAAGCTCTTAATAAATGCTTGTTGACTGACTGTACACCTAGCTGCTATGTCAGTTAGTGCTCGGGGGGAGGGAGCTAGCCCTGCCCTCCCTGAGCCTTCGCTTGGATCACAGCCCTACCCTACCATACTCCCCTGGCCAAGGAGAGCAACCGGTCCTCCGGTCTTCGGCGGGGCTCCTCGCTGGCCCTACTTCCCTCTCGGAGTGGTTACCGGGGAAGTGGGATAGAACAGACAAGGCAGAGAACACCAAGTGGCTGAGGCACTAATCAGCTTTAATCCGCTTTAATCCCCTTCATTGCTTACAACCTGTTCTCCTTTATACTCCACACCGTTATGCTCCACCCCTCTCCCTTCCTGTCCGGCCCCTATATACCCGAGCCCGAGCCCCTCCCAAGCGCCCCCCGGGGGGGCCAAGCCGAGCCGAGCCGTTACCAGGGCGTTCCAGTACCACGAAGGCAGGTCACACCCCCGGGCGTCTCAGACTCCACCCCGAGGGCCCCGGTCCAGGGCTGGGCGCCCCTCCCTAGGATTGTGGCCCCGAACAAGTTAGTTTTACTCAGTTGCTTTTCTTTTTTCATATAGGAAGACTCACTGGGCAGGGGAGAAAGTGGAGGAAAAAAAAAATATATATATATATATATATACATATATATATATATGACTAAGTTGTAAACAAAAAAGCATCAATAAAACCAAAAGGTAAAAAAAGAATTAAATTATTTTTAAAAGTTTGTTTTCCAAAGAGTTGTCTAAAGCACTTGCTTTCATTTCCTAACCAGCTCATACTTTGACATTTGACCTTTGACATTTGGCTTCTGTCCCCACCACTCCACCAAAGATGATTTCTAAGAGACTTAAAGGCTAAAATCCAATGAATTTGCTGTCAATATCCTACACAAACTAAACATGCCCAAAATGATTTCATTGTCTTTCCTTCCAAATCTGACCTTCCAGCTAACTGCCCTATTGTATAACAAGTAGATTGTACATTCAGAGGAGGGTGACAAAGATGATAAGAAGCTTGGCAATTATGCCATGCACAAATCAGTTTAAGGAACAGGAAATGTACTCTTAAAAATAATTTTTATTGATGTTTCCTGATTCTTTACATCAACAGCATCCCATGTATCTCTCCTCCTTTCTCTCCCTGAGTACCATCCCATATGACAAATAGAGAGGGGGAAAAAAGTCAGCATAAATGATTGATACATTAAGAAAGTCTGAAAACATGTTGTAAGCATAAGGAGTTTGGTTTCCCAGGATCCATGGCCATAACAATCTCTTGTTCCCAAGTGTTGGATATGAGTTCTATGGTTCAAAATATCTCCACCACACCTGTGTAGATTGTAGCAGCCGGGTGTCACCTGTTTAGGTTGTAAAGGTCAGGACCCTGGAGGGGTAGAGTATAAGTATAAAGCAGGTAGGCACTGGTCAGTGAATGGGGAACCTTTAGGGTGGAAATGCACAAGCCAGGATGCTGTGTGTGCCTTTATCAGCCCCCATCAAGGCTTGGGGGGGAATCTGTGTTTGCCTCAACTGGCCCCCATTGAGGCTTGAGGGGATTTAGGGGAACGCAAAAGTTGTGCCTGCCTCAATTGGCCCCATCAACACAAAGGGGGAGTTGCCCCCCTCCTTCTCGCCAGCCCCTGTGACAAGGGTGATTAGCTGATGGTATAGGAGTTGGTGCTCAGCAACCCTTGTGAAAAAGTTAGATAGAATAAAGTCTTAATTGTTTAATTGTTAACCCCTTTGAAGCTGTCTTTCCTTTATAAAAGCAAATCAAAACATCTGTGCCAGCAGGCCATCCTGGGCATACGAGGGTGCTTGCCAATACACATGCGCAATGTGTAACACTTGTGGATCCCCCACCTCCACCACAGGATGGGTTGGGGGTGTCTTCTTGTAGCTCTTCATTTGAGTTCTGCTTGATCTTTATAATTTTGTTACATTCGCTTTTGATTTTTTGGTGTGTCATTCGTTCCATTTGCATTGCTGTAGTTACTGTGTATATTTTTTTCTTAGTTCTGCATCAATTCATATAGATCTTTCCAAACTTCTCTGTATTCATCATATGCTTCATTTCTTACAGTACAATAGTACTACATTACATTCAAGTACAACAATTTGTTTAGGCATTCTCCAATCAATGGACACCTACTAATCCCCTTAGTTCCCATTTCCTGCTCCTCCACTCCAGCTCAGCTAAACCAAGAACTAGTTACAGCCTTGATCTTGATCCTGCCATCACTCATAAGTGTTCTACTCCCTTATTCATTAATTCTGAAATTCCTTTATAAAATAATCTTCCATCATTACATCTTTTCCTAACCTATCCTTTGTCTTCACTTTGACCCCCATTCCCTCCACCCCTCAATTCTTTCCCAGGTCATCACTTCTGCACATGCTACACTTTTTCCTTCCCTATCTGAACCCTCTGATAAACCAACTCAATTTGATACTCTTCTCCATTCTTGAATCCCTTGTCCTTTTGTCCTATTGCTGATCACACCTTACCAAACCCCACCTCTACATTATTCCCACTGTCCACCTCCTTTGCTCCTCTTCATGTGCAACTGAACAGAACTAGAGAAAATCACAAAACTGTGCTGACTGGGTCCACTACATATCTATCCTATCTAATCTCAGCTACGCCCTCACTACTGCAAGGCAAACATTTTAACGATAAGATTGTGTTCACTTTAAAATATATTTTGCTCTTTGATCCACTGTCCATACTGAACGTTTGAAAAAATAAAAGCAACTCAATTTGTTTTTCCATTCACTACAGCAACTTTTCCAAATCTTTTCATCTCTCCTCAATCCTCCCTTGGCATTCACTCTCCCCAACCACTTAGCCCAGAACCTTGCCTGAAATTTCACAGGAAAAACTGAGATCAATTCATCCATTGAGGACTCCCTCTCTTCTGCTCCTCTTCATCTCACATCGGACATTTCCTTACACCATCTTGTACTTCACTCCAGTCTTAGATAACAAAGTAGACTTTCTCCTGGATAATGTCAACACCTCTACATGCCCCTTGATCCCATCCCATCCTTCTCCAGAATATTTCCCCCACTATCATTCCACTCTCTCTCTTATCTTCAATTTTTCCCTAAGTACTGGCTCCTCCCTTGGTGCCTTTAAGTACACCTATATCTCTCCATCCTTAAAAAAAATCTTCACTGATCCTACCATTCCTGCTAGCTCTCATCCTATATCACTCCTCCTCTTTGTAGTTAAACTCCTTGGGAAAGCCATCTACAGTAAGTGCCTCTACTTCTGAACCTTTTGCAGTCTGGCCTCTAACCCCATCATTCAACTGAAACTTCCCTCTCCAAAGTTACCAATGTTCTCTTTTTGTTTGTTTTATTTTAAAATAAATGTTATTGATGTCTTTTGTTTTTTTTTTTACCATCAATATCTCTCCCCTTGCCCTTACTCCAAGCCATCTCATAACACACATATCTTTTTTTTACGTATGCAACATTACACATGCAATGTAAAACATTTCCATATTAGCCGTTTTGTATAAGAAGATTCAAATTTAAAAAAGAATAAAAGAAAGAAAGTAAAAAATAGCAGGCTTCAGTCTGTATTCAGACAGTATCAGTTCTTTCTTTAGAGGTGGATAGTAGGTTTCATAGTGTGTCCTTAGGGATTGTCTTGGATCATTGTATTGCTAAGAACAGCTAAGTCATTCACAGTTCTTCATTACACAGTATTATTGTTATTGTGTACAACAGTCTCCTGGTTCTGCTCACTTCACTTTGCATCAGTTCATGTAAATCTTTCCGGGTTTTTCTGAAATCATTCTGCTTGTCATTTCTTACAGCACAATAATATTCCATCACAATCATATACCACAGCTTGTTTAGCCATTCTCCAATTGATGAGCATCCCCTCAATTTCCAATTCTTAGCCACTACAAAGAGAGCTGCTATAAACATTTTTGTACAAATAGGTCCTTTTCCCTTTTTTATGTCTTTGGGATATAGACCTAGCGGTGGTAATATAATATACATATTTTTAAAGAAAAAAGAGAAAAAAATCAGCCAAACCAAACGACACATAGGAAAAAAAAAAACCTGACAATATGTGCAGTGTATACTGTGAATCTCCCACCTCTGCAAAGGAGTGGGGGTGGGGGGAGGGCACATATTTTCTCATATGTCTCCTTTAGAGCCATGCTTATTTTTTGTAATTTTCTAACTTTCACTTTTGATTGTTTTATAGTTGTTCTTTGCGCTTGCATTGTTTTAGTCACTGTGTGCATTTTTTCTTGGCTCTGCTTACTTCACTCTGCATCAGATCTTATAAATCCATGCTTCTCTATATTCCTCATTTCTTACAACACCGTAATATTTCATTACATTCCTATATCACAATTGGTGATTTCCCAATCAGTGGGCATCTACTTTTGTTTCCAATTCCTCGAAATCACAAAAAGTGCTGCTATGAATATTTTGGCATGTATAGGGGTTTTTCTCTTTATTAATTACCTTCTTAGATTCTCTGGGTGAAAAGGCATGAACATTTTGGTCATTTTATTTGCATTTTTCTAAGTTATTTTTTAAAAAATAATTGTGCTGATTCACAGGGGTACCAACAATGCCCTGCTGGGCCTATCTCCTCACAACCCCTCCAACCTTGATAATTATTGGACTTTGTCATCTTTGCCAATTATCAGGATGTTCAGTGAAATGTTAGGATTGTTTGGATTTATAATTCTTATTATTAGTAATCTGGAGCATTCTTTCATATGGTTATCAATATTTTGTAATTCTTTCATTCTTTTGAGAACTATTCGTTCATATCCTTTGACGACCTACCTATTTGGGAATAGTTTTTGGTTATATATTCAGAGTCTCTAAGACTTTGGGGACACCTTGCATATATAAACCAAAGAGTTGTTTTAATGTCCATTTTTCTTATGCTAACTCAAATCAAGCAGACAAGTATTTACTATGTTTTAGGCACATAAGTGTGGAGGATACACAGAAAGAGAACAATACAATTCGTTACATATGTATGTATACAAGTGTATAAAACCAAAAGACACATACACACACACACACACACACATCTTAGATGCCAAACCTTTATCTTAAAATCTTGATACAAAGTTTTTTTTTCCCCGTTCAACTGTTTCCCTTCTTATCCTAGGTGTATTAATTTTGCTTTTAAAGGATCAAATGTTATATATTATGTAATCAGTTATCTTCTCCATTTCTCTTCATCCCTTGTTTGGTTAAGAATGCATCTCCTAAGGGCAGCTAGGTGGTGCAGTGAGTAAAGCACCGGCCCTGGAGTCAGGAGGACCTGAGTTCAAATTGGACCTCATACGCTTGACACACTAGCTGTGTGACCTTGGGTAAGTCACTTAATCCCAATTGCCCTGCCTTCCCCCCTCCAAAAGAAAAAAAAAAACAAGAATATACCTCCTACCCACAAGCCTGCTTCTCTTCTAATTTTTTTGGACCATGATCTTCAAAATTAAGTTCATATGTCTGTTTAGAATATATTATAGAATATGGTGTAAGGTGCTGGTCTAAGCCTAATTTCTGCCATACTCTATTCCAGTTTTCTCAGTGTTTTTTTTACCAAGTAAGGAATTCTTGCCTAAGTAATTTATGTTTTCCAGTTTATCAAGCATGAGGTTATTTAGTTCCATTATATCTAATTCTCTCTTTTCTAGTCCTTTCCATTGATCTACTTTTTAAAACAATACTAGATATTTTTGATGACCGAGGCTATATAACATAGTGTGAGATCTGAAAGCGTTCTTTGTTCCCATCTTTTTTCATTATCTCCTTTGATATTTTAGGTCTTTTTGTTTCTTCTACCAGAGATCCCTTGATTGCTAAATCACTGACTTCTCAGTCCTCATTCTTGGTCCCTCTGCAGCACATTCTGCACTGTTGCTCACTTCTCCATCTGGATATTTTCTCTTTACTGGATTTTTGTGACATTTGTCTCTCCTAGTTCTGCTGCAGCCTGTAAACTGATCCTTCTCAGTCTCTGCTGGTTCTTTATCCATGTCACTTCCAGTAATCAGGGATGTCCACCATAACTGTCCTAGGCCCTCTCCTTGTCTTTCTCTATGCTATGTCAATCTTTGACCTCATCATCTCCAATGGGTTCAATTATCATCTCTGGGGCTGCTAGGTGGCGCAGTGAGTAGAGCACCGGCCCTGGAGTCAAGAGGACCTAAGTTCAAATCTGCCCTCAGACACCTGACACACTTACTAGCTGTGTGACCTTGGGCACGTCACTTAACCCCAATTTCCCTGCCTCCCATCCTCCAAAAAAAACCAAACAAACAAGTCAATTATCATCTCTATATAAATCTATATATTCAGCTCTAGTCGCTACTGAACTTGAGGCCCACATTGCCAACTGCTTTTTGGACATCTCAAATTAGATATCCAATAGCCATCTCAAATTCAAATGTCCAAAATAGAATTCATTCCCTTTCCCCTGAAACGTTACCCTTCTATCAAAATAACACCTTCCCAGTCACTCAGGCTTGCCACCTCAGTATCATCTTTGACTCCTAACTCTCATTCATCTCACATATGCAATCCATTGCCAAATCTTGATATTTCTACCTTCACAACATCTTTTTATGTCCTCTTCTCTCCACTCACATGGCCACAGCCCTGCTTTAGGCTTTTATCACCTCTCATCTACACTATTAATAATAACAAGCCTTTGAATTATTCTCCTTGCCTTAAATCTCTCCCCACTCCAATCCACGTTCCTCTTGGGTGCCAAGGTAATTTTTCTAAAGCATAGGTCTGCCATCTCTCTCTCTCTCTCTCTCTCTCACATACACACACACACACACACACACACACACACACATGCTCAATGAACTTCAGCGGCTCCCTATCACCTCCAGGATCAAATATAAAGTTCTTTGTCTGCCATTTAAAGCATTTAGTAGTCTAATCCTTTCCAACCTTTCCAGTCTTCTTACACTTTATTTACTTTTCTCTGTGGGCTCAGAAACACTTGCCTACTTGCTTTTTCTCAAACAGAATAATCTATCTCCCTTTTTCAAGTCTTTGAAACTGCTGTCTCCCATGTCTAGAATGCTCTGCTCCCTCACCTCTACCTTTTAGCTTCCCTGACTTCCTTTAAAACTTAGGCTTGGGGCAGCTAGGTGGCGCAGTGAGTAGAGCACTGGCCCTGGAGTCAGGAGGACCTGAGTTCAAATCAGCTTCAGACACTTCACACTAGCTGTGTGACCTTGGGCAAATCACAAATTCACATTACTAGCTGTGTGACCTTGGGCAAATCACTTAACCCCAATTGCCCTGCCCCAAAAAAAAAAAAAAACAACTTAGGCTCAAATTCTGCCTTCTCCAAAAAGCCATTTATTCCCAGTCTCCCAATGCCTCCTTCCTCTCACACAGTGTCTTCTCTCCACTCTGAATATATCATATATCTATCTAATCATTTACATGTTGTCTCCTGCCTTATGGTATAAGCTCCTTGAGAGAATGAACTGTGGTGATGGGACTGATAGTGCCGATGATCAAAGTGTTGATGGTGGTGGGGATGGGGATGACGGGGATAGGATGGTGAAAGTAGGGATGGTAATGGTCATAGTGTTGATGGTGGCGATAGTGCTAATGGTGTTAATGACACTGATGGTAGTGGTGGTGCTGGTGCTGGTAATGATGATGGTGCTCATGATTAAAGTTCTGCTGGTAGTGGGGATAGGGATGATGGCGATATGATGGTGATGGTGACGGTGATGGTGATGATAGTGATGATGGCAATTATGGTGATGATAGTGATGACAGTTATAATCGTGGTGACAGTGATGATGCGATTTAACTTCTAATCCCACCACTTTCCTGAAACTTCTCTCTCTAATATTACCAACCATCATGGTACAGTGGAAAGAGTTTTGGCTCTGGATTCAGAGTGCCTGGGTTCAAGTCTTGCCTCTAAAACTACTACTTACAGGACCTTGGCAGGTAGGTGATACAATGGATACGGCACTGGGCCTGTAATCATGAAGACTTGAGCCTAAATCCAGCCTCAGATACTTACCAACTATGTGATCCTGGGCAAGTCACTTAACCACTCTATATCTTAGTTTCCTCGATTGTAAAATGAACATTATAATAGTACCTAGTTCTCAGGGTTGTCTTGGGGATCAAATGAAATAATATTTGTAAAGCACTTAGCACAGTACCTGATACACAGTAGGTACTTAATAAATGTTTGTTACTTTCCCTCCCTTCCCTTTGACAAGTTACTTAATCTCTGTGGGCACTACTTTGCTCTTCTGTAAAATGAGGCAGTTAGAGTAGAGGTAGAGTAGAGGGGTAGAGTAGAGCTCTAGATCCATGATCCTATGCTCTCTTAACCACCACTGGCCATTTCTGTTTTCAATCTCCTTGACCACTTTGTAGTTTGGGACATTATTAACCAAGACCCTCCTCCTCTTGGATGCTTTCCCTTCCTTGGCTTCCATGACAGTTATCTCCGGGTTCTCTTACCTATCTGTCTCTTCTAAGGCTCCTTTTTGAGATCACTATTTACCTCTTACCTTCCTTAACATGACTGTCAGCCAGTCAGTCAACAAACATTTATTAAGCACCTATTCTTTGCTAGGCACTGTGTGAAGCTCTGAGGATACAAAGAAAAGCAAAAGCCAGTCACTGCCATCAAGGTGCTCGTAGTCTAATGGGGAAGACAAAATGCAATTATATGAAAAAAAAGCTACGAGATAAATACAAGATAAATTAGAAATGCCACCATCCTTCTGGTTCATAACCCACGTTCATAACCTTGGAGCAATCTTCCACTCTTCCCTCTCCCCTACCCTCATATATAAATGGTTGCTAAGTCTTGCTGACTCTACAACATCTCTTCCTTAACTCTCCTTTCTGCTCACTTGACCATCACCCTAATTCAGGTCCTCATCACCCAGAGTGTAAAATAGCTTCCAATTAGTCTTCCTGCTTCCAGCCTCTCCCTCTCAGTCTCTCCCTTCCCTAATCTACCTTCCATGACTTCCAAAATAATCTCCCTGCCATGTCATTTCCCTGCTCAAAACTTTTCAGGGGCTTCCCATTGTGTACAAGATAATACTCCTAACATCCAAGGTCTTCCTCAAACTGGCTCCAATTTTATATCAAACCGTCCTCATTCCTGAGCTCTACATCGCAACCAAAATGGACTCCTGCGTGTTCCCCAAACCGGACATTCCCACTTCAAGCCTCTGTGCTTTCTCACATAATGTCCCTCATGCTTGGAATGTGCTCTCTTCTCATCTCTAGCTCTCAGAATTCCGATCTTCCTTCAAGGCTCAACTCAGCTGCTATGGCTTCCATGAAGCCTTTCTTCATCCACTAGTCCTCAGCATTCTCTCCCTCCTAGTATTTGTGAACATGCCCCTCCTGAGATGAATGAATGAAAGTTCTTCCAGAGCAGGCATTGATGGGTTTGTTTATTTTTTTGTCCTTGTATCCCCATCATTCAGCACTCATAGCGCTTAATAAATGTTATTAATTTATTAATTAAATGTTATTAATTAAATATTATCGATTTGTTAATTAATTAAATTGAAATGGTCAATAATAATCTTATTATTGGATGACTGAAAGAATCAGTGAAAGAATGAATGGAAAGGATCATAGCTTTGGGAAGGAAATTAGCTTTCTCAGATCTCAGCCTCCTCTCCAAGTCAGGGCTCAGTGCTAAAAGAAAGTAAAGCCTGGAGCCTGGCATCTAATAACTTATCACACACCAATGGAGGCTGCTTTAGTCACGAATAATGGGCCTATTGGGACCTTGAGAACTTCCAACTCGGGGCATGGCTCATGAGGGCAGCAGCACATATATCACCTACAGGTCACCCTGAATAATGTTGTTTTTCCCCTTTGATTAGGGTAGTGTTGGTAATTTATAGCCCTTAGTTTGATAAACTAACAGCAGTTGTCAACAGGAAGCTGCCACTCCCCTACCCAGGGGCCTCCAACCATTCAGGCTCTCAGGCCCCTCTACCACTACCACCAGAGTTCACAAAGTCCAGGACTATATTCTTCCAAAATGAGGGGCCCCAGAGAGACCTAGCCCAGACAGTTCTAAATGACCATTAGCTCAGGAGGACCATGCCTCCCCTGCTGTCCGTTAGTCAATCAACTAGCATTTATTAAGCACCAGCAACATGCTAGGCACTATGCTAAATGCTAGGGATACAAAGAAAAGCAAAAAAGTCTCTGCTCTCGAGAAGCTCATGATCTAATGGTCTAACATGCAAACAGTTATGTACAGACAAGAGGTGGACAGGATAAATTGGGGGTAATCTCAAAGATAAGACACTAGGATTAAGGAGGACTAAGAAAAGCTTCTTGCAGAGACAGGACCTGGGTTTCCTGGCCTCCTTACCACAGGACAGGGAGAGTCAAAGACCAGGAGAGAGGCTCAGCCTATAGGGATGGGATCTATTCAAGCAAACCAAGAAGAGATGTAAATGCTTTAGTGAAAAAACCTAACAATTTCTAGTACTAGGCCTTGGGCACCCTCTGGAGCCCCCAGGTCCATTTCGCCATCACTGTATTCATCTCCCTCAAGCTTCGCCATTTCCTATGTCTAGTCCCTGAACTTCAAACTCCCAGAGAATCGTAAAGATTTTAAAATTAAAAGAGACCTTTGAAATCATCCAACCAATACCAACCCCTGTCCCCATTTTACAGATAAGGAAAACAGAAGAGCAGAGAAGGGGAAATGACCTGCCTAAGGTCACTCAGTCAAGTAGTAGGATCCAAACACAGGTCTAACCTGCCTTCTGGTGATAAACCCAGTGTTCTTCCTATTATGCCTTATTATATACTCCAAACTGGAAGACTCAAAAATGGAGAGGCAGCTGTGACAAACTAGAAAGAATCTTCACCAAGGAATCACAAGACCTGGATCCCCAGATGAAGAAAAAAAACACAGGCAGGGCAAAGGTAGAAAAGAGAGATTACTGGAGAATAAGTCCACGAGTCACTGGTGGAATCATCAAAGTTCACTATGGGAGGGTGCTATCTCCTAGGTCCCCGGAAGCAGCAGCCTCTGGCCCTGTGGCATCACCCTTGTAAGTCTAAAGTCAGAATCAGCCTCTGTCTAGATATCACCCACAATTCCTCCTGCCCCAGGCAGCTCCCCTGTTCTTGTGCCACTTAGCACATTCTCCACCGTCACTGCCCAGGTGACCCCTAAAAGTCCAGGTCTTGGGGAACCAGTTTCCATGAACTCTCCCATGGCCCTCTTGGCCAGACAAGAAGCTGACCATCAGTCCCCCCCTGCACGTCCATGCCATACCTGACGCACAGGCCCAGCTCTGGTGGATGTTGGTCCTGGCTCGCACCACAGAACTCTGAGCTATACAGACTTTGGTTCCTTGTCTCCACTCCTCTACTTGGTAATCATTAACAGTGCCAGCGGCCCTTCTTCCTGCCTGGCCCTCCTCAGCCCTCTCTCCATGTTCTCAGGAGCACAGAGGGAGCTTTTATGGGAGAGACGCTGAGACTTTTCCCGTTATAGTGAGAACCACCCAGAGGACCAACAGCAGGCCCTAGAGAAAAGAATCTCTGGGAAGGGTAGAGATTAGATGCTAAAGATGGAGTTTGAGAGGAGGGGCCTAACAAGAAATGGTGGAGAGGGAAAGACCTTAGAGAAAAGCCCTAAGACCACACTGGGGATCTTGCCTCCCATAGCTCCCAGGGCCAGCCTTAACCATGCTTCTCTCTCGGGCCCTGGTTCAAGCTCTTCCAGGAGAGGGAACACCTGGAGAAGCATCTGCCTCCAAACCTGCCCTTACCCCCCCCCACTTCCTGTTGAAGAGCCAGAATCCTACCCCCAAAAAGATACTTCAGACTGCAGCCCTTTCTCTGTCTTGGGTCCAAATGGGTCATTAGCTCCATTGCTAAAGCCAAGAAGGAAATATGAGGAAGGAGAATGACTGAGGGGCCAGAACTTGGTGGCTTTCCCCTCCCAATGGCCATGGGGTAAGTAGAGCACAGCAAAAGCTCTGGACCTAAGTTCCAGGTTTGGCACTGATGTGACCTTTGGTGAGGAAGCATGGTCTAATGAATTGAGTTTGAATCCTACCTCTGACACTCCAGCTGTGTGACCACTAACAAATCATTTAACCACTCTGAACCTCAGTTTCTACACCTGTTCAAGGAAGGGGTTGGCCCAGATGTCCTCTAAGATCTCTTCTAGTTCTAAATCGATGATCCTATTACCCCTTTCTGGGCCTCAGTTTCTTCCTGTTTAAAATTAAAAGTTGTGGGAGGTAGGGTGCAGCTAGGTGGTGAAGCAGATAGAGCACTGGCCCTGGAGTCAGAAAAACCTGAGTTCAAATGCAGCCTCAGACACTTCCTAGCTGTGTGACCCTGGGCAAGTCACTTAAGCCTGACTGACTCAAAATTTTAAAAAATGAAGAGGTTGGACTAAATTAAGGGTTCTTAATCTGAGGTCCATGAACTTGGAAAAAGAAATTACCTCATTATTTTCATTAACCTCTAATCGAAATTTAATGTTCCTTTCTATTAGAAATACACACAACAAATCACAGTAGTGTTAGACTTGACCAGCCTGCCACAGGAGTCCAGTGCACAAAAAGGGTTAAGAAGATCCTGAATCTCTAAGGTTTCTTCCAGCCCTTCTAGTCTGGGTTCTGTGTTCTTAGCTCCCTCCAACTCTGGACCTGCAAAAAAAATCCAAGGGTCCTGGTTTCAATTCTTTCATTTAACAACCATTTGTGGAATATCTTATGTGCACAAATGCTATTTGGGGCACATTTGTGTTCCAGAAAACAAGATCAAAGGATCGAGGAAGAGAAGGAAGACCAAGGTGGGGGGTGGAAGAGCTGTAAGGGGGGCTTACCTCAGGACTCCTTAGCTTTTTCTGTGGTCAACTGTAATGGTAGACAGAGGATCCAGCCTCTTCCCCCTCACTAGGCCCCATCCTGGCTGAGCTTCCCAGGGTCTAGAAATGGGAGCGGGGCCCAGCCCCTTAGGGCCTCTTGTAGACAGACTGGGTATTGTGCAGGGGGCACCCAGGCAGAAGCAGGCAGGCTGAGGGTCTGAGGGCAGACTGAAGGTCAGAGAAGGTGGCATGGGCCCCAGGCTCTGGGCTAAGGAGGCACCCCTTCAAGAGGACTGAGAAGGGAAACAAAATAATAAAGTGGGAAGAGACTGGAGCTGAGGGGCAGGAGATATGTGTTCTAGTTACAGGTCTACCATTAATTTTCCATTGCTTTGGACTAATGACTCCTCACTCTCTATCTCCAGTTTCCCTGTCTATGAAATTAAGGAATTAGACTAGTTGAATTCAATTCTAACATTAATATACCACAAAGAGAAGAGGCCAAGTTTTTGAGTCAAAGGATTTGGGTTCAAATTCTGCTCACCACCTATGTGACTTCGAGCAAGTCACTTGAACTTCCCTCAGATTCAGAGTCAGTTTCCTTCTCTGAAAAATGAGGGAACTGCTGAGAAATAAATTGGCTTTGAGGAACAAAATGGGAGATAAGCTATGTAAACTCTGCAAGTTCAGGTTCATTTTTGTTTTTTTGTTTACACAAAATCTTATACATAGCAGGGGCTTAATAAATGTTATTGAATTGGAAAAAAAAATAAGATGAAGGAAATGGCCTAGATGCCTCCAAGGTCCTTTCCAGCGCCAACACCATATGTTTCTATGTATCTAAAGGCGAACCAATGTTACTGTTATCATTCTCAGTTCACAGATGAGGAACAGGGAAAGTAACTTGCCAAGGTCGCCTGGCAATTTAGTGAGAGTTGGGACAAGAATTCAGGTTTCCGGACTGTCAGCCCTGGACTTTCTCCACCCCCTCCTCATTGCAGAGGAAAGAGAAAGTAATAGAAAACGCAGGGCAGTCCCTCCAAGGGCAAGTGCAAATTGTATGCAAATTATATGCTAATTTCAACTGCCTTTGGGGACAAGACAGGAATTCTTCCCCTGATGAAGGTCCCTGAAAATGTCCTGTTGTCTAGGAACTCTACAACATAAGCTCATAGGTACAGCGCTCTTCTGAGGTCATTTTACAGATGAAGAAACTGAGGTTCAGAGAGGCGAAGTGACATGTCTAAAATTACTCAGGCAATAAGCTTAAGGACTGGGATTAAACCCAGATCCAAACTTCAGCTCCAAGCCCCTTTCCATCTCATCCCACAGCCTCCGAGGGGGGAGGAGGGGAGGAGGGGGATATCTCCCAGGGGTTGTAGGGAAGAGGGAAGTGCCAGGGGGCAGTCATTAGTAAGGGTTTGGAGGTTGGAGATAGGACAAAAGTCTCCATTTTACAGGTAGAGAAACTAGAGCCTCAATAGAAGTGACTTGTCCAGGGTTGCATAGCTAGTAAATGGCACAAATTGGAGTCCAATCCAATGTTCTAACTAGGGCTTGTTTCACTACTGTAATCCCAGGTCCGCTGGGGACACACTTCTGCCTCTGACAATTGAAATTCAAGTCTCATTCTGGGAGGTCTTAGGGAGCTGGAGGATTGGAGCGGGGTGGGGGTGGGGGCGGGGGCAGCAGTGATCAATCCAAGTGATCTTCTTTCACCTCCTGACCAACTCTACACAGAGTTGAGCACAGGTGAGCAGAGAGAGGCCAGAGCAGGCCTAGGAGCTTAGAACAGGATGGCTGCCCTTGGAGGTCACTAATCACTGGGAAACAGTGTAGAAGAGGAAAGGATAGAACAGGAAGCTATGGAAGGGGAAAAAGCACTAACACCCCAAATAATGGAGAATCTCCCTGCATCATCAAAGCAAAGGCAGACAGAGCTACAACCATTTGGAAAATGAGGTCTTGGGATGGCCTAGATAAAAAAGATGGCATACACCCAGGCAGGACTAGAACCAGAGGCTTTGTCTGTGAACTCTTATGCTGCTGGGAATGAGTTGTCCTTTGATATGTAACCCTAGTGTCAGAGGATCTAGACTGACTAATGGTGTCAAGAGAGATTAAAAACATTTACTAAGCGCCTACTGTGTGTCAGGCACTATGCTAAATTCTGAGGATACAAAGAAAAGTAAAAGTCTACTACAGGAAATAGCTAAGTACATACATACATACAAGCTACATACAGGATAAATAGGAAATAACCAACAGAAAGAAAGCACCAGAATTAAGGGGGATGGAGAAAGGCTTCCTGCAGAAGGTGGCATTCTAGGTGGGACCTGAAGTTAAGCCAGGGAGGCCAAGAGATGGTGGTGAGAAGGGAGAGCATTCCAACCATGGGGAAACCTTTGGCTTCCTCTACCCAGACAGGTGGAACCTGGAAAATTCAGTATCGAGCAATTGTTAGAGTGCCTAATGACTCTCCTTATGAGTACTCAGGAGTATAAGGCTTCAAAATATAAAATTGTGATATTTAATAAAAGACACAGTAAGAAAAGAGAAGGAATGTGGACTAGGGCTGGCCTTGCAGTCAAAAAGACTTGGGTTCATGTTTTGTATCTGACACATACTGGCTATGTGACCATGGGCAAGTGACTTAAGATCTCAGTGTTACAGGAAATTCTCTAAAACTAGATGTCACAAATGAGTTGGCAATCTGCACCAGCAGAAGTTCACACTAGGTGTAGACATACACACACACACACACACACACCAGTCACAGGAAGGACTTGTATCCAAACCCATAGAAAATCAATGATTCACCCCCTTCCAAGGCCTTAGAGGCAGTCAGGTGGCCTAGAGAACAGAGCCCTGGAACCTAAGTTCAAATACCAACCACAGACACTTACTAACTGCATGACCCTGGAAAAGTCACTTTAGCTTATGCCTGCCTCCATTTCTTCATCTGTAAAATGGGGTTAGTAATAGCACCTACCTCAAAGGGTTGCTATGAGGATCAAGTGAGATAATATTAGTGACTATTAGCTCAGTGCCTGGCACGTTGCTATTGTTCAGTGGTGTCTAGCTCTTTGTAATCCTGTGGACCACAGCACATCAATACTGTCCATGGAGTTTTCTTGGCAAAGATACTAGAGTAGTCTGCCATTTCCTTTTCCGGTGGATTAAGGCAAACAGAGGTTAAGTGACTTGCCTGGGGTCACACAGCTAGTAAGTGTCTGAGGCTGGATTTGAACTCAAGTCTTCTTGACTCTAGGCCCAGAGCTTGATCCATTGAGCCATCTAACTGCCTTTTAGCTGCCTGGCACATGATAAGCACTTAATAAATGCTTGCTTTCTTCCTTCCTCTCTTCCAATAGTCACCCTCTAGCTTCTGTGATTTTAAAGTCTTCTTTGCTATGCCACGATTAAGCCATTCAAAATGAGGTAGATAGAATTATCCTTTTTTTCCCTACTCCCTTAACAATCCCGATATACTCTCTCCACGAACAGTACTAGACAGAATGCTGCAGCGGAAAATGCCCAAGTCTGAGAGTCAGAATATCGGAATTCCTCCCCTCGTTCTGATACTTAACAATTGCACAGTGCTGAATGACTTGCTTTGTCTTCCTCTGTCTGGGTTTCCCAATCCACAAAATGGAGATAATCATATTGGTATAATACTATTGACTACTGTGACCATTTAAACCTTGGCCCGCAGGGATTTATCTCTATATAAATGGGCTGTGGGTCCTGAAAGCCTATTCTATGTCCCCAATAGAGACTGGGATTTTCCACCTTTCAATTAAAGAAGAAAAGAGCCATGGCTGGGCACTCACCCTTCTGCTCGTCTGTCTCCAAGAGGGATATTAGGCTAGAATTATGTCTATCTACTATACATCAGATAATGGTCAGGTAGGACTATTTTGTTCTTTGGAAGTTCAGAATCAGACCCCTTTTCCCTGGTCATCCTGGGTAAGAAGCAGTCCTGCCCCAGACCAAGAAAATAACAGTAACAACTTACTTGCAGTTTGGAACTCTTCCACCAAGCACTTGTTAAACACACAAACACATACACACACACACACACACACACAATAAGGAACCGTATTTATCCATACAATAGAAACTGAAGTACACTGATTAGGAAAGATAAAAGGGTGGGGAAACTAGGACCTTGAGGCCACATATGGCCTTCTAGGTCCTTGGGTTTAGCCTTTTGACTGAATCCAAGTCTTACAGAACAAATCCTGGTATTAAGGAGATTCGTTGCATCAAGTTTGGATTTAGGCAAAGGGCTGAACTTGAGGACCTAGAGGGCCACGTGTGGCCTCAAAGCCAAAGGTCTCCCACCTTTGGAATAGAATACAGAATACAAAAAAGTAAATGGACTCAAGTCAAGAACAAGGTCACGTCTCAGCTAAAGGAGAGAAGGATCTCTCCAGAGAAGCCCATTCTTTGTAGTCTTTGGGGTTGCAGGTGCTAGGAACCAAGGGACTGGTAAGAGGGCTAGTTTTTCCCACATGTCTGCA
>CM053625.1:65664732-65750230 GCA_028646595.1 Phalanger gymnotis | reverse complement strand
TTTCACCAAGTTCAATGCTGATGAATTTGAGGATATGATAGCTGAGAAGCGACTCATTCCTGATGGCTGTGGGGTTAAGTACATCCCCAGCCGGGGCCCCTTGGATAAATGGCGGGCACTCCACTCCTGAAGGGTGTGTGTCCTGTGATGTCTACCTTTCCACAGGCATAAATAAACTAGATACTGCTAAAAAAAAAAACCATAATACTCTCTTGTAGTTAGAATTGTACTGTTGCTGAAAAGGAAAATGGATAGAAGTTGCCTACGTGATGGCCTTCGTCGAGCTGTCTCAGAACTGGTCCTCAGAAAAGATTGCAAGATGCTGGTAGCTAAAGTGGCCCCACAGAGGGGCAATGGATGTCAACAGGACATTTTGGATGACCCCCTTCTTATGGCCCCCAGGGCTTCAGCCCCAGCCCCTCCTCCTGCTCCCCAACCTTCCCCTGAGCCCCTTTGCTTCCCATGCCCCTCCTCCTTGGCCACCCCCTCTTTACTTTGGTTTCCCTTCCTTTTTCCCCTAGCCCAACCCTCATTTCCTCTCTCATTCACCATCCACATCTCCTATCTTGCATCTCCTCCTGTGGTCTCTCCCACCTCAGCAACTCCTGCTCAGGTCCCAGCCATTTGTTCCATCGAGGCTGTTCCCCCTTCAGCCCTGCCCCCAGGCGACCCCTACTCAGGTTCTGGCCTTGGGCCATACCTCCTCCCCTGGCCCCTTTCATTGAGGTGGCTAGTACTCTGGTCTCTTTGGTATCTCCCCCTCTGCCCCCTTCCCCTCTTCAGGTGCCAGCTGACTTTTTTCCTTGCCAGACCATCCACCAGTCTTGCAGTCTAATACAAATCAGTCAGCCCCTCCCTCACAAGAAAGGAGACTTCCTATCTTCCTCCCCAAGCTTCCTTCCTCACAGCTCCTTCAAGGCTTCTTCCCCTGAGGGAAGTACCTGTCTCCCCCAAGGAACAATTAGAGTACATGTTCCTTTCTCCATTTCGGATCTCACTCAAGTTAAAGAGGAATTGGGGAGATACTTGGAAGACCCCACTAAATTTACTGAGGGTTTTAGGGATCTGTCCCTACAATTCAAGCTTTCTTGGGTGATTTGCATATCCTCTTCTCCACCTGTTGTACCACTGAGGAGAAGAGAAGGATCTGGGAACAAGCCCAAAAATTTGGGGATTGTTTGGCTAGCAATGACTGCATAACCCCCCCCCCCAAACAGCTGCTGTTCCCACTAGTGATCCAAGATGGGACTATCAAAAGAGTGAAGATAGGGGAAAGAGAGCCCATGTGATAATTTGCCTCTTAGAAGGCCTAAGAACTACATTTCAAAAGCAAATAAACTTTCCTTTTTTTTTTTGTGAGGAGGGAAGTCAGGGCAATTAGGGTTAAGTGGCTTGCCCAAGGTCACACAACTAGTAAGCTTGTCAAGTGTCCAAGGCTAGATTTGAACTCAGGTCCTCCTGATTCCAGGGCCAGTGCTCTACTCACCAGGCACTTAGCTGCCCCAAAAGCAAATAAATTTTCAAAACATTAGGGAAACTACTCAGGGAGAAAAAGAAGACCTTGCCCTTTTCCAAGACCAGCTAGTAGAAGCTATTGAGAAATATATGAATTTGGATCCTGATTCTATTGAAGGGATGGCATGTATTTAATTAATCAATCTTCCCCAGATATTAGGAGGAAACTGCAGAAATTGGCAATGGGACCCCAAACACCTGAGGCCCAATTACGAGAGACAGCTTTTGGAGTCTTTAACAACAGAGACCTGGTTGCAGCAGAGGAAAAAGAATGCAGAGAAAGAGCTAGAGACAGAGAACATATTCAATTCTTGACTGCTGCCATGGCCAGGAAAAGACTGAAGGAGGAAGCCTGTCGATTTGGGCAGTGGGGAAACATGCTTTTGATACCACAAGGAGGGTCACTGGTCCAAGGAGTGCTCCTCTAGGGCACCCCCGCAAGGGAGCCCCAGGAACCAATGCCTCTGGGACCATGCCCATGTGACCAGGGAGGAAAGATTGTCCCCAAGGTTGGAAAAATGGTGGAGCTGCCCCCCCCCGCGCCCCCCACCTCCTCCAGTCTTCTCAAGACTCTAAAGGATGGGGGAGCCTGGGGCTTGGCAGCACTCCTACTTTCTCCAACTCTCTCGCTGAGCCCTGGGCAAAATCGAGGCTAAATAAGGTTACCCACTTTATCATGGCTATGTTCTCTTGTTTTAACTTACTCTGGCCCTACCCACCCCTTGACCCATTGGGTCATGGGCATCAAAGGAGAAATTAAGGGATGTCTCCAGACATACCTCCTCCCCTGCCTACTTGAGGATCTGTTGTTAGCACACTCCTTCCTTATGCTCTCCTCTGGCCTTGCCCCATTGTTGAGAAGGAACCTGATGGTGAAATTAGGGAGCCAATTTTCTCTAGTTAAGCCCCCCATCTCCTTTTTATCTCTGTTCACCAGACCTCCCCATGTTCCCTCAGAGGTGTGAGAGACGGTTGAGCCAATTGTTTTCAATCAGGAAATTCTTGGGTGAGCTACTTTTGCCACCCAGCCATAGATTGCCTCCAAGATCCTAGCTTGTTCCCCCATCTATATCCAATTAAGTCCAAGGCCTGGGAGAGACTGCAACCAGTAAGTGGCACTGAAGGCCCTGACTCACTCCCTGTAGAGTGAAGCCCAGACCCAGCTAAAGCTTTTGACACTTTGAAAACTGAATTGACCACCACTCCAGCATTAGCTCTACTCAATCTAAAAAAACCTTTCACTCTCTATGTTGTTGAAAGGAGAGGACAGGCTTCCGGAGTCCTAAGCCAGTCCTTAGGGCCTAACCCCAGGCCAGTTGCCTATTTTTCAAAACAATTAGACTCAGTGGCTACTACAGCTACTCTAATCGAGGAAGCTTCTAAACCTCTTGTTGTTCAGCCCTTAGAAGTTCTGACTCCCCATGGAGCTCAGAGCATCCTGGAAGCAGAGGGTCACCAGTGACTGGCTAGCCACAGGCTCACCAAACATCAAGCCTTGCTCTTAGATACCCCTGACCTAATTCTTCGGGTGTGCTACACACTCCTGAACCCCAAAGCAGTGTGGTACACAGAACAAGTGGTTAGGAGAGCTAGGTATGAAATAGTCATCTTTAATTCCCTCCAAGGAAATTGTCTTTTCTCTATACTCCTATACTGCCTGTTTGGTCCTTGTTTGCTTAACCTCCTTGCCAGGTTTGTTTCCTCCAGGGTAAGAGCCATCAACCTCCAGATGACTGCTCAGGCAATGTACCCCTTGAACAGGACCCATCGAGGCAGGGACAGCTCTACACCCCTTGCTAGCAGGAGGCAGCCTCAGAAGCTGCGACCTTTGCCCCTTACCCCAAAGGAATTTGGGTCCCATTTGTTTGAGGGGGGAAATGATGGGGTTTAGATCGTGGGAGCCTCCTTAAACCCCACACTGAATCTTCCCACCTGATCTGACTTTTCATGCCCAAACAGTCTAGCCTAGCCCTCAGCTATTTCTCACCCTGGAATCTGACCTCACCCCAGTCATCCCAGTCTAAACCCCTCCTCCCATCACCCCAGACTACTCAACCACCCTAGATCCTCCCACAACCTTTCAATCTAGCTCAGTAGACTGAATTTGGCCTGCTTGTGTCAAAATGAGTGTCACAAATGGTGAGATTTCTTAAGACTCTACCCAATATGGCAAATCTTTAATAAATTTTGTTTTTCTTTGGCTGAGGAGGCTTGAGTCGAATTCATTTGAGCAGGACCTAGCATGTCGGTATTTTGGGGTCTTGAGCTCCCCTTTACCCCAAACCTTAACACCAAGAGCCTCCCCTCTGCCTCTCGAGAGTCCCTAGCTTCCTTCACGATTCAGCACAGGAGCCATCTCACCCACCTGCCACCAACTGCCTCCATCCCCCTAGCTTAGGGTGTATCTGTTTTGTATATACTTTATTCCTACGCAATGTGCATTTCCTGTCATCATTAGAATGTAAATTCCTTGAGAAAAGGAACCGTTTTGCCTTTGGTTTTGTCTTCTGCTCCTTTCACTACGGCTGAAACATAGCTGGTGCTTAACAATGCTTGTTGATTGGGAGTTTGGCTTGGACCCCCCAGCCCTATTCTTTCAGAGGAAGCAAAAACAGTCAAATGAGAGGCTTTGTCCTCTTGGGTGTCATCTCACCCCACCCCAACTCCCAAATTCCCAGAGTAGCCCTGCCTTTCTCCACTCCTCCAGCAGAGCCCAGCCCAAGTCCGTTGGCTCCCCTATGGCCCATCTCTCAGGTCCTCCCTACTCCCTACTTTCCCAGTAGAGCTCGGCCCAGGTCTGCCAATTTGCGTCCTGCCTTGCCTGGACTAATAGCATAACCTGGCTGAGGCTAGGGGCTCCCAGAACATAGGATCACAGATCTAGAGTGGAAAGTGACCTCAGAGGCCATCTAGTCCAACCCGTTCAGTTAACAGATAAAAAAATGCAAGCCACAGAGGTTAAAGCCAAGATCACATAGGTAGTAAATACCAGAAAAATGAGTCAGACCTGGGCACTTGATTCAAAATGCAGCATTCTTTCCCCAACACCCCCTAATTGTCTGCTCCTCTCATTCCCTAAGTCAGGGGAAGACACTCCTCACTCATCTATCTCACCCTTTTTACATTCCCCCTCCCTCCCCAGAACCCAGCCCAGGGCTAGAGTCCTCCCCTCCCCCTCTCCTGGGTACTCTCCAGTACCTTTATCTTTGAACCTACCAGCCACCAACCCCATTAAAGCCTAACTACCAGATGTTAGCTCTTGTCTCTCCCCTTCTCTCCCTTCAAATTTTCCTAGAGCACTTTGTCAAGATCTCTCCTTTCTCCTATGTACCCTCCCTTATTTCATATTTCTGTCCATACACTATCCTCTTATACTAATATAAGCCCTTTTGATGAAGAATAGAGGCCACCAGAATGATGAATAGATGTGGGGTTGGTGTCTTTTTTAAAAATTCTTACATATCCAGCATGGAGAGTAGTCACATCTTTGCACATAGTAGATAGTTAATAAAATTATGTAATTGCAAAGAATTGAATGAAATAGTCCCATTCTAGCATGGCCTGAGGCTGTGAACTCCCTTATCTTCCCCCTCCCTGAGAATCCAATCTATGACTTTAAACCTTCCACCTTATCATCCCTGACACCCCCAACACAAGCCTGTTCAGAACTAGAAGATTCCCTCATCTCCAGAGTCTTCCAGACAAAGCTCAGAAGAGAACCCAGGGCTCACCTATTTCCCCTCCCCTGAGATCTCCCAGGCCCCCACCAGCTTGTTCATAAAGTCTGGAGTTGCCCCAGACCTGGGCTTAAGTGATATCCCCCTATTCCCTGTTCCTAGAAACAAAAAAGGGCCTGATATGATCGGGACTTTCCAAAGATCTATTTGCCAGACTATCCTTCTCTCCAGTCACAGTGATCCTTCCTGACCTGACTGAGGACAGCAACACCCTGTAATTAATTCTTGAACCCCTATGTCACCAACTCCATTAAAAGCTAACTGATAGGAAGTGACACATTAAACACAAATGATGACAGCCAAGGTCCCATATGTCCTGTGCTTTCTGTCTCCATTTTATAGGTGGGAAGACTTGTTGTTGTTATGGAGAAAAAAGGAGGAGATATGATGAAATGGAAAGGGCAATAGCTTGGGCAGTCAGGAGACCTTGATAAAATGGAGTGGTTGTACTTAGATGATCATTAAACTTTCTTCTAATCAAACCTAATAGTCTATCATTCTCTAGATAGGGAAACTGAGGCCTAGAGAATAGCAACTCCCTCAAAGTCACCTGGTAAACCAGGGAAAGATTCTAGGCCAGTGGGTTCAAACATGAGGCCCTCTTCCGGCCTACAACACTTCCCATTAGGGCCTGAACCAGATTAAAATATAATAGGGAAGTATTTAACAAAATAAACAAAAATGCCATAAAATACAGATAACATTACATTTTAAAACTAAGTCAACATGTGATCTGCAGGGATCCTTATGTATGATATAATGACCCCGTTTCTATTTGAGTTTGATACCACTGTTCTAGACTAAAATACAGGTCTCCTGATTCCCAAAGCCAAGTTCACTGTCCTCACGCTGCCTTCCCTCTCAGTCTCAGACTTCAGCCCTGAGACACAGTTTTGTAGCCTCAGTTGGAGAAGGGAACTTCAGGGAGCAGGAGCTCAGACTTCATGAGAGAAACCCAGGGACATCCACCTAATGGGGATTCCTTGGAGTCAAACACTAACAATGTTTGACAACAAACATTCCTACCTCTGGCAATATAACAGTCTCACCAGGATATCCCAGAGCAAGACACTGGCTTTGGAGTCATATGGCCTAGAAGAGTAAGTGGGATGGGGAGGAAACTGGAGACCACACTACCCTAGGATACTTTGAAAAAACTGAGGATGCTGGGGAAGATTTGGGTTAGGAGGCAGAGAGAAACATGGTCTCCCCCACTACTTTCTCACCAGTTATTTTACCACGATTACACCCTCTCTTCTTTTCCCTTCCTACTCCTTTCTAGTTCTGGAACCGTCATAAAAAAGACCAAGCCACCTTGATTAGCAACTAACTCTCCTAGCCCACTATTTCAGGAAAGCCGTGCTTCATTTTACTTCCTCCCCTCCCCTCAGCCAGGCTCCCCCCTTGTCTAAAGCAGTTCTGGAACATCGATCAAATCAATGCTGTCAATTGCCCCTGGGTGGTGTGTGTTGTTCTACTCCTTGTGGCTCATCCCTATAACTTTCTGAGGACCAAACTGCCTTTCTCTGGTCACCATTTTCCTATACTGTATACGTAGTCTTTCCCAATAAAATGTGAGGCCTCTTTGCTTTTTCGTTTCCATCCCCAGGGCCATATATCTCCATAGTGCCTGGTACATATAATAAGCATTTAATAAATGCTTTTTCATTCACTTACTCATTGTCACTGGAAATAGTGTGTCAATCTATTCCCCTATAGTTCCATTAAACATCCTTGTAACTTTCCAAACAAAAATACTTCTTTCTGTCCACCACTCTCCATATCTGTTGTCTCCCCCTATTATAATGTAAGCTACATAATTACCTGCATTACCTACTTCACCAGCTTATTGTAAAACAAGTTTCATAAACTTCAAAGCGTTGTATTGATGTAAGTTACAATTTTTTAAAGTTTTTTTTTCAAGCCATGTGGAGTCTTGGTGAGCCTTCTTCTGAATTATATTTTATTTTTTCAATTAATAAAAAATCTTTTTTATCTCTTTCATCTCTTCCTCCAACTGAAAAAGAAAACCCTCATAACAAATATTCATAGTCAAGCAAAACAAATGCTAAATATTGGCCATGTCCAAAAAAAAACCCATTTGTCCCATTTTGTTCCTTAAGTCCATCTCTATCAGGAGGTGGAGAGCATGTCTACTTCATTATGAGTCTTCTGACATCATAGTTGGTCATCACATTGACCAGAGTTCTTAAGACTTTCAAAGTGTTTATTCTTTAGAATGCTGTTGTTATTGTATAGACTGTTCTTCTGCCTCTGCTCACTTCACTCTGCAGCAGTTAACATAAGTCTTTCCAGGTTTCTCTGAAACCATTCCTTTTATAGTTTCTTAAAGGTATTCTATTCATATGACATCATTTGGCCATTCCAATGGATGAGGTACTCTTAAGGGGGTTGAGGAAGGATAACTTCAGTGTATTTTCCTAATATGCTGACTGAGCAACTATTAACCTTGGCCCCAGCATTAACAACCTGGTAAAGAGACAAAATCATACACTGGATGTTGTTTTAGTATAAACGTTGTAATTTTATTAAGTGACTAAGGGTTCTACCTTAAACCAGATACAATTGTACAGATGTGCTTGTCTTGCCACAAGATTGGAAGCTTTGTATTTTTTTTTTTTTTAGCAAATGATCCCTTTGATTCTTCTTCATGATTGGTCTTCTGAACTTTCGATAGTGGTTATTTTTTTAAAAATGGCCAAAACGATAAAATATTCTGAACTTTGTCATTTCTTGAGTATGATCATAAGTGTGGGAATAATAACTTCAAACAACTGCTTATTTGCTGATGATTTAAAACTGAAGTTTGAGAACTGTTTACTAACTTTCTTGAAAAAAGCTTAAATTTCTTAACTTGAAAAAAGACTGTAAGGTCAAGGACCATCTTCCTTCCTGCCCCGCCCGCCCAGCATGGTTTTTGGCACATAGTAAGCACTTAATAAATGCATATTCATTCATCCATTCATCATTCATTCATGATTGCTGACTTCAAATATCTGAAGAACTGCAATAGAAGGTATTGGGCCTGTTCTGCTTGGCCCCATAGGGCAGAAATAGATCTATTTAAACACCCTCTGTGGCCTCCTATGATGCAAACTCCTCAGCCCGGTTTTAAAACTCCTCCACAATCCGGCACTAATCTACCTTTCAAGCCTTATTTCACATTGTTCCCCTTCACGCGCTCTTCATTCCTGCCGAAAGGGATACCTGGGGCTCCTTGTGCCCCACATTCCAATTTCCGCCCCTGCATTTTCTTCTACTGGAATTCAGATTGTCTTCTTCAGTTGTCAGCAAACTGGTCTTCCTTGAAGTTTCAAGTGCTAGCTCTTCCAAGAAGCTTTCCCAGATCTGCCCCCCAATCCCGACTTGTTAGCACTCTCTCCGGTGTCAAATTACCTGGTATTTATGTATACATACACGTAGTATCCCCACAGTAAAATAAGTTCTGAGGACCGAGAGGACTGCTTCGTTTTTGTCTTACGCGGTATTTGTAAATAACATTTGTCAAACTGAATTCAACTAGGTACAACTGGCGGAAGTTTTTCATTAAGTCAGATTTGGGCTCCACGTAAGGGAAAGCCTCCTAGGATGAGGGCCCATCAAAAGTGGAATGTGCTGCCTCTAGAGACAGTGGGTTCCGGAACAGCTGGAGGACCTCTCAAGGTTGGTTAGTAGTTGGACAACTCGCCAGCTTCAATCTCTGAGATTCTGTAATTCTGTGTCACCGGGAACAAATCACTTCCCCTTTCCCAGAGACCTCAATATGCTCACCTATAAAATAAGGGAGTTTTACTAGATCATTTGTAAGGTCCCTTGAAGCATCAAATCGGATCTTTTCCGAGGCACGGTCTGCGGGCACTACATCTCCCGGTGTGCAATGGGCCCGGCGGTGGCGGGGCTGGGGGTGTTGGGGAAGGGAGAAGGTGGAGTGGAGAGAGAAGAGCCCAATGCACGCTAGAAGTTGTAGTTTTTCTGGCCCGCAGAGGTTCTTGGGGGCGGGTGACTCTCTAGGCCGCGGTTCTCCTTACCCCACCCCCTGCGAGATACAGCTGAAAGGGAAGGGCCACACCCTCTCTTGGTTATCCACTGCCTGGATGCCACCCGAGGACTCTCCGGTCCAATGTAGGCATTTGTCTGGTTTCTCGGATAAGAGGCTTGACTAGGGACCGGGCCTCTGTAAGAGGAGTTTGCCCTTGAAAAGGGCAGAAGGAAGACGGGATCTGAGTGCTGGGACTGCCGAAGGGCCAGCCCCTAAAATGAAAACAAGGAGGGCTGTGGAGGGGAAAATTCTGTTTAGAGCCCTTATAGTCCTCCCCTGGAGGAGTGGCTGGGGTCTATGGAAAGAAAAAGATATAGTTCTAGGAGCTTCCCCAAAACAGCCCTGGATTTGAGAGCAAAAGACTTCGGTCCAAATCCAAACTCTTCCACTAACTTGCTATGTGACTCCGAGCAAGTCACAGTACCTCTCTGAGCCCTTTTTCTCATCTTTAAAGCGAGCAGTTACATAATTTCTAAGACTATGATCGTGTAATGTCTTCCCCTACCGATTTACTGCTCTTGAGCCACATTTGTTCTCTATACCCAATGCCTGGCCACACTGGCCAGCCTTGACCCGATCCCTATCTAAGGTGTCGCAAAGGTCAGTGTAAAATGTAAGATGTATCCCTGAGGGCGCCGGGCACTTCTACTTCTAAAGCAGGTTTCCAATGCCCCCTGTCTCGTCCTGCCCAGCCCCCATCGCTTGGCACTACACCGATGCCCTTGGCACTTGCCCTTTCCCCAGCCCAACCCAGCCCTCTTGGGGTGGACCTTTGCAGTTGGATCTAGGCAGAGTCGGGGCCAAGGGAGTGAGACTGGGAAGAGGTTTGCAGGAGACTTGGAGCAACATCTTTTTGACCTCCCCTGCCCCCCTCCTTCTCCCAGGGGGCGCAGATGGTGAAGCCCACAGACCGTTCCACTTTGTAGGGAGCACGGGGTGGGATTGAGGGGGCTGCGCAGCAGGAGCCGGGGCCCCGCGCTTCTAGGAGCAGATGGTGAGGTCCGCGGACCGTTCCACTAGGCGGCGGCCGGAGGGGGGGAGGGAGGCAGGTAGCGGGTTGCTGGGGGAGGGGGGCGGGGGGGGGGCTGGCAACAGGGCTGCCGAGGCAACATGACGAGAGGCTGAGCGCGCGGTGGCGCGCGGGCCAGAGAGGAACCGGGACTCGGGGGCGCTGCGGCCGCGAGCTCACAGCCCGAGGGACGCACTGGGGGCCGGAAGATCCGTGCAGCTGGAGCCCACAGCGGAGGCAGGTAAGGCGCCCGAGCCTGGCCTCCGTGCTCCGGGCGGGGGGGGGGGGTAGCTCTGCGTCCGGACCCTGCCCCGTGCGCCTCGGGAGCGGCAGCTCCGGGAACCCGGTGCACCCATGCTCTAGGACCGGCTGCCTCTCCTCCTGGCCCCGGGGAAAAGAAGGGAAGGTGGCTGTACCTCTGTCTCTCCCTCTAGCAGCTGGGTCTCTCGCAGGCGCCCTCACCCACCCAGACCCCGCGACCATGCAGGAGAGGGGGTTGAGCCCCGGGGTGCTGCAGGAGGTGAAGAGCTGGGGAAGGAGAGCTAAGTCCTGGGGTCCTGGACACACGAGGTCGGCGGGTCAGCGGGGAGGGGGAGTGGCCGCTTGGTCTTGGGGCCCCAGGCTGGGAAGGCGTGGAAGCGGAGAGAGCTGCTGGGGACCGAGGGTGGGGGATGGGGGTCAGAGCTGCTCTGTTCTGGGGGAGCCAGCGGCGGAGGGGGTTCGTTGTGGGGGAGGGGGGACGGAAGAGAAGTTAGCTAAAAGCAGGGCCCGCCGTGAGGCTCCGGGTACTACCAGACAGACTGGATGGATGGTTACGTAAGGAGCAAGGGGAGGGCGCGCGCTATATCCCAGTGCCCCCGGGCATGGAGAAGGGATGCTGGGCCCTTCAAGGGCTTTGGTGCTGTTGGGGCCCCCCAGTAGGCCATCTCCAGTGAGCCTGTGGGTGCGGTCCCCTCCGATCGGTGGCGGGGGAAGATTCCGGCTCAGGCTGGGAGCTTCGCCTTGGGGGCAGGAAGACAGCTGGGTCTCCCTTTCTCGGGGCGGGGGAGGGGATAGTCCTCCCATTCGTTGCCGTAGCGCCGCCCCCTTTGCCGTACTCCCGCACCTGAGCCCCCTCGCCGGGGCTGCGGACTCTATGGAATTTAGAGCTGGAACGCCTTCTAGAAATCATCTAGTCCCATGTCCTCATTTTATAGATAAGCAAACTGAGACATAGTTAAATGACTTGCCCAAGGTCACACAAACTAAGTAGCAGAGCCAGGGTTCGAACCATGGTGTTCTGACTGCAAATCCTGAGCCCTTTCCAGTACAGAGCGCTGCCTAAGTTTAGTGCTGGACGGGTTGCGTTGTCTGGGCACTGAGGCCGGATGCGAACTTCCCCAGTTGAGCCGAGCGAGGAAGCTCCGCTGGGAGCTCGAATTTCCGAGTCCGCCCCTCCTCCCCCTTCCTGACTCTGGACGCTTTCCCTTACCCGCGGACTCGCAGCCTCTGGCCTCCCAGCGAGACCACTTGCTGCAGGCTGCGCTGGGACAAGAGAGCTTGGCAAAGGAGGCGTGCCTCCCACCAACTCTACCGTTCACCTGACTACAAGTCCCAGCATGCACCGCTCCTAGCAGCACGGTCCACTACCGAGAAACTCGGGCTACGCTGAGAGCGGACGCTGCTTCGCGGTCGCAGGCTGAGCGCTGTCCGGAGTAACTGGCCATCTCCACTCCCCCCACCCCCGCATCCATACTCTCCAGGCTATTGCGGAAAGAGACTTGAACTGCAGAGTTCGAAGACTCAGAGGAGTCGGAGTCCCGGGTCTGCCCCTAACCAGCTCAGAGACCTGTCCTCTGATCCCACTTCTGTAAAACAGAGATCATAATGTTTGAGGGAAACTACTTAAACGCTGAAGCAGGGGTGGGCTGGGGAAGAGATCTGTTTTAGTCTTGCTCATTTCTAAGGTTCCTTCTCATCTTCCCTGAGAGGACTCGGAACTATGGGGAAAATCCCAGGGAGGTGGATTTTAGCTCCAGAGGAAGAAGAATTTCCTAAGATAGAGCGCTGTCCAAAAGGGGTGACTGAGAGCCTGTTCAGCCTCCTCCTGTAGAGGCTGGATGGCCTCCTGTCAGGAAGGCTGTCCAGAAAGGGCCTGCATGGGGTGAAGGGTGGGAGAAATTACTGAAGAGCATAGGCTGTTCGAGATCAGTTCTAACCCTGATGTCTTTCCTGAGTGTCAGAACCCTGAGAGGTTTTGAGCTGAGGAAATAAAGTTTCCTGAATTTATAGAGAGGTTGCTTGGTATGTGGATTGGAGAGTCAGAGGATCCGGGTACAGATTCTAGCTATGCTACTCACTACCCCTCTAGTCCTCTTTGTAAAATGAGGGGTTTGAACTAGCAAATCTCGCCCAAGACTCCTTCCAGCTTTAAATTCTATGATTAAGAATGCATGGTGACTTCAGCCCCACATGTCAAATAAGGGCTCCATTGCACTCCTGGGCTTTCTTTGGAGCAGAGTGGTCATTTGTAATGGCCCACTATAGCAGATAGATCTTAAGGAAACCATCTACCCTCTTTGGGACAGACGGTTCCTGAGGACCCACTCTCCCTCTCCTCAGAGAAATACTTCCTAAGAGTTCACTGCAGTCCTCTTCCTTGAACAGAGAGTCTGTCAGAAGTTTTCTCCTGGGATAGACAATCCCCAAAGAGCCACCATCTTTCCCCTCGGGGGCTAAATGATCCATAAGGATGCATTGTATCCTTTTCCCTGGAGCAGACATTCTCCAAGGTTTCACTGTTTCCCTCAGAGACACAATCAATCCTGACATACCTGTCTAGCACAGGCTATGAGCAGGTAGGCAAAAGTGGTGCTGTGAAGCCAGGGCAAATTTGACTTCAGGCAGAAATGGGACAAGGATGAAGAAACAGTGCCAGAAGAATGCAAAGACTTGCCCAAAATCATATGGCTAATAAGTAGCTGAGCTAGGGCTTGAACCCATATCATCTGACTTTAAATTCAAGACTTTTCCTACTATATACATTTTATGCCTCATTTTTTTTATTCCCATAAATGGAGCTATGCTTCCTGGACATTGTGTACAAGCACTGAAAGGAGAAAAAAAAAGATAGTGTCACCAGTACTGTCACCAATGTGGGATCTACCAGGAAGACTTAGACCCCCAGGAGCAACAGGAGTAAGGAAAAACTTCCCAGCAATCTGAGCTATCCAATGATGGAATGGACTGCCCTAAATAATGAGTCTTCTGTCACTGGAGGTTTTGAATTAAAGATTGGAACAGACAACTTCTAAAATCCCTTCCAGTCCTAAAACCTATGGACCTATAAGTATGATTATGGAATAAATAGGCAAAAAAAAAACCATTTGGAAGGAATATCAAAGGTCTGAGCTACCCAGTTTCAGGAGAGCCTACTCTACAGCACAGACACAATCAATTGATAAACATTTATTAAGCTCCTACTTTGTGCACAGAGGGTACAAAAACAAAAGAGACTCTGTACTCTGGAAAGAGTTTACATTCTAATAGGCAGATACAACATTCATATAAATATAAAGTGATTTGAGGAAATCAGGGATAGTCTTTTGAAGGAGGTGACCTTCTTCCTGCAGGGTATGATGTGTTGTGGAAGGTGGGCTGTGAGTCCCTTGGTTTGACTGGAGCCTAGCATGAGATAAGACTGGAAAGGTAGGGTGGCATCAGCTGGTGAAGGGCTTCAAAGGCTAGCTGTCAGTGGGACCACTGGCTCCCTTTAAGGCTCAGCTCAAACATCACCTCCTTCAAGAAGTCTTTTCTGATTTCTAACAACATCCCTCAGGTGTTAGTACCCCTCTCAAAAATCACTTTTGTTTCATGCTGTGTATATCATTCCTGTTCCCATGTTTATGATTGTGTCTGTGCCTGTGTTCTACTAGCTGTCGCCCCTTCAGGACGTTCCATCTTCTGCCTTCCTGCCTTTACAAAGGCTGTCCCTGTGCCTGAAATGCTCTCTGTACTGACCTCCCTCCATCTCTTGGAACTTTGAGTTACCTTGCAGTTGAAATTCAAATGTCTCGTCCTTTAAGAACTTAGACACAAACATAGACGTTCACATACACACACATATACATAGATATACATACACACACACACACATATATATATGTATGTATACATATACACTGACAAAAAAAGGGAACCAAGAGCCAAGAGACTCTCCAAGTTTTTCTCACTAGAGGGGAGTTGGGGGATAGGGATTGGATCCTTGGAAGAGAAGGTCCTAGACCTTAGAGAAGTGTTTCCCCAGCCACCCTTTTGCTATCACCACCCACAATCTCTTCTATTGAATGTCACAGAATCTGAGTTGGGTCTTCAGAGAACCAATCCATATCTAAAGAGAAACCCCTTCTACAACATTCCTATGAAGCGGTCATCCAGCTTCCTATTTTAAGAAACTCACTACCTCCTCAAGCAACCCATTTCTTGTTGCACAGCTCTGTTAGGACATTGTTCTTTATTTTAAGCCAAAATCAGTCAAGACAACTTTTTTTTTTCTATTTGTTTCTCCTAGTTCTGTCCTTCAAGGCCTACTGGAACAAGCTTAATTTCTCTTCCCAGTGACAGCCCTTCAAGTTCCTGAAGAAAGTAATCACATATTCCCCCAGACTTCTCTTCCCCAGGCTAACCCAAATCTCTCAAAGGATAATCATAAGACATGCTTTCCTATCCTGTCCTTTAAGGCTAGTCTGAGCTCTCAAGGGAACAATAGCTAGCATTTATATAGTATTTTAAGGTTTGGTGAGTGCTTTATTTATGTTGTCTCCAGGACTACTCCTGGCCAGGGTGTGCTGTGTGGATTCTGCCAATTACTTAACCTCTCTGGGCAGCAGCTCACCTCATGAGAAAATGGAAGAGATATTGCCTGTGTGGGGGGAGTGGTATGAAGGGCCCTGGAAGAAAGACATTTTGTGAGTCCAGTGGAGTCAGTGCTGCTAGGGAGGTGGCCTCCCTCCAATCCCTACCCTGGCTGTAAGCAGCCTTTTGGAGGAGAGGCAGCTAAGCAGATGTGATTCAAAAGCAGGAAATGGAGCTTGCTGCTGGCCTCTGCAAGCACCCAGACTTCCTGTCCTTGCACAGAGGTGCACTTTGCTGAAGGCTAGCTCCTTCCAACACCAGGCTGGCCTCTTGCTGTTCTTCCCCTGCACCCTTCCTTCCTCTCCCCCACCCCCCAAAAAATGTAAACGTATATACCGAATAGTGGCAATAGTCTCTCCGGAACATCTGGCTTTCCCTGAATACCAATCAGGTAACACAGCAGGTTTCTCTTTGTATTTGAGGCGAGTGATGATGGACACTGGTAATAATAGAGCTCAGATGAGACCCTAGATTGTGGCTAGGGAAACTTGTCTGAGGTCAGAGTGGGGAAAGCAAGTACCAAATCATAACTCATGGGGTGTTAGAGCTGGCAGGAACTTTAGAACATAGAATGTGGAATGTCAGAGCTGGAAGGCACCATAGAATATCGTGTAAAATCTCAAACCTGGAAGGGGCTTTAGCTTATAAAAAGGTACTTGAGGTGCTCCTGGAACTTTCTAAGTGTTTATGAAGCTCCCATGCCTGGCACCATAGAGGATCTAGGAGTAGGGACAGATTATTTTCCTCCTTTCTCTAGACCTGCCTCACTAACTTCATCTATGAAATGAATGCTGGTACAAGTGGTTGGCATGAGTGCAGGAGAGAATAGAAAGGGTTGAGAGACTCAGTAGGGTGGTCTCCTCTTCCCCGTGCCATCCCCAGGGTATGATATCATCAGGTAGCTATTCATTGGTGTCTCTCCTCATTAGGATTCAAAGTTTGGCTGTTCAGGGACTCCCACACAGCATACACCAGTGTGGGAGCTAGCAGTAGTGACGGCTGTGAGGTCAGATCCAGTCATGTCACTTCTCTGAATCCTGTCAGCACGGCTGCCATCCAGTTCCTCCAGTCTTTGGTTAGAAGGGCCCTTAGAGTACACTGAGCCCAGGCCCTCATTTCCTACACATAGCCACTGGAGTATACAGTATAACTTAAGAGAGAAGCAAAATTGAGGCTGGCTAGGTAGGGAAGAGGCAGGTTGTGGAGACCTGAATGGCACAGTTCAGATTTTATGTAGCCTTTGAAGCACACATCTTAAATATATACATGTATAAAGAGATGGAAAAGGAGATAATAAACAGGTCTCGAGCCAAGAAAGCCCTTCTGTTCAAATCCCAACTCTGACACATCCTGGCTGTGTGACCTTGGGCAAAGTCACCTAATCTCTCAGTGCTCTAGGCACCTAACTCTAAGGCTAAGACTAGACTAGGGCGCTGGACCTGCATTGGTAAAGGGAGTTTGACATGCCAATGAAATCACTGTGCTAGGCCCTGTCCTTTAGGTTTGCAGAAGCAACCTATCAGTGATGTAAGTTGGTCGTGAGTGGGACATAGAATGTTACAGCTAGACAGAACAAGAAAAGACTTCAGGTCCTAGAACACAGAAAAGTGGGACTTGGAAGAGACATCAGAACATAGAACACAGAAAGTCAGAGGTCAGAGGAGCCTCAGAACCTAGAATATCAAAAGTGGGAAGGACCTTAGAACATAAAATATCCGGAGGTAGGGGATGGTGATCCTCCAACCCCTCTCGTTTGTTGTCCCAAGGTCACTAGTCAGGTCGCTGTGCTGCTACCAGTTAGTGAGATTTAAGACTCCAAATCCGTTATCCCTAAAGTGAGGATGGAGGAGGCTGGGCTGGGCAGCAAGCAGCACGATTAGGGCCGGTTTCTTTCACCAAGTATGGCCTGGGAAGCCATGAGTAGGGCTGGCAGGTGCAGAGGTGGGGGTTGCCCTGAAAGCTTCATGTTCCTACATATGCTCTGGGAACTGGGGACAAGGCCAAGGCTTATGGCCACAGGCCAGCTCCACTCCCTAGAGAAGGCCCCTGGACAGGGCAGATGGGCGCTAGGACTGCTGGGTTCCAGTTGGTGGTCTGGCACCCACCTGCTCGGTGACCCTGAGCGAATCTCCCGCCCCCCCCCATCTCTCTGGACCTCAGTTTCTTTTCTTTGTAAAAATTAGTGGCGTGAACTAGACAAACTATAAGCTCCCTTCCACGAGTGACCGCACCAGGTGCACGAAAGCTCCGCCCTGGGTCTGGGAGGAGTGAAGCGAGCACGCATTTCCTCGCAGAGCTGGGCGCAGTCCTCCGCGCCTTTGCCTGAGGCATCAGCACACAAAGTTTTCTCGGCTCCTCCTCTTCGCAGTTGGGTTCGCCCACTATAAACCCGGGGTAGGGGGAGGAGGGAAAGGAGAGGGAAGCTGGGATTGTGACCTAATCCTTGGGTACAGCCAATCCGCACTAGCTAGACTTTAACTAATTTGCATCCGGAGCCTCTCATTGGGCGCACACCAGGTTCTTTTTCTTAAAGAGGTCCCGCTGTAAACACTAAGCAGTGGAGAAGTAACTCTGGCTGGAGAGCCTGACGTCATCGCGGTGCAGCGAAGCCCACAGTGACGTCATCGCCAGAACTGGTCTTTCAAGGCCACTTGGCTTTTGGAGTTTCCACTCCCCACGCGGCAACACCTGGGTCTTACCGAGGTCTGGTGTTCTGGCTGACCTAAGAGAAAACCTTGCCCCTTCTTTGGTTACAGCCACACACTGTCACCGCTGGGCAAGTTCTCTCTTGAGCCTGTTTCCTCTGGTATTGCCTGCCACGGGGGTGCTGTGTGGCAAGAACTCGTAAGCCTTAAAGGACTGACTATGGATTATTATAGCTGGAAGGAGCTCTAGAAATTACACGACAGAACCAGTGACTTGACCTTTTTATAGCTTGATGGAGCCTCAGAAATCACATCATCTACTCCACTAATATTAGGCACAGGGCCATCCCTGCCCCCAGAGTGACATTCCCAGGTAATAAGTAATCAGGATTCTTTCCAAAGCTCTTCCAGAGGCACTGAAGTATGTAAAGTGGGAAGAGACCGGCGCTGGAGGCAGTTCATAGCGTGGCTCTCATGAGCTACTGGCTTGGCCAGTAAATTTAAGTCACTTAAATTCTCTGGGCCTTAGTTTCCTCATTTGTAAAACAAAGGAGTTGGACTACATGGTCTCTGAGGTCTCCTCCATCTCTTAACTAGAGCTATTGAAATTTGCCCCAAGTCCCTCCTTTTAAGCACCGTGGCTATGAAAGAACCTTTGCTCCTGAAGGCTCTGCAGACCACAACCAGGGCTTGCAAGAAAGGGCTGCCACGATGTATGCTCCCAGCCCCATGATTTCGCCAGCCCAAAATGCTTGTTCCCCTCTCCCCATCACTTGACCCTTCAGGCGAAGCTGAGGTTTTGATTGGAATGAGCCCCAAATTACAGGCACTAGATATTTTAAAACAGAGCACCCACTGACACGTGAGACCTCGAGCAATTTATTTCCTTATCTCTGTTCTCCAGGCCTCAGTTTCCCCACTCTGTAAAACAAGTTAGATTTGGTGGTAGTGTGGTCCCACCTTTTCCAGCTCTAGGTCCAATAGTTGCTCAATGCATACAGAACAATCAGATCATCCTAGCTCATGGGGGGGGGAATCTCCCCCAGCCCAAAATGGCGGGCCCAAGAATCACGTGCTCCGTGGGAGGGGGCGGGGCCCTGAGCCCTCCCACACACAGTGGGAGGGGCGGAGCAAGAGTGGGAAGTCCTAGAGCCTGGCGCGCTCCCGCGTCCTTCCCTTCTCCCCTCCCCCGCGAGCCCTGGCGCGCGCTCTCGCCGCTGCGCTCGCGGCCCCCGAATGTTGTGAATCAAATGTTTGGTTCGTTCCATCCCCCTGCTGCTGCCGCCGCGGACAGTTCTTAAAGGGCCAGTTACCCCGGAACAGGGATCAGGAGGCGGCGGTGGCGGGGGCCCCGGCTGGGGATCGGCCCGCGGCCCGCTGCCCCCCAGCCCCAACCCCGGGCTAGCTCGGGGTGGGGGGGAGAGGGGGGCTACGCGGTCGTCGGAGAAAACAAAGAGTCGCCGGAAGAAGCCCGGCGGGGGGGCGGGGGTGAGGGGTGAGGGGAGGGCGGTAGACATTGTTCCGCAGGGCGGGGGTTCTTAAAGGGGCCGAGCTGCGCCCCCAGCCTCGCTCCGCTCTCGGGCCGGATCCAGCCGTCCAGGCTCGGGAACAAAGGGAAGCGGCCCCGGGCTGCAGCCGGAAGGCTGAACGGCCACTTCGCCTTGGCTCGCTTGGCCTCGGCGCTCCGCAGGTGAGTGAGTTCGCCCACTCCTCCACCTCCACCTACTGCCCAATTCCCCCAGCCCCTGGAGCCCCGGCCCCCTAGAGCCCTTGCCCTGGGGCAGAAGAGGGCACAGTGGCTTGGCCTTTTAGGGGTTAATTCCAGATGCGCTGTGGGTCGCGGGCGGGGGGAGGTAAGGCCGGAGAGTCAAAGTTGGTCCCATCCGGGGTAGGGGGGGGGGAGGGAGGGAATCCCCGCTTCTTCCTCTCCCTTCCTCCCTTCCCCAACGATCTTGGCAGAGTCTAGGCTAGGTGGGAAAACCGTGGTCACCGTGACCCCTGGAGCTGGACACTGAGGGAGTGTTGGGGGCGTTCTTCCCCTCCCCCTTCAGCCCCCTCCCCCGTGGTCTGTGAGGAAATGTAACCGTCCGGAGCGCAGCCGCCGCCGCCTCCCGCTCCTTTGTTTGTTGCTTTTGTTTGACGCCGAGCACATGGTCTTCGAGCCGCGGCTCTTAAAGCCACAGCTCCCTCAGCTGCGGCCCCGACCCGCAGGGCGCCTTTGCCATCCCTACTTTTCCCCGCCCCAGGCGCCGGGCTCTGCCTGGTCCTTGGCACAAAGGCTTGGTGCTCCAGGTGGCCTAGGTGTCGACTGGTGAGCGCCCCCCCCCCCCCGGGAAGGCGGTTTGGATTGCCACCCTCCCCCGCCACCCCAGTCTGTGCCACTGAAGCCCGGGGGGTTGGGGTGGAGGTCGTTAATGCAGGAGAATTAGAAAGCCTGAGTTTGGGAAGACAAAGTAGTGACCCCCAAACTCCCCGACTCCTTCTCTCTCCCACTTTGATACCTTGTACTGGGGGGAGTCAAGAGAGCTGGGTTCCGGTGCTGACCCCCTGCCACTAACTCGCTGTGTGACCTTAGGCAAATTTCTTTCCCTCTCTTGGTCTTAGTTTTCCCATTTGAAATATGAGAATAATGCTTGCATTACCTACTCCATCCTGCCAATCTAAAGAAACGCCTTGTGTGAGCCTTGAAAAGCTGTATAAACAGGCGTTCCTCCCTCCCCAACTTTGGCAGAGTTGGTGTTTGGATTCACTCTGTTATATCAAAAAAACCCATAGGGAGAAATTCCCGGCTGAACTGGAAGAACTCCTAGCTGGGTTGTAAATGATCCGCTTCCATAGAGCCCAGATAGCTGTCTTTAAATATTCGGTTCCATGGGTCAGAATCAGGATCAGCTTGGGAGGAGGCTACTGGAAGACAGGTTTAGACTGAATTAAAAGACCTTGGAATGGGGCTTCCTTGCCATCTTTGGGAGTGTTGATTTAAAAGCTGGACGACCCCGAGGGGATGTTGGAGAGGAGATTTCTGGCCTGCCAACATCAGGATTAAATGCCCCAAAGTTCTTCCAGATCTGAAATTCTGTGAGTCAGTTACTGGGATACCTAGCTTCCTTTTTCTTGAATCCACAAAATGTCAGCGGTGGGAAAGATTTCAAAATTCTTCCATAGTCCTATCTCCTGGTTTTACTGTTAAGGAAGCTGAGGCCCAGGGAAGGAAGGGTCTCTTCTAAGGTCACAGCTAGTCTATGTGACAGGCAGAGCTGGAAATTCAATCCATGTCCACTGATTCCCATCAGCAACTCATGCTGCCTAAAAGCCTGGGTAGAAGTGTGAGTGTTATGAGGTCTATTTTATAGAGGAAGAAATTGAAGTTTGGGGAGTGTTTGAATGCCTAGGATAAAACAAGTGAGTCAGTGCCAGAACTTTGGCTGATAAACAGATGTTCGACTCAGACTGTCATAGGGTAGACAGTCATGCCAGTGACTGACCCTCATGAGTCCTGATTCTCCAGCAGAGGAACCACAGGGTTCTGGGGAATAAGTGGCTCCCGTAGTTCTTCCAGAGGACCCAGGCTACTGCTCAGTTACTTCAGGAAATTCTGTGAACTGGGTTTTCTTGTCCTGCTCTGGATGGAAACGCTGACAAGCCTCCACTTGCCTTCATTTTGGGAAGAGTGCCAAGGGTCACTAGCCCCAGCTCTGCCACTTAGCAGCTAGGTAAAAATAATGTTACTTAAGCAAATCATTTCCCTCTTCTGGGCCTCAGGTTCCTCACCTTCAAAAAGATGATTTGCCTGGTCTTTCATAATCTGTGAAATAGAGAAGTCAGGGAACCTGGGATCTAGTCTCTGTTACCACTCCCTTCTGTGACTTCGGCCTCAGTTCCTGCACCTCCCTATATGATGGGAAGAGCACATTTCCCCGTCTTTCCCAGGTTTGTTGTGAGAAAACAGAAAATTAAAATTCCCTGATATTATTTCTATTGCCCATAGAGAGGACTGGGCAGGATCTTCACAGAACCAGATGACAGGGTCATAGGTCTAAAGCAGAAAGGGACCTCAGAGGCCATCTAGCCAACCCTCCTCATTTTACAGATGAAGAAACTGAGGCTAGAGAGGCCAGGTAACTTGCCCAAGGTCTCACATGTAGTAAGCACCAGAACTGGGAATTAAACCCGGTCTACTGACCCTCAAAGCTAGTCTTTCTGTATTGCTTTCTAGGATGCTTAAACACTGAATCAGACAAGCCCAGATCTTAACCCTCTTTTTCCTTCTCCGTGAATTTTTAGACTAGATGGGACTCTGAAAGAACAATCCATCTTTGCTCTGTTGATTCTCTTGAGGGTAGCTTTTGTCTCTGAGTTCTCAGACTTTTGGTTTCTTAAAGACTCTGTCACACTCCTTTGACTTTTAAAGAGGGAGGAGACTTAGGCTCCAAAAAGGGAAGTGTTTCCCTTGTTCCTGGAACGAGATACTTCTTTCTCCTGAATCTGTCCCCCATTCCTAGAACGGATCTCCCTCCTCATCTTCACTTCTTGGCTTCAGATCTCAGCTAAAGTTCTCCCTTCTGCAAAGAATCTTTCATAGGCCTCCTTAGTTTTAGTGCCTTCTCCCCTCCCCCCCCCCATTTATCCTATATGGTGTTTATGTCTTGTTTGTACATAAGCTGTTTGCTTGTTTTTTTCTCCTGTTAAATTGTAAGCTCCCTGAGAGAAGAAACTTTTTTTTGCTCTTCTTCATTTTCTCAGCTCTTAACACGGTGCCCGCTACCTAGTAGGCACTTAATAAATACTCATTGATTGACGGGCTGATTTTTCCATGTCACCCAGCGAGGCAGCACAGTTTGGCAGAGAAAGCTTTGGACCTGGAGCCAGAAGCCCTCGATTTGCCACTGCATGACCTTGGACAATTCCCTTCCATACTTGGGCTTTTAGTTTCCTCTGCAAAATGAGAGCATTCCTAATCTTTGAAGGCCTTTCCACCTCTGATGATCTGTGAGTCAGGGGCAGAGCCGGGACTCCAACTCCCAAGCCAAGGCCCTTCCCACCAAGGCCACAAGGAGAAGTGTGGGAGGAGGAAGAAAAATCATTGGCCAAAATAGCATTCTCTTATTATCTGTGGATTCCTTTTCTCTGAGCTTTCTTTTCCCTCCTCCAGCCTGGTTGCCATGGGGTGAAGGTTGGTTGAGTGCGAATAAAAAGCAGAGAGGATTTAGAAATAGACATATTAGTCCTGGCTCTCAGTTCTGGTGCATTTTTTTCACTTAAGTGCTTTCATCACAGTAACACTGAGTTTGGTGGTATCAATAGGATTATCCCCATTTGATGGATGAGGAAGGTGTGGTTTAGAGAAGAAATATTTAGCCAGTCAGCTAGCATTTGTTAAGTACCTACTACGTGTCAGACACTGTGCTAATCACTGAGGATACAAAGAAAGACAAAAAAAAAAAGCCAGTCTGTCAATTTCAAGGAGCTCACAGACAACATGCAACAACTATCTGCAAACAAGATAGGATACATTATAGGTAGTGTCAGAAGGAAGGCGCTAAGGTAAGGTTTCTTAGCCATTGTCATACAGCTAAGAAATTAGTTAGGTTCCTCCACTAAATTTAGTGCTGGCTCCCACCTTTAAGTCATTTGCCCTCTTGGCCTCTTGCCTTTCAGGCCTGCCAGTTCACAGCACTATGTGTGTCATGTCCCCCTACCATCCCCTAGGCTCCACCTTTTTGCTCCCTACTCCTGAGCTACCGGACACAACTGGAGTTAGTCCCAGCTCTGCCAGCTGGACCCACAAGAAATCAATGTGGTGTCATCTCCAGACCACAGCTGCTATACAGCATTCTTTTTATTCCCTGGTTGACTTATGCTCCCTACAGTGGGGATGCTGAATCTTTTCCTCCCTCCTCAAGGCCACCTTCACAGCAACCAATTTCAGAAGATTACCTTACTACTTGTCTGAGAAAATCCAAGCCATCCATACTTATCACTTTCCCCTCCTAGATTCCCTACCTTGGAGTAATCATAGCTAACTTTTATGTAGCACTTGGGATGCTCCAGGCACTATGCTAAGCACTCTAGTCTCTTTTGATCCTCACTACAACCCTGGGAGGTTGGGGCTATTATTACAACCCTATTTTAGGGTGAAGAAAAAGGCAAATAGAAGTTTAATGACTTACCTAGGGTCACACAGCTAGGAAGTGTCTGAGGCCAGATTTGAACTTGGGTCTTCCTGATTCCTGGTGTTCTATCCACTGTGCCACCTAGCTACTCCTAGAACCTCCTGCATCTTCAACTGCCCCTTCCTGTTTTATTTTAGGCTCTGAGAGAGTTAACTAGAGAGTAATATCTAGTTTCCAAGCTAATGCCTCTACTTTGTGCCCTTGGTCTCAATCATTCCAGTCTCTGGAATCCTGCCCCTCTGTCATTCCTTCCCACCCTTATCTTCAATTTCTCCTTATCTCCTAGCTGCCAGAGCTGCCCACAAACTTGCCACTTCTACCCTATCATTAAAAAAAAAAAATTCTTTCCTTGACCCAGCCATTCCCTCAAGCTATTGTCCTATATTCTCTTTTGCTCGGGGTCTATACCGTTCACTCAGTGCCCCCCCCCCCACTCTTTTAACTTCAACCACCTCAGCTTACAGTATGAAAGGCCATCCATTCATTGGATTTAGCCATCCTCAGTCTTCATCCTCCATGACCTTTATACAGCAATTGACCTTGTTGGTCACCCCTCCTCCTGGCTATTCTACTCCCTAGGATCCATAGCCATTCCTTCTAATGAAACGATTTCTTCTTAGACTTTGACTGATTTATGTTGTCTCTCTCACCCCATTAAACAGTGGTGAATGAGTGAATGACTGAACCCAAGCACCTGATAGTCTTGCCTTCAAGAGCTCACAGTAGGTAGATTGAGCCCATACCTGGGAATCAGGAGACTTGGGTTCTGCCACTGACTCACAGATCATCAGAACTGAAGGCACCTCTGCGAACACTGAGCTCCAACAGCCATGTTCAATTAAATTCAACAATCACTTATTTTATAGACAAGGCAGCTGAGACCCAGAGAAAAAGCCCTGCACAAGTCTCACAGCTCCTAAGAAGTGCTGGAGCTGGGACGTGAACCTAGCTAGGTCATCTTCAATTGGGGGGCAAAGACAGCACTTGCAGGAGGGAGGTGTCCCTGGGGGCTTCATTTGACATTAGTAAGACATTGGCACCAGGAGGCCCTGGTTCCAAACATGCTGCCAACTCACTTTTAACCAGTGGCTTAGAAAACCATCCCCTTCTCTCCACTTACATGACCCGGACTCATAGTTCAAACTCTGGTGGCCTCTCACCTGGACTTTTGCAATAATTGGTCTCCATGTCTGAAGTTTCCTTCCCTCTCCAATTAATCTTTCCTACAGCTGACACTTTTATCGTTCCTAAAGCAAAGATCTAGCCATCTCCTGCTCCTGCTCAAGAAACTTCACTTATTTCCTTTCTTATTTATTCCCTCAAATATAAACTCCTCCATTTGGCATTTCAGACCCTAGAGCCTCTCTCGCCCTGCTCATGTCTCATATGCTCTACTATCTGGTCAGAATGTCCTTTTTCAGTTCTTCCCATCCAGCATCCTTATACCTGGAAGCTACTCCCTCCTCATCTCTGCCTCTTAAAACCAGTTGATTCCTTCCAGGCTCAGCTTGTTGTGAGGCTTTTCTTGATCTTCCCAGTTACTAGTTCTTCCTCCTATACCTCCCCCCTCGGGCCCCCAAAAAAGTATTTTGTATTCTTTTTTTGTATATACTTTTTTTTTTTTTACTGTATTTCCTCATTTGTCTTCAATCCCCAGAAAATGTAAGTGCTGAAGACAAGAGTTTATGTATCCCTGGCACATAGCATATGGCAAATATTTAATAGATGCCTGTTGATTCTTAAATGAATAAAAGCAGGCCCCTTTTCCTGGGAGGAAGTGCTCCCCTGTTGGGAACTATCTGGGGAATTGGGAGATCTGGGTTCAGGTCCTCCCATGAGATTGGCAGGGAACTGTACCACTTGATTCCTAAGGACTCGTACAGCCCTGACAGTCTACCCCTCCACACAAACATAAACACATACCTAGCGTGTGAGGTGGAGAGCAAAGAGGAGTGACTCCTTCACCTCCCCAACCCAGTGGGAACATTCTGCCTTAGGTCTTAAAGAGCAATAGCTTCCCAAGCCTATTCCCCTGGGAATCTCATTAAAGGCCTGTTAATTCAGTGGCTGTCTTCTGTCTGTTTTTCAGTCCAACCAGCTTTTCATTCAGGACAGGCAACTGCCTCCCAAGTCAGCCCTTCACTTTGGGGGTACCTCTAATGATCAGGATAGGTCATATGGGCCCCAGAGGTTCCCTCAAAGAAACATTTAGAAACTGCTCTCCTGGGTCACCCTGATGACCTCTTTTGCCCGGGAGCCTAAGACTCCTGTGGCTGATGGGGTGGACACATTTCTTCAGGTGTCCCCAGATGACTCAGGGCTTCCCTTTGCTACCTTCTCCTTCCCTTACTCTCCCATAGTTGGATTGAAGCCTAGCATGAAGCCATTTGTATTTCTAGCCTGGGGCACTCATGTTGTTGAGAGGAGAAGGGGAATAGCTGAATGAAGTATGCCCAAACTCTAGTTTGCCACTGCTGCCTACAGCAAAGCAAATGGCCATTAATTTGCCCTCAATTTACATCTTCCCAGGCTGGGGCAGGGCATGAAAAGAGCAATGAATTTATTATAGCTGTGACCCTCCCCTCTCAGGGCTTCCCCTTCATCTACAAAATGAGAGCCTTGGTCCAAGTTAAAGATGGGGCCTGCACTCAAACCAGATTAAACTATAATTGGGAAATATTTAACAAAACAAAAATACAATAACACATAGGACTACATTTTAAAACTAAGTCATATGAAGGCACTAGGGATCCTAATGTACAGATCATTGACTCTTTTCTGTTTGAGTTTGACAAGACTGCCCCAGACCAGCTAGGACAAGCAAGTATAGTACCATCCAAGCCAGCTTCAGCTTTGGAAAAAAGACTTGGGAGCTGTTGCTCTTTAAGGCCTGTAGAGAAGAGGAGGGGTCTCTCCTCTTTCCTCCTTACCTCAGACCCTAGGTGTGTATTTATTTTTATGTGTGTGTGTGTGTGTGTGTGTGTTGGGGATGATTGTGAATCCCTGCTGGCTTCATTGTATTAATTTTTTTTTTATTTTGCTAAACATTTCCCAATGACATTTTCTTCTAGTTTTGCTGGAAGAGAGTTAGACACTTCTGGTATAAGGGATCTCTAAGTATCTTCCAGCCCTCAAATCCTCTGTCCTAGAGTTGGGTTGACTGGCTTCCATCCCATGCCCTCTTCCCCCATTCCCACAACATCAGCCTCCATCTGTCCTGACAGTCAGCTGGTTCTTAAGCTATCCCATTTGTAGTGGGCCTGTATGACAGGGAAGGGAAGAGTGGCTAGGAAGTACAAAATCTGGGACTCAAATTCAGATCTTTTGACTCTTAAGACTGAGGCACAAAACTCAGCAGTATCAGGACTTGGCAAGACCATCCAGTAAAACCTTCCTTTGATGAAGGACGAAACAGGCTCTGGAAAAGTGACTTGTAAGTCAAGGTCACACAGTGCCAGGATTGAGCCTATAACTTGACTCCAGGCCTTTGATTGTTAATGCCACTGCTTTTCCTTCTCTCCCATTCTGCGCACTCATACAGAGACCCCTGGGAAGGCAGGCAGGTGAATTCTCTGTACAGTCATTGGGGCAGAGCCATCCTGGCTTCCCCACAACACACTTAAGCCCAGAGCAGACCTTCAGGAAGGCGGATAAAATAGCACTGGGGAAAAACTGGTCATTGAATCGAAGACCCAAGAGCTCATTAAGCCCAGTCTTTCCTTCTACATAGGAAACTTGGGGTAGTAACTTGCCCAGGGTGATACAGCAAGTCAGGGAAAGAGCTGGAATTCAAATCCAGGTCACCTACTTCCCAACCCAGAGCATGCTGGTTGACTTGAAGGCCCATTAAGAGGCAGAGGCTCTTATTCCTTCATAACACCTTCAGAGTCTGCCAAACCAGGCACATTGCCCCAGGAATGACAGTGCCTTTCTTTTCTCCTTCCCCACTCTACCACTGGCACCCTCTCCAGCTCCCAAAACCCTTTCCCATTCCCATCTTCTTTGCTGGTTCTGTCCCCATTTGATGAAGGAGGAGAGCAAGGTCTGAGAGAATAGTCTGGGTTTTAGAATCAGTGTCAGAACTGGAAGGGCCCTCCTTTTACAATGAGGAAATCTTGCAAGGAGATGGTAATGAAGTCAGACTGGAGCCAGGCCTAGATGTATCATGGGACTGGGGCCTCACCAGCTGGGGAGAGGGGAAAGGTTCCAGAAGTGAAAGGGTTAAGTCCTCCAAGGCTCCATTTCTGGTTAGCCAGGATATTACTGGGCCAGGATTTGAATCTAAGTTTTCCTGACTCCCAGGCAGCCCCTCTACCACTTCTCCATAAAATGACTGATTTTTTTACACTATAGTTTCAGCTAACATTTATTAAGCAACCCACTATGTGTATGGCAGGAACATAGTACTGTGTTGGAGGTATAAGGAAAAGTAGAGCTGATCTGGCTCTGAAGCTCCTGCTTGCTAGTGGCAAACAATACACACACAAACAAATAAAAGAAACAGGGACCAAGCAAATGCGAAGTCGTTCAGGCAGGGTGGGGAGCCTCGTCTTAACAGGAGAGGTTGAGCCATCTTGGGGGAATGAAGAGAGCCGGGTTCTAGTTCCTTCTGTGTGACTTTTCTGGTGTGTGTGAACTTGTGCATATCTTCTTCCCTCCCAAGTCTCATTTTCCCCAGTGGAACACTCACTGGGCTGTTAGGAAGATCTCAGAGGACTTGGCTTTGATTCAGAGTTTGCTACTTAGGAGTTTCAAGACTTCAGGCACTCCCTTCTCTGGACCTTGATTTCCTCTTTTGAAAAAGAAGAGATTTGGACTTAGACATCCTCAAGGTCTCTTTCAGCTCTGAAGCACTTTATAAATGAACTAGGGGGACTCAGTGAATGTGCTGAGCAGAGTGAACTAGCCCTCTGGCTAAATTTCCCCATGGAAAGATGGTAATGGCAACCCATTTCCATAATGCCTTATTGTTTCCAAAGCACTTTCTTCATCACGGTTTTGAGAGGTAGGTCCTGTAAATGTTATCTCCAGTTTACAAAGAATGAAACAAAGATGGAGAGGGCAGTGAGCTACCCAAGGTCATACAGTTAGACAGTACTAGATCAAGGATTTGAAACTAGGCCTCCTGACTCCAGCCCTCCTTGTGAGCTATTAAGACTTCTAACCCAGAAGCATCTCGGGAAGTCTCCTCCCTGTCTGTGTGCTCCTGTGCCCAGAACACCAAAGGGAGCTGGGGCGGCTGCTGGTTGTGGCCTTGGCAGCCGGGGCTGGGCTCCTCCTGATCTCTCTCCTTCCTTTCTTCCTTCCTGTAGATCTGGCCTTTCCCTCTGCCCCACTACTGAGGTCCAGCTCTTTCCCCCACCTTCCCGACGTCACCAATGCGACCATGGGAACTGGTAGTGAATAGGCGGCCACCCTCAGCCCCGTTCGGCCAGCGCCGATTCTCCGGGGGACCTTGCAGTACCCCAGCACATCTCAGGCGAAGGTAAGAGCCCTGATCCTTCTCACCACTGAGAGAGGAGAGGGAGTCCTTCCCAATCCATGTCTTTAGCACTGGTGACCCAGAGGGGACCCAGGGTAGTGATCAGATCGCTGAATTTGGAGTCAGAAGACCCAGCTTCAAATCTTGGCTCTTCTACTTCTGTGACCCTGGGCAAGTCACCAATCTTTTTGGGCCTTAGAGGTCATCTCTGAAGCACGTGGCCTGCTCCAAATCCTATGAAGCAGGAGGCCAGATGCTCAGGCTTTACTCCTAGCTCTGCCCTTGACTCTCTTTGTGGCCTTAGAGAAGACAGTGCCCTGTTCTGGGTTTGCTTTCAAATGAATCTGCAAGTTTCCTTCCATCTAAATCCTGTGAATCTATAATGTTCCCCCAATGGGGTCAGTGACCTCAGTGCTCCCTCTTGCCCTGAGTTTGCTTAAAAGGGCGGAATCTCTGAGATTCCAAAAGGTACTAGGGTCCCACTCCCCACAGGAGGGGGGCCCAAGGGGACTTAGGAGTCTAAGGGAAGAAAGAAAGCTGTCTCCTAGCTCACCTCAGCCACCCACCACCATCCTCCTGTCCTGGACATCCCCCCCCTGGAGATGAGGTGGTCCTAGCTGGGGCCTCATCTCTGTGGTGCAGCCCCCCTGCCCGGCGCCAGTGGGGACGACGCGATCGCCCTTTGCCCAGCTTCCTCACCCAGGATGAAAGCTTCCTGTCGACGACATTCCCCCCTCAGCTGCAGCCTCAGCACCTCCCCATAGAGGAGCCTCGCGCCTTTGCCCTCGCCGGCACATCACCCCGAATGCTCCACCCGGCTGCCCAGCAGACCCCATTCATGGTTGATCTCCACGAGCAGGTAGGCCGGGACAAGTGGTGAAGTGGAGGGTCCCCATTATCCCCATCCCATCCCTTAAGAGGACAGGAGACCATCTCTGACCTCAGACCCTGGCATCTCCAGGAAAAAGGCGAAGTTAACAGTGTGGTGGAAGAGCCCTGAACCAGGAGTCAGCTGACTTGTGTTCAGATCCTTCCTTCTTGTGGGGCAAGTCACTTAAAACCGCCTGGGCTCAGGTTCCTCTGCTGTAAAATGAAGCGGCCAGCTTGGGGAAGTTTGTCCTGAGAGATGCCTCTTGTTGTCTTTCTTTCCCAGGTGCACCAAGGGGCCGTCCCTCTGTCCTACACGGTCACCACAGTCACGACCCAAGGCTTCCCCCTCCACACAGGCCAGCATATCCCTGGGTGCAACACGCAGCAGCTCCCAGCATGCTCCGTGATGTTCAGCGGGCAGCATTACCCCCTTTGCTGCCTCCCACCCCCAGTGAGTGAACATGAAAATGACTCCAGCCTGAGGGCCCTGGGACAGGAGTGGGGGGTGGGGGCATGGGGGTGGGGCCCTGGGCTGTGTCTTCATAAGGTTTGGAGTTCACAGATGACCACAGCTCTGGTCCCAGGCCATTCCACAGGCCCAGGCTTTGGAAGAATAAGGAGTAGTAGGGGGAGGGGGGAGTTGAACCTTACAGCTGGCAGCATTGCTCTGTAAGGGAAAGAGGCTGGGTTGAGTTACTCTTCACTCTGGACACATTACTGAATGAACTTGGGCAAGACAGTTTCTCTATTTTACCAAAGTGGAAACTGAAGCCCAGTAAGCACCTTTACCACTTCCCTCAAGGCGTTGCTGGGAAGGTGCTTTGTTGCCCCAGATTATCTGATGGAACCTTACCTTGGCCAGAGTCAAGGGAGGAGAGCAAGAGGCAGAGCCGGAAGCTGCCACTGTCCTCGTTAGCAACTCTTACTCCTCTCCTCTCCTCCCAGGATCTCAAAGCTCAGCAGTCCCTTGGAACAGTACTTTGCCCCTAGGAAGGTTGGCGGCACATGGCATAGGACGAGGAGCCACATCCTCACTGAGCCCCATCCCCAAGACCAAGTTTAGGGAGAGAATGTTAGGGTAGCAGTCCTTGGTAAAACGCCAGAGATGTCAGCCTTGAGGGGTCCTTGGTTGCTGCTCTTCTGCTTCATATTAAATCAGCAACTGGGATGAAGGCGTGGTTGGCCTGCATATCAAATTTGCAGAAGAGACACAGTTGAGAGGGCCAGCTGACACGTTAGATGATGGTGACACAGGCAGGCTAGATTGGCAGGCAGAAGTCAGTACAGTGAATGAGGAAAGTCAATAGGGATTTACAGAGCCTCACACCTGGGTTTTAGAAAACCCCCTACACAAGTATGCGTGGGGGAAGTACGGCTAAATGGTAGTTGGGGAGCAGAGCTCTGGGGGTTTCCATGGACTGAGAGCTCAAAACTAATGACATTTTAGGTTGCATTAAGAGGTGTATATAGCATCTTGAATGAGAAGGTGAGACCTGTCTGTCCTCTGCCAAGATTAGACCAGTCTGCAGTGTTGTATTCAGTCAAGGACACCACATTTTAAGAAAGACATTGATACATTGTGGTCCAAATGTATCAAGACCACCCAGAGAGGGGGGCCAGGATAACGTGGGTCTCCAGATCATGCCATAGGGGATTAGTAAAAAGAACTAGACACATGCGACCACGATCCCTCACTTGGAGTATTTGAGGGGCCCTCATGTGGAAGAGGGAGGTGCTCTGCCACCCGAGGCCAGAGGGGACTGAAAGCAGTGGCTACAAAGTTGCAGATGGAAACTTTGTCTCAATTTAAGGAAAAGCTTCCTGAGAATCAGAATTGTCCAGGTAGAATCAGCAATCTCAGTGGGTTCCCCTGATTAATCAGCAAGAATTTATTAAACACCTACTGTTTGCCAGCCACTATGCAAAGAAACCGAGAACACAACATTCTGTTGAGAGTAATAGTGTCTGTGTGTGTGTATACACAAGATACATACGAAGTAGATACAAGGTAACCTTAGAGAAGATACTAACAGCTGAGGGGACCAGCAAGGTCTCCTGCTAAGGGTGGTGTTTGAACCAAGTATTGAATGGCAGCTGATGCAGAGGTGAGGCTCTGGAACCTTCCAGCCTGGGGGACTATCAGGGTTGGCCTTTTTCAGGATATGCCGGAGGGGTAACAGTGACATCAGCACTTCACAAAAATCACTTTGGTGGCTGTGGGAGGGAGGGCTGAGAGTCGGGTTAGGAGCAGATGTTCATAATGGTCACAGTGAGGGGCACTGGGGACCTACGCTAGGGCGACGGCTGTATCTGTGGAGAGAGGGGAACATGTACAAGAGATGGTTCTCTTTCAGAACGTCGAACAGATAAATTCACAACGCAGAACCACAGTGCAGGAGAGGGGTTAGGGCTGAATAAATAGATCTGGGAATCGTCTGTATTGAGATGACCATCGTTGAACTCCTGGATGCTGAAGAGATCTCCAGGCAATAGAATAAAGTGAGAGGAATAAGGAGCAAGGCCCAGGAGAGCACCTTGGGGGATCTCCACTGTCTGCGCTTATGATGTGGATGAAGAACTGAGAAAGAGCTGGCAGACAAGTAGGGAGAGAGGAGGGAGTGGGCAGCAGTGTCAGAGGCCGAATGCAGAGAGGTCATTGGATTTGGTGGTTGTGAGATCCTTGGTAACTTTGGACTGAGTGAGATTGGAGGCCACACTGCAGAGGATAAGGGAGAAGAGAAGGATCCAGTGTGGAAAATGGCTTTTGCCAGAATCCAGACAAGAGGAGAAAGCTGTAGGGAGGAGTCCTTCCCCCCCACCACCTTTGAGATTCTGTGGTTCTCTGGCATGTGTGCATTGTGTCTTTTCTGCCCCGGGTGTTCCCTGTAGACAGGCTGTGGCTCCACACCCATCCTGGGGAGGCTTAGAAAAGGGTCATGCAAATCAAACCTGCCGGCCTTCCTGCCTCTGTGGCAGGCAGTCCCTGTAGGTGGCTACCTAACATTATGTGATAAATAATTGCATTGAGAGCCAGAGGTCCTGGGTTCAATTGCATTTTTATTACCTTTTGGATGATCTTGGGCAAATTTTTTCCTCTCTGGGCCTCAGGTTTCTCATGAATGAAGGAAAAGAGATATTAACTGATTATTTATGCTAAGCACTGAGAATACAGGTAGAAAATTGACACAGTTCCTGTGCTTAGGAAGTTGACAGTATAATAGGGACAAACAGCATGCATTGGAGGGTTTGGATTCAGGGCAGATGGAAAGACTCAGTAGTCCTTGGGGGGGGGGTGGCCGGGCGGGCAGAGCAAGGTGGATGATAATGCTTTATCTTTAATGTAATTTTATTGATAAAACCATATGTGTTAACCGATGTTGTGAATCATTTGTACCTTAAGTAAAAACATGAAGGGGTTAAATTAAATGGTTTCTCAGGTCTTTTCCAGCTATACATGCTATAATACGACCTGCTCCCCCCTCCGTCTTTCCCAACCCCCACCCCCACCAGTAGGAGAAGACTAGGATGGGGCTCTGAGGGCCCCTGCCCTCACACAGCCCAGGCATCTGTCCATCTGTCTTTTTCTCTTTCAGCTGATCCAGGCGTGTGCCATGCAACAGCTCCCTGTCTCCTACCAGGCGTTCCCCCCCCTCATCTCTAGTGACCATTATATCCTGCACCCACCACCACCAGGCCCCCCCCACCAGGCCACCCACATGGCACCACTGGGCCAGTTTGTCCCCCTCCAGCCCCAGCACCCTCGAATGGTAAGTGTGGGTAGGGGAAGGATGCAGTTTCCCTGCTCCCAGTCCAAACCAACGGGTCAGAGCCAGTCCCAGGCCTGAGAGCCCAGACTCCTAGCTCCCTGCCCCCTCCAGAGGTCTGCTGCATTCTGTTGCCCCTTTGTCATTTCAACAGGGGACTCGTTCTTTGTCCCTTCTTCCCCAGCAGTCCGCTCTTCGCACTGTCTCCCCTCCTCACCCCCGTTCTTGGTTTCTTTCCAGTCCTTGCAGAGGATAGACAATGATGCGGATCTCCGAGGGGAGCAGCACCCCATCGGGGGCTTCGCGTACCCCGCCTCCCACCACACCCCGGCCCTCTCCCCGTCTGTCCCCTTGCATTACCTCCCTCATGAACCCCTGCACCAGGAACTGCCATTTGGCGTGGTAAGTAGGAGGCTGGAGGGGAGGGCGTGGCACTGTCCCATCTAGGACCTCCCCTCCCTACAGAGGTATCTAGTGACCTTGGCTCCCTCTTTTGTAGCCATACCCTCACATGATGCCCCGGAGGCTGAGCACTCAGAGATACCGACTGCAGCAGCCTCTGCCCCCGCCACCCCCGCCGCCGCCGCCTCCCCCACCACCAACCTATTACCCCAGCTTCTTGCCGTACTTCCTGTAAGTACCCAGTGATCCTCACCGACCACTCCAGTGTGGGGGCTGAGCCTATTGGGACCACCAAAATTAAAGCTTTTTCTCCAGATCCTTAACTTTCCCATGGGACCCCAGGCCCTTGGACCCTCTTACTAGTCTTGACACTCCATTCCTCAGAGGCTTCCTCAGCCACCTCCCCGACCCACATCTCTTGGCACTAAGCCCTCAGTCACTCACCAGCCCCTCTCTTCCCAGCTCGATGCTTCCCATGTCCCCAACAGCCGTGGGCCCCACGATCAGCCTGGACCTAGACGTGGATGATGTGGAGATGGAGAATTATGAGGTCTGGACCCAGGGTCTTGGGGGCATGTGGCTTCCAGGTGGGGTTGGGGGAATGCAGTGGGCTCCCCCAAGTTGCTGAGAATAGAGAGGGGAAACAAAAAGCACTATGTCAGCCACATACCTAAATCTCGGCACCCCTACCCCCATCTTTCTCCCATCACCTCTCCTGAGTGGAAAGATCTGGAGGCTGCTAACTCTCCTCTTTCTGCTGCACCCCCACAGGCATTATTGAACCTGGCAGAGAGGCTGGGAGAGGCCAAACCCAGGGGACTCACCAAAGCTGACATAGAACAACTTCCGTCCTACCGATTCAACCCTGAGAGCCACCAGTCAGAACAGACGCTGTAAGTGTCCTGTCTGGACTAGGCTGGGTCCATGGGAAGAAAGACAGAGCCCCCCATCTTCTTCTTTCCTGGAGTAGATGCTGTGAAATGGAAGAAAAGGAGAGGGTCTTTTGGGGTCCACCAAGGCAGTCGTATCTTCAACACTGAGAGTCATCAGCATGGCAGGGTAGAAAGGGGGCTGAGCCAGGTGACAAGTCACTCAGAAATCCCCCTAGTTCATCCCTCTTTTATGTACCCAAGTGGAGCTCCTTAAACCAGCCCATACGTACAGTATATACAGAGAGCCCTGAAGGCTAATGGAAGACAAAACCTTCGACTACGGAATGAAGAGTCTCAGGGCTGTTGGGAACCTGAAAACAGAGCATCAGAGCTCACAGGGAGAAGATTCAGGCCCAGAGGCAATGAGGTGGCACAGTGGGCAGAACACTGGGCCTGGAGTCCAGATGACCTGGAGTACAAATCCAGATACTTGGTAGTCCTGGGGCAAGTCACCTGACCTCCAACCATCAGTCTTGCTGTCAATTGTGAAATAAGTGTGATAATGAGACTTCATGGGCATGTTGTTAAGATAAAATGAGATCATGTGTGTAAAGTGCTTAACGCCGTGCCTAGCACATAGTAGGTATTTACCAAATGCTTATTTCCCCCTTCCCTCAAGACAGTTCAGTGAGTAAAGTAGAAGCACCCATACCAGCACATGGGCTCTTTCCACTGTTCCCTCCTTCATCGGTTCCACAAAGGACTCGTTCCTCATCCAGTTTGGCCTGCTGCTAGCTGAGCCCAGGGCTTCGATTCTGTCCTCCACCGGAATGAATGCTGGCATTCAGCATGAAACTGTGAGGCTGGAGCTAGGAATGGGCAAAGCCCAGAGATCAGAGCCAGGAACAAAAGCCAGGCATCTTATCTTCCTTGATTACTTATCCCTGAATTTAGGGTAAAATGTCCTTCTCTGTCATGCAGGTGTGTCGTCTGTTTCAGTGACTTTGAGGCCCGGCAGCTTCTCCGAGTCCTCCCCTGTAACCATGAGTTCCACGCCAAGTGTGTCGACAAATGGTTAAAGGTAAATACGTAGGGCCACACCTCCCCAGGGCCATTGCCCACCTTTCCCACTGCTAGTTACCTACTTGGGAAGTAGGGGAGATTGGAACATCATCAGACTTGGACTCCCGCACCACAGTGCACATACGCAGCTGTGACCCCCTGGGGTGGGCCAGGACCTGAGAATGAGCCCATAGTTACTGATTCAGAGCTGGAAGGGAAGGGCTGAGTGTAGACCTGAGATTTGAACCTCTGGTCCTCTGACTGTAAACCCAGGGCTCTTTTCACTGCCTCTCATGTCACATGCCTCTCAGGGAGAGAAACAATGGCTTTGCAGGCAGATGGGTGCCATAGAACAATGGGAAAATAACACAGAACTGACAAACTGACTCCACAGATAGCCAATCTATCGATGTTGCAGACTGATTAATGCTCCAGGAATGGAGAAGTTACTGCCCCCTCACACCCACATACACAGAGTCATGCATACTCATACACCCCCCCACCCCTTCACTGCCTAATGGGCTTTCTTGGCCTTTTTCTGCCCCCTTCAGGCAAACAGGACCTGCCCCATCTGCCGGGCAGATGCCTCAGAAGTCCACCGGGAGGCCGAGTGAGCCCGGTCCACAACCCTGGAGGCCCAGAGAATCTTGGGCATATGGCCCAGGAGTGGGGGAGGGGCCCAAGCTCTGTTACCCAACCCTTCTTGTTCCCCTGGAGCCCCTCCTTGGATTGGCTAAGAAGCCGGACAGTGTCAGACCCTGGACTCCCACCCGCTCTGGGCCAGGCCAGGCCACAGCCACCTGTTCCCCCAGAGCGGGGTCTGGGCTCTGGCCAGTCCTGTCTTTGAGGAGAAGAGCTGCTACCCACATGTTTACCAGCCTCCAAAGACTCCTCCCTCCTCTTCCTGCCCACTGCTGCCACTGCCGCCACCGCGGGGCTGCCTCAGTATTTGAAACTCGTGGAGTTTCCTGCTCGGGTCTGTCTCATTTTGCCTGTTGTTTCTCTCCCCTCCGCTGCCCAGCTCCCCACTCCCTCCCTCAGGGCAGGGCATCCTCAGAGATCTGGAGGTTGCTGTCCCTCCCCACCCCTGGCTGGCTTCTCCTTCCCCACTCCACCAGAAGGGCACCTGGTTTCCTCCCTCCCCTCCCTTCCTCCTTCTTGCAAAGAATGCGAGAGAACATGGAGGAGCTGGTGGCCAGATGGGGCGCTGGCCGCCCCTCCCCCTACCCCCTAAGCATTGTCAGACAGGTGTACAGGTCTGGCCCAGAGGGAACAGGACCTGGGCTAGTGTGCTACGGTCAATGCCACTGGGTTCCTGTCTGTCCCAGTGAACTTTCTTTTGCACTGAAACGGGGTTGATTCTGGCCAACACCTGCCTGCCTGTCTGCCTAGTTTTCATGGACAAGAGAGGATTGGTTTAGAAATTTCTTGTCTCTCTCTTGCCCTTGGAGCAGGGCAGTGTTGGGGCAGGCAGGGGAAAACTTCCCCAGTCCCTGCACCAGCCACAGCTCTGGAGGATTCCTATCTCCCCAGTGACCTCCACCTGTCATGGCCTTGGGTTTGGAAAGGAGAAATCTGTTCTCACCATCTTTCCACCTCCCCTGGACCCTTGGGCTGGGGCAGGAAGGCGGTCAACGCCTCCCCCACCCCTAGGGCTACCCAGTTGGGAGGTGGGGGAAGGAAGGAGGAAGGGAGGTACAAGAGAGCTGAACCTCATTCTCACTCCCTCATCTTCTCCCTGGTCACTACATTCCAGCCCAGCCCAGCCCAGCCTAGCCTTGACACCCTCCCCCCAGCTCCAGGGCAATAGAGAATCCAGGCTGGCTCTGGAGGCAGCTGGAAAGATTGTCCATCTTGGGGCAGCCAGCAGACAGCAAAGCACTGTAGTGGAGGGGTGGTCTTCCCTTCTCAACGTGATCCAGGGGATTCCTTCTATCCCCAGGAGAATGTATGCCCTGGGCCTGTCCCTGAAAGGGAATGGTGCATGGGGAGGGCCGCCTAGTGCAGGGGCTTCCGGCAGCCCCTCCAGGATATGTAAAGGGGTCTCGAGGCAGGGGCAAGAGGAGAGAAGAGAGCTGTCCTCCAGCTCCCAGATTTCTCCCCAGCCTTTTTGCATGATGTGTTAAGCAGCAGTTTTTTTTTCCAAAATCGTGTGTGGGGTGTTTTTTTTTTGTTTTCCCCCCATTTTTGTTTCTTTTGGGGTTTAAAACAAAAACCAAGAGTTAGCATTAGTGAAAGGAAGATGAGGAGGAGGCCCTACACCTAACCCTGTAACCTGTGTAAATGTTCACCAATAATATGCATGCGTGTGTGCTCAGGCCAGCCTAACCCAGCCCAGCCAACTGTGGGGCAGGCATGGGGCATGGGGGCCAGGGCAGGGTGTCTATGCTCAGCCAATAACTGCCATGCATTGTACTGCACATGTCCACAGACGCCTGACCAGGACCCGAAGCCGTTCCGGGCATTTTATTCTCCTGTTCCCTCTCTCTTAATATAGCCAGGGTGGAGAAACTGAGGAGTGGGTGGGGAGCATGGGGGGAGAGGCATGCCATGCTCTGGGGAGAGAAGGGTTAGTGATTGAGACTTGAGGCTCACGATGCCCTCCTCCCCCAGCACGATCAGGCCTATAGCTCCAAGGAACCCCATGGTCGGGAGGGATGAGATAGCTCAGCTTCCCGCTGGGGGGAGCAGGGAAGAGAGCCTAACTTACCCCTCTTCTTGGGGTGGGGGGGTGTCTATCTCCATTCTGAGGCAGGAGTCTTGTCTCCCTCCTGGCTTAGGGGACTATCTTTGGGGAACAGCATGGTGCCTCCAGGGGCTCCCTTGGATGGGTCCTCCATGGCAGCCAACCTAGACCCTCTCCTCAGTCCCACCTCCACCTCACCAGGACACCACCTGCAAAACTGCGTGTAGGGCCTGGCACATCTGAGCAGGCTGTCTCCTCTCAGCCTCCCCTTCCCCAGGCTCCTGTTGCCTCAGGAATGGCCCAAACACCGAGTTCTCTTAAACACAGCGGCCCTCCCCCTTGGCCTGGGTAGGGTCCATCTGCTGTGTCCCAGAATTCTCTGGGACCAGCTCCTCTCCTTCCCCTACCCCCACCGCTTGCCACAGAGAACCCAAAGTCTTACTGTATATATTACGCCAGGTGACATTTCTATATTTATAGCCAACAGTGTTGAGAAACCCATCTGTTTCACTCCTTGCCCCTGACCCCACCCTGGACCCCATAAGGCAAGTCCTTGTCGGAGTCTAACCTACCCTCTCCCTCCCCCATTACGGTTCCCTGGCAGGCGGATCGAAAGGCTCACAGCTCCTGGGCTGCAGAATTTATCCTGATGAGCAGCTAGAAAAACAAAACCAACAAAAAAAAATTAAAAAGAGATCCTTGAAAAAGAGAAAAAAAAAAAGAGAAAAACCAATATTTAGGATGTTTGTGATTTGCTGACCGCGCTGTAGATGCCACTGTTACCAATGATTTCCTGTGGTGGGGATGGTGCATTGTTTACTGTTTTAAGTTCTCGCACCCCTGGGCCCAGCGGCTGAGGGCCAGCCCCTCTGCCCACCTGGGGCCCGTGTTCTGTGTTAGAAAGTTTTTTATATATATATATATAAATATCTATATATATATATAAATATATATATAATTTTTTTGGCTCTGTTACTTGCACATTTTACAGTTACCTCATTTTCCCCATGTATGTATTTGAAAAAAAAATGCTAATATATAGAGAAAAAAATGGTTCTTCAAAGCTCTAAATGTGTGGTTTCGATTTTGTTCTCTTCCATGCCATTGGCCCCACCTCGGTTTGTAGCATTCCCATGACTAGTCTGTTGTGTTATATACGCGGATACCGATGGAGATTTTTAACACATTTGTACTTTTTTTAAAAGGAAAGTCGCTAGTTCTGCTTGACCAAGTAGTACAATCACTATTTTTTTTAATGTTGTGGCTGATTTAACAGGGATATTCACTAATAAATGTATAATGTATACCAATGCAGACCGAGCGCCCCTGTTGTGGCCGGTGTGTGTGTGTGTGTGTGTGTGACTGGGAGGGGTTGCTGGGGTCCAGGCTTCTTTAGTTGGGTGACCTCCGTTACTTTTCCTTTGGAGCTTTGTCCCTGTGAATCGAAGGGGTTGGTTGCACAGACATTCTGCATCCGTAATATAGAGCCGCTGCTCTATGACCTCCAGAAACAAGGAACTTTTCACCTCCCACGATGACCCATTTTCTGTTAGGACAAGTCTTTTATATGAAACTGAAATCTGGCTCCCAGCAAACCTCAGGATCTGCTGAGGACACATAGAGTTAAGTTCAGTCCTGTCTCCTCATCACAGCCCTTCAGGTGGCAGTCCCTGGAAATGGTAATTGATCATATCTCCCCCGCCCCCCAATCCTTTCCAGGCTAAACATGCTTATTCACTTCAGTTTACATATTATATCATAGTTGCCAGCCCCCTCTCCAACTTGGTCACCTTTCTCTGAAAAAGTCCGTATGATCTCCCGAAAAATGTACCTAAAATTGAACGTGACCCTCCAGATGATGGCTGACCAGGTCAGAGGACGAGAGAATCAGCATCACCATCTGAAATATTATGTCTGAGCGAGTGCTGTCACCTCTTTGTCTCCACTCTCCCCATCAATCCATCCTGTAAGGATTACCAGTTACCTTTTGTAAAGCCAACTTCTGATCATGCTCTGCTCAAAACCCTTCCAAAACTCCTTATTCACTGCCTACAGGATAAAATCTGACTCTTCAAGACCCACCACAGTCTGGCTCTGACCCCATCTCCCACTGTCCCCTTACACAAACCTACTCTAAGTGAAAAGGTCAACTCATTCCTCACTCATTCATATGCTGATCTCTGTTCCTGCTTTCCCATAATTTCTACCTTTGGAATACCTTCATGTCCCCTCCCACAATTTTGCGCTTGGTTAGTATACAAAAGTCAGCTAAAGCCACACCTCTAAAAAGGTTTCCCTAGTCACTCCTCTGACCTCCCAGGTTGGAGGCACACAAAATTTGGGGATGAGAATAGGAAACCCCTTCTCCGAAGTGAAATGGAAGCTTACAAATATCGCTAAATGTCAGAGCTGAAAGAGACCTTAGAGATCATCTCAGCCCACATTTTTACAGATAAAGAAATATGAAGCCTCAAAGCAAAGTGACTTGCCCTGTGTTCATTTTGAAATAAATGTTAAAACAAGATTTAAGTGACCCTGCTGTGAAATAGCAGGTCATGTGGCCTGCTGATAAGGTTAGGGCTTCCTGAATGATGTTCTCCAATGAAGCTGCCTCTCAACACACTGGGCTTCTTCTGGTACTCCCTGGCAGTGTGACCCTGGGCAAGTCACTTTATTTTTTTTTTTAATTGGACTTGGTTTTTGGAGGGGGGAAGGCAGGGCAATTGGAGTTAAGTAACTTGCCCAAGATCACAGCTAGTAAATGTGTCAAGTGTCTGAGGCCAGATTTGAACTCAGGTCCTCCTGACTCCAGAGCCGGTGGTGTACTCACCAGACCATCTAGATGCCCCTGGGCAAGTCACTTCTAATTGCTAGTTTCCTTGTTTGAGAGTTATCTATTTGTGAAATCACAGTTTCAGTTTCTGTCTCTATCCTAACTTAAGGAAAACAACCTGGAAACTCTTAGGTCCAGCGTTAGAGAACATGGGATGGCAAAATTTTGAATTTCAAATTTTGTTTTAAAATATTTTGAAAAAGGATAGTTGGGGACACAAGATTTGTTTGTGTTAGTCCAACTTTTTCTGGGAGAGAAGGCCCTTACCCCAGCTGACACGGGACAGGGTGGTTGCCTTGGTATAGAAGCTCAGATACCCAGCCAAAGGGCCAAGGTTACATTTTAAAAGGCACCACACTCCTTTTGGCTTTAGTCCCCAGTCAGATGGGGAAATTTCAAGGAACTTCACCCAATATCCCAGAAGACTGACTTCAGCCCTTTGGGCAGCAGCAATACAATGTATTAAAAAGGGCAGGTGGAGGTGAGGGGAGTGAGATGGGAGAGAAAGGGGGGGTAGAATAAGAAGGGAAAGGGGAAAGAAGAAATAAGGTATGGGGAAAAGTAACTTAAAACAGCTTAGGCCAGTAAGTAGAAGTCCTATAAGGTCCCACTGTGAGCATTGCCTAGGGCCTTGCACAGATCCAGCATGAAACATCTTTTCTGTGAGTTGAAGAGCCACATTTTATTCCACTGAATTCTCCCCATCCTTACCTGTCTGTACTCTTAAAGTTGTCCTCTCAGATGCCTTCAGGAAACAGAGCTAGGTGGGGAATCCTCAGAATACTGTTTCTGATCCAGCTGGTGGGTAGGGCTCCTCCTTGTGGCACTAAGACTCGTCCTCTCAGTGGACAAGTATGTTCACACTCACACACACACACACCCTTTGGAGGACATAATCTCTCTTTGGCTGCTTAGTATGGAAATAGAAAACATGGGCTCAAATCCAAGATCATTTTGCAAATTTACAGTGCAGCCTTGGGGGAACGCTTTCCTTTTCTGTGACTCAGTTTACTCCCTATCAAATAAGGATATTAGTCTAAATAACTAGGATCCCTTTGTTTCGACATCAGATGACTCAAATCCTGAATCTGAGACCCAACAGTACCAATCTCTTCAAGCATTTGGGAAGGGAATCAAAGGATCTGGGTTAGAGACCTAGCTTTGCACTAACTGATTCTGTAAGCTTGAGCAAAGTCATTTAAGTCTCTCTAGTACTCAACTTGCTCTTCTGTAAAATAAAAGGCTTGGACCAGATCTCTAAGGTCTCTCCTGTTCTAACTCCTATAACCTTAAACCACTCCCTACCCCACCTCACCCCATCCCATCCTGATGACATGAGTCTGTGCTCTTGGCATCTAAATCTTTTGAGGTCCAGTCTACAAATCCCTTAAATCAACCTGGGGATATGAGGTCAAGATCAGAATTCAGGATCTTCCTTTTTTTTTTTTTTTTTGGAGGGAAGGCAGGGAATTGGGGTTAAGTGACTTGCCCAAGGTCACACAGCTAGTGTGTCAAGTGTCTGAGGCTGGATTTGAACTCAGGTCCTCCTGACGCCAGGGCCAGTGCTTTACTCACTGTGCCACCTAGCTGACCCTCTTCCTTCTATTATACAGGACAAAACCATAATTTAAGACCCTCCAACTTCCCTTATTGTCAACTCTAAATTCATCAAATCACTTACAACAAGCTCCTTTAAGAGACACTTATCATAACCTTAATTTTCTGCCAGGCCTAAACCAGGAAGGAAATAGGAATCAAACCTAGTCTCTTCCCTCTGTCTAACAAAGGAGGACAGGGATCAAAATCACTAGAATACCAAGTTATATATAGCCAGATTTGGAAGAGAGAATCTTGCTTGTCCTTCCCCATCCATTGACTGTACGTGGCTGCCCAGGATTATGTGGATTTCCTCCATCTCCATCCCCCAAACCCCCAATTCTCCAATTTGGCAATATTGATGGAAGCTGCAGGGGGATTAAGAGGCTAAACAGTTGATGAAAAGGGACACAAGGGCCCCCAAGACACAACAGGGGAAAAATGGGGAGCTCTTAAAGGAGTACTACTGAAGACTAGACTCATTCCTACGTGGCCAGAGAGTGACAAAACTGTAAGCATAAGAGATAAAAGCAGATCAGGGTCTTCCATTAGTCTAGCCTGAGAGCTGGAAGGAAGAAGTATTTATTAAGCATCTGCTGTGTTCCAGCCTCTGGTAGTTTATAACGTTTCATTTGATCTTCACAACAACTCTTAAGAGGTAGATGCTCTTATCCCCATTTTACAGATGAGAAAAATGAGGCAAGTAGGGATTAAGTCATTTGCCCAGGGTCACACAGCTAGTGTCTGCACAGGTTTTGAATTCGGGCCTCCCTAGGTCAAGTCCCAGTATTCCACCCCCTGCACTGCTTAGCTGCCTCAAAGGAGCTCTGGAAACATTTCCCTCCCTCTCAGAGGTGGGGCACCTGCAGCCTCAAGGCCATATGTGGCCCTCTAGGTCCTTGAGTGTGGCTCTTTGAATCCAAACTTCACAGAACAAATCCTTTTATTTGGATTTGGTCAAAGGGTCACACTTGAGGGCCTAGAAGGCCACATGTGGCCTCGAGGCTGCAGGTTCACCACCCCTGCTTTAAGAGAAAGCACTGCCTGTGGGGGCAGCCAGATTGGGGCACCTCTGGTGAACAGCAGTAGGAGAGGACAAGAATTCCAAATGGAGAAGCAGAAGTGGACTAAGGTCAATACAAGAAAATGAGGAGAATGTTGGACATATCTGTTGGGAGCTGAGAACTGAAGGAAAGGCTGTAAGAATCTCTATAGAAGACATGTACTAAGGAGTTGAGAAATTTGCAGTGGGAGCTCCACCTACCGTGTGCTGTAAGTGAAGAGGTTTAAAAGTCTCTGGGGAGAGATGCTCACTGGTTGGTGCTGTTCTATATATGGGTTCTAGCTTTATCTAGCCCATATATAGGCTCAGTTTGTTTTAATCTGCAAATAAACTTTTCCCTGCGATGAGCCTTAGGTTTGGGTATATTTAAGGGGAATTGGTGGCAATACACTGGGTAGTCAAGAAGTTCTGAACGGGGGAGTGGCACATGATAGGTCTAGTGATTATCAGACATGGCTGTGTTGATTTATTTTGCTCAACAGTATTCCTTTGCACCTCTATTGGAGGCAGGGCAGGAAAGTAATTTATGTCATTGGGAAGTAATGTTTAAAAAAAACGCCTTTTAAAAAAAAGTTTCATGGAAGAAAATAAGATTAGAAAAGTAGGCTAAGAATTGATTCTTGAGGGCCTTAAATGTCAAAGTAAGGTATCTATACTTTATTCCCTAGGCACTGAGTTGCACCTTTTTAAGTAGAGATGTGGGCATGAACAGAGCTGTGTATTAGCAAGTTGTCCAAATGTGCAGGAATGATTGGAGGAAGAGACTAGAAAGAAAGACACTAGCTGGGGCCTCCCACAAATTGCCACTTAGTCAATCTTTTAAGTGTGGGCAAACAAGGGTCTATAGGACCTTGAAAAGTCTATCATCCCTTGAAACCAGGAATGAGGACGCCCAAAATGAACAGGACTGAGTTGGAGCTGCTCAAATAGGCACCCCTAGGGACATCATGCCAAAGTAGGTTGGATGGAAAACAGGACATTAGAGCTGGAAGGAACCTCTGTAATCTCATCTAACTGATATCTGAACAGAAACTCTCTCTACAACACTTCTGACACTTTCAATGATGGGAAACTTACTACATCTGAGGTAGTCCATGTCTAACTTATCTTCCACAAAAGCACTTCAAATACTTATAAGACAACATGACTGTGTGTGTCCTCCTTTTCAATGAGCACCAAAGAAGCATAGAATGTTAGGACTGAAAGGGATGCATGAGATCATTAGATCATTATTTCTTCACCTTCCTGGAGTCTACAAGTCCCCAAAGGGGTTCATCTTTATTTTCATTAACCTCTAAATGAAATTTACCATTTTCTTCAATTATAAATGTAGGCGACAATCCACAATAGAGTTACCTGGTATTCAGTGAGTGACTGTCACCAATACAAATTGTTGCAGATATCTGGCAGCTAGGTGACTCACTGGTTAAGACTGTTGGACTTGGAATAAGGGAACCTAGAATTTGAAACCAGCATCAAACACTTGTTAGCTATGTGACCCCGGACAAATCATCTAACCTCTGAGCCTCAGTTTCCTCATCTATAAAACAGAGATAATAACAGCATCTACCTCCCAGTGTTATCTTGAGGCAATGAAGTGATTTGCAAACTTTAAAGGGTGTTTTGAATGTTAATTATTATTACATCATAAACTATTACATATGTTCATCATTTCTTCAAAGTTACTGTATTAATTAGACCTACTGCTAGATATATTACTATCACAATTAAAAAAACCTTTCAATAACTCAACATAATTGGTTTCCTTTGTAATCTTATGTATTTAATTTCATGCACTTAAAAAGTATTATTCTGTGGCAGCTAGGTGGCACAGTGAGTAGAGCACTGGCCCTGGAGCCAGGAGGACTTGAGTTCAAACCCGGCCTCAGACACTTGACACACTAGCTGTGTGACCTTGGGCAAGTCACTTAACCCCAATTGCCCTGCCTTCCCCCCTGCAAAACAAAACAAAACAATAAAAGTATTACTCTGAGAAGGGATCTTCAGGCTTCACTAGACTTCCTAAAGGGTCCAGGACACAAAAAGTGTTAAAAACCTCTAACTTAGTCAAACATTTTTATTTTCTGGGTGAGGAAACTAGGACCCAAAGAAGTGAATTTGCCTGTCACACTTGTAGTAAATGGCAGAAAACTGGAAAATGAACTGAGGCCCAGTGTCCTTTGTACCATATGGCTACATGCTCAAAGATGTGCTTTGTAGTCTCCTTATCATATCATTCTGCTTTTCACATGCTCTAGCTTTTCAAAGTTCTTCCTAAAATGTGGTGTCCAGAACTGAACATAACATACTAGATGTGGTCTGAGTAGAACAGAGAACAGTGGGACTGTTTGGGATATTCTGCTTCTATTCATGCAGCCCAAGGTCCCATTAGCTATTTAGCTTATCATACATTGACTCACAGAACTTCCAGTCCACTAAAACCTCCAGGTCTTTTTCCACACGAATTATTGTCTAATATTTGTAATTTTTTTTTAAATTCAGAAGATGCAAGATTTACCTCACCAACGATTTTGGCAGAGACCTCAAACTGCCTAGTTACTAGAAGCGTCAATTGGATCCTTTTTGGAGTTGTTTCCCCTGCCCCAAGTGACTTTTCCCCACTCGTTGGGCCATGTAAGCAGCTTAATTTTAGGCTTGTGGTGGCTATAAGTAGGAGAGATTTGTCTTCCTACTTACTCCCTAGCCACTATCCATACATGAATACCCAAACCATTTCATATGTGGGGAAAAAAGGGTAAGCCTATTTCACAATACAGATATATTAGCTTGTTCATTACTTGTTTGCAGATATGTGGAGCTTCTGTGGTTAGAATCTGGATTATAGCTCTTCTGTGCAGTTCAGCTATTAGGCAAAGTGCTGGGGACATAATAAACACCAATCTAATGATACCTTGATTAACAAATCTGGGAGCCAAACTCATTTATAATGAAGTAAGTTGTCCCCCCCTGCCAAGTCACACACACACACACACACACACACACACACACACACACACACATAATCAGAACCAAGAAGAGAACTTAGAAGTTAAGTCCAAACCAAATCCTTATTTTATAAATCAAGAAACAGGGGAAAAAAGAGCAAGTAATTCGCCTGGGGTCACACTGCACATTAGTAGCTGTTGTTGGAACTTGTTCCAGAGGTTGGCAGCATCCCCTCATTAAAATAAAACAATTTCCCAGCTGGCAGGTTGCTGTAAGATAAACTAGACTAAGGGTTCTTACCCTGGGACCCATGATTCTTCTTCTTCTTCTTTTTTTTTTTTTTGGTAACTACATTTCAGTATAATTGGTTTCCTTTATAATCCTATGTATTTCATTGTATTCATTTACAAACATTAGTCAGAGGGATCAGAAGACTCCACAGACTGTCAAAGAGGTTCATGACAAAACAGGTTAAGAAGCCCTGGTTGAGAACAATTCTCTGTCATATTTTACAGAAGAAACAGGGCCCTTGAGAAGGGAAATGATTCACATAAAGTAAAACAGTAAATCAGCGACTTGAATTAGGATCACAATTTAAAAGGAAACAATCCTTCTAGGTATAAAATCCACATGCCTCTGCATAGTTGAGGTAAACTGATTCAGCCCATAAATAAACTGGGCAAGCTGCTATTTATATAATTCAGCTATTTGAATACTTTCTGCCTCTTTTCTTCTTAAACTATTCCAGAGGCCATAATCAGCTGCTCTCTCATCACCATGTGGCAGAAGAGGCCATACATGGAGCAGCACTTTCTTTTCCAAGTTCGGAATACCTCACTTAGAAGATGCTGACCAATGAAAGCTTGATGCCTGAAGTGTGCAATGGCAAGCAACTGATGTTTTCAGGTGCGGTTAACAGGTAAGAGACTGAGCCTGAAACTGAACACACATGACTGTCCTTACTGACGAAGAGGTTAAGTTGCTTTAAAGTGGTTAAGAGCTAGCACATTGTATAAATACTGCTTTAATACTATCTACATTTAATAATCAAAAGATACATAATTTCATCAGTAGGCAGTGTTTCCTGAATTGCTATGGACAAAAAGTTACCTGGTAGTAAACCTTCTGGTGAGGAGCCTTCTGCAGAGACTATTTGAGAGTCATTCCAGCTTTGTAGGACTTACCTTCCAGAACTTTCTCTCTGTTGGTATAGGCTTCAAGCACTCAGGATCACCTCTGCACAAGGAAACAAGATGAGTAGGCAGAACTATTTTGGGACTCAAAAGTAAAATTCATTAAGCAGAGTAATATGTAAAAATGAGACAATGCCTATTTATTGGTTATTATTTCTTCCAAACTTACTGAAAATGTTTTTTCTTATAGTTAACGTACAAACATCCTCCCCTAAAGTCCTACTTCAATGTCTTACTGTGGTGTGGAGATAATCAAGTTGTTGAAGGCCATTCCCACAGAGTAAGCTATGGTGGTTCCACCATGATGAAAAGGCTTCAAGAAGCCCTACCAAAATACCAAACTACTAAAATGCAGAGAAGCGTCACCAGAACATTGGCCATCAAGTAATGACAAATCTTTTGAGTACTGATTAACAAAGATAGATGACAGATGTTTAATCAGCATTTATATTAATTTTTTCCTTAAAAGTCTGGTCAGGAGTTTCACTTTTTTTTTCCTTAATCTGTCTGGACCTGTGCTATCCTAACACCTGGTAGCAACCCAATTTTCAAGGGGAACCAATCAGCCTGTAGAATGGTATTCCCAATGGGTTACATGAATTTGAATGTGAAAAACACTTTTATCTCACTAACTTTTGGTTTCCTCATAATCCTAAGTATTTTTACTTTAAGCATTTTAAACATAAGAGCTCAAAGGCTTCACATCAAAATGTCAAAGGGATTCACAACCTAAGGTAAAGAAACTCTGCTCTGGAGGGCATGCTTTGTGAATCCAAAATGCTATCATTCATTAAATCACTTTTACATTGGTATAAGTATCTGACCTACTGTAACCCAATCAATCACATTCTTGCTGATAAATCTGAAGAGTAGCTGTTTTGATTTACACTAACGGAAAATATCAAGGTCCCAGGTTAATAATGATAATGTACCAATGGGAAAAGTTAGCTCAGATCCAAGCATGCAAATTTCTTGCACAAGGCTGTGGCACAAAAGGAAACACAAAGGTACCAGGCAAAGAAGCAAGTTTTGTAACTATTCTCAAAAAATCAAGGCAAATGCCAAGAGTTTGGTCTTAGGCAGCAAATTCTTACCAGCTGAGATTACAATCAACCTCATCTCAAAAAAACCCTTCTTTGTAGGAATACATTACCATTCTAGCATCAGACGGCACTCATTGATCATTGCAAAGAATATAAAGTGGGGTGGGGAAACGTGGGGTTCAGTTTTTGACACATGATGGTGGGAGGTTCAAGTTTTCATTTGATATATGCTAAGTGCTAACCTACACACAAATCTCTCATTAAAGGGAGAGAAATGAGGTTCATTATTACTGGGAATGATTGAAGCAGCAGATGAAACTTCATGAAGGCACTGTTTCAGTAGGGAACATCTTTCTAGTTTGTCATAGCATTTAGAGATGGAAGGTCCTTACATAAACTTCTCTAAAATTCCTCATTCGCTAACAGGAGGAAGGTGAGGCACAGAAAGGGGAAATGATTTTCCAAAGGCCATCAGGATGGTGGAGGAGCTAAGATACTCTGAATCCAAATCCAGGAGTTTATCCACTAGACCAGTCTGATAACTTCTGAGATATTTTCTAATCAGCTTCCCCCTCCCCGCAGAGGAGCACGTCTACCACTTCGGTCCCTTCCCTCCCAGACATAAGGATCCATTGCTACTTGTGCACTTTGTTATAAAACATTTAATGTTAACCTACAATACAATGTAAACTTTATGAAAAAATTTTAAGTACACTAGATTTATTCAGTAAATGACCACATAACTATTCAGGTGCTGTATAGGGTCATTACATCCTTTTTAGCATAAGTTTCCCATTGCTGCATTCCTCACAAGTCTTTAATATTTTTAAAAAGTGTAAAGTGGGGCCCCTTGTTTGAGCACAAGATGGCAACATTCTGTTCCTTCATTTCTGCATTTGAGGGTTTCAATCCCTGCTTGGTCACTTTCTGCAGCTTTTTCTTGGGGCTTGGCACCATTGCAATTTTCATAATGACCGCTCAGCTGAAGGTTCCAAGTTCTTTTTAGGGGTTCTTTCATTTGTTGGGTGGCTTTTTTTTTTTTTTTAAGATTTCCTGCTGTCATCAACACATTTCTGACCAACTTCAAACAAGGGGAGAGAAAGAAAAATCTGCTGCAGATATTCTGCAGCCATGGAAGGAAAGGCTTGGAGGGCTGAATGTTAGGTTGCACAAATCCAACAGACTCCAATTCAGGTCTTTGCTTGGTCATGTTCCAATGGCAGTTCAGCTAAATCGGCAACCTCAAAATTGGGAGTACTTAAGACCTGAATGGAATTTCATGCTCCCCTGATCAGCTGCTGAGTGACTCATGTAAACCACTGCTCAAAGATCCCAGAGATTATGTGGACACTGTTCAGCCTTCTCCTGTAGGTTTCACTGAGCATCTCAACACCACCACCCCCAAACCAAGTTCCACTTTAGTAATATTGTATTGGCATGAAGTGCAAAACTCAAAGGGAAGGAGACCGTACCTAGAGACAGTACAAGAGCTGACCTCAATTAGAGGCTGTTTGAAAAGGAAGGAGAAATGGAGTTCAGGTAGTCTCCTTAAGCCGAAAGCAAAACTGCCAAGGTGTTTCCAAAAGTAGTGACTAAAGATTGAAGTCTCCAACCCAATCCCCTTCACCCAATCACACAGTTATCAAAAAGCAAGAGAGACAGAAGGGGAGCATTCTAAATCAAGTCAGAGGTTTAATAATTAAAGAACTGGAAAAAAATTACTGAAAAAATGAGATCAAACGGGCTCCATCTCTGCATAACACTATCCTCTGAAAAACATCAGAATTTATTAAGGTATTTACTAACCTCCCACGTCCTGCTAAGAGGATACCCGTATACTCCAAGCAGGGAGGTTGACTCAGGATTAATTTGAAAAGTATCTCCTATCTAGTCTGACACTAACAGACTTCATATAGAGTTGAATGAAGAACTTGGCTTGTGTTTCTCAAGTCACTGTGAAGCCAGTTTTTAAGATATACGCTTGTGGTTTGTTTTCTTTTAATCCAGTCCTAAAATAATAGGAAACTGGGCTGGAAAGTAATGTTAAGTACAGGGAAAAATTTTAACTCTACCAGAGTTCATGTATTAGATATGGTTGCATATGCCAGACAATGAGATATTCACAGAACTCCTGGTGACTCTTCAGTGGTCCCACACTCTGTCCCCACTGGTGACATCCCTGATGAGAAGGATGAACTGAACACTGATAACGTGGAGCATAAAATAGCTGCCTTAAAGTTAAATAAGAGATGCAGCCTCTAAAGTCTGTAGGTCCAAGAAATTAAGTCTTATCTTGATCTGAACACCCTGGCCCCACAGTATGTTGGGGCCTGCAGTCTCAGTAGGCTGCATCTCTACCCCCAGTAGCCAGTACTTCCACTACAGAACATTTTAGGTTACCCATCAGCTCACACTGGTCTCAGTGCCCTAAATTAGATTCTCACTATCATTAACTCAGTCCTGGGCTAGAGCATCAGGCATATAATACACAGCCTATTAATCTGTGGTCCAAGGGCCCTGTGACTTCAACACAACATTCAGCAGACAAAAATAAAATGTCTTGCCTCAAGCAAGCATCTACAGGAGAAACACACATGCCTTCCACTTTAGGCATATAATTCCTGCCCAGGTTCCCTTCAAGGCCTTTATTTCATTTGTACTTAAAAATAAAGTTACACTGCAACACACATACACACAAACAGGGTAACTCTTGTTTCTCTGTGGACTCAACCCTGTAACCGGAAATCTCTGGGGAGAATGGGGTAAGAGGAAGTAGGAGTGAGGATTCCTGTTTGACAACAGGAAAGGAAAGCTAACATCCTTTGGTTCAGACTCCAAACTAACCGTCTGATTGAGACCTCTGAAAAAGCTACATTTGTGTGTAGTTGTATTGTGTGTTATTACATAGATCCTGAGTGGGCTAGAATTCACCCACAGATTCACACTTAATAGTGTATGCATGGGAGTGGGCTCTAAATACAAGAACATAGACTACAACAGCCTCTTTGGAGAGCTGTGGAGGACAAGAGTGGGCATCAACACAAACCAACCCACGGAGCCTTTATTACACTATGTAGGCTAAGAAGCCCAGGACAAAAATTTATCTGGTAAAGATTGGCTCTTTAGCAAATAAAATCAAGGGAAAAAACATCAGCCCCATTCCTTTGGTCATTACAAAGCAAAAGAAAAAAAAAAGATTGTATACAGTGGGAAATTGAAGAAACATTTCAGTCTGTCCCTTCTCTTCCCTCAATCTCCTCTCCATAGAGGCAAGAGGAGCAATTCTTCAGTAGACGTTGGGATATAGTTGGTTGTTGGTGGTTTTATTATTTTTCTATAAAAGCTATAAAGAATGAGAACAGGTGAGGGAGTGTCCCATCCCACCAAAAGGGTTATGGGTTGATCAGAAGAGGCATTCTCTCTTGTATTTCTCCCTGTGAATGGAAAGCAGGGGCTCGGAACACAGGCAGGAGGGAAGCAGTAGGATTGTAGAACAGACGCACTTGCTAGTTCCCTCTCTCACGGACCACACAGGTTGTGGCTGATACAGGCAGCATGGTTTCTGATTCCCAGTCCCCCCACCCCTGCCCTCTTAGGATGCAGCAGTCTTTTAAAAAAAATATTGTATTATAATAATAATATGAATTTCTCTTTTTTTCATTTTGTTTTCTTTTGGGGATAGAGGGAGTGGGGCTGAGGGCAAAAGCGTCAATCGTCTGTGAGGTCCTGAACAAAAAGCACTTCCGTCTGGCTGAGTCCAGCCTCCTGCAGCGTGGGGGGGTTGGGCCACTCCTCTGAGGGAAGGCAGGGCAGCACCCGTCGGGGAAAGTTGGCCTCAATCTGAAACTTCTCAGGGCTTTCCTTCAAGGAGAACAAGAAGTCATGGATTACCTGCAATAATTACACAGAAAAAGGAGGCAGATGAGAGAGAGAAGCATGGATTACTTTCTTTCATTTATTCAAGAGAACATGTGGCAAACATCTACCAATTATTCTGAAATAGAAAGTTTCGGTTGTGATTTCAAAATATAAAACATCTTCAGGACCCTGGGTCATAACCATAATCATAACACAACTCTAGATTCCAAATCTTTCCGGAAAACTTTGCAGGAAATTTACCAAGATAGTCCATTTAAAACATTACAATTATTTATATAAATACTGAAAGTAAAATTCTCTTCTGACAGCTGCCCTCAATATGTCTGGATTTACATACTGGTAGATATGGAGAGTCTCACAGATGGATGAAACTATAATTGGAGCCCCAGTGCTTCATCCTGAGAGAAGATTTTGATTGGTACTCGTTCTGGAAAATGTTACAATGTAGCAAGTGAGTACTAACCTCTACGAGTTCTACTCCTATTTCCTTGGCCTGTGCAATTCCAGATGTGAGAACACAAAAATATGCAAACTGTATGTGTACATGGAACTCAGAATTTTTCTGATAACTTAGTATTATGGTTTATAAAGCACTTTTCTCAATAATCCCATGAGTTACATAGTATAAAGATCCTCACTTTACAGATGAAGAAAAGTTAAACCTTGAGATTAATGTACTTTTTCCAAGGTCATCCATCTCTAAAGTGGTAGAAGCAACACCTGAATTCAGGTCTTGTGGCTACAAGGTCAGCATTCTCTTCACTATGCTAGACTGTCTTGTCAATGGAGAACCAAAAGCAAGTAGAGCAATTCTCTTTAATGCCAAAGATGAGAGAAATAGCACTCATTAATTTCTCCAAATCTTTCTGGATTTTTTTTTTTGTATTTTTTACTTCTATTTCCCCTGGAGTAATAATTAGCATTGCAGCTCACATTTCTAAACTGTTTTAAAAGTTACACATGGCTTTTCTCACAATAAGAATGTGAAGCAGGCAAAGTTCTTACTATTTCTACTTTGCAGATGAAAGAACTAAGGTTCAGAGAAAAGAAGGTATTTATCCATGGATGTTCAGCTAGTAATTGTTACTCTTAAGATTCAAACCCAGGTCCCCAGCCTCCAAGTCCAACTCTTTCACTATACCATACTGTATTAGAAAGAAGTTCCATAAGGCTACCTGCCTGTGTTTAAGTAAGACTTTCCTTTACTTAGCTAACTTTCTTCTCTCAAATTTCAAGTTTGGTATCCCACAGTTTAGTGAACAAATCTACATTTGTTTTCCTCTTATTCATATTACTATTTTATTAACTTTTATCATACTTATGCTTTCCTTCTCTATCCAGGATGAAAAATATTGGTTTTTAATTTGTCCTCAAGTGGCAGCTTCTATACCTACCTTGATCATTTTGGACATCTTTTTCTGTACATTACCTATTTCCATCATATTCTTAAAGTGCAAAACTTCAAACTGCACATGGCATTCCAGATGCTAACACGCTGTGTTGTATAAAGGGAGCACAAAATTTTCTTTCCAATATTTCTATTAATGACACCTATAATATGCTGGTCAGGGAAAAGTATTTTAAGGAAGGCTTCCAGGATCCTCTTTTGGCTTAAAATTGAGGATTTAAAGTAATCTGTATCATAATTCGGGTTATTTTTTTCCCAAATGCATTTGCCTAATGGTCTTGTGCCGCTTTTCTGCCTACTGACATAAGCTTGATAGCCTTTCCAACAGTTAAACATGGCTTTCATTATCCTTTAAAGTTTAGCATCCAAGGCACTCTTGAAGTTGTCACGATGCATTCTCTTTCAGATGATAGAATGTGAGGACAAAGGTGTTCTATCTAGTCAGCGAGGTTCTATTAGGCAAAAATTGTAAATAAGACAGAATGTATGTGGCAGGGGTGGAACTTTCACTCTAAGTGTCGACAGAAAAGCTGTATGTTAATATCCTCATCTCCAGAATGAGCTGGAGAAGGAAATGGCAACCCACTCCAGTATCTATGCCAAGAAAACCTCAAATGAGATCATGGAGAGTCAGATACAACTGAAAAGACTTAACAGCAACAACATTGTGAAGATAAGGGTCAAAGTATGAAGCATCAAAGAGTAGAGCCATCATGCTAACAGAGCTAGGAGAAGCCCAAGTTTATAGACTGGGTTGAGTATTAGATTCAGTAAACAACAGGAGAAGCTGGGCAACAAGATGTCAGAAGTGTTAGGAGAGATGAGGAAAAGCAAATCAAACTGTCTCGAGATACAGTGGGTCATCGAGGGAGAGTTTGCAACCATAGTAGATTGGTCCTCTGTGAAATATTTTCATGGCTAAATCACCAAAATGTCCACAACTACTAGTTACCAGAATCCATGCACTCTTTCCCCTCCCATGGTTGTCTCCTTATTGTCTATGCATGCTTGCTGGGGCACTGCCTGAAGAATATTCATAACAGTATCAGCACAGGAAGACTCAGGTTTCCCAGTCTGTCAGGTTAATACCCTTTCACTGACTTTCTAGTCAATGAAGTCAATGAAGACAAACTAGAGTTTGTCTAACTGGTACTAAATATTCAAGATCTGTCATAAAACTCTTCCTGTTCATCTATTTTGGCCAATAGAGGCAGAAGAGCTGAACGGTAAAGATTATCACACCTAGGCATACAAGGAGGCAATCAGGACCAATAGAGCATTCATGGATAGAAGATGATGTTGAGACTTGCAGAATGAAAAGTCTTTAGGTTTACCATCTTGCTGATGGCAAACGGCCTAACGGTATGATTTTTTAAATTGATAAGTGGGCAGAACAGAGCATTCACAGCTAGAATGAATCTGAAATTTCATTTAGTTCAATCCCCACATTTTTATAGATAAGGAAATTGAGGCCTGGAGAGATTAAGTGACTTGATCTGCAGTAAGTGGTATAGCTAGGGCTCAAACACATTCTTTAATTTCAAATCCAGTGTACTTTCCACTACACCATACCAAGATATTTATGTGATTCTCAACCAGAAGCTTTCCCTTGAGAGTCTTATATGGTTCTCTCTGATATGGATTCTTTGTCTGTTTGTAGGAAGATGCAGTTGCTTGAAGAGGAGCCTAAGTGTTCATCTATGCTGTATCTCGTTTAGTGAAGTAGCAGGTCATTACTTAGTGTGTAGAGGCAGAGAAAACACGACAGTGAAAGTTGTAGTTTGTAGAGAATTTAGTATTCTGAGTGAATGCAAGGATTAAAACACTAGAATTCTACCTTGCATGGCAGAGCAGGCAGGGTGAGTTTTTATACTCTGATGGTATGATTATGCAGCAATTAAGTAATTTCTTTAGAGTGCAATTAGTATATCTGGCCTGGCTCAATTGAGAGTGATAACTTGCAGAAAGGGGGAAACTTTAATTTCATAGTAATAAAGAATACAATCCAGAACAGAAAATTAAAGGAGAGACCAGTTTGGAAATAAGATATAAAGGCAAGCCATGGAACCCAACAAAATTCTGAAAAAAGAGATAGGCTGTCTCAATGACTAAGAGGTATCCGGAAAAAGCAGATGAAATGGAGTTGTTTTTTTCAGTAATTTATTACACAAAGGCAACTCTATATATGGGAGACAGATTCATATTACTAATTAATATCAATTCATTTCTACAACACTTTATAGTCTCCAAGGGTACTTTCTATCCAATAGATTTCCTACTTTATAGGTAAAGATACAGGTTTGGCAGGATGAAATGACTTATCTAAAGTCACCCAGTTAAATTTCGGAACTGGGAAATGAGCCCGAGACTTTTGACTCCAAGTCATGTTCTTTATACTATATCATGCTGCCGCTGCCACTGCTGCCACCTCTGCCTCTCTTGGTGACAGAGGTAAGTTCAGAGAAAATAGGGACTTGATAAGGTCAGTAAAAAGCCTAGGGGTATCATGCTCACAGGATATGGGCCTGGGAAAAACCTCCAACATTTTTACATAGTGGTAAACATGCTAGACACGTAGCAACCAGAAAAAACAAGTGATGGTAGTGCGAAGGATTTTAAGTACCACCGCCTGGCTGATACAGCTTTCTCTAAGGTCAATGTTATTTCAACTCCTAAATCCTCTTTCTAAAGAATTTATGCCTCTCAGCCCTCATCCTCTGTAAAACTGTTCACCACTCTCCTCCTAGACACTCTCTTCCCTTGGCTTCTGGGATATTGCTTTCTTACGGTTCTTCAACTACATCATGTCTGACCATTTCTTCTTCATCTCCTTTGCTGGATCATTATCTAAGTTCCATTCGTTGTGTGGACATCCACCAAGACACTTTCTCTTCTCTCTAGATCTTTCTTTTGAAGAACTTATCACTTCCTATAAGTTTAATTAACATCTCTAAACAGATGATACCAATCTAGATTTTTATATATAGCCCTTGTCTCTCCTCCCCTGAGAGCCAATTTTGCATCAACAATTGTCTACTGGAAATTTCAAAATGGATGTCCCACAGGAACCTCAAACTGAACATGTATAAAAGAGAACTCTCAATATATCCCCCCAAATCCACCTCCCTTCTAAATTTCCCCATTTCTATTGATTCAAGTTCATACCTGGCTCTTCAATCTCCCTCATCTGACACAGCCAATAAATTAAGTCCTGTCAATCTTATTTCCATAACTGCCAAAATGACATTCTTCTAAAGTATAGAGCTGAGCAAATTATTCCTTTAATTCTACAATCAAATACAATTTCATATATTTGGTATTTAAAGACTTTCAAAACCTAGCTTCAACCTACCTTTCCAGAAATAGTATCCATTACTCACCATCATGAATTCTACTATCTAGCCAAACTAGCCTTCTTGCTGTCCCTCATACATTCTACATCCTGTGATTATACACAAACTATCTCCCATATCTGAAATTCAGAATTCCCTCCCCACCTCCACTTCTTAAGAATCCTATTCTTTGTTCCTTTCAATACTCAACTCAAATGCCTTTCCTCATATCCCCATCTAGCTAGTGTTTCTTTCACTGAAATTTTCTCATGAATACTTATGTGTATATGCTACTTCTCTGGATTAAAATGCAAGCTCCTTGAGGGTAGGACTGCATCATTTTTGCTTTGTTTCACCAGTGCCCAGCATAGCACCTGGCATACAACAGGCACTTAATAAATGCCTGTTGGTTGACAAATGGCACCACAATCCTTTTAGTCACCTAGGTTCACAACTTTACAGTCATTTTTGGTCTCCCTCAATTTTTGTATTTAATCAACTGCCAGATCTTGATTTTACCTCCACATCACACATTGCATCTATTTCCTTTTGTCTACTCACACAACCTTCACCCTAATTTAGGTTCTCATCGTCTCCATCCCGGACTATTACAACAATCTTCTAATTAGTCTGCCTGCCTCCAGTCTCTTCACAAAACTGCTACCCCTAAAACACAGATCTACGTCACCTCCCACTCAAAAAAATCTTCAATGGCTCCTTTATGCCTTTAGTGAAAATACAAAATTTTCAAACTGACGTTCAGAGTTCTCCACAATACAAGTCCTGTCTTAGGTTTATTTTATCCCCCAATTGGCCCACTAGCTATTTACCATTCATGAAATTTTATCTCCTGCCTCCATGGCTCTGTGCTAGTATTCTCCTATGTCTAAAATGCATTTTCTCTTCAATTTTACCTTGTAAAATCTCTGGCTTTTTTCCAAAGACTGTTTAGGTATCACTTCCTCCAGGGGGCTTTTCCTCATCTCTTTGCTTAGTAACACTCTCTCCTTTTAAATTACTCTATATTTATTCTTTGTATAAATGTTGTATTCCCCAGTAGAATGTAAGTACCTCGAGGGTAGGCATCTCTTTGTATCTTTACTGTCCAGAGTCTTACACAGGGCAAGCATTTAAGGAATGTTTGTGAAATCAAACTGACCAATACTCATATGGCCATAACATGACAAAATAATTCCATCCATGCTTCCTCCCAAGTCAGGTAGAAGGAATATTTGCAGAAGCGTGTTGGCTACTGAAGCTACTCTTCAGTAGCCAGAACTGAGTTTTCTTATGCACTTGATTATTGGGGTCATGATGCTGCTAGAGGTGAAAAATATTAACAATGTCCAGTCAGTACTAGGTGGTAACAAACACCTCCACTCACAAGAATAACCTATAGTGAATGACTGAGGGCCTCTCATATTTTAGCTTTTGTGTAAAATTAATGGCTTACATGTTCAGACACGCAAAAATGGTAAGAGAGATGAAAGATTACTAGGAAAAAAACAAGTGCATACTTGGTACTGGTTTACTTTACTAATGGCCTATCAATGTTTATGGTTTTTAGAGCCAGTTCATACAATTCCTAGATATTAGGCTTCTATGTAGGTGACTCCACTTAGATGATTTTTCTGAGTTTCTTCTCTCTGCCAGTGACAATTTTTAGAAGCACATACCCAAGCAGGCTAAGCTGGATTGAGGGAACATGGGAAGAATGTCACATTTAATCAGAATCGGCTAAGCAGAGATTACAAGTGAGAAGCAACTTGTATGTCGAATGATATAGGGCCACTCTGCTGGGCAAGAACGGATGAAAGGGAAAGAAGCAAGCAGTGGGTCAATGTGCAAAGCTGGGGACCCCAACTTGAGAGTCAGAGGGAAAATTCATCATCCTCCTGAAGAGAGCAAAAACAAGAATCCAGGATTATAGGCTAGATTGACTATCACATTCTGCAGCACAAGTTGATCTGAATGTACCTTCCTCCTACTGTCAGTTCATTGCCCATCTGTAGTGCTAAAATATATTTACCCAGCACATTATCATCCACAACTAAAAACATCTAAAGGACCTCACCCTCTTCCATTTGGACCCTGCCTAGTAGGTCCTGCACAATAGTGGCAAACACCTTTGGCAAGCAAGGTTCTGTCTCATGTTTCACTTGATATTGGTAATCAGAGATCAATGAACAAAACTTATCTCTGTGGCAGAATATTGTACCATCTTTACATATCCATAAGATACTTTGTAGAACGTTTATTACATTTTGGTCTATCAGGTCAATTTTTTTTTCTAATCACACACACATAGTATCTTGTGCCGCTAAACCTTTCAGTCAACAGTTACAATTGTGCAAATATAATCTGCTATAAAAATCATCTGTGAAGTTCTATCTATTTCCTTTTCATTTTTTATCAAGGACGCCCTTGATATCTGTGTAGAACATTCTCAAAATGTAGAATTTGTAGAAATGAAAGACTAGGCATATGGGTCAATAATTGCTACTGTCTTTTCAATCACATTCTTTGGTATCAATAACACTGTCTGTTATCTTTCCAAACTGTTTGACATCTCTACCTCTGAGACATATGGAAAATCACTCCCATAACTGTTTTTAAATGGGGGGAGAGAAGGGTAAAGGAAGAAGTGAAGATACTTGATCTGGCCTGGCCACTCTTCCTGGCTTATCTTCTTAAGGACTATTTCTACTTCTTATATAGCACAAACAGTATCAAGGCAATACAGATTCAAACGTGGTAGTTCCAGTGTCTATAATGAGAATAGATTATATAAACACAGAAGGTGAAATTTTTTTTGTCCTTTTGTTGATCTCCTTCCAGTTTCATCTGTAAATGTCCTAAGATTATCTGATTCAGTCTGGTCTCATGCTAATCTTTCTACAAAAATTTTCCCCCCTTCACTGCTTTTTACTACTTCTAATACTATACAATCAGCCTTTAGAATATCTTACAAATAGTTTGTCTTCTAAAATGATGCTGTCTTTGACTGCGGGATCTCTCTGTTTGAGAAGAGGATCAGTTGTGGGTGATTTTAATGCTTTTTTGGACTCCTTGTTGTGATGGCTGCTTTAAACCAGTTATACTTCTAAGAGATATGGTGATAGTCAAAGTTATCTTTATCAATTTCCCATGTTTGGGCGTCAAAAAACCACTTAAAATGTGTCTGGTCAGAGCCATTGTAAATTATATTTTTTCTTACATTTATCCTTTCTTCTAGTTTGGTGTTGATTTTTACTTTTGTTCTAATTAATCAATGGTATGCACAAAAATAGCTGATTCATAAATAACTCCCATATCAGGAACAAGTTATTTCCTGTCTGTTGAAAATCAATGATACTTTGTGATGCTTTTTGATGGTAATCATGTTTAGTTCTTTCTGTCTCTCTTCTTGAAGCGATTATTCTTGATATATTGGCATGGGTCTTAAGTAGTCAGTCATTGAGCATTTATTAAGCACCTATTATGTTCCATGCCACTATGTTAAGCACTGAGGATACAAAGAAAGGTAAAAGTCCCTGCTCTTGAAGAAATAAAACATTTTGAGCACTTACTGTGTGTTAGGTACTATGCTGAGTGCTGGGGACACAAATAAAAGCAAGCCCAACAGTCCCTACCTTGAAAGAGCTTTTATTCTAATGGAAGAAGACAACACATAAAGGGGAGCTGGAAAGCAAAGGGGTGGGGGTACCTGTAGCACAGAGATAATGTAACTGGAGAAAAAGACAGTATGAGGTGAAGCACAGCTGGAGTTCTACCTAGGTGGTCCTAGGGAGCGAATCACTAATCTGGACAGGAGGGCCTCAGGATGGAGGGTGTCAATGCAGCCAGTGAGGAAAGAAGAGTCAAGCCACGATACCAACCTTTGGCCTCTTTTCAATTCCTTAATCATGAAATCTATTTTCTAGCATTTTTCACCATTGTTTCCTGTGCTCATCTTTGCAATGTAGTCAACCAGGATCAAAGTATATGTTAACTTAGCTCGGAGAACCTTGTTTAGTTTAAACATTCACAGAATTTCTCTACTTCTTTGTCCTCTTCAATATGCAATGCTGGTGTATACATATACACTCCAGTTATTCTCATGTTGGTATTTTTGCTTATATTCACTGTGAACAATACAAGGCAAGGTGACTAAGCATGTCACGAAATTATGTTTCTTGTTGCTTCTGGGTGCACAATGAAACCAAAATTCATCAACACCTTTATTTGCCTTATTAAGAACCTATAAGCTATCTTTCCACTGAGGTGCAACATTTTTTGTCTTCTGTTTTCATTTATAGGGAGAATATTGAAATTGATGTGTCTAAATTTTTCACTGGACAAAGATCTCACATTTAGAGTGCTAAGAGTTAAATTAAAATTTAACATGCAGTCTACATACTATGATTTTAAGCACCTTGTGCTTCACTCTTTGCCACTCTCCCACTCTCACTGCAGAAGCAATACACAACATACACAATCAAGGGCCATTCTGCATTACAATGATTCACAGGCTGCCAGAGCCAAACAATTTCTTGCCTGGCCATTTAATTATTTGTGATTAGTTCTGTGAACTTAACTAGGCTGGTCCTGGAACAGCCAGCTTAGGAAAGTTTGTTACTAGAAACATATTTGAAGACTTTCCACTGAGGGTGAATCTATCAATGCCCACTGCTGGCCTTCAAAAACTACAGCATCATATCCAAGTTATGGTGAGGCACTACAGTTGGACTCTTGTAAAGGGACTATGATTCAATTTTTTTTTAACAGAGCAGTTCTGAGTACAGACATTAACTAAAAGTTTTTTTTAATGACTAAATATATTATGTATCAATTACTCACTTAACGAATTTAATAGAATAGGTGGGCATGACTTTTTCTTAGGAGAAATGTGGCTACTGAGCCCCTGCCCCAAAAAGATTATGTTTACTTCTTTTTGTAGTTTTATCTAGTCTGCCCAACATAGAAATAAAGACTCTTTGTTCTGTAGTTAGTTCAGTGTCCATAACCATTCTCATGAATGTTCTGTCCAAGAGTTCCTATTTTACTTTTAAGTGACTTCAAAATTCTCAGACACATTCATAATGAAATGTTAGCCCCGGGTAGCAGAAGGAATTTGGAGTCAGAGGTCATGGGGTTCTTGTCTCCACTCTACTACTATCTGTGAGGCACAAATCACCACTTTTTTGAGTCTTGGTTGCCTCATCAGTAAAGAGTGCATTGTACTAAATTATTTCTAAGGTATCTTTCAGCTCTAAATCTTATCATAATTACTGTCTTATCATTGTGGCAGATATTATCTATACTGCTAACAGATGTATAAAATATTAGTAATTCTATGTAATTCACTGAATTAGACTGCTAGAGATAGAAAAAATCTTAACGAACATCTAATCCAAACTCTCCTGTCCCTATACTATGAGATAATAAAACTAAGGTCCACAAAGGTCAAATGACTTGTTTAAGGTAACAGATGCAAGTGTGGCAGAGCTAAGGCTTGTGCCTAGTACTATTTCCACTATAACATCCTGGAAGCACACAGACTGTGAGGCACCAAAAGATTCTGGGGAAAGGAGGTGGAACTGGATAGTTGTGTCATGTTCAACTCATTAGGTTCAGGGAACATTTTCATTATTCAGTTCTGCAAATATATTAAAGCTAGATGTAAGCATCCCAGAACCTGATACATATGCAACATGAACTTAAATAATGCAACCACTTCAGAGGATTCACTGTTTGCCACTGGGTCCTAACCAATTCCAAATGAGGAAAATGAGGCTCAGACAGGTGAAATGGTTTGTTCAAGGGAACAGTGGGACAACCATTAAGAGGCATAGGTTTTTAAACAGGAAAAGAAAACTGATGGAGTCCTGACAGGAATAATATTTAAGGAAGGCTGGGCATAAAGGCAGTATAATAAGTATAATAAGAACAGGTATTAGGTCAAGAAATGAAAAAGCTGAACTTCACCCATGGACAGAATCAGCCTTTACAACAAGCCAAGTAAGTGCATTTTAGGTAAATCAACCCAGGCAGAAAGAAATCAAACTGGGTGAGAACAGTTTTTCTTGAACCAGGACCCTCCATGAAAATGGCGGAGTCTGAAATTCGTCTTTGTGAGCCTGAAAAGCTGAGAAGAATCTTTGTGTTCAGAAAGACAAATACCATCCTCAGCCACATTCCTCAGATGGGTTTAGATAGGGATCATCCAATAATGTTCACAATCTGGAGTTATATTTTACTCTTCTTCCTCATCTTTCACATCCAATCAGGTTATCAGGTTTCATCACTTGACTCAGAAACACACACCAAATTCATTCCCTTGTCTACTCCTACCACTATTGTCCTGGAAGAGGCCCTCATTACCACCCATTCAGATTGCTACAATAACTTCCTTTACTGGCCTAGCCACCTCCAATCATGCATCTTTTACGTTACTGTCAAACTAATTTTTCTTGTATACAGAGATAGTCATATAATTCCTCTGTTCAAAAATTTTCAGTGGCTCTTTATTGCCTGCCAAATTCAAATTTCTTTTCCTGGGATTCAAAAAGTTTCGCATTTTAGCACAACTCTACCCTTCTTTAACAACAACAAAAAACAAAAAGTTTTATTAATGATCTTTTAAAAAATACTATAGTCATTTCCCAATGACTTTGCCCTTCACCAACAGAATCATCCCTTGGAACAACTGAGTCAAGCAAACAAATATTCTAGTCATATCTGAAAATGAACCATATTTTCATTCTGGGCCTAAAGACCATTATGTGTTTGTAGACAAGAGGGAGGCATGTTTCATCATCAGTCTTTTGATCATTTTTACTGATCAGAGATCTGCCCTTCAATATTATTTTACTCTCACCTTACCTTTCCAACCTTATCTGACAATATCTCCTTTAATACACTCTACCAACCCAACAACTAATCTCTATGGAATGTTTCATGGGTCTCCACTCCATCTGCATGCTTCTGTTTATAATGCTCTCTTATCTCTGGAATTCCTTCCTTTTCCCTAACGAATATCATCTATTCTTTAAAGTTCAACTCAAATGTTACATCCTCCAGCAAAGCTTCTGCTCTTCTCTCCCCACCTGGTCTATGACTTTATCCCTTAGATCTACCAGAGCACTGTAATTTATACCTCACAAAAGCGCTTCTTCTGTTGTATATGTGCATGTGCTTTATACTGCATATTATTTCTGTCTATAATTATTTATATTCCTCAGTAGATTCTAAGCTCTGTAAGAGCAGGGGCTGTGTTTAATCAAAATTTTGTATATTCTCTAGCAATCAGCAATGTTCCATACATAGAATATTTAATAAATGAATAAGATTTTGGGGTAATTGGTCATTTAGGACTATTAATACAAGTTGTATCTAGATTACATTTAGTTTTGTATAAAATTACTGTGTATAGACCTATACAGGTTTATTTTTGCTATAATTATTTAGTAATGTTAGTTAAATCCTACTGTCTCACATACATGAAGAGAAGGAACTAACCAATCCACATCAAACTATAACTTGCACAACTTTCACAGCTGAAAATGATGGGGGTGTTCTAACAAGGCAGGACAGACAGTTATGGTCTATGCCTATACAAATTGTTGACCTTGAACTTTCTTCCTGCCTTCATCAGCAGACCTAAAGATCCGGTGACACTAGCCTCCTTGCTATTCCACAACCAAGACACTCCATCTCTGGACTCTGTATTTTCTCTAGATGTGACTGGCACATAACAGGTGCTTACTGACTAATCAACTACTCTGTCTGGACTTATTACCTAATAGTTAGCCGAATTCCACCTTCTCATACTTTACCCATTATTTTGATACTGAATTGCCTTCCCCAAACTCACCTGTTCATTCCCTTGTTCCCATCACCTAGAACCCTACGCACCAATGTCTCATTCTACCATTATTATTGTTAATCTCTATCAGCTGGTTACTTCTCTGGTGCCTTCAAACACAGTCTTCCAAATTCCCCCCCCAAAAAAAAGTTCTAACATGTTCAATAGTTATCATCCTGTATTTTCCCCCTTTCAGCTAAACTCCTTGAAAAAGAAATCTATCACTAGAGCTTCTGCTTCCTCTGCTCTATCTTCCAAATCTTGGCAATTTGGCTTCCCAACCTCATTATTCACCAGAAACTGCTTTCTCAAAAGTTACCAATGCTCTCTTAACTGCCCAATACAATGACCTTTCCTAATCGTCATCCTTCTTGAACTTTCTGTAGCATACGACATTAGTGACCACCTCCTCCTCCTGAATAACCTCTTTTCTTTGGATTTTCTCAACTCTGTTTTCTTTAGATTCTCCACTTGTATGAATATTTCTTCTCTTTGGCTGTATATTCATCCCGCTCGCTGTAGGTATCATCCAAGGCTCTGAGCTGGGCCACCTTCTCTTCTCTCTCTATACTCTCATTTGGTCAGAAAATACAGGTTCAGTTATTCTCTTTATATAGCTTAATTCCAGATCTATATTTATCTGGCCCTTAGTACTCTACTCAATTTTAGCCCTGTATTTATGAACTCACCATTGTGTATTTCAAACTGGATGATCTATAAGCATTTTAAACTCAGTATGTCTAAAACAGAACTCATTATTTCCCCTCAAACTCTCTCTCTCTTGTGAATGTCCCTAGTACTGTCAGGTACTTCCTTCCAGTCACCCAGGTTCCAAACCTCAGTGTTCTTTCTTTCTCCCCTCTCCCCTGCATTTTCTAATCAGTAGGCAAATCTCATAATTGTGTTTGCTACAACATTTCTCACATACATCCCTTTCTCTCCACTGATACAAGCCATCACTCTAGCTCAGGTACTTACCTGCTGCTCACTCTATTGGCTTAGCCTTTTAATTGGGCTCCCTGTCTCAAAACTGTCCCCACTCCAATCCTTCCTTCAACTCAGCTGCCAAGATGATTTTCCTAAAGTACAGGTGCCATGGCAGTTTCCTATGCTCAATAAACTCCAAAGGCTCCCTACTACTGCAAAGACCAAATGATTCTTTGTAACCTTACCTCTTCCTACCTTTCTAATCGTCTTATATTCTACTGCCAAATATAACAAATCCAAGAAAAAAGAGGAAATGAAGAATGTAAAGATTATCCCAAATCTGCAGTCAGTCTTGGCCAAAAAGAGATTTTTTTGTTGTTGTTGGCACTAAAGATGGATAAAATTTAGGGTCTCTCCTGTTAAGTCACTGATTCTAGAAACAAAACAACCCTCAACAAAAGAAACAGGCTGAAAAGAATAAAAGATTTCACTGTGTGAGGGGAACATCCAGTTAAGAGTAAACACTCTTAAAAGTTCACTTCATGTTACCCTTTCCTTCCTTTTTGATACTGGCTTCAGTTAGGCCAATTGCAGCTCTTTTGAAGATATCAGGTGAAAGGTATTTTACCACGTTTCAGATCTGTATGTGATTCTAATAGCCTTTACGTTACTGCCAGAGATTCTTGACTGTAACCATATCCACTTTGCTTCATCTTTGCTAGTCAGGGTACCACAATGCTCCCAAGCAGCAATATTACCTTGAATGTCTATTAAGGTTTTCAAATCCACATCCCAAATTCTAAGTCCAAAATGCCCTCCTGGTCCTTACTGTTAGAGATTGTGTAAAATGGAATCGTCTCTCTACTCTGGAATCATTGGGTAACTTGAAAATGATCTTCACGCTTTCAGGATCATCAGGGGGTGGCTCAGGTGGCAGGCACTCTGACTTTCGCTCCTTCTCTTCCTGTAGATTCTGGGAAGAAAAAGGGCAAAGGTTAGTCCTCAGTCAAAGGCCATTCAGAATGAAGGACCAAAAGAACATGATGACGGAGTCAGAAGAAATTAAATATTTAAGGTTATTTTAACAAAAGTCGTGAATATTTGCTTATATTCATAAGTTATTGCCCAAATTTAGCTCTTAATTACTATGGAAGTATATAGTACTTTGTTACAAAATATTGAGAAATAATATTTTGATAGTGTTCTAGTCTGAGATTCTTGGTTTTGTTTCAAAGACCCAATTAATCTTTCTTAAATAGAAGACTTAATCATCTTCAGAGAAAATATACTAATTTCTTGAAACTAAGATTATTGGAATTTGTCATGTTTATAGTAACTAAACCGAGTGGGAATTTCTTTTTGTTTAATCTGATCAAAACAGGCCATCTATTCACCTTTGGCTAACAACAGGGAAATGCTTACAGAGTGGTTAAAGAGGAAGTGACTGGTTTCACAAAGGTGTTTTCTCCAAGGACAGCATTACTATTGTTCTGTTTGGTAAATTTAGTAAAAAACAAAATGAAACAAAAAGATCTAAACTAAAATTAAGTTCCCTTATTTTATTTTGTTCTAAACTTGTTTTTTGTTTGATTATTATAAAATATGAATTAAAACTGCTTGGGTCAGAGCAGAGCAGAGCAGAACAGAGCCCAGCGTGGGCAGCGCGGACCAACCAGACCAGAAGCCAGGCATGGAGGGGAGTGGGGGGGAGGGTAGAAATGGGGAGAAAATTTGTAATTCAAACTCTTGTGAAAATCAATGCTGAAAACTAAATATATTAAAAAAATTTTAAAAAACTGCTTGGGTCAAGATATAGAAACTTTTTAAACACAATCAGAAAACAGTCTTTTTAGACAAATAAAGGCAGACTTAAATAACTGGAGAAATATTAATTACTGATGGACAGGCTGGACCAATATAATAAAAATGACAATGCTACCTAAATTCATTTACTTATTCAGTGCCATACCAATCAAACTACCAGAGGACTAATTTATAGAGCTAGAAAAAAAATTATAAAATTTATCCGGAGGAGCAAAAGGTTAATAATATCAAGGAAACTGATGATAAAAAAAAAAAAGATAGAGAAGAAAGGGGGTCTAGAAGTACCTGATCTCAAACTAAAGTGTAAGGTCATAGCTGTCAAAACAATCTGGTACTTGGTAAGAAATAGAAAGGATGCTCATTGGAACAAACTAAGTACATAATATACATAAGCAAATGAGCACAGTAACCCAATGTTTGGTAAACCCAAAGATTCACGTTATTGGAGCAAGAACATACTTTCTGAGAAAAACTGCAGGGAAAATTGGAAATTGGTCTGGTAGAAACCAGGCATAGACCAACATCTCAATATATACCAAGAAGCTGAAAAAAGGCATGTAATTTAGACATGGTAAGCAAATTATAAGAAGAAATTACTTGTCAGATCTATGGATACGAGTAGAGTTCATGATCAAACAAGCTTTAGGATCACAAGAGGTAAAAAAGAACAATTATGATTACATAAAATTAAAATTTTTTTCTGTACAAACAAAACCAATGCACCTAAAATTAGAAGACAAACAGGAAATTGTAGGAAAAAATCTTTGCAGAAAACTTTGCTGATAAAGATCTCATTTCTGATATATGGGGAACTGAGTCAAATTTACAAGAAAAAGCCATTGTCAAAGTAAAAGTCAAAGGATATAAATAAGCAGTTTTTAGAGGAAGAAATCCAAGCTATCAATAGCCACATGAAAAAATACTCCAAATCATTATTGGAGAAATGCAAATTAAAACAACTTTGAGATACATCTCACACGCATCCGATTGGCTAAGATGACTAAAAGGGAAAATGACAAATGCTGGAAGGAATGTGGGAAAATAGGTTCTTTACTGAACTCTTGGCAGAACTGTGAACTAGTCCAACTATTCTGGAAAACAATTTGGAACTAGGCCCAAAAAGCTATTAAACTCTGCATACTCTCTGACCTAGAAATTCCACTACCAAGCTATTGCCAAAGCCATCAGATTTCACTTTTGCAACATATGTTGTATATACCCCCTTCTCTCCTCTAAAAATGCTGCCACCATTCTAGTACAGGCCCTCATTACCTTATGACTGGAGTATGCTCTTCCTCCTTTGCTTCAACTACTGACCTTCTGGGCTTCCTTTAAGAGCCAACTAAAAGCACATCTTTTACTGAAAGCCTTCCTCAATTACTCCTAATTCTAGTGGCTTTACTCCATTAATTATTTCCTATTTATCCTGTATATAGCTTGTTTTGTATATATTTGCTTGCACGTTGTCTCCATCATTAGACTGTAAGCTCCTTTAGGCAGAGACTGTCTTTTGTCCCTTTTTGAATCACCGGCATTTAGCACAGTGCCTGGCATATACAGTAGGCACTTAATAAATGTTTACTGATTACTAATTGGAATATTATTGTGCTGTAAGAAATGATGGAGGGGATGGTTTCATAAAAATTCAGGAAGACTTACGTAAACTTATATAGCAAAGTGAGCAGAACCAGGAAAACAATTTATGCAGTAACAGCCACATTGTAACTCTGATCAAGACAACGACCAACCACAATTCCAAAAGACTCATGCTATCCACCTCCAGATGTAAGACTCAGAGTAGCAAATGAAGCATAATTTCTTCTCTTTCTTTTAAAGTTTTGTCTGAACATGACCAATGTGGGAATTTGTTTTGCATAAGTGCACATATTTGCAATGGGCTGTGTTTTTCTGGTCTTTTGAGCGAGTAGAGGAGGGATATGGGATGGAAGAGTGGAAAGAATCTGGAGTTGAAAATAAAACTGAATTCAAAAAGAAGGAATGAAAAGAAGGGAATGGAATGAAGGCAAAGGGAGGGGAGGGAGGAAGGAAGGAAAAAAAGAAAGACAGATTGCTTGGTCAAAGAGAATTCTAATTAGCAAGGGAACTTCTCCCCAAATGGAAATTCTTATCTATTAATAAACTGTCTCTGAGAGACTTTGGCTAAAACACAGAGTACAGAGTTTTTCTTCCTGTTTCTTCGCTGTTAATGAATAGAAAGCAAATGATTTGAGACATCAGAGCATGAAATGAGAGTACATGAACACAGCCTAGTTGTCTATACTTAGCTCCTAGGACTTTAAAAGCAGTTACCATTTTGCCTTATTGTGGAGTTTATTGAGTAGATGGGTGACATGGTTAGACCTGCACTTTAGGAAAATCACTTTAGTGGCTGAATGGAAGATGGACTGGAGCAAAGAATGAATTGAGGAAGACAGACCCAGCAGCTGTGAGGTGATGAAGGCTTTCATTAGTTGTGGCAGTGTCAAAGGAGAGAAGGGGGCATACCTGAAAAATGTTGCAAAGGTGAAATCAATAGGCGTTGGCAACAGCTTAAATATAGGAATGAGTGATAGTGAAGAATCCAGGATGACTCCTAAGTTGTGAGTCTGAAGAACTGGGAGGATGGTAATAGGGAATGTAGGAGAGGAAAGTTTAGGAGAAAAGATAATGAGTTCTATTTTGGACTTATTGAATTTAAGATGTCTACTAGAAATCCAGTAATATGAGTACTGATAGGCACTATATCAAGTGGGTTAAGCTTCATAGGCCCAGAGACTTATGTTGGTCAGAAGACGACAAGCCTATCTAAGGGAGGACATGCTTATCACTAAAGGATCTGCCTCTAGTAGATGAATTTTTTCAGCCACAGCAACTGATGAAACCATCTAAGATGTGAAGGAAGTACCAACACTGACACAATGTTCTGATGTATTACACTATAGTATTAGAAGCAAGAGCATGAAGGTTTCTTACCCGTCGCCGCCTCTCTTCTGCCATTTTCTGTTGTTGTACTTCTTCCTCCTTTTGTCGCTTCCGCTCACGCTCCTCTTGCTTCTTCCGTTCTTTCTCCTGGTCAGCTCGGAGGGAGGCCAAGTAGGCTTCATCTTGTTGCTGCCTTAGCACCTGGGTCTGGTTTCTCTCTTCCCTGCAGATATGCCAAAAGGCATATTCAATCAATCAATGAACGAGTACTCCATCAGTGCCTACTATGGGCTAAGTGCTGAGGGCATGAGCAAAGACAATCAAGCAATCTCAACTTGCAAGGAGCTTGCATTTTAACAGATACACACATGTGTATGTGTGTGTGTGTGTGTGTGTGTGTGTGTGTGTGTGTGTGTGTGATACATGTGCATATATAGCATAAATATAAAGTGAGACAACAGAAAATAGTTAAGCAGAAGGTGGTTTGAAAAGCAGGACAGTACTGGCTGGTGAGAGGACAAGAACAAGGTGTACAAGATGTCTGAGCTGCATCTAAGGAAGTGAGGGGTGCTATGAGGTGGGAGGTGGGGAGAAATCTACATTCTAGGCATAGGGGACACTGATACTGAGTAAAAGAAGAGTAATCTTAATTAGAATACATTTCCAAAACATTCTTAAAAGAATATTTCATGCCACCACATGAATCATAAAAACTGACTATAGCCTAATACCAAACAATTTTTTTTACATGTCTCCTATGCCAAGCATTGCACAAAACACTGGGAATATAAAGACAAAAAAGAAATAGTTCCTGCACTGAAGGAGCATACACTCTATAAGGAGAAATAACATACATAGCATGTACATATGTAAATATGCACAAAAGAGGCAATATATGAATTGCTCAGTCATTTATGTAGAGAAGGCAGCAGGGTCTTTAATAGTACTCAAGTACTTCAACAGTAAGCAAGTAGCCAACATTTGCCATACACTTATGTGGCCTAAAAGGATCTCTGTAATAGCTGGACCACATGGGGTTAACTAGTACCTCTCCAAGCGTTCAGAAACCAGGTATGTCTGGTTTGCATCCATGATGAATGTCAGTTGGTTAATGAGATCATCAGGTTGAATGAGACCTTCTAACCGCCCGACCACAGTCATTCTCCGATCTTTCAACATGATCATAGCTAGGAATGGATATGTATTTTCTCGCAAAGCTTGGGACACTGGAGGAGACCAAAGAGAACAGGATACAATTTTCAAAGCACTGCCACAAGTATTATCATTTAATCCTCACAACACTGTGAGACAGGGAGGGTAGAATTTATTTTATAGATGTAGAAACTGAGGCTCAGACAACTTCAGTCATTTGCTCAAAGTCACATGGCTACTGGAGCTAAAGCTAGAGCTTGAGTGTAACCAAGACCACTCTGAAATAAACAAAGCAGCAAATAATTAACTTTAAAGTATAGCATTCCATCCAAGCTCTTAAATGAACTTTGATCCCCTCCTATACACTACAAGTTGAAGCAGAATCTTGGTGAAACCTCTTTGCTTAGTTCTCAAGAGGAGAGATGACACCATTGTTCAATTAATGAAAGTGATTTCTGCTCAAATAAGAAAGGAGTCTAACAGATTAGAAAGCGATGGTTTCTCTGTTTATACAGATCCTGATAAGACAGTATTCCTGGCAGAGATTTAGATATGTGTAAATATTTAAGCTTCAGAACCAAGCAACTGGCTAGAAGAGCAGTATTCAGGCTCTAGGTTCTGTTTAATGACTGAAAAGAGCTTTAGGTAAAAAAAAAAAACTATATCTTTCCTCCAAAAGTTCATCTTCATACATATTTCATTATAAGAAATGGACTCTGAATAACAAAACTACTTCCACATCATGGCTGATGTCCCTATGACAATACTCAAGTAACTCAATTACAACAAGCCCTTTACAACAACCAATTCTCTAGAACTAAGGATCTCTCTTACTTACTATAAACTTACTATACTTACTTACTATAAACACTGTTAATATTCTCACACCTCAGTGATTTTGAATTTTGAATATATTGCTATCCGATCTCATTTTATTGTCACAACAATCACGGGACCTAAGTGGGAAAGGTACCATGCCCTATTTGATAGAAGAGAAACCTAAGGCACAAGAAGTCTGGGTGCAAATGGCAGAACCAGCACCAGAGCCCAGGCCTCCAGACTTCCATATCTATATGCTTTCTACATGACAATACTGTAGCTGATTGTGTGCTTTGACTTGGCAGCACCCTTCAAACTGTGATTGCTGCATCACTAACAATGGACCATAGGTACCTCCTTGCCAGCTTGCACCCACTCTTCCATCTCCATTTGCACTAAATTTGCTCACAGTGTATGAAGAACATAAGTGTTCCTTAATGTTTGGTGTTGAACGGAATTCCAGGTTCAGGCAACATCACAAACTGTATCATTGATTCAACCTATGGGACAAGTTGGTCAGTATTTGAATTGTTATTTACATTTTCTGACGTAGGGATTTCTTCAATGTTAAGAATTCTAGATGAGGAAACTGCCTGTACTAATGCAGATCAGCACCTTCCTTGCAACTTAATGTCTTAGAGAACTGCCTAGACCACCAAGAAGTTAACTAACTTGCCCAGGATGACTCAGCCAGTCTATGTGAGAGGTAGAATTTGAACACAAGTCTTCCTTAGTCCAAAATTAATTCTCTATCCATTATGCTACTCTGCCTTTTTGAAATGTAATTACAGAACAAATTTCCTAAGAAAGCTGATCCACTGTGGTAGCACATTCCACTTTTTATCTCTTTATAACTACGTAGTATCAGCAAATTAGTTCAATGTTCTCCTGAAATCTCTTCTGTAATAATGTCTTATACTGAACCCCTGGCCCAGAGGTTGAATCAGTGAAACAACAATGCAGGAAAAACTATCATTAAAAATTCTATTAAGAAACCAATCCTGCTTGCTCAGGGTAATCACCATCACTGTTTAGGAATGGAGCAGTTTTGCTTTCACTGGGCATGACTATAATTTCAAAACAATCTCTCAGTGATAATAAGCACAGTACCTTGCATATAGCAGGTGCTTAACAAATGGCTGTTGGATGAAAGAATCAGTCAGAAAAAATTATTCCATCCATCCATTCATTTTAACTTGTATTATGAATAACACATAAAAGTGTAACCTCTGAAATCTACAGGAAAATGAAATTTTCCAACTGCCAAATGTTTTATTTTATGGGATCCTGTGGTATCAGCACCTTTAAGAATAGTCAATCTGTCATAATTCTCTTTAAACAAAGAGGAAAACATTTCCTTGGCATCAGTCTGAGCAGAAATTAGCAAACATTATCAAAACGGACCTGTCTTACTAGTGGAAAAACCGTATTGAATATCAAGTACTATGAAAAAACCATAAAATTATTCTACAGCGCCATGATTTGATGCCTACGTAACAATAAACATCCTACTATTGTCTTAGTTTGAAATACCAAAAGCGCAACTTCTGAAAATATATCCAGTGTGGTCAATTCTATCTACTTAGACAAAACTACATATTTTTGATAAGTATCATGGCAGAGATAAGAGCACTCGCAGCACTATTTACATTTCACTCATATAGAACATGGTCTGGGTCTTCTAATTTAGGTAGGTGAATCACATGGCATTTTAGGAAAGCCAGAAAGAATTTCAAACAGCTGTCATTTCTTCAGTCCCTGGATATCACAGAGGGTAGATGTACTAATACTGTACCGACCCAGCATTAACAGTGCTTCCCCTTGCCAAATCATACAGTAGTACACTTTTCTCTTTTAAGATTATTTTAATCTTCATACATTTTTACTAAAATAAAAAAAAAGATTGGAACTTATACTGAAGAATGGCTTGATGCTTCCAACTGTTGTTGCTGCTTGTATCAGTCAGTATCAGATATGGTGCTATGTAGTATAACAGCTTTTTGTCACTGCAGAGATTTCTCATGCCTTCAAATACTTGCACTGAAGTACAGGTGGCTGGCTATTCCTCCCACAGAAACACTAGTGCTGTCCCATGTTTTCAAGGATTATAGTAATGAGGAACAGGTGGGTTGTCTGCCATTCCGGATAAGTTATTCTACCTTCTGCCTCTTCACTGCTAACTCTTTTCTTTGCATCTTGTCAGAGCATCTGCTGATTTTCACTGTTCTTTTCCCTTCTCTTTTCTGCTTTTGAAATTTGCTTTTCTATACTCTGTTCCTTTTTCCATACTTCTCAAGTTTTCTATGAACACCAAAAGCTAATCATTGTACTTTTCTCCTTTACTGATAAGGTTGATAGGTCAATCAACTACGAAATACTGGATGCAATTTTTGGCTCTTCTCAGCTGTAATTTTTGTTGTTGGGTGCTCAGGGGCTGCTTTGTCCCTAAAGCAGTGTAACATTCCTTGAATCATCCAGATTTTATTATAATAAGAATTTCATCTGTATTTGCTCATTTGGTTTAAAAGGAAAAAATTTTATGGACAGATTTAGTGACTTGGTTTTGTACTCAGCTCTTAAGAGATTCAGCCTTGTTCTCCTAGGCCTCAGGAAGCCACAAAAAAGCCAATGTACACAGGACTTGTTAAGTAATTAAGAAACCAGAACTAAGGGACCAGAAAATAAGAAAACTAGATCATAAAGACCATGTTAAATGCACTGTTGGTAGACCACATTCATAGGAGGAAGTGCCTGAAAATAACTTAATTTTTCTTCAATCCTTTAAACCCCAAGATGAGTTCTAAGAAGGCCCTGTTGTAAATATCCCTAATGAATATGACCCCTCAAGGTATTCAGGGTACTTTGAAACACAATATATTTTTAAGAGTAATTGGTGAAGAGACTAAAATCTTCAGTGATAGTTCACAAAGACTAAAGACAAGCTGATAATTATCATTTTATGCCAGAGAAACAAAAACAAAAAAGGCTCCACCAATAATGAAGAAGGACTTGTGATGTTACTTCCTCTTCACTATTTATTCATGACAGTACCAAAGGAAGATAGGTGATAAGTTCCATGAAGCAAATGAGACAAAGCAAGAGGCACGACTTACCCCTGTATCCCTCAGGTTTATTTGTGGAACACGCCCAAAAGAGCATCCTATTGTTTATAAGCGAAATGACATCAGGTGAACAAAGAGTATTGCTGTTGGGAGGGAAGACACAAATATGATAATGATGTACTGATTAAAAACATAAATTAAGGGAACAAAAAATAGGTGAGAAAAAAATCTTTTTACTTACCGACAAAAATCATCAGAATCTTGATGATCATCACCATGGAGATAGACCAACAGAAATCGAAGTTCACGCTTGGCATCATTTAGTGCCTTTGTGAAACAGAAAACAATGAATTAATTACATATGGCACAGTATATGTATCCTTAACAAAACTTACAGGAAAGATGAATAAGGGAATAAAAATAAGGAATTAAAAAACCATTTGGAATGCATGATCTACCTTCATAACCCTCAAAAAAAAATTCCCACCAAATACATACCTCTACTTCTTATGTTTTGCTGCTTCTGAATTAAGTAACGTTCCTCAATGAGAAAAGCCACTAAAAGTTTTTAAACTGCACCAAGAACACAAAAGGAAAGAGAGGCTAATATGGTTTTCAAAAGTGCAATCAACAAACACCTACTATGTGCCAAGAATTGTGCTAAATGTTGGGGATACAAAGAAAGGCAAGAACATTTCCTAATCCCTTCAAGTTCACATTCTAAGTTCAAAGAAGGGGAGTGGGGAGATGGGTAATGAAAGACAACATACAAACAAGACATATATACATATTGGATGTAGGATATATTTTTAAAAAGCCATGTCAGCTACTCCTGAACATCTAGTCCAATCTTACAAGAGTATGAGGTATTAATGATATCACTGGCTATAGAGAAGAAGAAAAAAATTATTCCCCAGCCACATAAAAAAAAGCAATATAAGTACTATACTGTATTGTAACTCTGTCCCATTCTTGCAAACAAAATAAAGCTATTAAATGCACAACCCAAGCAGCTCCCCGTGGTGAGGGCATACTCTGAAATACACTGAAGGCATTAAGCAGCAGAGACTGTCAATTGCTTGAGGGCAGGGACCATGCTGTACTTCTTTTTAACTCCTACAGTTCCCAAAAAAGTTCTAGGCAAATAAATGGTAGGCACTTAAATACTTCTTCAATGCTATAAAAAGTAGAGGTAGAAAGTACTATTAAGAATGATAGTGGTAGCAGCAAGTGTGAAAAGTGTAAGAGAAATATGGAGTATGAGAAGAAGAGAAAAAGAAGATATTTTTCCTCTCTAGATATTCAGGCCCCATGAATCATGAAATAACCTTTCCTCCTCCCTGACTGGTGGTTCTCTACTCCTTTCCAGATATACCAGGAATATGATCTTACTTAGCTTGATTAAAGCTGAAAGGAACATTAAAGAACATCTAGTTCAGCTCCTTCATTTTACAGATGAGGGAACTGAGGCCCAATTAGGTAAAGTGACTTTTCTATGGCAATGGAATTTGAACTCTAATCTTTTGATCGAAATCTAATGATCTACCTCAGCAATAAATCAATAAGCATTTGGTAAACACACAGTATGAGCCAAGCACAGGAAATACAAAGAGAGAAGGGCAGGGCAGGGCAGGGGAGAGGAGAGGACAGGAGAGGACAGGAGAGGAGAAGAGAGGAGAGAGGAGAGAACCATCCCTGCTCTCAAACTGCTTAAGAAAATGGGAGAGATTATAAAAGAGGTAAGAAAAAGACTACATTCTAAACATGGGAGAAGGCCAGTTCAAAGTCAAGACAAATGATGAAATGCCACATGGGAGGAACAGGGAGAAGGCCAATATGACTGGACTGAAGAGTGTGGGAAAGCTGGAAGGAAAGATTGGGACCAGGCTGTAAAAAGCTTTAAAAGTCAGAGTTTATATTTTATCCTAGAGGCAGTAGTGAGTCACTGGAGTTTACTGAGTAGGGGAATGATATGGTGAAATCTATGGTTAAGGAAAATCACTTTGGACGCTATACTGGTAGATGAATTATGGATTAGAGTGGAAAGAGACTAGAAGCAGGGAGATCAATTAGGAGTATTTTGCAACTATCCGGGCAAGAGATAATGAAGACCTGAACTAAAAGCAGTGGCTATCTGAGTCTGAAAGAAAAGGCTGGATACTAGATATGTTACAAAAATGGCAAGATTTGGCAACTGGTTGGATACGTGTGACAAAGTACAGTAAGGTACAGGACTGGGGGAAGGGGTGGGGTAGAGGTTAGGGGAAAATAAGTGATCTTGTATCTCTGTCCCCTGTGTTCAGCCTACTCTGACTTGTATTAAGGTTAATTCTTAAGTTATTTCAAAGCATAAAGATGCCAAGATATTTACCTAGACAGAATTCTGTCATGTACCTACAGTGTAATAGTGGTGACCAGTTTTTCTTGCTGGGAAATCTAGATTTCTTAAATATTCACATAACTAAGGGATGCCAGGAGTATGTGATCTAAGTTACAATCAAACTGAACTGTAAATTTTTGCACTGAAGAAGCACTTAAAAAAAAAAAAAGGGAAAGCACTTCAGTTTTCTTCCAAGGATGGATTCACATTAATAAAGTAGCTTTTGTATTGTCTCTGCCACTGACCTGGCTGTATGTTCCCTGGTAGAAGACAGGATGTGTCCTCCCATATTTCTCTTCAAATATGTGCATAAATGAAACGATGTCCCCAACAGGGTCAGTTACCCGACTTCGAGGGTCAGGACGTATAAAACGAAGCGCAAACCTAGGGAGGAAGGACACGGATCCCGTTTACTTAACTTTGTATGATATAATCAGCTTAAGCAAAAGACATTATCAATCAGCCCACACGGAGTCATTCAAATAGGACCTAGAATCATAATATCTGCCTGCTGGTCAGTGTAAATTTCCCTGTCCCTTCAAAGAAGCGAATCAGGATCACAAATTCTAACACTACTCTAATTAGACCCCATGTGCTTGTGCACTGAAAAATCAGAATCCCAAGGGTGAACATAGTGGTAGGAATAAGACCATTTACAAGAACTGGTAAGAAAAAGGAAGAAGAGACAATGAGAGAAAGCAGTGCTGGGCTGGGAGAAAAAAAAATGTGCTAATCTCTGTTTACCCCACTCTTTTCCCAAAATTCCCTTTTCTTCTCATCTGTAAAAGTTTTCAGCGTATATACATGCACAGTGTATATGCATGAAGGTGTATACATATTATCCAATCCAGGCAAATGACTGATTTAAATTTCAAATCAGTAGTATCAACTTCCAACTGTGGTTTTCAATTACTCCTTAGTTGATTCCTTAGAAGGAGAAGAAAAACTGCCTTTGACAGCTCACAGAGGAGAGGAAATAACGAGAGGGACAACTATTCCTATCTATCTAGCACTTTTAAATCCTTACGACAATCCTAAGAAGCGGTCAGTGTGGGTCTATCATCTCTACTTTAGGCCAAGAAAGGTGAAGTCATCTGCCCAAGACCATATAGCTGATGAGTCACAGAGTTAAAACTCAGCCCCAGTCATCTGACTCCAAACTCCAGGTTGCTTTCTATTGAACCACACTGTTTTGGTGGCAGTTCCTTTCTACAAGATCAGACTCTATAAGGCATGTGTGCCTACAATGTTCTTTTAAATTTCAATAGACCCTCTATATGCAAAAGCTGAGATGTCAATGGGACAGGGATGGAGAAGTCAGTATGTCACATAAAAATTCAAAAACTGTTTGGATAATCAATAATATTAAGACTGGTAACATCAATCATGCAAATTTCTGCAGAGCAGAATATTTAAGAATGATAAGACTTTCCTAAAACTGGAAATAACTAACACAGTCTTCTTGGCCACTTGTCAAAGAGGCTGTAAAAACAATTCCTGCTTAGTGATGGCTTAGACCAGAGCCCTCTCCACTCAGAGTCTATGATAAATAGATAAACTCACACTAGTTTTCAATCATTTAAAAAGTGGTATGATCTGCTGACTTCCTGGTGAGAAAAAAAATTACCAAAAACAAGGATGGCAGCAAGCAAGTTTAGGAGTAAGAGGAGAAGAACTAGGAAAAAGTACAAAAACAGGGAGTCACAGAAACTGAAAAATGTAAAAGAAAGCTATGTGGAAAGGAGAGTGATTTAGGTAACTGAAGGAAATGGGGAGAAGCAGATGAAACTAGTGGTTCTTTAAAAACTGTAAGTAAAATCAATTTAAGCAATTTCTCTAATAATATATAATTATACACAAGCACTATAAAATATTTTTGCATACTGTTAAGAAGACTGCCTGAATAAAGCACTGAATTGTATAACACTCCAAATACAAAAAATTCTATGGAGTCCACATTTACTATACACAATCAGTATATATATTAAATATAGCCTATTTATAGAAATCTCAAATTTGACCATAGCATCAATATGTAAATACAAAATACTCACCTAAATATATCAAGTATTGTGTAATAGGTAAATCGGAATGGAAGCATAATCAAGTAATAACCCCATCCTAGCAATCCCTGAAATGAAAAAAATTTTTAAAGAATAAATATACACTGAATTTTTTAAAAATCAACTTTACAAGTACAAGATGGAAGAAGTATGGCTAGACAGTAGATTATCTGAAAAAGCTTTAGGGGTTTCGGGGGAGCTAAATATGAATCCACAAGACACTATTTTTTATCTGTACCATATACGTGAAGGATGTTATCATAGTGGAAGGATAGTCTTAGAGTTAGGAAGACATAGATTCAAATGCACGACCCATCCTGGTCATGTGATCGTAGCTAGACAAGTCATTTAACTTTTCAATGCCCCAGCAAACTCTTAAGGCTAAGCTGTACAACACTTAGAGATCTTCACTGGTAGAGAGTTTCCTTACTGAGAGTTCTCTACACCAATAAAATCACAAATCTGGACCAAAACCCCCTATATTTATATATAGGTTTTAAGTTCCTTTAGGACTAGGACTCTTTTGTTTCTGCTTTTGTACTGGCAATCAGAAGTGAATGCAACCTTAGGTGGTACTAAAGGCAGCAATGTCCAAAGTGAAAGTTAACTGCTGAATTCTGCCTTGGTCAATAAACATATGGAAGAGTATGCTCAATTCTGGATACCACTTTTTAGAAAGGACTTTAATAGGTTAGAGAGTATCTTGAGGAAGGTGACCAGGATGGAGAAGAGCCTTAAAAGCATGTCACATAAAGACCATTTGCATAAAGTAGAGATGTCTAACCTTGAAAAGAGAAGATTTAATCTAATATTCTAACATAGGAAGGTCAGAGAGTTGCCTTCACGTGTGATGTCATGTAGAAGATGGATTGGGCTTGTCCTGGTTGGCTCTAGGTAACAGAACTATGAGAGACAGACAGAGGTTTATTATATGGAAAAAGTTCCAAACGCTTTGAGTAGAATGGTCTGCCTTGGGACACAGTGCCTTCTCCTTTGCTAAAGGTCTTCAAGCAAAGGCTAGATGACCACCTGTTGAATATGTTGTAAAAAGGGTTTACTACTTAGGTATGAATTGGACTAGATCACCTGATGAGGAGTCTTCTCATTCTATGATTCTGGGGGACCATCTCCAAAATTTCAAAACAAAAGTGTTAACTCCTTGCTCTTTTACATTATTTTTAACTTTTAGTCACATTGATCCCTGTATTCTCCCTGCTCAATAAAAGTCCATTTTTGTCTTTCTCTAGTATTCTTGCCCTTGAATGTGATTTTCTGTTCTTGTCTGTCTTTTCCTTTATCTATGTGCTCTAATTCAACAATACAATATATTGGGAATGGTGCTAATCCTGGAATCAAGACACTCAGATCTGCCCAGAATGTGACACAGCAGCCAAAATAACTTAATGCAGGAACAGAGCAAGTCATTCAATCTCGCTGTCCCGCAGAAAACTCTCTAAGACTAGAAATCACAAAGCAGGTAGCAATCTTCTTTAGCAGAAAGGATCTCCTCACTAGGAATTCTCTCTACTGTTGAAATTACATGTACAGACCTTTCCCTTTAGGTCTTTCTCCCTCTCACCCTCCTTAAAGCAACTTTAGACTACATCAGTTGAAGCAGATTTCAAATGAGAGAAATGGGAGACCTACTGTCCTCTACCCTGGTCAGATGCCTAGAATATACTCTGTTCAGTTTTATGCATCGCATTTTAAGAGGGACATTAACAAACTAGAACATGTCTAGATAACCACTAGGGCAAGATCACTTGAAATTTATTATATGATGAATGGTTGAAGGAACTGGGTACATTTATACTAGAATAACAGAACCTCAAAGTCGGAAGGGATCTCAGAGGTAACTAGTTCAACCCTTATTTTAAGCATGAATCCTCTTTAAAGTGTGCGAACTAGTGGTTATCTGACATCAAGCAGCATGCTGTGGATTAGTCAAAAGACCTGGATTCAAATCCTGATTCTGCTATTTACTACCTTAATGGCATTAGGAAATTCTCTTAACTACTGAATCTTCTTCTGTAAAATGAGGTGGCTGGTTTCTCTTATCTCTACTGCCCCTTCAGTTCTGTATCTCATAACAATTCATAACAACACTGAGTCATAGGAAACTCACTTGTGGCAACCCCATTACATTTCTGAGGAGAAATGCCAGGAGCATTACAATATTCCTCAACCTAATGAAGGCCTTTCATACTGTCAGCTGTGAGGGCTTGTGGAAAATTTTGGCAAAATTTGGTTGTCCAGAAAAGTTCATTGGCAATGTATATGCTGTTTCATGACAGCATGTTCGCCCAGGTTCTGGATGATGGACAACGTTCTTGAGCTTTCTCTGTCACCAGTGGAGTAAAGCAGGGTTATGTGCTTGCTCCCATGCTTCAGCATGGTGTTTTCAGCAATGTTGTTGGATGCCTTCAATGATATATGTATGTTCGATTAAACTGAGATTGTTAACGCCTTAAAGTTGCTTTCCTTAGAAAAGCAGATCAAAGAAACTGCGCTGGCAGCTCTTGCTGCTGGTCTTATGTTGGGTCTTACACCCCTACAGCAGGTGCTAGCTGAATTGTTGTTACACTGGTACTCAGTGCAGCCTCTGTGGTGAGGCTGAAACGCAACAAGGTATGCAAGGATCAATTCTCGGGTGCTTGTGCTAATTTTTGCCTAGCAATTAACACCAAGAAAACAAAGATATTCTGCCAGCCAGCACCATACCCTCCATATGTGTTACAACAAATGGAGACCATCAAATGTAACCATCCATTACAGCAAATGGAGAAATTTTGAATGCTATGGATAAGTTCACTTACCTCATCAGTATACTTTCTTGGGATGTACACATAGATGATTAGGTTGATACATACACTGCCAGAGCTAGCTCAGTGTTTGGGAGGCTCCAAAGCAAAGCATGGGAGAAAAGAGGTATTAGACTGCCTACCAAACTAAAGGTCTACAGCCACTGTGCGGACTCATTGTTGTATGCCTATGAAATATCGACAGTATACCAGTGCCATGCCAGCAAAATGGATCACTTCCATCTGAACTGTCTTAGTAAGATTCTGAACATGACCTGGGAAGATAAAGTACTGGACAGTGAGGTCCTTTCTTGAGCTGAATTGCCAAGCTTCAAACTCTATTGTAGAGAGCAGAACTCTGATGGACTGGCCACATTTTTCAAATGCTGAAAGTACATTGGCCTAAAAGATTGCTTTTTATGGTGAACTCACACAAGATAAACACTCACATGGAGGTCAGAAGAAGTGATATAAGGAAGCCTCACTAAAGAACTTTGGAATTGATTGTGAGACATGCGAGGCACTGGCACAGGATCTTTCAGCATGGTGTGCCTGCATCAAAAAAGGTGTTACAAGCAAGGCAGAATCACAGTAGCTCAAAAGAAAGGTGAGATGTGCAAACTTAAAAGACATCACCACTCCAAATGTTCTTTTTTTGTTTTGTTTTTTGGCAGGGCAATTGGGGTTAAGTGACTTGCCCAAGGTCACACAGCTAGTACATGTGTCAAGTGTCTGAGGCCCCATTTGAACTCAGGTCCTCCTGACTTCAGGGCCGGTGCTCTACTCACTGTGCCATTTAGCTGCTCCCACTCCAAATGTTCATATGGACTATTTGTGCCCATCTGTGGTACAGCCTTCTGTTTTGAGCTTGGTCTGATCAGCCAGAGTTGGACATACTGCACCTTGACCTGAACACAGTGATGTCATTTTGGTCCTCTTCAAGAACAGAGAACAACCAACCAATCAACCAATCTGGTCTTGGGCTGAAATGTGTTTTTTCTTCATTTCCATTCAATGGCACTAGTTCTGCCAAGTAGAACAAGCCTAAGCCCTCTACTTTAATGTCTAAGGATCATGAAATTAAGAGTCAAAAGAAACTTTAAGAGACTATTTAGACCAGGGGTTCTTATCATGGATATCCTCTGGCTGTCTGGTGAAATCTATGGATATCTTCTCAGAATGCTTTTGACTGCATAAAATGAAATACAAAGATTACAGAAGAAATCAATTACAGTGAAA
>CM053625.1:65647319-65664232 GCA_028646595.1 Phalanger gymnotis | reverse complement strand
AAAAAAAAAAGAGGGGACGATAGAATGGAGGGCAGATAGAGGAGGAGGTAATCAAAAGCAAACACTTTTGAAAAAAGACAGGGTCAAGGGAGAAAATTGGATAAAGGCGGATAGGATAGGAAGGAGTAAAATATATTTAGTCTTTCACAACACATGAGTATTGTGGAAGGGTTTTGCATAATGATACACATGTGGCCTATGTTGAATTGCTTGCCTTCTTAGGGATGGTGGGTGGGGAGGGAAGAGGGGAGAGAATTTGGAACTCGAAGTTTTAAAAACAGATATTTGAAAAAAAAAGTTTTTGCATGCAACTAGGAAATAAGATATACAGGCAATGGGGCATAGAAATCTATCTTGCCCTACAAGAAAGTAAGGGAAAAGGGGTTGGGGGGGGGAGAGGGGTGACAGAAGGGAGGGCTGACTGGGGAACAGGGCAATCAGAATATATGCCATCTTGGAGTGGGAGGAGGGGAGGGTAGAAATGAGGAGAAAATTTGAAATTCAAACTCTTGTGAAAATTAATGCTGAAAACTAAAAATATCAAATAAATAAATAATGATTAAAAAAAAAGAAGAACTTCTGGTCTTGACCAAGAAAAGATTGTCTCTCAAATATTTGAAGTGCTACCTTCTAATAAGATACATTTTATTCTAATTAGGATGAATAGGTAAAAAGTTTCAAACAGACTAATTTTAGCTCAATAAGAGGAAAAACTTCCTGAAAATTATAGCTGTCCAAAAAAAAGAATGTACGAAGTAGGGAGTTTCATGTTTTGGGATCCTTCTAACTCTTAAGCTTCTATAATGAATATTAGAATTTCAGAGATGGAAAGGATTTTACAAGCTGCTAAGACAGCCCCAACAAACAAGGATAAAAGCTTCACCTCGAGACTTTTACTGAGAGAAATCCTGTACCTAATGAGGCAGACCATTCCAGTTTGGGACAGCTCTAACTGATAAGTTTTCATTACATTAAGTATCTGCCTCTGCTTTCTGGGGTCACGCAGAATAAATCTAACTCCTCTTTCACATGGCAGCCCTTGAAATACCTGATTTTCCTTGCTTTTATTTGTTTCTTATGCCACATATGCAAAACTGTTAAATAAAATTAGTAACATAAGCATTATTATAGTTAGCATGTGTAGTTAAAATGACAAAGAATAATGCTGACATGAAGATGTTATGCCATCAACTGGTTAATGGCTCATGGCTAATAGGGTAGTCTAGACCCATTTTTGGTTTGTTATGAAGGTCCACAATTTCCATGAAAACTATAGCCTTGTTCCAATATTGCTGTGCTACACAGGGGCTCTGGAGTTCCTACTTTGCCAACCAGAAGTATTAAAAGTTACTGCAAGGAAACTTAAGTTTTCATATTCATATTTCAAAGCACTGGCAGATCATGCCAGGAAGGGGAGAAATGGAAAATTGTAAATGCCATATTCTCTATCAGTCCTTAAGCACCCTCATTTGAATCATGTGCTAAAGGTCCCTGTCACTGCTTTCCAGTTGTTCCCCAAGAACAGCTGATAGGACAAAAATCCTGAAGTCTTATGCTTCTACCTCTAGCAAGCAGTAACATCACTTTAAAGAGACATGAAGGGAAAAAAAAAATCACAAAAAACTGAAGCAACAAGTCTCAGATAAGGAATTAAGTCTTAACAATAATTTATAAGACCACAGTTTCAGAGAAAAGGAAGGGATCTTTTGAGTCATTTAGATCAATTTAGATCAATTTAGAATATTTTAAAAGCATTTTCTTCACAATAAACCTCTGAACTTTTTTTTTTTTGTCCAGTCCTATGATTTCACTGGTATGGGAGCTCTCAGTGTGGAAACTATCTCCACCAAGGAAGATCAGCATCTATCTATAACTTACAGTCTCAAAGAGTTAACAGAGGCAGGACCTAAATCCAGTTCCTCCTAACTCCAAGACTGGCCCTCTGTGTATTACACCATATTGCTAGTATTATCATCTGCATTTTACAGATAAACTAATGTTCAAAGAAGCATATCACATATCCAAGAAATATCAAGAGATGGGATTCAAATGTAGGTCTTCTGATTCTAAGTTTACAGTTCTTTTCATTACATCTCTGAAGATTTGTTAAACAAAAGACAAACATTTTTATCTTGGCTAAACTACAAGAGACATAAGAATAAGCCAGCTGTGTACTCCTAAAGGATAAGAAAATATCCCAAAATAACAGACATATCAAAGTTGAAGAAAAATTTAAGCTAGATAGCTACACTGTTTTCCTAACAATTCATGATGCAAAAAAGAAAAACTGTACTCAGGAAATCAACAAAAATCCATTATTATACATTTTGGCTTTTTTCCCCAAGGTTGTCACACAGCAAAAAATGCTGCTACATGAATGACCTTGTGAAATGGAGGAGAAAGAATATCCCCAGCTGCAAAATAACTTGCCCTTGGTTGTGGTCTTGAAACAACATAGCTGTAGATCCTGTGGTCAGCTGTATTAACCTGTAGGGGTCGGGATGGAGGTGGGTTGAAGACACTTGGTACACCTTCTTGCTCATTCAGTCTGTCCTGTACAGCTGCCTGAGGAGGAAAACACATAAAACAAGGGGGAAAAGTCTCAATAAATTAGTTAACCCAGAAGAGTGAAACCATCATGGTTTCAGGTTACAAAATAGGATGCAAATTACAATAGCTAAAAATAATGATCCCTAAGCCCTTCTTTTATGAAAATACAACTTTTTTCACATTCAAAGGCAAAGTACACAACACACAGGTTAAGTAGATCAATTAAAATGCATTTTTTTTTGTCCTTGGCTTTTGGCTTTTTTGAAGCAAAATGAATTGGGACACACATTTATAAATGATTTACCCATCAATACATACTTCAGCGGATCTCTAATACTATCAGTGTATTTCCCTCTAAAGATGTGTGTGTGTATGTGTGTGTGTATATATATGTATATAAAATAACCTATCCACAACTTGTCTCCAGTTTATTCCTTCCTCATACAACATAATTTCAAGTGTCCCTCTGCTATGCTTGCTGACATGCTTCAGTTTATTTGTCAACGTTCTTCAAAAAATGTGGTACCTAAAACTGAACCCAGTATTTCAAATTTGTTTTAACCAGGATAGAGTATAGAGAAGGATTATTTCAGCACTTTTCTGGGATACTAACTTCTCTTAGTGCAGCTTGAAAATTTTTAAAAATTTGTAGCATTAGTTTTTTGGTAACCACCATATTACACTACTGACTCTTGCTGATCTTTCGATAAAGTAAAATGTCTAAATTTCTTACCTGCAAAGTGGTATTAAACCAATTATTGTAAAATGATTTTCTCAAAGTACAGAACTTTACATTTATTCCCTACTGATTTAGTCCCACAAGTTTTAAGGCCACTGTTCCAGGCTGTTAATATACTGTTAAATCCTGATTCTGTCATACTCTTGCCAGCTCTGCTTCACTCAAAAAATTGGGTAAGCAGCACCACCTTTCGAGTTTTCATCTGAGACAATGACAAAAAAATCTTAAAGACAAGGCCAAGCACCCTTTCCCCTTTGCAGCTATCCAAATAGTATCTGAGATTGATATGGAACACTGACACCATCAATCCCTCCAATCAACATCTATCTTTCTAGCATGACACTATTAATATTTTTCCTAGAACAATCAGACATTCCTCTAGCTTCAAATCAACTTAATTGAAAGAGTAATGTTAGCCACCTCCAGAGAAAAAATGAGTCTGAATGCAGATAGCAGCATTTTTTTTAACTTTCCTCATTTTTCTTGTTTGGTTTTTTTTTTGGTCTGTTTTCTTTCACAACATGACTAACATGGAAATATATTTTACACGACTTCACAGGTATAACCTATATCAAATTATTTGTCTTCTCAATGAGGAAGGAGGCAGAAAATTTGGAACTCAAAATTTTAAAGAAATTTTTATATGTAATTAGAAAAAAAAGATAAAAAAAAGATCACACAACCCACCCAATGCATCTCTCCAACCTTTTCTAAAGGCTATCACAAGAGACTTTGTCAAATGCACTGCTAAAATCCAGATATGCTTGATATAGAAATATTTCCCTAACCAAGCAATAACCTTCTGAGAAAAGGGAAAGAGGTTGATTTGATATAACTTGCTGTTGATAAAAATTCATGTTGATTCAGTGATCACTGTTATGCTTTGACATCTTCACAAGTCATCTATCTAATGCCTTCTAGAACTTATTGGGAACTCATGTCAAATCTATTTGGTAATTTCTGGAATTAGGAAATCGAGACATTTGCCCATCTCTGGTCTTCTAAGACATTCCTCATTTTCCAGTCTTCAAAATATTACCAACAGAAATTTAATAATCACATTGACAGGTTCTTTCAATATAACAGGATGCAATTTGTCTGCAGCAGGAGACGTGAACTGATTTAAAGCACTTGGGTGCTCTCTTCCTATCACCTTACCTAAACTTGGGCTTCAATTCCCCCTTAACCATGTTTGTTTCACCCTTTCCAGTCTGAAGATTATTCTCCTTGACAGAGAAAACAGAAGCAAAATAAGAGTTGAGCAGCTCTGCTTTCACTTTCTTTGTTAACATTACACAGTGTGTCCCTAACAGTAGGACTTCACCTTCTTTGCAGTTCCTGTGCAAATAATCTAACCTCTCCCCCTCCCAGTCCTACTAGCCTCAATATTTTTTATGTTAAGAATAAAAAATTCCTCGTAATGAGTCTTCTACTTCAGTCTTTGGTTGTGAGTTTGTGCTTAGTTCTTTAAACTTTTTGAAGTCTACTTTTCTAAAGTCTAAGACACATGTTTGTTAACAGTCTCACAGTGGTATATTCTCTTCTCAACTACAGTCACTCGTCTGAGCAGTTCAGTTATATTCCCCCTTCTTGGCTCTAAAGTAAAAATTCTAAGATAATGTGGTCACTTTATCTCAAGGTTCTCCATTACTTTTACTTCATCAATTACTTCCCTTGTTGGCTAGAACTGAGTACAGAATTGCAGCTCCCTTTGTCAATTCCTCTGCCTTCTCAGAAATGACAATGTTTGCGTGGAAAATGAGAACATATTACATGCTCTGCTTTTAACAGAATGGAACTTCAATACACATTAAGTCAACGCCCTGCACTCCGCCCCTGCCAATACTCTCATCACTACTGTATCAATGCCTTTATGCAAGTTTTCTGATCTGTATCAGGTAAACAGTCAACACTATCATTTCATCTCTCTGTCTTGCATTGTATACTCCCCCAACTTACACACCGGAAATAAATAAATATATATATATATATATACACACACATATATTAATGCACGCGTGTGCACGCGTGCACGCACACACACACTCTTTAATTTTGCTGCCACTTCTACAAAAACTTTCTTTTTAAACAGTGTCATAATCCAGTCATGAGGGTTCCATATCACCAGGTCTAGAAGGGATTTTTGAAGTTACATTTATCTCCTTGAGTTAAAATTCCAAGTTCATTTTATTTATTACTAAATTCTATGTATACAGACCCTTAAGACTACATTTTTTCTTTCCCTCTTCTCACATATTTTCTATTATAAATTGTTACCTCCTTTACCATTACTCATCGTTTTAGGTCAAATCACTTGTCCTCCACATAATTTATACAATCTTTAAAGCTTTATCTGGGAATGATTTTATCTTTCCTTCTCTATATCCAGTTTTCTCTATGAATTACATCAGTAAATTTCCGGACAACCACAATGTTCTCAGTACTCATGAGACATTCTACCCCTAGCCAAATGTGCATCACTCTAGTATTTCAAGTTATGATTGAGAAAAACAAACTGTGTACTTTGATGTCTTTTATGTGACTTTTTACTTCCCACAACTTTCTTTACCTTCCAAAGTTCCAAACTTTAATTGGAAGAGCTGAAAATACTGTCTGTATCTCCAAGACCTTTGATTAACCTCATTGGAGATAGAGTTAGGTTTCTTCTGGTAGCAGTCTTTCCTCCATGCATCTGGGTCTACAGGTTTTATAAATCTTAGCAGGTTCTCGTGTTACACGTGGCATATGGTTTGTTTGTTACGTGTTTCATTTCTAATCAAGTCACTCCCAATAATGCTTCCTCATAATAAAGAGAAACAGTAAGACAAAACCAAGAGATGGCAGTAGAAAAAATGAAATTACATTCCCTATCTGGAAAGCATACATCTGAGTCATAGAATTTAGAGCTAAAAAGGCCCTTATAGGTGCAGACCCACGTGTGGCGCAGGATAGGACCCCGAAAATAAACAGCTGCTGCTGCAACCACCATCCCTCTATCTTCCTCGTGAGCTGAAGCGTCCGACCCTGCTACCGCTGCGGGCCCTCTTCAACATCTTAGAAGGTCTAAGTGCAACAATGAGTGTTTCAAGTGTGGACGCTCTGGCCATTGGGCCCAAGAATGCTCTACTGGAGGAGGCCATGGTCGAGGAATGTGGAGCCATGGAAGAGGTGGTTTTACCTCAGCGAGAGGTTTCCAGTTTGTTTCTTCATCTCTTCCAGACATCTGTTACCATTGTGGTGAGTCTGGTCATCTTGCCAAAGATTGTGATCTTCAGGAGGATGCCTGCTATAACTGCGGTAGAGGTGGCCACATTGCCAAGGACTGCAAGGAACGGAAGCGGAAGAGAGAGCAGTGCTGCTACAACTGTGGCAAACCCAGCCACCTGGCTCAAGACTGCGACCACGCAGATGAGCAAAAGTGCTACTCATGTGGAGAGTTTGGGCACATTCAGAAAGACTGCACCAAAGTGAAATGCTATAGGTGTGGTGAAACTGGTCATGTAGCCATCAACTGCAGCAAGAAAAGGTGAAGTCAACTGTTATCGCTGTGGCGAATCAGGGCATCTTGCACAGGAATGCACAATTGAGGCTACAGCTTAATTATTTTCCTTTCTCGCCCCTCCTTTTTCTGATTGATGGTTGTATTATTTTCTCTGAATCCTTCTTCACCGGCCAAAGGTTGGGAGATAGAGGCTACTCTCAGGCCAGTGAGCTTTACTTGCCATGTAAAAGGAGGAAAGGGGTGGAAAAATCGACTTTCTGCATTTAACTACAAAAAAATGTTTATGTTTAGTTTGGTAGAGATGTTATATATAATGCTTTTGTTAAAGAACCCCCTTTCCGTGCCACTGGTGAATAGGGATTAACGAATGGGAAGAGTTGAGTCAGACTAGGAAACTCTGTCTGGGTTTCTTGGATGTGATCCCATGCAGGAGGTAAAACAGATTCTGGAAGTGTCTTTGAACTTCTCTAAGTAACTTTAATTGTAGTATAATGATGGCCTTGGATTGTCTGACCTCAGTAGCTGTTAAATAACATCGAGTAACATCTGTATGAGGCCCTACATAGAGTATCTAGTCGAGTGGGAGTAAAAAGATGTATATGCCTGTTAATGGCCATGAAAGAGAGAGAAATCAGGATAAAAACCTAAACAGTAACAACTCCGTCGCAATGTGAATGCTGGAGATATAGATGGTGAAGGCAAGGTTGGAAATAAATTTTTCAAAAACTAAAACTAAAACCCAGAGTAAACATCAATGCTCAGAGCAAGCATAATTTGGAGCTATTCAGGAGTTGCAGAGAAATGCATTTTCACAGAAATCAAGATGTTATTTTTGTATACTATATCACTTAGACAACTGTTAAGTTTTATTTGCTGAAATCAGTTTTTAAAAGTCAGATGGTAAAAGCAACTGAAGTCCTAGAACATAGAAATGTTATTTTAAACTATCAATAAAGCTGGAGGAGGAAGGGGAGTTTGACTAAAAAAAAAAAGGCCCTTATAGATCATCTTATCCAACCTTTTCATTTTACAACTGGGGCAACTGAGGCGTAAGCAGATTAAGCCACTCGTCCAAGGTCATACATAGAATCAAATTCACATCTTCTGATTCTAAGTATTTTCCCTTCTTACCAAGTTGCTACTTGCTGGTTTTGTCTCTGAGATTCAATCTTCCACAATTTCAGTTCCCTCTGAACGATCTTCCTACAACAGCTTCGAAGGACCCTTGGTCTTCAGAAAAGACTGAAGCCATCTGGCACATGTTTATCTACATTCACACTTTCACAGTGCTACTTCAACATAGCTCATGCCAGACCTTCCTGATTATTCTGGACCTGGTCCACAATTAACCCCCTTCCATCTCTAGCCTCTTCACAGCCGTTTTCCCCTTATCTTACCTTTGAACTTAATTGCACACTATGCATCCCTTCCCACGCTCTATATTCTAGCCAAATTAGACTCCTAATATCATTCCACACTTGCCTAGCTCTACGAACTGATCTTCCTAAAGTACAGGTCCAACCATGTCATTCCCCTTTCCAATCAACTTCAACGGCTCTCAATGACCTATGCTTTTTAATTTGTATTTTTTTTTCAAAACTTTATTTCACTGCATAGTAGCAAATAGCATTGACAACCATGATACTACTGGCCAAAGTTTTGTGAAATTACTGTTTGCACTATCATAAAAAAAAAATCTCTGGGAATGCTGGTGGGGAGATGATGGAGGTACAACGAAGCAGTCTGCTGCACCACTGGCTTTTGCGGTCAAGAAGCGTCTCCTAAATAATCACGAGCATCACGTTAGTTTTCTTACAAGGGGACCGGAAGAGACTCTACTTCCTCCAGGCGGTCATCATATGTAGCCTGGTAGTCCCCATGTGGCTTAATCATGATCATACATGGTAACACATAATGACTGCCTGGAGGAAGCAGAGTCTCTTCCGGTCCCCTTGGGTGCTTAGAGCCAGCAGCTGCTCCCAAATTCGTTTTCGAGGGAACACAGGCTTAAGGCATACTCACAACCTTACACATAATGGGGAGATGGTAGTATACTTCAGTGGGTAGTGTGTCCCCAGACAAAACCATAATCCTCTTTTCTCCTTTGTTAAGGAATTTCTGAACTTCCTTCATGCCTTGCAGAATCTGCTTCTGCTTCACAGCTTTCTTTATGCACTTGTGTGGCTTGCGAGTCGGGCAGCGGGATGCCAGGGGCTGCGCAACAGGGTTCAGGTTCAACAGCATCTCCTCCTACATGCACCCAGGAGCCCTGGAACTCTCCGGCACCACCTCCGACTCTTCCACTTTCCCCTTTACTTTGGTCATCTCTGAGGCACCACTGGCTACTGAGACCACAGGCTTCTGATCCTCCTGAAGCACGCTTTCTTTGTATTCTTAATGCTTGACAAAGTGCCTTACACATCATAGATGTTTTAACAGATGTCTGCCAAATTAAATCTTAAAACAAACTTCTTGATCCTACTGCTCTTTAAATCTCTTCTGATTTGCCTATTTCATTTGATTTTTGAAACTTTTGAATGAGTGGTCTATACCTGTTGTTTCTGGGTTTTCCACCAATGTCCTTTACAAACAGAATCCTTGTTCCTGCCCCCCACTCCCACCCCAGTCTACTTCTGTAAAATTCAAATGGTTTTGATTTAGTCTTCATCCTCCCTGACCAAAGTTCCTTTTTGCAATTCTCTTGTCATTTGGTTTATATGATACCAGATATGTTAGCTATCCTCTTGCTCAATAACCCCTCTCTCACTTCCACCTTATACTTCTTCTTTTTAGATTTCCTAGAAGTTTGATCCTCATCCCAATGTCTTGCCTTCTCTTTTCTCTACATACTAACAGTTGGGAACATAAAGGCCAAGACCCACATAAAGTTGTCATTCAGTCCATTAAGTATCTATTAAGCATTTATGTGCAGCATCCTATACTAAACACTGGGTAGATAACAGCAACTGTAGCAGCAGGATAGTGAGAAAACAATGACACCCTGGCATGGTTCAGTACTGTCAACAGTGAGACAGTGATAGTGGCAGTACCCCTGCCTGAAGGCAATAGCTCCAATAGCACCTTAGATGATGAGACAGTGGAAAGGACAGTGGCACCCTAGTTTGCAGGCCTTAGCCAAGTTCGGAACAAGAGTGGCAGAACCCAGGTAATATGGGAAGGCAGCAAACAAGTATGTGGGCCAAGTAGGCTGGAAGCAGCCTAAGTGAGCCCCTAGCTAGCTAGGTGGGCCAAAAGTAAAAAAGTGTCGTAGCCAGATAACAAGGCACAAGGACAGGCTCGTTCAGGCTCTTTTTGCTGTTCGATAGGGCTCACTCAGCTTTGTTACAAGGATGAAGCTGTGGGTTATTATGCTAAAAAGCTGACACCTATGTTACTGACGGTGCGATGTTAAATGTTGCGGGCCAGAATATGGTAGAACTGAGGAGGTATGAATTCACTCCCCACAATACCAACTGGGGCTGTTGGGTTTTGTCTTTGTTTTTTCAATTAAAAATTTTCCAATTAATAAGCATTTATTTTCTCTTTCCATCTCCTCTCTTACTGAAAAACAGAAAACCCTTGTAACAGACATAGTCAAGCAAAATAAATTCCTATGTTGGCCATATCCAAAAATGTATGTCTCGTTCTACGTATTTAGTCCTTTACCTGTTTGTCAGGAGGTGGGAAGCATGCTCCATCATCAGTCCTCTGATATCATTGCTTGTAATTTTAAGTAACAACTGATCTGGGGCAGACTAGTTAACTTTGCCATTAGGTGGACGACGATGAAATACAGCTTCAGGTCTTTTGAGGAAGAGGGATTTTAAAGTGTTTCAGGTTTTTGGTGGCGACCTGAGACCCCAGGGAAGCTCCTTTTAACCTTCTTGAGAACCAGTTATCTGTTTCTATTTTTATGAACAGCTTTAACTCTCTGGGATATTGGAATATGTTTTGAGTAAAAGGCTATTTGTTTCAACTTTCAGGGCTCTCACTGATCCATTGCACCACATGTAAAAGTACAAGTGGGGCAGTGTATATACAAAGACAAAAAGTTCCTCATACTTGAGAGTCTTACAATGCACTGCAGGGAAACAACACATAAACATAAGAACATACATAATAATTTGAGGGACAGAGAGAGAACAACTCAGAAAATCAGGAAAGGCTTTTTGTAAGGAGAGGCTCTGGGCACTGAGCCTTGAAGGGAGCTAGGGATTATAAGAGGTATAAAGGAGCAGAGTGTCTTTTACAGAGCCTGAGCAAAGACAGAAAGAGGAGGTGTAATTTCATGTACAAGGAACAGCAATTAGGCAAATATGATTGAAACAGAAGACTATGTGATACTGAACAGAAAAAAATGAACTTGGAGCAAGACTGTGAAGGACTTGAAAATGTCCACTGAGGAGTCTGTGCTTGCTACCTGATGCAGCTGTGGGCCCCTGAAGGTTCTTGAGCAGGCAAGGGGCAGGATCAGTTCTGAGGCTTGAGAAAATTACTGTGACAGCCAAGAGAAAGAGGGACTGGAGAAGGAAGAGACTAAGAAGGAAAGCATTCAATTAGAAAGTCATCATTATAGGTTAGGTGAGTGGTGTTGAGGGCCTGGCGCTGGCTTCAAAAACTGAGAAAAAGGACCAGACAAACACAAGAGATTAGATTCAAGAAGAACAGCTGAATGAAGAGAAGGGGAATGAGAAAGAATGAAGAGGAGAAAATGACTCCACAGCAGCAAATCTGTATGACCTAACGGGTATCTGAACCTATGTATCCTGGACAGAAATGAAGAAACACTGGATTGAGATTAGTTTTGATTCTAGACGTACTGCATGTGAGATGCTCTTGAAGCATCCACTTGTAGGTCCATCAGGCAATTGGTGATACGGAAGTGGAACTTGAGACAGAAAATGGAAATAGAAATTGATAGATCTGAGAGAGGATTACATGAAAATGATGATTAAACCTCTGGGAGTTGATGATACTACTAAGAGAACGGGTGTATCCACATGTAGAACAGAACCTGGATAATAACTCACAAAAAGAAATTGACGAGGAACTATTAATCACATAGCAACAGAACCAAGATAGTGCATGGTCACAAAAACCCAGGGAAGAAGAGTACATCCAGGAAGAGGGGAGAGTTAAGAGTAAAAATTTTCAGAGAGGTCAAGAAAGATAATGACTGCAAAAAAGCTATCTGATGTAGCAATCAAGAGATCATTGGTAATTTTGGGGGAGAGATTCAGTTGAGTGGTGAGAAGTGACTAGACTAAGAGACGAAGAAAGAGGCAACAAGCATAGATTTTTTTTTCTGCTACTAGCCTGGCTCTGAAAGAGAGGAGAGATATAGAATAACTTGAAAGAATGGTAGGCTTAAGTGAATGGTTGGGAGTGAGATGAGGCAAACGGGGTTAAGCGACTTGCCCAAGGTCAAACAGCTAGTATCTGAGGTCACATTTGAACTCAGGTCCTCTACACTCCAGGTGCTCTATCTACTATACCACCTAGCTGCCCCTTGACGGTTTTTCTTAAAAATGGAAAAGACCTAGGCATGTTTGTTGAGAGCAGAGCAACAGCCAATAAGTGAGGAGAAAGTGAAGATTAAGAGAGAGAAAAGACACGACTGAGGAAGCAAGTTGCTGGAGGAGATGAGCGGGTAGGGAATCAAAGCACAAGTAGAGATGTTGAAAAAAAATTAAGAAAACATTAAAAAAAAGTAGATATAATCAAACAAGAGATAAAGAGCATTACAGGATGTAAAATGGATAATTTTGATTACATCAAATTGAAAAGTTTTGCACAAACAAAAACAATGCAGCCAACATTAGAAGGAAAGCAGGAAATTGGGAAAAAATTTTACAGCAAGTTTCTCTGATAAAGGCCTCATTACCCAAATATGAGTTAAATTTGGAAGAATATGAGTCATTCCCCAATTGATAAAGCCAAAGGATATGAGCAGGCAGTTATCAAAAGAAGAAATCAAAGCTATCTATACTCATACGAACAAATGCTCTAAATCATTACTGATTAGAGAAATGCAAATTAAAACAACTCTGAAACACCATATTACACCTCTCAAAATGGCTAATGTGACAGAAAAGGAAAACGACAAATGTTGGAGGGGATGCAGAAAAAGAGAGATGATGCACTGCTGATAAAGTTGTGAACTGATCCAATCATTCTGAAGAGCAATTTGGGACTATGTCCAAAGGGCATATCCTTTGACCCAGCAATATCACTACTAGGTTTGTACCCCAAAGAAATCAAAGGAAAAGGACCCATATGTACATAAATATTTATAGTGGCTCTTTACATGGTAGCAAAGAATTAGAAATTAAGAGGATGCCCAGCAATTAGGGAATGGCTGAACGAATTATGGTATAAGGCCTGTGATGGAATACTATTGTGCTATGAGAAATGATGAGCAAGATGCTTTCAGAAAAACCTAGGAAAACTTAAATGAACTAATGCAGAGTGAAACGAGCAGAAGCAGGAGAACATTGTGTACAGTAACAGTAATACTCTATGATGATCAACTGTGAATGACTTAGCTATTCTCAGCAACGCAATAGTCCAAGATAATTCTGAAGGACTTATGATAAAATGCTATCCACCTCCAAAGAAACACTGGAGTCTTAATGCAGATTGAAGAGTTTTCTTTTACATCATGGATAAGGAAATGTTTGATGTGACTACACATATATAATCTATGTTAAACTGCTTGCCTTCTTAAGGAGAGAATTTGGAACTTAAAATTTTAAAAAATGAATGTTAAAAATTTTTTGTTTATATCGAACTGAGGAAAAAAAAATAAATGTAAACAAACAAAGAAGTAGAAGGGCTGACCCTGGTGAGGATAAGATAAGAGTACCACCAGATCAGAGACTAGAACAAAGGAAAAGAAATTGGGGATGATGTCAACCTGTTTTGAAATGAGTAGGTGAAGGCATTAACAACAAATGATGGCTTCTCTTTTCTCTGCAAACTAGGAGGTGATAGCTTGATGAAAGAAGAGAAGGTTTTATACAGATGTGGAAAGTGAGATAAAGAGTCAATTAGGGGAAGAATAAAAGGAATACCATGCAGCAGTATGGGCCCAGTTCCTCACCTCCTATTCTAAAAACTCAAATGAATGCTCAATCTTATTCTCAAAAATGAGAAACTAAAATTAATGGTAATGATTGCTAAATTCTGTGTTATCCTCAGGTGATTTCCACCCTCTCCCTCTTTGGCTCTGTCACTCTCAATACAAAAAAGATTTCATTCTACATTCATTTGCTGTAAAAGCTCATACTTATATTCATGCCTTCAATTTCCAACTCTATGCCAAAGAATTCCAAATTCACACCTTCTGCCTTTGTCCTCTAGGATCTTATTTCCACCTGTCAACAAGACACCTCCATGAGGAAGTTCAACTGTCACCTTAAGTTCAACATAATGCAAAATAATCATTTTTTCCACCCAAACAAGTTATACATGCAATGTCTACATTTATCCACAGAGGACAATTATCACTGTAAAATACAAAAGTGCAAGAGTATGGTTATGCAAACAAATATAAGGATACTCAAAAAACTCCCTGAGACTTTCAAGAAGCAAATACAAATCTATACGACATACATAGAATTAGGTATCACAAGAAACATCATTTCTCCTCTTTCACGCTATAATCACAAAATAACTTACTGGTAAAATAAATATATCTCCCTACATGGTAACAAGAAGCAACCAAGCTGGATGGCAATCAGAAAAATATCTGTAAATGTGGCTACTGGCATGAAGCTCAAATTGACATATTAATATGCAGAAATTTCTCAGCACCCAAAAACCCCTCCACCAACAATAATGCTGCCACTAGATGGCAATAGTTACAACACAACATCAGAGATCAAGAACTAAATTTGGGGAGAATGGAGAAAAGGCAGGGACTTGGCTGACCTCTTCCCAAAACCCCTCTGGATAACTTTAAATAATACCTCACAACAAATTTTGGAGCAGGACGAACCCACAAAGAGATGGGATGAAACAATTTTCCAGCACAAGGTCAGCAAGAAAGATATGTTGGGGTAAGAGGAGAGAGTCATCTAGCCCACACCCCAACAAACCAGCAGTAGGCCTTGGGAGCAAATGAATCAGTGTCAGCAGTGGCTCAGTCTACATACAGTAAGCAGGGTCAGACAACTTGTCAGAATATTATGGGGATCCCTTTGGTGGTATTAGAGCGGGACTCTGTTGGACTACCCATACTTGGATCTGGGTTGCAAATCTACGGAGAAGAGGAGCACAAGGCCACCAGAGCTTGCAACTAAAGGGGAGTGCGGACCCTTGGCTGCAGTTCCAAGGCGGAAAAGGGTGCTTATGGTCACTCACAGAACACAGGGCAGGCCAGGTGATTATTAAACACACTTCTCCTTAGATCATACCACCTTGGAAGAAGCAAAAACTTACAGGTCCCCAAAATTAGCTCTGAAAACAGCTGCACAAAAAAACCTGAAGCTTGGGAAAGTGCATCTTCTACTCTAGAAGCAAAGCCCCACTTCAGCATAGAGTTAAATGTCTAGAAATAAGCTGGAAAAATTAGCAAACAGCAGAAAAAGATCTTGACTACAGAAAATTATTATGGTGACAGGGAAGATCAAAACAAACTCAGAAGAAGACAACAGAGTCAAAACTGCTACATCAAAAGCCTCAAAGAAAAATATGATTTAGTCTCAGTCCACAGAGGAGCTTTAAAAGGGTTTTAAAAATCAAATAAGAAAGGTAGAGGAAAAATCGAGAAGAGAAATTAGAGTGATTCAAGAAAATCATGAAAAAAGAGTCAATAGCTTGATAAAGGAGGCACATAAAAATGAGAAGAAAATAACACCCTAGGAAGGAGAAAAATATATGAGTAATTATAGCTTAGAATGTGAATGGGATGAATTTACCCACAAAAATGGAAACTGATAGCTGATTAAAAATGATTACAACAATATGTTGTTTTCAACAAATGCTAGAAAAATGAGAAATACACACAAATGCAAAATAAAGGTCAGGAGAAGAATTTATTATATAAAAAAAGCAAAGATAGTAATCATGATTTCAGACAAAGTTAAAGCTAAAATAGACTTAATCAAAAGAGAAAAATAGGGAAACTACATTATGTGTTAAGACTATCATTTGACAAGACTTCTCAACCCACAAACACCAAAGACCACGGAGCAGATTAGTGGGAAAACTGCTGAATGGGGATGAGAGCTGTCCAGCCCCAGTCCTTGGGGTGGTGGAGGTGGTGTGGTGGTGGCAGCAGCTCCAGCGTCAGCTGCTTTTGGAGTCCCTTGCACACGTGGTGGGAAGAATCAAGCAGCGGATCAGAGAGGGAATGCAAGGAGCACTTTTCTGGCACAGAGGCAGCTTTGCCCTGCTTGGATCTGGGTCACAGTCCCGCTTGGCAGTTCTTGGGGAAGAAGGAGAGCTGCTGAGGCAGATCTTGCTGTGTAGAAGTGGCTCTGAAAACAGCAGCGCAGCCCCTAAAGCTTGGGACAAAGTACTCTCTACAAGCAGTCGTACCCTGACAAAAAGCTCAAAGGTCAAGTAGTTGGCTGGGAACATGAACAGGCACCGCAAAAGGATTCAGATACAGACTATAGAATCTTTTTTTGGTGACAAAGCCAACAAAGTCAAAGATCCAAAGTTCTATCAGATTCCTATAAAAAAGTAAATTTAAGCAGATTTGAGAGAGTTAGAAACCGTGAGAAGTCTGAGTGGGGCAAATTTCCCGACCAGGAGAGTCTGAAAGGCCAAAGGAACAAATCTGTAGGCTAGGAGAGCGCTCGGAGTGCAGAGCTGCTCCAGATGGGACCAAAGCTGAAGCAGCTGGCTGGGAAACCCACGTGGGAGACAGGCTGGGAGAAAGCCAGGCGCCCAAAACCAGCGGAGATCCCCAGGCCTCCCAACACAGGACGGCACTCTGTGGAAGCTACGAGAGGCAGCGCAACGCCACCTACTGTGAGATACCAACTCCTGAGGCTTGCAGCCCAAAGGTATGAAATGTTTCTTGAACTTCCAGGAGACATAATGGCCAGGTAAACAGCTCTAATCTCTCCCCTCCCTACCCAGAGAATTCCCGGGGGGGGGAGGGGGGAACGC
>CM053625.1:65631697-65646819 GCA_028646595.1 Phalanger gymnotis | reverse complement strand
GGAGTGGGGGGAAGGGTAGAAATGGGGAGAAAATTTGTAATTCAAACTCTTGTGAAAATCAATGCTGAAAACTAAAAATATTAAATAAATTAAATAAAGCAAAAAAAATGTGAAAAAATAAAGAGTCATAACATTGGGAGAGACATTAGGGGGTTGAGTTAGTGGATATATCATCAGTCATAAAATTCTATGATCCTAAGCCCAGGAACACAACACATCTTTGTGGAAAAAAAAATTAATTTCAAGTATAAAAGAGGTATTTATTTTTGGAGGGGAGAAGGGAAGGCAATTGGGGTTAAGTGACTTGGCCAAGGTCACACAGCTAGTAAGTGTGTCAAGTGTCCGAGGCCAGATTTGAACTAAGGTCCTCCTGACTCCAGGGCCGGTGCCCCAAAAGAGATATTTAAAAATAAATAAGAAGAACTTGGCAAAAAAAGGCAAGTCACTACTGAACACATTACATGGGTAAAGATTTATCATAGTACAACCTCACTGCTGATCAGAATACTTTCTAGTAGCCAATACTGAAAAGGGCAATGAACAAATATTCTGAAAATACTCAGTATAAGCCAATATAAAATATTTGTATCTTGAGTAAAAAAGGTGGGGGGGGGGCACAATTTTAACCAATATTTGCATTGATTACCACATTCAAAGCTACAGGCCTCTACTCTAGAAGTTATTATTTATTTCCCTGCTATAATTTCATAAAAGGGTTGTGCAAGTAAAAACAATACCCAGGAAAAGAAATATACTACCACTTCGGCTAGTAGCTTCTCTTTATTTCCCACGTTCTCCCCAGCAACAATACACATCCATCCTTAGTATTTGTGGCATAATATTTTATTAACTATAGATATGCTTGAACCATCAGTGATCTCTACTACCTAGTTAGTAAAGTTCAAATTTTTTTTCCTTGGCATTTAAGACCCTCAACAATCTTTATAATCTTACCTTTTCTTCCTTATTTAATAGTTGCCCTTCATTATTTCCTAGTTTCCCAAACACACCCCATTCTATTTCCATACCTTTGATCAAACTACACTGTTCCTGGTAAATAACAGGTCTTCCAGCTTCTCCTTTTCCAGAGGAATTTAAACCTATCCTACCCACCTCAAATGCTACCTTCTCGGGAAAGCTTTCTCTTCTAACACAGTGGTAATGACTTTCTACCTTAGGAAGCATGTTTGCACCTCAACCCTCTTATCATGAAAGAGTAATCTGTGTTCATATATTATTCCTACTACTAGAATGCAAGATAAAGCAAGAATCTCTGTCATCAAAACATCTATCTTTAGCTATCTATACTCTGAGAAGCAGCAAACAGACAACTTTACCTCAGACACTGCTTTAAATCCTTTCCCAAATTTGTCTTTTTAAGAATCACAAATAAGGAAACTTAACAAATAGGTTTTTATAGAATATTTATTTTATATTTTATTTAATATAATTTATGTAATATATCTTATATAATATGTATTTCATAGAATACAGAATATTCATGAATATTCTACAGATAACAGTAAAGTTACCACTCAGTTTCTCCACATCCCTACAGATTTTAAGCCACTACAATACTCAGTAACACCTTAACTGAATGATAAAACAAAGGGCAAAGTCAAAAAGCAGATAATTTTGTTACCTACTGGCAGCTCTGGAAAAAGACCTAAACCTAAAGATCTGAGAGTAGATTATTCAATTTAGCATAAAATTTGTTTTGTTCTGGGGTGTTGGGATTTTTATTTAGGGGAAAGGAAGTAAGAAAGGAGAAGAGAGGTAAATTTCATTAAAAAGACCTCAGGCAAGAATAGGGCCAAAGGTCAAAGGGTTTTTCTCCTCTCTTTACTTCAATTGTCTCTGAATCCCAGAGCTATTGGGATATTGGTCCTTTCTGTCTTTCTACAACTGCTATAAAGCCAAATGGCTGGCCTTATATATATTCCCTTTCTTTCCTTACATTCTCCAAAGGGAGGTAAGAGTTTTCAAAAACGACCTTAGCAGCAAACTCAGGGGACTAAGGTTAAAAAAAAATTTTTAAACACAAAATTGATCTAACCAAAATCAGACAGCACAGTTTTCTAAGTTAACTTGCCTCTTGGCCTGTCCCTTCCAAGTGGCCAATCATTATCTTAGAAAACAGATTCATGTTTCTTCCTAGCTCTGACACACATATCTTTTCCGTTTCTCATACATTTCCAAGCTAGTAAACTCTTAAACTCTCCCCTGGGGTCAGTGCTTAAGAGTCACCATTAGCAAGATTCAACTCACTGACTCAGGTTCAGACTGATCAGTCCTAAGACAGAAATGTTCACTCCAAAATCCACTGCAAGTTTATAATGCATGTAACTACTCTGATACTTCAAGAATGTGTGACTTCATCACTTTGCTAAGAGGATATAAATACAAAGAATTAAACAATTCCTGTTCACAATGAGCTTACATGCTAATGGTGTCTCCCCATTAAACACAAATACATTAAAAAATGCCTCTCATAAACACAGAGTTAATACAAACATAGGCAAAATAGTTAAATACAAGGTGGTTTGGAAAGGAGGGCTTGATCAGTTTCAGGGATCAGGAAAGGATTCATGTATAAGATAGTACTTCAGCTGCATCTTGACAAAGAAACTCTATAAGCTAGAGATAAGGGGGAATGGAATGGACATCCCAGGAATGGGAGACAACTAACTGTTGGTAAGCAAAATGGCCTTTGTTTTCTTTGAGTAATTCAGTGTATTTCATTAAGCCTTACTAGGTGCTAAGCCCCAGGCCCAAAGCCCTATTAGGTGTGGAACCTATGTGGGTGTGGATTGATGACTGAGGTGGGGCTGGCTAAAGGGAGGTGTTAACTCCAGGGCCATACCCTATTAGGTGTTGACCTAATCAATGTGGATGTGAACCTCCCAGGGTCCTAAGGGGAGGGACCAACTCAAGAACCAATAAGCTCTGGACTTTCAGGCGATGCTGGATGACTTCAAAAACTCGATAAGAGGAGAGAAGACAGCTTGAAGATTGATTTTCTGTTGGAGCCAGAGAGAGCTACAGCCAAAGCTGAAGATAAAGCCGAAGCAGGAGCTGCGGAAGCAGAGCTGACCCGTGTGTGGACCGATGCGCCGAGCAAGGACTTGAGGCCAGTGGGTAATCTTACTAGCATGAATATGATTTGGTTTAGTACCATCATGTTTTTCTGTGGCCTCCTGGTTACTCTTGTGAGGTGGACTTATTGGTCCTGGAAGCTTTTGATCAAAATATCAAAATGGGGAGGCTGGTTCGTGGGTCTGTTACTTTGGAGCCTGAATAAATGCATTAATTCTTCTGCCTTCTACTTAGAGAATTCCTTATATCCTGCGGTTCTGAACCGTTCAGACATATATATGATTCTCTTTGAAATCATAAATTCTGCCTTCATAATATACTAACCCAAAGGGCAAGGGAAATGGAGCAGGGTGACTGAGGAACAGAGAGAAAGCTAGTTTGGCTGGATCTCCAAGTGTGCAAGAGGGAGTAATGTCCAGTTAGGCTAGAAGGTAGGTTGGGAACAAGTTGGGTAGGGCTTTAAAAACTAAACAAGAGATTGCATTTTATCCTAGAGGCAAAAGAAAGCTACTACAGCTGGTTGGATAATGGAGTCACCATGCAAATCTACACATAAGGAAATTACTTTGGCAGCGGAGTGTCGGATATTCTACAGTGGTGAGAGGCTTTAGGCATGGAGAACAATTAAGAGGCTATTTCAATAATCTAAGTGAGAGGTGATGATTACCTGAATTACCATTATAGCTGTACAAGTGGAGAACGGGTCAGATACAAAATGTTTGTTTTAAAGATAGAAATGGAAAAATTCGATATATGATTGGACATGGAAGGGAAAGTAAGGAGTCCAGAATAATGCCAACATTGATGACTGCAGTACCCCTGACAGAAATAAGAAGTTTAAAAGAAGAAAGGATTTCAGGTAGAAAGATGATGAGTTCACTTTTGGCCATGTTAAGTTTCAGATGTCTCACAGATATCCAGTTAGAAATGTCCAATAGGTAACTGGTGATGCAAGACTAAAGCTCAGGGAAAAGACTTGGGCCTACATATGTAGATCTGTAAGATATTTTCCACAGAGATGATAGTTACACCCATGGGAACTAGTGAGGTTACTGAGATGAAGGGTGAAGCAGAAGTAAAGAAGGCCTAGGGACAGAACCTCCCACCATCAATTCGGATCATAACAAACACCCTATGAACTAGATAGTCTGTGAGAGTTCCTGTGGCAAAAACAAGGATCACCTTGAATATAACATGGTGATAAGCATTCCTGAAATTAGACGAGCTAGACCCTAGAGGACAAGCCAGTTTGTCACTGGGCACAATTCCAAAACCTTTACAGTTTGGAAGCACCTGTCAGAAAATTGTGTTCCATTGCAAGGTATAAGAGATTTCTAGTGGAAGACAGATACACACAATTCCCAACAGTAAAGAGAGAGTTACCAATGTTAGAAGGATAGGGCTATCATATCACAATGGATCTGTGATTTCATCAATGTGGATATTCCCACCAGGGAATAATGAAGATCACAATCCATCTGAATCTACTCATCCTGTGTGACTCTTGTCCATATTCATAAGTTCATCACGGGGACCCACAAATGCTGAGATCTTCCCAGAGTTCTGACACGGTAGAGATACCAGTGGAGTACATGAGACTGTTCATTAATTGTTCCTTGCTTTTGCTAAGTGACCAGCTCATTTTTTTCCAGTTGCATTTTTCTCTGATGACATCACACAATTTGTCACACATAATTCCTAATTTGTAATTCTGTCCTGCACCACCATAAACCTCTCTATTGACCTTGGGGGTGATCCTCAATTTCAAATCTTGAAAAGCAGAAGTATTCCACGAAATCGCAGCCATGTTACCAAATGAATACTGGTATTAAAGAGAGGCTTCATTTTTGCAAGAACAAAATCAACACAACTAGGATAAGGGAAATGGTAGACTGAGAGGGGTGGGGTACTTTGTATTAAATGTCTGTAATGCTGGAGAAAGACAGAGAATTAACATATCAGATAAGACAAAATGCCATTTCCCAAAAAAAGAATTAAAGGATATGAACAGTTCTGAAAGGAATTGCAAACTATTAAAGACTTACAAATAACTAGTAAGAAAATCAAAAACTACTAAGGTTTCATTTCACTTCCAACGATTTAGTAAAGGTGGGAACAGTCAACATTGAAGGGGCTATGGAAATACAGGCACAAGCTAACATACTACCGACAGAACAATAAACTGGTCTAACCATTTTGGAATGTAGTTTGGAATTATGTTTTTAAAAAGTGACTAAAAGTCACTCTTAGGTATTTAACCCAAGGACTAAAAACAAATGCCCTGTATTTCCAAAATATTTATAGCAGTACTTTCTGCTGTAGGGAAGAACTGCAAACAATGTAGATGCCCACTGATTTAGGAATGGTTAAACATACCATGGAATGGAATAAAATACTACTGTACTAAAGAAAACAACTTCTATGACGAATATGAAGACGTGTGGAAAGACATGAATGGATGCAAAGTGAAATAAAAATGAATCATTCAAACACTTAAAAGAATGCACAGAAGAGAACAAAGACATTCAGAAGGAAACAAATAGGACAGCTTTGAAGTTAACATGGTTTATTTACTAGATACCCTTTTTAAAAAGTAAGCTTTATGTAATATATGCTGGATTCACATAAAACCATTTTTTTCTGTTCTTCCATAAATTTAGAAATGCCATTTTTTTTCCCTTTCATGCTTAAGTGCTGAGCAAAAAAAAAAAAATTTCTAACATGAAGCAGGACCAGGACAACAACATATACGATGATTATAATAATGTAAATGGAAACAAAATCAAAACTGAATGCTGCAAAATTATGATGACAAAAGTTTAGTCCCAAAGAGCTTCAAAGATTATAAATGTGAAATACTAGATATAATGTTTGGTTATTTTTGCTGAACTTTTTTCTTTCCTTTATTGTATTATAAGGGATAGCTCTCTGGGATGATTAAGAATAAAGGATACATTGGAAAATGAAATGGTATTTAAAAAAAAAAAAAGATGGTCATTTGTTTCAGAAAGAAGCTTGAGGTCATTAAAAATATTGAGCAATTTCCCAAAGGCATTCCAACCCACTATTCTCCCATTCAACTTTGGGCCTAATGTCATTGGCTATTTGCGATGTCTATCTTAGACATATGTACTGATGGAAAAGTTCTACGATTTGTCCACCTAATTACATATCACAGTCTGAACAAAAAGGCACTCTCTAACCATTTTTATTTCTTTCTGTGGATATTCAGACCAAATTCTTTTGAGTGATTATGAATCCCCTTTAGGGAACTGCAATGTGCTAGTGCTGATGCAAAAACACAATGTCACCCTTAAACAGGAGAAAATGGAGGATCTCACCAATCTATAAGGAATTGTCTTCAACTTGGACTCTGCACAGAACTTTCTCCATAATACTGAGGAATACCTTTGGCGAACACATCTCCCTTAGAGGCAGTCAGGTACAATGGGTAGAGTTTTGGACTTGGAGTTAGGAACACAAGTTCAAATTTAACCTAATGACCCTGGACACATCATTTAAGCTCTCTGTCTCAGTTCCCTCACCTAAAAAATGGGGAAAATAGTACTACTTATCTCACAGGGCCATTGTGAGAATCAAATGAAATGCAAAGCAAGCATTATATATAAGTATAGTTATTATTCTTAGAACTTTCTTGATATTACCATGGGGTTGAACACAGTTACGTGATGTAACATCTTTCAAGCTATCCTTAAATAATATTGGCATGTAAATGGGAGACACTTCATTGCAAGAGAACCTTTAAAGCAACAGCAATGATTTATTCTTCTGAATCAACTGCTTTTTATCATCAACAAACCACATGTATGCTAGTGTCTAGTATTCTGTACACTCTTCAATGAACTGTGTTATTGCAAGGATCTAGTCTACTGTGAAATACCACTTGAAAAACCTTGCCTGTCCCTTTCTAATGCCCTAATCAGGGAAGCTTAAACATGTCATCAGTTTCATAAAATTTTTATGTAGATGATAAAGCGAAGAGGGAGGGATCAAGCATCTCTATGTGTCAGGCACTGTGCTAAGCTCTTTACAAATGTTATTTCATAAGAAGGGAAAAGGGGATGGGAGGAGAGTGGGGTGACAGAAGGCAGGGCTGACTGGGGAATAGGGCAACCAGAATATACGCCATCTTGGAGTGGGGGGGGGGTAGAAATGAGGAGAAAATTTGTAATTCAAACTCCTGTGAAAATCAATGCTGAAAACTAAACATATTAAATAAAAAAATATTAAAACAAATGTTATTTCATTTGATCCTAGAAACAATCCTGTTTGGTAGGTGCTATTAGGATCATTTTTACAGTTGAGAAAACTGAGGTAAGCCAAGGTTAAGTGGCTTACCCAGGGTCATACCGTTATAAGTCTACCTGAGATCAAATTTGAACTTACGTGTGCCTCACTTCAGCATTCTATCCCCTATACTGCCTAGCTGCCTCTTCAGAAAACATATGAATCGGCAGTTGGTGATACTATCACTTTTTTTTTTGATGGCATAAGGTTCAAAATTTTTTCCTCCCTCTTGCTCCCATCTTTCATACGCATCAAGATAATCCCTCAGTGACCTCAGAATGACCCAGAATGACCCGATGTGTGCGTAGCGTTATTTTTCCCATCTTTGTTTTCTTCAGTGTCACTTCTAATTCCTCAGGCAGCAGACACAGAATGGGATAGCTCCAAAGTGCTGCGTTATCTCACCAAAATTTCTTCAAACTTATTTTTCCTTCTACTAAGTCTTACCATTTTATGGGATGATATTGCTCATAATTTTTCCACCTCACTTCTCTATAAAATTTTACTGACAGGTTTATATTCTAAATTGATGTTACTCTTGCAACTGATGTTGTCAAATCAGTCTGTTTGGCAAATCCAAGTGTTTGTAGCTGAAATAGTATCATTTTAGTCTCCTCGATGTGGCAACTGATCTGTTTAAAACGTATGCAATTGCTATAATTGATGTTGATGACCTTTTTTTGATCATTTCCCATTTTAAAGTGTCAATATACTTAAAGAGGTTGTCAACTGTAATGAACACAGTTACTTTCTCTTCCTTAATTCTAATTTTATGTTAATTTTTGTCCTCTGTTCTAACAAGTTGATAGTCTAATTATACAAAGAAAGCAGATTCAGGAAAAACTTCCACAACAGTAATAAGCTGTTTGCTGTCCGTCAAAATGTAATCTAATCTAATCAATTTCAATCTTTGTGGAATGATTTGGTCCTCTTCTGGTAAAGTGCCTTCTCTTTTCTCAAAGAAAGTATCGTAACTATAACGCTTCTTTTTAGTCTATTGCTACTTTCAATTTCTTACTCGTAACCATATTTTCCAATATTTTTTAACCATCCTCCTAATGCCCATCTTTGCATCGAAGACACCAAATACCAAAGAATACACTGATTTTTTTATTTGAACAGTTTTTATCAAATTCTTCATAGAATTTCTTTATCTTCTCATTCTTGGATATTGATGTTGATATATAAGCTGCAATTATTTTAATAGTGGTCTTTTTGAAAATGCTATCATGAGCACTGTAAATAAATCAATACGAAGGCTCTCATTGAATTGAAAGTTAGAAAGGACTTCAGAAATCCTTTAAAACATTAATTGACCAAAAAAAGATCCAAAAGGGAACCCATTTTTCTCACTACTTTTTAAATAAAATATACAATTTAAAACCATATAACGAGTTCACAGGTCATTTTTTTAATGAACTTAGAAATGAAACACGTTTTCAATATGTAAAGAACAAAAAAGAGGCCTGTTTATATGAACTTGTGCTTCCCCCATACTGTACTTGTTACAGTAATTTTTTTGCACTCAACAAAATGGAAGAGGTACGGTTAGAGAACAGCTATTCTGAAAGACGGAGAATGAAGGGGGCACATTGTGGTGGACTATAAGCTCAATATGAGTTAGCAGTCTGATGCCAAAAAAGCTAATACATTCTTGAGCTGCATTAAGAAGGGCTGTTTCCAGGAATAGGGGCATGACAGTCCCAAAGTACTATGCCCTTATCATCCCCTCAGAGGACTGGGTTTAGTTCTAGAAACCATAGTTTAATAATACTAACAAGCTGGATTGTACAGAGAAAAGGTGAAGGGGTCTAGACTAGAGTATATATCACATGAGAACTGACTGAAGGAACTACGTATCATATTGAGTCCACAAAAGAGAAGGCTCAAGAGGGACATGATGTCTGACAAGTACTTCAAAGATTGTCATGTCATTAGAATTGTTGTGTTATATCCCTAAGCCAGAAACAATGGGTGGAAACTGTAAAGAGAAATATTAAGGGATTGATGTCAGGAAAAAGTTTTTTAACAATGAGAGTTACCCAAAAGGAGAATGGGCTTCTGGAGAGCTGGTGGGATCCCCCTCCTTGGAGGACTTTAAACAGAGGCTGGATGACCTGTATGTTACAGTGGGGATCCCCTTCATATGTTGGCTGTACATGACAGCCACTGAGGTCTCTACCAACTCTCAAATTCTGCAATTCAAAGATTCTTTGATTGTAAAAATCAAAGATTGTAAAAAATTGAGTTTTCCTGATTTCAGAAGTAAAATGATAGGTGAAAAATGCACAAAGGAAGAAAAAAGTACTAGAAGCGACAATCTGGTTAATTTGCAAACCAGAGAAACTGATCACAGAGAGACTACAGAGAGATCTACAAGTAGATGCTACATAGTATAAACAGCACCGGACAGGGTAATAAGATCTGGGTTTTATTACTGACTGTGCCACCTGGGGCAGGTCACTTTGGATCTCAGTTTCCTCACTTGTAAAATACAGGGGAGTTGACTTAAGTTAGGAAAAAATTAAAAACAATAAATACCAGGGGGCTGTGGAGAAACAATAGTATACTGCTAAATGAAATACTGATGTCTTTTTGGAAGGCACTATATTGAAAGGTTCATACCCTTTAACTCAGTGATTGGTTCCACTACAAGGAGTGCACCCTAAAGATGTTCTTGTACAAAAATACCTACAGAACTTTTATTTATATTAAAACAAAATAGGTATAAACCCTTTGTCTCCAAAGAGCAAGAAATAGCAAAATAATTATGGCATATATTATGGCATATCATAGAATATTATTGTGCCATAACAAATGGGCATAATATGGTAAGATAATTGAATTGATGAAGGTGAAAAAAGGAAAATCAGAATAGATACAATGACTAAAATACTTCAAAAAACACTTGTCATTTCATGAATGTTGGGAGACCATCCACCAACACAGGTGGGTCAATTCAGTGGTTAGTTTTCAAGAGTCATTGTAAATCAAAAAGTCAGCATATCCTGTAGCCAACCTGGTAATAAGCCTATCCAACCTGGTTAGGCTGGTCCTCAGACAACATACCAGGCTTATACATGAAATATTTCAAGTTTGATAGACTTTGTAGAAGTTTATGCTCTACTGGCACAGCCTTCATCGCCATGCCACAATAAGGTAGTAAGAGTATGACACTAGTAGAGGACCCTGACTACAACACTAAGAGATATAGATATAGGAAAAGACATATTTATAACCATGAAATCCAAAAGAATATGGAAGAGTTTAGAAAGGGAAAAAGCAAAGAGAATGGTGTTGTTATATACATCACTAAATAAGAATTTGACAATTTCATGCATGATCAATCTTTTGTATGAATTTGTTTTTGCTGATGCTGATGTTTTTGCTGATAGCTAGTAAATTTGGAATACAATTTTAAAATAATAAAACAAAGGTTTAGACAATTATTTCTAAGGTCCAGTCTATTTCTAAAATCTTATACATGAAAAAGCCTTTATTAAGTGGCTACTATATGCCAGGCACTACACTAAGCACTGGAGACAGTATCTGCTCTCAAGAAATTCACACTATACTTGATAATCCTATAATTCTTTTTTTTATTTGTAAATTTTTTGTAATTTTAAATTTAAATACAAAAGAAAAAAAAGCACTGCCATGTGCACAGCAGAACATAAAAGAGGATTCAAAATATACAGCAATAAATTTCCATTTCAAGAAAGCCTATATAATAAATACTGCACATTCTATTGATATCTTATAATTCTTTCAGGGAAAATTTGTATGTAATAACAAACCAGTGAGCAATACCGGCCTACATTTCAATTTCTAACTAAGCAATTATTAAAATTTCCTTTCTTCTATCGATAGTAGGGTTCCCAAGACTGTTCCCCCAAATCTTCTCCAATTACAGATTTAGGAGAGAATTCACGCTATTTTTTTAAGAACTTTGGTTTGAGAAATTAGCCTACTTCATGGTTGGAGGGGAGAAAATGGAGAGTAAGATACCAGCGGGAGGTTCCTGTACTTTTCTACTTCCTATTTGCTTTGCAATAACAGGTTCCTAAGACTGTTATATCCCCAAACCTTCTTCAACTATTTAGGAGAGATTTTAAGTATTTTTTCATTAAAATAACATTTTGTAGTAAGAAGCTCTTTTAATAGGATCTATAAAAGTTGTTCGTCTTTTGTTTCAAAGAGAACCAATGACATCACCGGGTCTTGACTTGCATAATTTAAGGGAGGCAGAGTTGCACAAAGTGGTCAGCCTCACTCTCTCTTCTAGAGTCATCAAAGTCCAGTGGCAAGACAAAAGTCAGGATGACTGTCGATGGCTCAGGATGCAGTGGATGATCTTGGCATCTTTGATGTCTGACCAAGCTCTAAGAGCTCTACAGTGCCTGCTTCAGCCACTTTTCATGGCCATTAAAACAAATTGTTCTCATCTACCCATTCTGCCAGAGGGAATCTTTGTATGCTTGGAGTAGACATACTTACCTGACATACACAGGTTTGAGGCCTATTGGTTACTCTCATCCTGGTTTGGCTCATCTGCAGAGACAGTTTTAGTGGAGTGTGGAGGCAGGGAAACTACAGCTTCTCGGAGCTACAGAGAGTTGTGTGAAAGGTAGACACCAACAGTGGATGAGCAGCCCTGAAAATGGCTTGGCAAGCCCTCACACCACAGATGCTAGTTTTCCCTGATCCATATACCCCTCTCAAAAAGGTAATTTGATATCCATACATAAAAGGAAGTTAAACTGAGTACAAGTGAGGAAAATAGTATATTAGAAGAGCTTAAGCAATGACATCAGAATCTGTCCCTAGAGTAGTTTTAAAAGTAGACTGTATACATTTAAAACCAGTGATTTTCAAGGGCCCTAAGCAAAATTTTCTTTGATCTCTCTGTTTCCTACCTCCTGGCCCTGTATCCCCATACACCATGCCTGCCTGTGTTCTCATGCTGTCATATGGCTATCTTAAATGCTCCTCCTCTGAACATCCAGGTTTATACTTTCCCAAATTTACAGAGCTCCAAAATTACCTTTCCTCTAGTTCCTAACTCCTGCTACCACAATGGTTTGGATCTTAGGTAGGTGTCACATTATAAGAACACAGCATTATAGAAAGAATACTAGATTTGAAATCAAAAGTCCTAGATTCAAATTACATAATCTCTCAGTTTCTTCATCTGTATAATGAAGGGCCACAAATTCAGCTCTAAACCCTATTTTGTGAATAAACTAATTCATACTAAAATACGGGCAACTGGAATATATAACACCCTCTCTCAGGACTATGTGCATTTTAAAAGAACACAACCAAATAAATCTCTAGTTGGGAGAATATGCAGGTAGTCTTCTTGTGCCCCAACCTTATCTACTTCAGGATGCTCCTTCTGTCACCCTCAGTAACAGGGGTCACTGTTGCTACCTGGTTTATTACTCAGATTCACAGTAATTCTGCTCTACAGGTGGTAAGCGACCATGTTGTAACTCGTAGCATTTCTAGGATTAGGTAATTTAGAAGTGCTATGTAGTACCACCCAAATATACCTAGCTCAAGCTTTTGATTAAACACAAATCTCAGCTGAGAAGCACTCTCTAAATTCCATCTAGTACATAGGCTTTACTTCGATTGAAAATGCTCCAAGTTTTCATGTTTCTCATTTTCACTTAAAACTCAGAAACCCAACAAGGGCAAAGTAACTTTGTTCTCACTGATTTGTCACAGAGAAAGTTTTGCTTTTCACAATGGGAAAACACAGCCCTTCTAGTTGAGGGCTATGATGGCAGAACTGGTATTACTATCAAGTCCCCTTGGAAATAAGTGAATGAATGAAAAACATTAAGTACTTACTAATATGCCAAGCACCATTATAAGTGCTAGAAATACAAAAATTGCGAACCCCAGGATGGGAGTTCAAGAACTCAGTGGGACTAAGTCCTTCAGGGCCATGGTCTCTGGAGGGCCAGTAGGTCTTGCCCTAGTTACAGTAAGCTATATGAGTTTATGCCCACCGCGTTCACCCATCAGGACAGATGGGTCCCAGAAGTTTGTCTAAAAGACACTGACCTTGCATTCTGGCCCTTAACACTAATATTCACTCTCATTAGTTCCATTTAATTACTTGTTTCCCCAAATCACTTAGGTCATTTGGACTTTAGAAGCTGTCAACAAGATACTATTGCTCAATTAAGAATGAGTTCTCTGGAAACTATAACTTTCCATCACTGGATTTTTTAATTGGAAAGGGACCTTAGATCCAATCTACTTCCTACTGAAGAGGGAAAATATATATTATGGAATTGCACAGTATTAAAGCTAGAAGTAACCTTAAAGATCATCTAGTCCAAAATCCTCACTTCAAAGACTAAAGTCTAAAGGAATTGAGTAATTTGCTGAAGGTTAACAGAGCTAGTTAGTAGCAGAGCCTAAAACATATTCCTCCAGACAAAATTCTAGTCCAGTGTTCTTTCTACTACACTATCATTTGACGCATTCTTCCAGATCTCACAGGCAATGGATGACAAAATGTGGTCCACTGACTGACTACTGATAATCATGAGGTAGTCCCTAGGCTGCTTCAGACCCATCACAGTAGGTTCTCTAATATTTGTCAACTGGTCTCAGGTACACATCACACAATCTATGATACCATCATAGGTATCATATTATCTCAATGTAGTTTACCAAGACTGTTTTATCTAAACAAAGGTTCCATAAGCCTGTTGCATTTTTCTAGTGGCAAGTTAAGTGCCTCCATGACATAAAAATTATGAAAAACACTGCAAATAGCAGCAATAGAAGCCCATTTATTTCACTCTATTTCCTTACATGTATATGACCTTAGGCCTCAGTTTAAAATGGGCATTAAGAGCTAATCTTTCTTGAATTATCATCGCTTTCTTCAAGGGGTTAATCTATAAACATTACCCATGCCTTGTAAGAAATTATAGTGAGTATTCAGAGTCATAGCACTACTGAAACAGTAAATATGGGGATATGATAATAGTTTCACAATATTAGTGTCACACGGGTAATAAAAGAGATGCATGTGAAGTGCTAGGAGATGGCCATAAAGATCCTAATATTAGAAAGAAAAAAAGTGGCCTCAAGAATTGGAATATGGGGGGGCGGAGCCAAGATGGCAGCTGGGAAGCAGTGACTGGTGTGAGCTCCCCACCAAGTCCCTCCAAAAACATATAAAACAATGGCTCTGAACCAATTCTAGAGCTGCAGAACCCACAAAGTGGCAGAGGGAAGCAGGGCCCCACCCCAAGACAGCCTGGATAGTCTCTGGGTAAAGTCTGTCCCACACGGACCTCTCAGCCCCCAGCTGAGAGGAGCGGAGCTGAGCCACGGCGCAAACAGACCAGACGCAGACCTACCAGACCAGGAGACAAGCGGAAAGTGCCCTGGCAGCCTGAAATACTGAGCTGTGGCATGTACCAGACCTCTCAACCCACAAAGAGCAAAGACATCAGAGAAGGTTAGTGGGAAAAGCTGTGTGACTGAGTTTGCAGTTCGGCCACTTGCCCCTGGGGAGGTGGGGCAGCTTTAGAACTACTGGCTGATCAGAGCAGGAGTGAAGAGCCTGCTGAAGATTTAAGCCCAGTCCAGGTAGGGGGTTCTTGGGGAAGGAGGAGTGCTGGTGAGGCAGCGCATCCACCCAAGCTTGGAACATAGAACTCTTTAGTCTTTAAGCAGCCACGCCC